>OU753554.1:12505000-13755000 GCA_916701695.1 Agrochola macilenta | reverse complement strand
CGTACTGTTAGAACTTCACTGACGTTATGCTTCATAGAGGTAATAAAATATCAATCACAGTATGCCATCATTCCATCCAGTCTATTCTTCCGTCGACAAAACCCGTAGAAAACCCGTTTCTATGGTTGTCATGCTACGCGTGCTGTTCTTCATTACATTTCTTCTGTGGGTTGTTGTATTTAGGGTGAGATTTTCTTTGTTGCCATAAGTGATTTCGTACGTTGATAGAGTCTATCAGAGTCTATCAGTCTATTTTTCGGTTTATCCAGTCTTCTTGATGTAGGTTCATGATTTTAGTTTTATCTTCTTTATTTTTGTTTACTTGTTCTGAGATAAATATTTCTAGGTAGTACCTAGTAATCGTTTTCGTCATTGGTATAGTTTGCTATTAGAATACTGTTGTATATTTTTTCAAAGTTAAATGCTTTGTTTTGGACCCTTTTGTTTATCTTTGGTGCCGATCTGCCTATGTCCGGGAACATCTGTTTGTGATCTGATATGCAATATCAACTGTAGAAATGCTGAATGCGTGATTGTTTATGTTCGTGCATATGTGATCCAGTATAGTGTTTGTGGTGCTGGTTTCACGAGTACTTTAAAATGTATATATTTTATTTAATATTTCGAAGCCGGTTTCTTTTATTTCATTTAGGAACCTTGTGACGAGACTGTCTTTCTAAGGGGGTCACGAGAAGCTATACATTTTGTAAACAAAGAACTTCTACTAAGCTACGTAGCGAAACAAATAATCCCAAATTCAAAAGCGCTGTCGTCTAATGTTTTGTGGTACTGAGTTCAGTACCACAAAGCTTTTTTTTATTTTTATATAGGGCATCTCGCAGTTAACCTCTGAGGAGGTCGTAGCTGCTTAATCGGACTTTCCTGTGGCTGCCTTAAGCTTCTACACTTAAAGCCTCCAGCCAGGGGCATAAACTATTCTAATTAAAACTAGGCGAACGCTCGCTAAGGGCACCCCCTGTGGGGTACGGACCTCGGCTTAGGGCGTCGCTGGGGGGAGGACAGCAAGATGCGACAGGCTGGATCAAACATAGATTATTATTATTCGGGGAATTTAAGACTACCACAGCTTCGACGCGGGCTGGCGCATCGTCGAGCAAGGGTGGGGGGGGAGTATCAGTTACTCGGGAGGGACGCGGTCGCGGACCTCTGCGGCGAGGTCGGAACGTGTGTCGGTGTGTGTTTCTTTACTGTACTGGTGGCCCTATTGCTCTCCTGGAAGAGGGTTATGGGGTCATCTGAGTCGTTGAGAACATGCCTTGGACGGCGAACTTTACTTATTCTATAGGGAATATAACTGGCGGCCTTTAAAACCAGAGGGTTGCGATGTATTGCGGCTTTATCAAAATAACGCGTTGCATTGCGTTTTAGAAATTGGGCTATTGTGGGGATTTTAAGGTAGAGATGGAGAATCTCGTTCCTAACATACCAGGGGGAAGCCGTCGCCATTCGAAGGAAACGGTTTTGGAGGATCTGCATCTTATGGAGATGATAGGGTTTGGCTGGTGCCCAGGCGGCACACGCATAGGTCATAATGGGTCTAATGCACGCCGTGTAGGTACGCAATTTGCACCTGAGTGACAATTTGCTTCGTGCATTGAGAACGGAGTGGAGCCTACCGAGAGCGAAAGCGGCTCGCGAGCGTGCCTGACCCACACCTAGGTATTTGGCTCGCTTCTCCCAGGGGATCGGCTTATCAAACATGGTGATTGGTCGGGAGAGCGTATTAATAAGTTTTTTGAGTCTCGGTTACTTGAAGAGAACCGATTGACTCTTATCGGGTACCACAAAGCATTAGACGACAACAATTTATATCGCTAAAATATAACCCGACCAAGTGTAATTGCTCGTTAGTTTCGTATTACACGTATGTTACTTTGAATTGATTAAATTTGGAATTATTTGTTGTTCATTGAATTGTCGCTACGTAACTTAGTAAAAGTTCTTTATTTACAAAATGTATAGTTTCTCGAGACGGGGATTTTAAGTAGATCGATATTAAAGTCTCCGAAGACAACCGTCCTTTTTCGTCGCTCCAATTGTGAGGTATAAGACTCTAGTTTACATTGGATTCACCTGGTTTTTATATCGTTCCGATGTTCAATGAGAGTTTGTCTATGTGTATCCATAGGTAGTGGTTACCAAGTTCATACAACTCTTCTGTTAATTCGTGTTTGATACTTTCGCCGCCTTTACGATTTTGCCTGTAATTGTAAATATATAGTGCGGTAGCTGATACCTATACTTTTGCGTCCGCTTCCTAAGTAAAGTAATCCACGTTTCAGTGTTTGTATTTTTTTTTAATGATAACTTACCACTAGACTCTCGATGTGTGTATCAAAGTTTCATTGATAAGTACGAGTAAATAATTTTCACGCAAACCTATCATTCATATTTTAGCTAAGACAATGCGACGTTGTTATATTTTCTTTTTATGACCAAAAATAGTCTGAATTAAATGATTTTTGATATTTCACTTTTAACATAAATAATCGTGACCTTGTCGACATATTTTGAACGAAAAATGTTTTTTTTTTTATTAACAGTCTCGCAATAATATGTGCGCGTGCACATATGGCGTTCTATTTCTAGGCACGCCCAATGTTATTAGGCGTGCCTAAAAATAGTTTAGGTTAGGTTTTAGTTCCAGGGCACTACTTCTTGCATACCTCATCTTAGATTTATTTCTTCTCATTCACAGAATTAGAAGAGATGAAGCTATAGAGGTTCAGAATTACAAATAACTTTTATTTCACAGAAAAAGAGACTCCAAAAGGTTGGCCAGCGCGCGGGCGGATTCAGTTCAAGAGCTGTTACATGAAGTACACGCCTGAAGACTTGCCTGTGCTTAAAAATCTCAATTTAGTTATAGAAAGTGGATGGAAGGTAAAAATACAACCATTTATTATTATTATAGAACTCTATACATTTAGGTATTCCCCGAAGGGTTTAACTACGCAACGGATTTCCAGAAGGTTAATGTGAATAATACACTAGTAGCCCAGTCAATAACAACAACAAACATCGCAAACGCACATGTAAGTACGATTCTTTTATAAATGTTGTTAGGTGAGAGTAGTTTAAACCCAAGTTTGCAACCCTGAAAAAAATGCCCATCTTTGACTTGCTGTGTCTTCGCAACCAATAGACCTAGAGTGCTTGGGTAGGGCTCAATTTGTATCAAATTTAGCTTGCTTCACAAAAGTAGAAAAAAGATACCAAAAAACGCGACCGTAAGGTATATTTTTCAGAAAAACTGAAACTAGTGCAAGAATTTCGCTGTTTTTTGAGTACCATGGGAGTAGTACAAGGTTTTCAGGGTTGCAAACTTGGGTATAAACTACTCTTCGGAGACCTAACAACCTATAAAAGAATCATAGTTACATGCGCGTTTGCGACGTTTGCTTATAGCTTCTGCCCGCGATTTCGTCCGCGTGAAATGTCTTGTCTGTGCTTTCTATCACAATACGTAGGATTTTTGAAGAAATTCCCAATCCATTGCTTCATATGTTTAAAAAATTAATCTGTTTAACAACGTAAATAACTCAATGACTACTGTTGAATCATCAAAATGAACGGCCCTTAGTGTTATTATACTTTAATTCTCATTAGAAGGTGTTAGTTGTTACGTAATAACCCCGAGAATCCATTCGAACTTTCTTCCTGTACCTATAATGTTCGTTATGTTTGTAGGTGGGCATCGTCGGTAGGACGGGTGCTGGCAAGTCGTCGCTGATCTCTTCGCTGTTCCGGCTCGCCATCGTAGAGGGAGAAGTCCTCATTGATGACGTAGACACATCCTTCTTAGCTCTACAGGTAAACATATCGTCTTGTAATGCTTTTTTTGATAAATTTTCCAAGGTAACAGAATAAGTAAATGTGTTCTGAATCAAGCACGCAAAGCCCCTTTTGGATTTACCTTTTGGTCAAAGCGTACAACATATTACGTTTTATTAGATCTCCATAAGAGTACTTACCCATAATTAAAAGAATTACTTACTTGTGTGTGCCCTAGGAGCTGCGGTCGAAAATATCCATCATACCTCAGGAGCCGGTGCTGTTCTCAGCGACCGTGCGCTACAACTTGGATCCGTTCAACAACTACGACGATGAACAACTTTGGCAGGCCTTGGAAGCTGTGAGTTTATATTACTCAATACTAGTCTAATTATACGCAATAATAAATATATAATTAATACTATTCTGACAGTCGTTACGAGTCGTCAGAAGCCCGAAAGTTTGACACCAGTCTTACCAAGGGATATCGTATTACCCAGTTACTGGGTTGTGGAGGTCAGATAGGCAGTCGCTCCATGTAAAATACTGGTATTCAGCTGCATCCGGTTAGACTGGAAGCCGACCCCAACATAGTTGGGAAAAGGCTAGGCAGATTGATTGTGACTAGTCTAATTATATGACTAGGTAGTCTATTGTAGTTGGAATGTGGTTTTTTTTTTTTTTTTTACCCACACCTGATCTAACACAAAAATACCCATGTTCCTTAGAGTTGCTGCATTCCTTGCGGACGACACCTAGGAACGTTGTGTAGCGCCAAATTGCCCAAAAACACGTTGTGCATTTGCATCGCACAGTCTAATCTTTCATTTTTCATCATTTAGTATTTGCAAACAGCTTGTGCTGATATGAAAAGATTTGCCAGTTAGACAGTTCAGGCTAGGTAGTACCTAGGCTGGACGATCGACACCATGTGCAGTCATTTCACTTAAGGGCGATTTAAAATCTAATGTCGCTCGTTCATAGATCGATTTGTCCAGGATTTTGTTTGGACCTTAGGCATATTTGATGGAAAACGTTTTTATAAAATAGTCATGTATGAGCTGTGTGTTCCTGTAGGTGGACTTGAAAGGTGCGGTGCCAGCGCTAGACTTCAAGGTGTCGGAGGGCGGCTCCAACTTCTCGCTGGGCCAGCGCCAGCTCGTGTGCCTCGCGCGCGCCATCCTGCGCGCCAACCGCATCCTCGTGCTCGACGAGGCCACCGCCAACGTCGACCCCAAGTATGTCAATACCAACCACCATAAAATCATCCATCTATCACCATAACAACCATCGACCATCTCAACTTGTGGCCTACATTACGGTATTTATTTTATTCTGTCATGCTCAATAGCACCAGTTTAACAGATAGAAACTGTTGATCAATCATTGAGGTATATCATGGTCGGATTTAAACCTTAGGTTTTATTGATTGATCTACTTACTTTTAAATATTACAATCAAAATTAAATCTAGCTGTATTTTAATCTCTGAACAATGATTGCCTTTCAAACAAATGATTGAATGACTTTCAAACTTCCTTCAAAAATTATGTCCAAAAGTATTTGTGTTGCTTTAGCTAGTACTAGTGAGACAAGTCAAAACAAGAAAGCAGGTTAACACTATCCAAATAAATCTTACTTATATACAACTAACTACATAGGTTCCTTTGTAACAATAATTAAGTTCGTTTCTAAGATATACCTACACAAAAACGAAATTCAAAAATTATTATTGACTTTTGATGCAGCTGCAATACTGGATTGATCTAAAATAAATTATGTGCAATGACTTATAGAATTCTCATTTTCAGAACGGATGAATTTATCCAAAGAACAATAAGAACGCGCTTCGCGGACTGCACCGTGCTGACGGTGGCGCACCGACTGAACACCATCATGGACTCGGACCGGGTCATGGTGATGGACTCCGGGCGGCTGGTCGAGTTCGACCACCCTTACCTCCTCCTCAACAAGCCCGAGGGACACTTCACCAAGATGGTCAATGAAACCAGTGAAAAAATGTCCGCGCAACTATACGAGATAGCAAAGAACACATACCTTAATAGTGGCGGAGTTATATAACAGTGCCTCTCTCTTTAAGTAATGTAAGTTATTTGTGTTAAGTACTTTAAATTGTCATCGTGTTGGAATAATGTTTTTAGCAAATATGATATAAATAATATTATTACCTGTAACTATTATGTACATGACATGGACTGACGACTGACGCCTACGTAGCACTGTCCCGTATCCTGTAGGAGCAGTGCTGTCAATATTTTTATATTCACAAACAAACAACCAGCAATCTATATGATTAATTGATTTTAATAATTACCAGAGCACATGTTCTAACAAGTGAGGGTGGGCTTATATATCAAGCAGCATTTAAAAAAATTAGGTATTAACTTTAATTTGTCGATCAATTAATTATTCTGTAATTATTTTTAACGGATAAACTTTAATGGTAATGATGGAAGTAAAACATACGCACGCCTTCATTAATTAGTTACAATGGTTACATCCTTATCCAAGAATGGTGTAGGTATGTACCTACGCGTTAAGGGGTAGGTAACTAATTTATACAGGCGTCTGAACCTATTAAATCAGAATAAGTGGAAATCTTAGCGATGCATTATTCCAATGCAGATTAAAGAATTTATAAGAGTGTGAGTATAGTGTTAAGTACAGTGCAGGAAAAAAACTGTGTTATTTATTTTATTATGAAATTGTATCATATCATTAATGATTTATAAGTTTAAAATGACCATTACAAATGCCATAGAGGTTACCCTCGGAAAATAAAACATAAGCTTTATAAATCTCGTTTTATTCGTCTGCTACGCCGTCTAATGCTACTCCAAGACAATACACGTAAATGTCGCCAATATTTAATACGTTAATTAAGGGTACCTATTGTTAATGACGTTAGACCTTCGGCGATAACTCGCACATAAAAGTGTTTTAGCACGTTAAATAAGGCATCAAACCGCGTTGACTAAATTAAACTGTCTTATTCTATGCGCCGCTGCTCCGAGAAAGAGCCACAAAGTACCGCAGTCGCTTCTAAATCCGTTTGAGACACTGTAAACGCACTAACACAACGTTAATAGCAATAAATTTTCGAGCTGAACTCGTTTACGCCGTTCGTGCGCTGTTTGACTCAAAATCAGTACTTTTCGACCCAGTTAATATCCATCAAACATTATTTTAAAACCAAATTAATTACTAGATAATAATATTACGAAATATTGTTGTCTAAATACTTAGTTAGGATTTTTTTTAGATTAATAGAGTATTTGTGAATTCTATTAGTTAAAAAAAAAACCTTTTAGGTTCCCTACATGAGAAAAAAAATCCAAACAAAACTAAATTATAAAGAAATTTTGGTCAATAAAATGATTTTTTTACCAATATATCTTCAATAACTTAATATAATAATAGGTTACTGTAATAGATGAATATTTCCTCAAAAACTTGCAATTAAAATTTTTAATAAATGTATTCTATTATTTTTCTAGACATATTTTAAAACTACTATAAAACTCCACGCGCAAACTATTCTACGCTCGGCACCGGTTGCGGACGGTCGTGCGCTGCAGTGTGTGTGGTCGATGAACCAGCCTACCTACCAACATTTCGTCGCACCCCACGACGCGCTTCGTTTGCCTGTCTTTTTCAAGACACAATTAATAAATATTTCAATAACAGTTTTCGTCAAAAAACGTAGTCGTCGCGTTATTTTGGCCCCTTCTGGGTAAATCCACAGTTTCGTGGTCCTCGGTGGAAACCATACCTCTGGGCTGTCGGCCCCCCAAGAGGTCCAAAAATGTCCCGGGGTCACAACTGTCAAACGAGCTTTAGAAGATCCCGTGACCGAATACCCCTTGAGATTAAAATGACGATAACTCTACAGTTTTATATGGAGCTGTATAAAAGCACGTATGTCGTTGGAATTATTATTGTTGGAAAGTCGGTTTAAAAGTAAAAATGGGTGTTCCACAAGGCTCGATATTAGGTCCTTTCCTCTTTTTAGTATATATTAATGATCTACCCCATTTATTAAAAAACCAACCACAAATGGTGTTATTTGCTGACGATACTTCTCAAATTTTTAAGATAAATAGACGTGCATCAAATCTTGACGACGTAAATAACGCCCTACTACAAGTCCAAAATTGGTTCACTGCTAATAATTTAGTATTAAATGGGAAAAAAACGAAATGCATAAGATTTGCTTTACCGAATGTTAAAAGTAGTGATTGTGACATAGTATTGAATAGGGAGAAATTAGAATTCGTCGATAAAACTGTTTTCTTGGGGATTACGCTCGACTCAAGGCTGCAATGGGGTCCTCATTTAACATTTCTTGCAGGACGCCTAAGTTCAGCAGCATATGCTATGAGAAAAATCCGTCAATTTACTGACGTAGATACCGCGAGGCTAGTCTATTTCAGTTACTTTCATAGTATCATATCTTACGGTATTCTACTATGGGGACGGGCTGCAGATATCGAGTCTATTTTTATTCTCCAGAAAAGAGCCATCAGAGCAATATATGGTCTCCGCAGACGCGATTCTCTAAGGGAACTGTTTAAAGATATTAACATCATGACGGTACCTTGTCAATATATCTATGAAAACATCATGTACGTTAGGAAAAATCTAAGTCTTTTCAGTAAAAGAGGTGATAGACACAATTATAGCACTAGAAATAGTGACCAACTCGTATTTTGAATTTATTTGAATTTTTGAATTGTTTTTGCTATATTACGGACGCTTTTAACGTGTAATTACAACATGAATGATGTAACCAATATTTTGTAACAATATTCTGATTTAAAAGAGTGTCCGTGGAGTTTCTTGCCCGTTCTTCTCCATAGGAACCTACTACGCGTTGAAATAACAATTCAAAAGTGCCTGTAATTGGTTTATTTGAAATAAATGCTTTGAGTTTGAGTTTGGAATCGTTATGAAATAAGTTAACACATTAACATTTTGTATAAGTACAGTTGTGCCTCTTAATATATTGACAATTTAAATGTAAATGCGTCGGTACGGGGTGTTTTGCTTTTTCACGTATTTAAAAATATTTTTTAATTTTGTTTAAAGATTTTTTTTTTTTTTTCTTAACATAATAGCATTAAAGTCCCTCTGCTCTGTCACGGGCTTTAGTATTGAAAAGCCATGGAAAAATGGCGTCTTATGGCAATATCACAATTGCCAGTTATATGGACACTCGCAACGGAACTGTCACGCGAATCCCAGGTGCGCCAAGTGCCTGGGCGAGCATGGCACTTCCGACTGCACCCGTCCTTAAGACCGTAGCCTATGTCCCGACCCACCTAGTTGCGTACTATGCGGGCAAGTAGGACACCCGGCTAACTAACGCGGCTGCCTGAAAGCCCCAAAGTCCTCTTCTCCCAAACTGACCAAGCGTTTCGACGCCCGCCAGCAACAGGAAGCCCCCATATCTTATAGGATCCCCTCATCCCAAATGGCCCCAGAGACTAAGCCCTCAGAGGCCTAGTCCGTAGAACTACCTCCACCACCAGCAGGCTTTCCTAGCCTTGGGTAACTTCCAACTACTACCTGACATTCCTTTCCCCTCGCGCTAACCAAATGGCCATCGAACTCGTTGCCGCTCAAAATGCCGGTGATCTCGTAAAAATCCTGGCTATATACAATGTGTATCCCGACATTACGCAAGCCCTGACCTTCGCCACCTTAAGAACCATACATTCACTCTGATCACCGTCCAGTAATCCTAAAACTGGACCCCCGGATAGGTCTCCCCGACCCAAATCGCCCACCAACCACCATAAGGGTAACGGACTGGAGGAAAGTAAGCACTCGGCTGAAATCCAAAACATCCCCCCAATTGCACTCAGTCCCCGAACAATTTGACTCTATCGCTGCAACAACGGCTGCGATCGACTCCCTCACTGATCAATACAATCCGTCGTGAGCGCCTGCTCAAAGGAAGTTCCAGTGGCGGATGAGCCCCGCTGGAAACTACCTGACGAAGTGCGTACTGAGAAAAACGCAGCTGTTCGTGCATACCGTAACTTTCATTGCGTCACAAACAAAGCCCATATGCGCTATTTACAGAGATCTGTAAATACACGCATACAGGAGTGTGCGTGACGCAGACTGAGACAAAATGCTGAGCGAACTAAAGCCAACCCACCTAACCTTCTGGGAACTTCAGAGGAAACTTAAGTCCCAGCAAGTCGCTTCCACACCACCCCTAATCCACCCCGACAAGACCATAGCCTTCGACGACATCGAAAAGGCTGAATGCCTAGCCGATAGTCTAGAGGCACACCCAGCTTCTTACCAGTAGACCAAGATCAGCTCTTAGAGGCTGAAATCGAACGCAGTGCCTCTCTCCCTCCCGTTGAAGACCCTGAAAGTCCTCTGCCTCCCGTCACACCAGACGAAGTGTAGACATTATCAAAGGTCCGAAAATCCGCAAAGCCCCCGGCTCAGATGGAATCACTAATAGGGTGATCCAACTATTCCCTGCCCACCTGATAATGCTACTGACTACCATCTTTAATGGTGCCTTAAGCAACAACTTCTTTCCACAAGTGAGGAAAGAGGCCACTGTCATCGGAATCCCTAAGCCCGGCAAGCCCAAGTCCGAGCCCACGAGTTACCGCCCATCAGTTTGCTCAAGGTCCTCGGCAAGGTCTTACGAGAGGCTTATTTATAAGCGTCTCAGAGACTACACTGAGACCCTTCCTCATTCCCAACTAATAGTTTGGGTTCCGAACCCCGCACTCCAGCGTGCATCAGGCCCACCGGATCATCGAACACATAAGCGCTGGCTTCCAGCGCGATTTGTTGACCGGTGCAGTATTCTTCGATATAGCGAAAGCGTTTGACAAAGTCTGGCACAACTGCTTAATATATAAGCTGTACCAACTCGGTGTGCCAGATCGTCTCGTGCTCATGTTACGAGACTTTTTGTTGAACCGCACATTCCGCTATCGCATCGAAAGTGCAATATCCTCTCCCCGTCCCATCCGTGCAGGAGTCCCTCAGGGCTCTGTGCTCGCACCCCTCATATTCACTCTATTCACCAGCGATATCCCAAAGAGTAAAAAGGCGCAGTTGACTCTGTTCGCAAACGATACGGCCATTTACTACAAGAGCGCTGGCCCCGACTCGATAGCCCCCATTCTCCAAACCGCAGTCGACAAGCTCGACGCCTGGTTTAGAAAGTGGAGGATCGAAGTTAACCCCGACAAAAGTCAAGCGGTTTTATTTTCAAAACCGCGAAGACGTAATAAAACCCCCCTGCCCCGACCCATCACCATGCTCGGCGAGCTGGTCCCTTGGGAGAAGCGAGCCAAGTATCTAGATGTGGTCCTCGACCAACATCTCACCTTCGCCGAGCACATAAAGCAAGAAGACTCCACTCTATACTGAATGCACGCAGCAAATTGTCACTCAAGTGCAAATTGCGAATCTTCACAACGTGCATTCGCTCTATCATGATCTATGCGCGCGCCGTCTTTGCACAAGCAAATCCCCGACATATCCATAGATTGCAGGTGATCCAGAACAGATTCCTTCGTAAGGCCACGGGAGCCCCTTGGTTCTGTAGGAACGAGACCCTCCATCTCGACTTTAGACTCCCCACAATCCACCAGTTTCTCAAACGCAATTCCAAGCGTTTCTTTGATTCCGCCGTCACCCATCGCAACCCTCTGGTTGTCGAGGCCGCCAGTTATGTCCCAAGTCAAATCAGTAAGATCCGCCGCCCGAGGCAAATCCTTTCCGACCCAGACGACCCCATGATCCTCCTCCAGGAGAGCAATAGGGAAACCAGTACAGTGAAGGAACACACACACCGACACACTTTCCGACCTCGCCGCAGAGGTCCGCGATCGTGACCCTCCCGGGTAAATGATACTCCCCCCCGACCCTTTTTCGACTATGCGCCAGCCCGCGTCGATGCTGAGCCTGTAGCTTTAAATTCCCCGATTAATAATAAAGACATCTTTGATCCAGCCTGTCCCATCTTGCTATCCTCCCCCCAGCGACGACCTAAGCCGAGATTCGTACCCCACAGGAGGTGCCCTTAGCGAGCGTTCGCCTAGTTTTGCCCCTGGCTCGAGGCTTTGAGTGTAGTAGCTTAAGGCAGCCACAGAAATGACCGGTTAAGTAGTCATGACCTCAGAGGTCAGCTACGAGAAGCCCTACATAAAAATGAAAATGAACCACGCGCTAAGGCTAACCATTTCAAATTCAAATTACTCCGCCGTGACGCCTTCCAGAGAGTGGACGTATCGCTCGGCGCTCTGCGTGACCGCTGTTGACCTTTGTCGTGCGTACAACGATATTGCACGAGTATCTAGTATGATCGCCAAATCTTAGTACTCTAGTAAGTAAAACTTTTTATTGAAGTGAAAACTAATTTAGGGTGCTAAAGTCGATAGTGGTGCCGATTTTCTTGTCACAAATACCTCTCAACTAGACTAAAAATCCCTAAAAGGACATCATTCAAGTGTCGAACATTTCGTACGCAAAAATTAAAGTGCGCGCCAGAAGAAAAAAACATGGTATTCTTATGGGCAACAATAACACCCTCAATTTTTTTTACTATTACAAGGAGAGAATACAATTAACCCTTCCGCTGCTATTTAAGTTTGAAAATACTAAAAACTATATTGTGACTTAAATATTTTCGAGCATTACATTTTAATGTATCGTGACCAGTGCGTTTTGCCAGTGATGACCTATGAAACTGAAACGTGGTCGCTCACAATGGGCCCCATTAGAAGGCTGAAAGTTACTCAAAGGGCAATGGAGAGGGCTATGTTTGGAGTTTCCCTACGTGATCAAATCAAAAATGAAAAGATTCATAGAAGAACCAAGAGAACTGACATACCCTAAAGAATTGCCAAACTAAAGTGGCAGTATGCAGTGCAAATTACTCGCAGAACAGATGGCCGATGGGGCCGGAAGAAGTATGGTGAAGGCCATAGGAATCCGCTGGATGCGAAAAGCACAGAAACAGTCGAAGTAGCATGACGCTTTCTATTTCTACGAAGAATAGACATAGCTCTTTCTAAACGAAGTGACATTTCGTTTCTCCATTTTTGTCTCGCGCCCCATACCCTGATCCTCAGTCGTTTCTCCATTTTTGTCTCGCGCCCCATACCCTGATCCTCAGAGTAATTGCTTTAGTTATTATTATTACTCTGAGCCCTGATCCCTGTGTCCGTATGACAAACGCGGTTTCTTTTGTTTTTACAGCCAGGCAGTCTATTCTGTATAAATACTCACTGTGAAAACTTTAGGTAAAGTAAGTTTGAAGTGAGCTGTCAATTAAGTCGTCAAATAGAATGCAAAGATTTTTACAGAATAGATCGGCTGGTATCCATGCAACTTCTGGTACATCTGACGGCTACTACCCAAGTTTACTTGTGCTCTTACCTTTTATTCGACTTTCATCATTATGACGGAAGTGTGTACCTACAAGGTGTCGTGAGTCGGTTGTGGCAGTATATGACCATCCGCAATAGGTTTAGAAAGCGTTTTAGTAATGACTACCGAAATGTAATAACAAAATCTTTTTAACGTTATTTTTGAATATATATTGTGTCATACCTTACTATAAGTAACTCTCATGTCCATTTCTACCATGGGGTAACAGGCTTAGAACTAAAATGCAGCCAATCATTAACTGTTTGCTTCTTTAAGGTTTCGGTCGGCCCGGGTACGTTAACAGTACGAGGGCGGGTAAACGAATTTCCAAAATATTGTTGGCAAAAATATGATTTTTTGTACTTTCAAACTCAAATAGCAGCCAGGGGGTTAATTGTAGACTTGTTGTAATAATAAAAAAATGTTCATGATGTTATTTTCAATAAAATTAACAGTCGGTATTTTTTTAAATGTTATTCTATAACATTTTATATAATAATATTTGTTTCGGTATTTTCAACCTCAAATAGCAGCCACGGGCTTAGTTGTAGACTTTCGTTATAATATAAAAAAAAGACAAAATGTTATTTCCATAAAAAAACAGTTTTTTTTTCCTGGCTTTTATTTTTGGGTACGAAATGAATGATGTCCTTTAGTTTATTCCTGTCAAACGACGATTTCCCATTCTGAAATAGACTAAAGTGGCACAACTTAGTTATTATGTTTCCTTCAAAACATAACATTTGATTTGAAGAAAGCTGTCTTAATATACCGATAGTAAGAATAAACGTACTTACGCTGCATCCTTGGGTTACCTGTGGTCCTTTCACTCTAGCAAGACTCTATTCTATTTTTCCATATGGCAATGGTGCCGATGTCGACAATTCTGCCAATGTCAATGTGTGGAGAAAACGTGCGGAGGGAAACAAAAAAAAACAATTTTGTGATGGAAGTTAAAATTAAATACCATGTAATTGAGTTTAATGCGAAACTTGTTGGCGGGTATTATCAGAACACTGAAACAAACAGATACAAAATATTGTTTTAAATATGAATAAATATATACATAAATGGTCACAGGCAACACAAAAATCATCATAATTTGATGTCATTGACGCGAATAAAAAACATCAAAGCTACAAAGAGCTTTGGGGAAGAATGTGTTAGTAGGGATGGAAAGTTAGTTGGGACAGGGATTTTTAATTTAGGAAGATGGCTATATAAGTCATGGGCTGGGTTATTATTGGAGCAGTTAAAAAAGATGTGATCCAAAGTACCTTCATCCAACCCACATTCGCAGAGCGAGCGATGAGTCTCTGACCCGGATTTTATGAAGGAAAACCGGAGAACAACAGTGTCCAATACGGAGACGACAAAGAATTGAAATTACTTTCTTAGATATTTTTTTGTAGGGATAAAACCAGGGCTTGGGTGTAACATTGGGTTGTATTGCGTGATAAAAAGCTCCTTTTTGTTTACTTGAATTTTGCCACTGGACCTGCCATGAGGTTAGCAAGCTCTTTTTGGGAAGGCTCAGCAAGTCATAGCCCTGACATTGGAAGTGTTTAAGGTCAACGTCTTGGGACGTAACGGAATCCTTAGCAAGAGCATCAACATATTCGTTTCCTCTTATGCCACAATGACTTGGAATCCAAACCAAGTGTACGGTTTTGTGATTCTTGACACAAGAGAAAAGGGACTTTTTAATTTGAAGCAGTAGTGCACTATGGAGTTTACTCTTAAAAGGATTCTGCTCCAAAGCTTGTAGACAACTAAGTGAGTCCGTAAAGATGACACCAAATCGAATGCTATGAGCCTCTATAAATAGACATGCTTCTAATATGGCCACGCACTCACCCGTAAACACTGAAGATTGAGGAGGGCACTTGAATTTTAAAACAATTTTGGAGTTTTGGTAATATACCGCAGCACCAGTGCAACTTGCATCTGATAATTTAGAGGCGTCCGTGAAAAATCGTTCAAAATTATACCAACGCTCACCAACCGCCGCATTGAAAATAGAGTCCGCCGAAGGAGACTTTTTCGATATGCCAATATTGTAGAATATATCTGGTTTAAAACAAATAATTTCATAGTCAAAACTGAAAATGGGAAGTTTCGGAAACTGAATAATGGGGTAATCTAAATTTTTATAAAAACGAAACGACTTTAAAAACAAAGGGACTTCTTTATGGTTCCAATAATTGGAATTCCGGCATACAACATCCAAATCGCTCACTTTTTTAACAAGAGGGTGGGAGGATTTGGTAATGACTCCAGCCCAAAATCTCGATGCTAGATACTGCCTTCTCAAGGCCAACGGTGGTTCCGCGCACTCTACCTGCAATGCGTTAATTGGTGAGGACTTCATACAGCCTGATATGATCCGTAGACACTTAGCCTGAATTCTGTCCAACCTATTCAAAGCACCTTTGTTGCAGGGAATTAGGTGAAAAGATCCGTAGTCCAAAACACTCCGGATTAAAGCATTATATACCAGTTTCATGGTGTAGGGATGTGCACCCCACCAGACACCAGCGAGCACTTTTAATATAGGAATAGTTCTCTCGCATCTATTCACTAAATGGTTTAGATGGTGTAAACCACTCAATTTGGAGTCTAAAACGACACCTAAAAATTTTACTTTTGGAGAAACTGGTATACAATTGCCTTGGATGCCCACAGAAATTTGGGGGATCAGCCTCCTGCGTGAAAATACAACTACAGCACTTTTGGGGGCAGACAAACTCAGACCATGTGAATTTAGCCATTGGTTTAGAGAGTCCAGGGATACGCAAAGAGATGATGCTGCGTCGCTAACCGAGTTATTGGTGACATATAAAGCCAAATCGTCAGCATACTGAAGAATTTGGCAATCGTTATTAAGGCATGAACCAATGTCAGCTGTATACAAATTGTACAGTAAGGGACTAAGAACAGAGCCTTGTGGTAGGCCCTTCCATGACGTCCTGACGTCAAATTCTTCACCTGGAACTCTCAAAACCAAAGTTCGAGACATTAGCAAATTGCAGATGCACTGTATCATTCTCTCCGGTATTCTCAGCTGTTGCAATATTTGCTTGAGAATGGGAAGAAGGACATTGTCATAAGCAGAGGAAATGTCTAAGAAGGCAGCGACTACGGATTCATTTTTGGAAAACGATGAACGTATATCTGAAACCAAAACCCCAACACTGTCCATGGTCCCGAGTCCCTTTCTAAAACCAAATTGAGACCTAGGAAGTAAGTCTCTAGATTCCACAATATATTCTAGTCGGTTCTTTATTAAATGTTCCAATAATTTTGCAAGAACTGATGACAAAGCGATTGGTCTGAAACTGTTTGGGTCATCAGCGTGCTTGCCAGGTTTTAAAATAGGTATGATAATTTGAGTTTTCCATTGATCGGGAACCCAGCCATAGGTGTAACAAAAGTTGCATATATCTAAAAAATAGTTTTTTGCTCTATGGCCTGCGTGTGACATAAAGGAACAGACAAACAAGACAAGACCAGGGGCAGAGTCATGAACATGTTTTAAAACAGAGTTAAGCTCCTGCATAGAAAATGGTGCATCAAAAGGATCCTCTGAAGAAATGAGAGACGGCTGATTATATTCTGCTTCCGATGGTACATACGGAGGGGCAAGTTTATCAAAGAACCTGTCAGCAGTCCCTCGGGGGATGGGAGAAGAAATTGAGGGGGAACATCCAGACCTAAAGCGGTTGATCTTCTTCCATACAACTGATAAAGGAGTGGAGGGGGACAGAGAACCGCAAAAGTCGGCCCAACCGGCACGCTTCTTCCTTCGCAACAACCTTTTAGATTTAGCGAGGGCCCTATTAAATGCTATTAGGTTATCGCTAACCATCGCCTCGTTATACACCATCTCAGCATCATCCCTTTCCCTTATGGCTGTTGTGCATTCTTGATCCCACCATGGTGGAGGGGGAATCTTCCCACGTGCTGAGTTTTTAACGGGGAAGCATGAGTCTGCACTAGCTGTTATGGCAGAAATGAGGTTATTATAGCAGTTTGACACATGGGAGGAACTAAGAGAATCAGGATCATGGGGAATTAAATTTGGAAGAATATCAATCTTGTCCTCCAATAGTGAGGAGTACTTTGACCAATCAGGTTTGGATAAATTATACCTCAAAAGTGGAGGGTTTGATTTTTCTAAATAAGTCTTTTCAGCTAAAGAAATTATAATTGGGTAGTGGTCACTGCCATGTGACAAACTGGTACACTCCCAATGACAAGACGCTGCAATATCCAGTGAGCAAAAGGTGAGATCAACACAACTTTTATTCTGACCAGGAAGAGACCTACGGGTTGGGCAACCATTGTTTAAGATACATAGGCTAAGGTCATCTAAGATTTCAACAAGACCTTCCCCAAAAGAGTCGCAACGTTCAGAACCCCACCTGAAGTGATGGCAGTTGAAGTCCCCCATGACAAGTACAGGGCCTTCTATGTTTTCGAAAATACGTTTTAAAATTGGAAGGAAACTTTGATGAGGGTGAGCAATATAAACGGATAAGAGGGTTATACCCTCTACCCTACTAGCCACAATACTAATATCATCACCTAGAGGAGGCAAAGATACTACCACAAGTGGAACACGATTGTTCATGCAGAGAGCCGACCCGCCATAGCCGTCAGATCGGTCGCATCTGAGAATATTAAAGGAAGGTACACGGAAACTAAGACTCGGAACTAGCCAAGTCTCAGCAAGGGAACAAGCTAAAGGTTTGTATTTATTCAAAAGTAATGTGAGCTCGTGCTTCTTATGCCACACGCTCCTCACATTCCATTGAAGGAACACCAATCGAGCCATTATTATGGGATGAGAGAGAGTTAATAAGTAAAGTAGCAACGTTGGACGGTAATTGAGTTTTATTTGAGGAAGACATTAAAGTCAACAGGAGTTTACTGAGAAGTTCAATAATTGAAGACAAGTTTTCAGGAGATTCTGTTAGTTGACTATTGAGAGCACAGCCATTAGACTGGGAAGATTGGGGAGTGCTAGTAAGCTGCAGATGAGCTGTTTTATCATAAGAAGGAGAAAGGGGGGCATGGGTCTTTGGCTTAAGAATTACAGTTTTGCGAGATGACTGAGACTGTGGTTTAGCAATGTCTGCATAACTACGAGTAGAAATGGGAACAGTTTTGCTTGCTTCTGAATAGGACATTACTTTCTCAGCCATGATAGTTTTAATTATCTTCTGCCTGCTGTACTCCGGACATGCCCTGCTATTAGCAAAGTGACTTCCAGAGCACAACACACAGAAAGCTTCGCTCTCAGCAATGCTACAACCATCACCGGGGTGATCATTGCCACACTTGCTGCATCGGGGTTTGGAACGACAGAGAGATTCAACATGACCAAATCGGCAACACTTGCGGCATTGAATGGTGGGATAGACATACTGTTCTACAGTTAATGATGTATAAAAACAGAATATTCTTTTTGGTAAAACTTGGCCATCAAATGTGATGACACAAGTTTCTGTGGGTCTGTATTCAATTAAACCATCTTTGTTAACCTTTCTATTCAATCGCCTAACTTTTAGAATTGGACCACAGCCTACTGGAACTTTTAAATATGTCAGGACTTCCTCTTCCGAGAAGTCAGTAGGGATGCCACTTGCAACACCCATACGGGTTATGTTAAAAGACGGAATTATAGCCTCATATAAATTTGTACCTAAAACTTTATTAGAGATAAAAGCGTTTGCATCCTGAGGGGATGAAAATTCAACCGATACACGATTTCTACCGACTCGCTTGACTGCAATAATATTGGAGAAATTTTGATTAGACAAGAACCGTCCAAATGTAACAGGGTGTAGGGTCGTTCCAGAGTTAGGTTGAGCTTCCTGACGGGAAACGTGTACTAAATAAGGTCCTTTATCTGTGACTGAGTACCTAACACGGCCTATTTGGGTTTTCGGTTGTTTGGTAGGGCGATTAGATACCTCATCTTCATTACCGGGACGTTTACGGGAGTTAGAATGGGAAGGAAGGAATTGGGACTCCAGATTGCAGACCACATCTGCCAACCGGCTTAATGAGTTGGGAGTGGGACTTAAGTTAGAGGGGGAAAAGCCGGAAAGGGGTGTAGTAGATATATCATCAGGAGGGTCGGGGGGTTTGTTTTTATCCATATTCATATTGAATATGGATAATGGTGACCACACTAGTTACAAAAAACAAACACTAGACAAACCTGCTAGCAGGTGACAACGAACGCACACAAACAAACACAATAACAAGTCGCAATAATCACAATAACACTAAAAAAACCGAAAAAAATCTGAACACACGTGTTAACCAAAAGCACACTGTGGCGGGAATCTAGGAAACAACCAAACCCTAGCAAGACTCGCCGAATATTTCTGGCTGCGAGCTGCATCTGTCACTCACGTCAAGTGTCAATCATAGCGTCTAAAAATTTTGCCGCCAACGTACGGAAAATTTTTTCTTTCGTTAATATTCTTTAAAAATAGTAAAGTTTCATTTAAAACTTTATAGAAAGTGAATAATAGTGCTTGTGGTAAGTGATATATTGTGTTACGCTGATCGTTGAGCCAGCGAGATGCCGAAATGGAGATCGAAAGATCACATTAAATCTAAATTGTCGCCGGTGCCAGCGGAGCGGACACCGACACGCGAAAACCGTCAGCGTTTTTAGCGGACGAGAGCAGCAATTCTCCTAATTGCGATAGTGGCGAGGAACGCTCTTCATCCTCGGAGGAAGAAGGCACCTATTCCCACCGCCGAACAACGGCAAGGAGATCGAAACGATTTCTTGTAAGTTGGGCCTACGCATTAACATAGACAAGTAAGTGTTAAATCTGTTAATAATGACACAATTTCTACATTATATCACTAACCTTACTCAGAAACACTATCAACAAACTTATAAACTGCTTCTTGTACTAGTATCTACTTCAGAAGCGCATTGTTGTTTTCTAAACAACTCGGTCATGTCCAAAGAGACAGAAATATTACAACTTAAAGATTTCAGTGTAAAATATGATGATTAGGTAATTCCTAAAGCAAATACAGAATGTCTTAAGGAGGTAAAACTATTCTAGCAATTTTATTTTTATTTTGACGTTCCATCATAAAAAGTAATCCGTTATAAGAAGACCTGGGTGAGCATACCCAGCCCATGTGTTTGACACACTGAATTAGAATTAAATGAGTACTTATGCCACTAAACAAAACTAAAAACTTTTTAGCCCCTGCGGAGGGGGTTTTGGATGGGATCTCTACTATAGGTCTAGCGCAGATGGAGCTAGCTGCTAAAGCATGGTCCACAGGGACTTGTTAATTGGGCAGCAACCTACACACTGGGATTGTATCCTACTGTCCCTTTTGGAAGTAGTCCGAACACTCCCACACTCCCATCCAGAAGTGTATTTAAATTAAAATAGAGTGCAATACTCTCATGTGGTATGCAGTTGAAGAGGTTCAGCACATCTTGTGAACTCTAATCTACTTTTGAGTACATTAAAATTACTAATTAAACATAACATTAAGTCTTATAACTATTACGAAATGGTAAATATTTAAACAACATTATAATTTATAATGTTAATACTGTACCTATCATTCTTTGCTGTATTTTGTAATAATTAAGAAAATCTTATAGTTATGATCCTGACAAGGTCCTAGCTAGCTCTATCAAAATTAGAAATGGAACAAATACAGCCACTAAACAATTTATAACTCACAATATATTTAGTTAAAGCTGGTTTTATAAGAAATAGTTCTGATATAAAAAAATAAAAATACATGGTAAATGAGGATCATAGAATAACTAGGCCAAGATTCATATTGTTGACAAGATTCAGGCTGCCTAAAGAACCATGTAAAATCTTGGGAATGATAAGATCATATCAGGAAGTCAAATAATGAAAATAATTACATAATATTCAGATGAGCAAATTCCACAAAGTTCTATTTCTAAGTCAAATACTGAAAATATTAATATTTAGAACAATTCTAGTTTGAGCAAATTCTGCAAATTGCTATTAAACACTTATTATTAATCTATGCGGATTTCTAAGATTATGATATTTTATTCAAATAGCCTTTTGTTTGCACTCAAGTAAGATGATGACAATTGAAAAGTAAGATGGAAGCAATGTTTTATTAATGAAAGAAGGGTAGCTGTTCATGTATTAGCTCACTCCTGAGAGAAATTGGTTTAAAAAAAAAAAAAAATGTTGAAAAACAAGGTTGGTAGTAAAAGCATGCCCCTTTTTTTGGCATTTGTTCAGTTCCCTGGACATTTGCAGTGGCAGCCAACTGAGTGGTAGAGAATTTGCGAGCCTGTTATTTTTTTATTTTTTTATGTCTCAGAGACTGTAGAAGTCCTAACAAAGCTTGGGTGACAAGTTCATTTCCTAAGTAAATTCTAAATTTCAAGATTTAGAATATGTAGGCCTTTTTGTGAACTGCTACCTAGTTACAAGGCAAAAATAGTTGAAAAGGGGGCAGACCAAAATAAATTAAAAAAGGTTGTTCCACTGGTTTGCCAAGAGTTAATGTGGTGGCCAGAGGCTATTGATAGACCACAGCTCAGTTCCTCTACACATGGTAAGGTAACCCACTTCTAAATAAGTAAGTAAATTTTTACATTTATATCTGTAATTTGTATGGTGTAAATAGAGTATTCTATTCTACTCTTGTCAGGAACTGATCAAACCAAAAGAATAATAAAATGGCACTTGAGATGTTTGCCATATACGCAGTAATAAGCAGCCAAAATACCAGTCTTCAGAGTAATAATAATAATAATAATAATAATATTTATTCCAAAATAATTACAAGGCATAAAAATTAGTACAGTTTTGCTTAAATGTAAATTATATTCCTAAGACTTACGTGCCTGAACTAGGTAATCCTGTGTTTCAGGCGAGAGGAGCTAAAATAAACTTATAAAATAAATAAACAACAGGTTGACAATAGATCACTAATTACATGTTGAAGAGCTTAACTCTTAGTTTCTAAATTTGATATACTTATACTTAACGTAGGTGAAATTTTTCACTTTAGCACAGTTAGTAAATTCTCTGTATCTTCGTAAGACATACTTTGGAGAGCATCCTTGAGAATTCTCTTACAATTTGTGTAATTCAGGGAATAAATGTTTGCTTTCGAGTTTAGTCTATTATAGAGAAGAGGACCGAGGTACAGGTAAAATTTGGAAACAAAAGCATGTTTTGTTGTATTTTGTGGACAAACTATATCTTTACGTCTTTTATTAGCATATGCAGTGCTATAGGGTAGAGCTCTGTGAGAGTGAGAGTGCAAATATTCTAGTAATCTAGTTCATTCCGACAACAGACTATTTGTCGTACATTCAAGGATGAGCGAGGGATACGTTTCCCTAGCGCTCCTGAACCTATCTTGCAAAACGACGAAGTTAGCAGATTAGCTGAACATCACTCTGTCAGCGGTTTACCTCCCGGGGAGGTTAAAAGTGTTATAACGGCTTCGCCGACCGCTTTTAAGAACAGCAGTCAGGTGCAGTCAGGTTGCAAGGGGCAGTGGTCGAAAGAGGAACAAGGTACTTGCTAAAATGTATTTTGAGATAATCCATACTAATAACTTATAAGGCTCCTATTCATAGTGTCATAGTGTAGATTGCATCGCATTGAAGGACACTGAACGAGGCACAATAGAAGTTTTTTATGACGCATAAGGGCGTTTACTGTCCCTCAAGTGGTAAACCTGATCGCATCTAAACAGATTTTGTCCATTTGCAAGTTTCAAAAGCATTACCCAGTCACTCATATGGGATAAAAAATTACACCTTGATTGGCATGATTATGGATGAATGGATTTACATGCTTATCCTTATATTATAAGATATCTCACAACTTTTAGATTTTGAATAACAGTGCGGCCAAAGTATGGTTAAACTTAAAATCTACCATAATCCTTGTTGATTTTGGTTTACAACAGGTGTGGCTAACCTTGCCTTGAAAGACAATGCAGTCTCTCCTCAGAATTGACCAAATTCTGAGGAGAGACAGCATTCAAATTACGATAAATAAAACAAAACAGTTATTATGTTATGAAAAACATAACATTTGAGCAATGTATTCTATTCTATTTTTCCATATAGCAATGGTGCCGATGTCGACAATTCTGCCAATGTCAATGTGTGGAGAAAACGTGCGGAGGAAAACATTTGAGCAATGTAGGTACTTGTGTTAGATATTACTTTAGGGTACTTGCTGTTGAATTTTGAAGACTTCTATGATTGACACTTGACATGAGTGACAGATGCAGCTCGCAGCCAGAAATATTCGGCGAGTATTGCTAGAGTGAAAGGACTACAGGTAACCCAAGGATGCAGCGTAAGTACGTTTATTCTTATTATCGGTAAAATTTAAGACAGCTTTCTTCAAATCAAATGTTATGTTTTTCATAACATAATAACTGTTTTGTTTTAATGCAAAACAGCTCTATTACTCTGAGGGCACAACATAACCATAATTTAGTTTGACAGCACTAAGAAAGATGGCACTGAGATAATAGTTTAGTGACAATGGAAATTTTGCTATTCAGAATTTGATGTTTTACACAAAAAAAATTGGTTGTAAAAAACCAAACCATACCAAACCTTTTTTAGCGTAGCCCGCGAAATTAAAATTTTCTACATTTTGCAGGTCAGTGTGAGGTTTAATGATTGATTAAAATATGATTTACGGCCGTAACAAATATGGCTTTTCATAATTATAATCATTACAATCAGCAATACAACTCCTTATGTAAGCACAATCGCCAAATGTCATGATTTCATGAAATAGTCATTCAATGCGATTATATGAACTTAGAGAGTTGTAATGATCATTTTTCTATAAATAAACATTTGATATGGCCGCAAATCATATTTAGATCAACATACAACATGATACTGGCCTGCAAATTGCAAAAAAAGTAAGAAATATTGAATTTCGCGGGCTACCTTGACGCTTTCGCCTTGTTCTTATGTAGTCTGTTTTGTTTAGCTGTAAGTCTCAGAGTATTATCTAAAGGAAATAAATAAATGAATAATTGCCATCTATAAAAGCCATTTTTACTATTTGTTTACCTTTATTTAATTACCTAAACCTATGGAGCATAGCTACGCGTTCCGTGCGGCTCCAGCGGCTCCAACAGTTGTTGTACGATAATTTTTCATCTGGTACGATAATTTTCGAATATTGATACGATAATTCACTCGCACTCGCCTAGCAACCCTGATCATAACTCTTGACAGATACTGTCAAAGTGACAGTCAAGTCCTGCCTGCCTGCCTGCCTGAGCCACTGAACGAAAAGCGAACGTTGTTGTCAAGCAAAACCAATCGTGATTATCTTTCTAGAAATCTATATTTCTGTAAGTAAATCACTTACTTAATAGCATGATTACTAGATTTTGTATAAATATAACATAAAACTTTTATTTCAGATAAAATGACATCTGAAATATTTGCTACCCCTCCATCGGTTTCATGGGCGCAGAGAAATGCTCGTGTGTTTTTGACGTTTAACGTAGAATGTGAGAAACCAGATATTAAAATTGAGAAAAAGGCAATCTCTTTTAAGGGGATTTGTACACCAGATCAGAAATTACACGAGGTTGTCATACCATTATATTCAGATATTGATCCAGACAAAAGTGCTTACACAAACAAAGGGAGGTTAATCGAGGTAGTGTTGGCTAAAGCTAAAATTGACGATCCTTTCTGGCCTGCCTTAACCAGTGACAAAAAGAAACACCACTGGCTAAAAGTGGATTTTAACCGTTGGCAAGATGAGGATGAGAGCGGAGACGACATTGATGATATGAATGACATGTTCTCAAGCAAATTGGGAAACTTCGGTGATGAAAATGAGAAAGAGACCACCAGCTCATCTGATGAAGAAGATCTGCCTGATATAGAGTAAAAGATCTCATGTATTGCATAGCCAAAAAATTCAGTTAGTTTTAGAAATTTGTAATTATGGACAATATTTGTGCTTTTATACAAGGAATAGTGTGGTAGTGGTAGCTCCTAAATGTATTACATATAATAAGGTTAATAGGAGTGTGGTCTGGTATTTTTTGTCATAGTTTTGACTAACAAGTTAATTGGTGCAACTGATACCTATTTAAATTTTTTGTCATAAAAGTTGAATTAATGTAAAATTAGATTGGGCAGTGAATGCTAATTTAATTTGAACTTTAATTAAAATTGTCTGTGGTTAGATACTTTTTTTATTATATTTATAATAAACGAAGTCTTGAAAATTTCAAAGGCCTGTACTGTAAGCAACCTAATAATTATAATGCATTGAGGTGCACTTACATGGGGAACTTAATTGCTCAATTTATATTGGTCCATTAAGACCTCACAACATCTTCAAGCAAGTGATTTACTGTGATGCCAACATGAAACAATTGTTGTTTAAGATACTGCTCTAACATATTGAGCTATATGTAATGACTTAATAAATTAGATTGGTCAGATAATTTCTGTTGCTTGCAATAATTGCCTGTGTAAACGCAGCTTTATATTTGTACTCATTCATTCATGTGTAAAATATATTATGTTCGTGAACAAAATAGAATGAAACATAATTATTTTATACAAACTAACTTCATTGTGTAATTCAATTTAAATTTCGTTTTTAGGGTGCACTAGCCAGTGCCCAAAACACAAATTTGCTATGTTATAATATAACAATAAATTCTCTTTCATAAACTGCAATTTTTTCAAAAAATTATAATATAACAGGCATACTTATCACCTTTATTTTTAAAACACCCATCAATTATGTACATTCCAAAGATTAAACTATATGGCTGCTATAAAATCTATTATGTTTCTTTTTTTTACCTAAGCATACTCATCCCCGTATTCAGTAAGTTTGCTATTTTAGCCACATATCAATGTATTAGTGCATACTGTTTTGTTTTAATTTTTTATGAGTAATTATGTGGTCTACACTAAATATTAAACATATTAATTTACTGTATTGTAGGTTTCAATATTGTTTTTAAGAACCACCTACTAGATCTATTAAGTGCATGTTTTGTTTTTCATTTCTGCTTGTTTTCTCAGTCTTGCGCCATGGAAATATATTTGTCAAAAAGTAAATCTCATCATGCATTAAATTATGTACTTTATTTATAACATCTTTCATTTTTATAAACGGGTGTACTTACTGAAAGTATTACTAATTACTTTACTACGACAATAAAGTCAACAATTTATTGACCGAGTAATATGGTAGGCATTTAAAGTACTATATTATATTAGGCTGTACTGGATCTAGGATCCGGACTTGCAACCAGCGAGACGAGAGTGGCGAGGAGGGTTGTAGTAAGTACGCTTTGCCATGCTGCACCGCAAATCAATGCAAATCTTTGCTGCGCGGCGCCGTAACGCACCGTGGGGCCAGACCCTTTTGAAGTCAGTTTCGCAGGATATCGTGCTAAGTAGCGTGCTGGTAGGATTCATGTTTTACAATGTATACAGTAGGCCACACGTTGGTGGTAACACTGACCTTGAGCTGGCCTAACGTTTAAGTTGGCCTCTTATTATATTGAAACTACGTAAGTTTCAATATAATAGAAAGCCAACTTATACTAAGTTTGTTACCACTGACGTGCGGCCTACTGTACCTATTAAAATTAACGATGATAAATTATGTTGAAAACTTCTGAAACTTGAGTTGCAAAAACAAATCCAATTTTTTTTTTACACGGAACCGGTTAAAATTTAGGTAATGATTTGATTACCGACCAACATATAGAGCGACATGCAGGCGGTGGACTTGGGAAGTCTATTGTCCCAAACGGATAAGCCAAGCTGGGCGCGGTCAGTCATGCATGCATGAATTTTGACCACGGGGCCCTACACAATACACATCTGGCGGACCTACTACTCAGTAGCCAGGCACAGTGTAATAAAGCAACAGTATTATGTCTCGGCAGTGACCTGGAAATAATTACATATGGCCGCTAGGTAGACAAACCTTCCGCGTCCATGCGTAACTGCCGTGCACTCAAGATTGTTGATGCACTGCGATATCGAAGAGCGTCGTGCGCCAGTGCAATCGCACAGTAACATGGGATAACTTCGACATCCACGCGGGCGAAGCCGAGGGCCAAAAGCTAGTATGATATGCATGTATATAAAGGCGAACGCGAGAGTAGACACACGAGCAAGTACAGTTACGAGCACCAATATGTACACTTAGCAACTTTAAAAAGTGATTTACTCCTACTGTGGTGATTTTAATTTTATGTTGTTACGAACATAGTATTTTGGAACCCAGACTAATATGAAATAGTTCTTATCTCAAAGTTGCAATCGTTATTCCATGCGAAAATCGCTTTAGAATTTTGCTAAGTGGATACATATTGGTGCTCGTGACTGTACGCGTACTTATGGCTCTGCGATCTTTCTCGCCCGTGTGTCTTAATAAGCACGCGTCGCATAGATACTTTAAAACTGCTGAGTAAGTTCGTCGGCCATTCAACGGATGCTCGTTGCCCGCCTTGGTTCGCAGTTTCGTACCTCTGTCATCGCCGCAACTCCGCTAGCCGTCATTTTTTGTCATAATGTTTATTTAGTTTGGTTAAAAAAAATCGACAACATCGCAATACAGTGTGGTTTCTCTCGAACTTAAAAACCGCGTCCTTTAAATTCGCACGTCTATCACCGAGCGAGCGATCACACTTGACACACACGAGCGAGTTGTTTACAAAAAAACAACAGGCTGCTATACCGATGCATCGGATTTGCATGCGGAGCTGTGTCTAGTTTTTGTTTCTAGAAGGGGCTAGGGATAGGCGTCTATAGCCCCTTCTAGAAACAAAAACCTTCTCGCCCGTGTGTCATACTAAGTACGCGTACTTATGGCTCGACGGCCGTACTCGCCCGTGTGTCATACTAAGTACGCGTACTTTAAAACCGCTGAGTAAGCTCCTCGGCGATCCAACAAATTATCGGACGCGTCCGTAAGCCGCGACCAACAGACGTCCGAACGCTCAAGGGCACGTCCGCGACTTACGACCGATAGTTTGCACAGTGTAGTTAAATGTACTATCTAGATACAAATAAGCCGCGACTCTCAGCCGCAGCTTACGGACACCTCCGATAATTTTTTCCCAGCTTTACGGACGCATCCAATAATTCGTTCCCAGCTTTGTGCGCATTATTCCGAACAAAAAAGTCTATCACTTTTGGCGGGCACACGATAGCTACCTACTGGTACTGCATTTTTTTTTTATCGGTATCGATATTTATTCGGAATTTTGCTTGAATCCATGAAATAAAACAGCTATTGCATAAAATAGTCAAATTGTAATAAGAAGAAAAAATAACTACAGTTAAATAAAAGTAACTAAAGTAATTATCTCAATAACATCACAAGTGAAAAAAAACAAATTAAAAAACCATTTCAATGGACATAATTATAAATAAAACATTGAACAAAAATTAAATAAAAATTATTAAGCAAGAAAGAAATGGTATTTCATTTGCCTTTGCCAATAAACAAAATTTAATCACAAACACAAGATTCGTGAATTCAAAGAATCCAGAATATTTGGATTCCAAGAGCTGTACTAAGTGAAATTATCGACATGTCAATTTTGGTTTCAAACATGAACTAAAGCCTTTTTATTTTTTATTTTTTGAGGATGGGAAATCATCAAATGACTTCTCCCGCTCTGGGTGGAGCGAGTGTGTGTCAGACTTTTACTGACTAAAACCCACCCGTGTTCCTTCCGTTGCCTGTGTGCCGGGGCCGCGATATCCCTTTCGGACAACCCCCAAACCCCAGCAGGATGACCTCAACCCTACGGTAGTCTCGCTATGCTTTTTACTATGACAAAAAATCGCATGCCAAGTGCATAAAAAAAAAATTTTGCTGATTTGACGTAATGCACAAGAAAAGTATTTTGATCATAAAAACGAGATGTGGTGAGACTCGGTGACGTCACAGAATCAAAACAATACAAGAGAAGAAGAGAAAATACTTGATTCATGACATGTTTTAAGTTTGAATCGAATGAAAAATCGAAATGTATTATGAGGTTAGGATTTTGAATTTCACTAAACACATGATTAAATATTATTAAAAAAATATTACCATATGGAAGGCTATTCCGTTAATTACGTAAGTTTGACGTATTTGACCGCTTTTTACAGAATTTAACAGCACAGCTACGCATTTTCACGGAGCTCCGTGCCCTTACAACAATTTACGAAGTGCGTGAGAATCGATTTGAAAGTTGTTTTTGTGAACGTACTAGAACATTTTTTGTACTTGTACTTTTACGGGGAAGTGTTGGTAAGGCTTCTCCAGTGTTTTATACTCTAAGCTACGATGGGACATTACGACATTTAATTTTACGACACTAGCGCTTGGTTACGACACTAACACTGGCGCATATTTTTGGAACTAATCGTGATAAGTACGTGGGAAGTACTCTGCGCCATGGATATTCCTCAGAGTAATAAATATGAGGGATATTCTGTCTCCGACTGTTTATAGTGCTCTGAGGTTTATAGATAACTGTGGTTTAAGGCTGGGATTGCACTTCAGACTTTTTCATCAGATAGTCGGATCCTCGTAGAGTATAATTATGTGTTCTGTGGTCGGATCCGAATGATCTGATAGTCTGATCAGAACAATGTAAATTATCCGACTAGCGGATCGGACGTGTGTTGAATGTTCAAACAAAATAATGGCTCCAACGCCTTCCGATAGCCGGATCCGACTATCTGTTGAAAAAATCGGACAAGCAAGTGCGTAGTTGGTGACGGTGTTGTGCAGAGAGTAGAGTTTATATGTTCTGTGGTGTGATGTTGTGTTTTTGTTTTGATTAGTTGACAGTTCAGCTTGGTTCAGCTATTTTACGTGCTATTGGCAAAATTGTGGATTAGACATGGGCGTTTTCGTATTTAGTTGCTAACGGATATGTAACCGATATTCAGTTTTCATATCGATATCGAAAACCGTTTTCAGATATCGATATCAGTAGTACGATTTGCACAAGTAACTGAAACGAACGAAACGCAAACTCACACTTTTACCGTTAATACATTGATATAAGTGCTTTCGTTTTTTAAAGTTGCTAACTTATGGAATATTTGTTGTAACTAAATAAATAGAAACTAGACCTTATTGCTAGCGCGTTAGGATATAGATATTACGCACGCACTATTATTAACCAAATAACCAATCACTAGCCGAAGTTACGTAATATTCGCTTCATCACTTTTACGCCAGTAAAACATTGAATGGTAAGACAGAGACAAAGCGAATAAAAACCACCACCGTCGATGTCATATCGTTCGTGATGTGAAGTTTGCGTTTTGTTCGTTATTACTTATTCGACATTATTCGTAGTTCGTTCTCGTTGTTGCGCTTTGGATAAGCCATAGCTCGATGAAGTTTTTGTGAAAACGGTTATGTATATTTAGATATCGATATGGTATGATAATAAACACATATCCGATATAAGTTACGTTTTGATATATCGAACCCATGCCTATTGTGGATAGATTTCTACAAAAGCCAAGAAGAAAGAAGATAGAAGAGACAAGATGTAAAAGTTACTTTGCATAATTATTTATGTTTAATTGTATTCGATGTATTTTTTGATAAAATACCCCTACGAATAATCACAAAAAATGGATGGAAACCAACTTCTTGAGAGAAGTCTCCAAGTAAATGATCCCTACATAATTGGTTATATGAGCGTCGATGTCCGACGCGATTATTATCATGATTTATCCCAACTCAAATATTTAACATCAATTCCAAAAGGAAAAATTTGTTACAACTTAAACCACAACATTGATAAAGCAGTTAAGCGTACTACTGACGACAACAACGAAAAAATATCTCTAATGCTGAAATTTCTCCTCGACCAAAGATCCCGCTTCGAGTTTCTGAGTAATCAACCTGAAACAACTTTTATAACGTATCGCAGAAGTCTAATAAGTGTAATGTGTGCGAGTTATAACCGTGAACCACTAAGCATTGTGGCAAGCTTATTCAATAACTGCATATACTTGTGTTCCATTGAAAACTCTCAAGTTAAGAAAAGTAGTCTTCCCAATGATCGGAATGCCAAGTTTTGTGCATGGGGTTATAAATTCGAACAATATATGATATCAGGTAAGTAATTAAACATATATAAGTTCGTTTTTGGTAGACATAACTATTCATCAAGTTATATTTCCTGGCTATTTATCCTATATGGCTATTCCTAATATCCTGGCTGTTCACTGTAGGTCATATAGACAGAAATAAATTGTTATTACATGACTGCCAGTGCCAGCATCACATAAATTTATAATTCATAATTATTCACAATGGATGTTACATTGGAAACACTAATTAGACAACCTATCAAATATTATTTTTCTGTGTAATTGACACAGAAACATTATATTCTTTTTATTTTACAGATTCACCAATACAACAACCAAACATAGAACAACCTGTTGTTGAAAATGAAGAATTTTCTATTTATTACAGTTCTCAGTTAGGAAAGCACAAGCTGTTTTATGGTGCCCAAATAGATGGAATGCTAGCCACAAGAACCACTTCAGGACTTCCAGACCCAAACAATTTAAATGCAAATCTAGCATATTTAAGGAACAACAAGTTTGTGGAGTTGAAAACAAATAGGGAAATACATAGTAAACGACAAGAACAGAATTTTAAGTAAGTAATGAAATTTTACTTATTGGAGTTTACTCCTTAAGAATCTATTTGCATATAAGACGGTATGGAAATTTTATACCTACATATCAACTACACTTCAATCTAGAATCTACTCGTAGATATTTGAGTTATTAATTTTTTTAAGAGGCGCATTTATTAAGCCAATCGTATTTATTAAGGAGTAAACTCCAGTTGTGCGTTGAAGCTGACACACTTTTTTATAGTATGAAAAAAGGCCACCGGGCCACCGTAAATGAACCTCCAGTCCAAAACAATATAGGAATGCCCCAAAACTACCATGACAACAGAAACCATAACTATTGTCTATTAGCAAATCATAGTGCAGCCTTTCTCTTGTGGAAAGAAAACAAAAATCAGACATTTTTGAAGCGATGAGACAAGGTAGACCAAACAAACCCAAATACACGTTGGCGCAAGCGTATTCATGCGGTCAGCTGTGATTTGTGGTTTTTCTATTACTTTGACCACAGTCAGTACCTAACAGATTTCCAAAAGTCTATTAATCCTTACACGAAACGGCATTGATTGGTTAGCATTATAAAAGTAAAATATGAGAATTGACTTTTTCTCTGACTGTTATACCATTTTCCAAAAACTGGATGCAGTTAGCAATTGCTCTTAAAGTTAGGACAGTCTTCTAAGATCGTTTTCCTGTTAAAAGCTACAACAGTTACGAGGAATCCGTCGAGGATTTCTTACGTTTTTTTTAAAGATCACGTAGTGTTGCAGGGTTCGGTAGGTTTTAAAACGGGACAGTAAGAGCAGCTACGGTGATCCGCATATCAGTGGTAACAATTTGACATTGACAGCGCGTTGATATTGTAGCAGTAAGGGTGATTTTCATAGTGTTACCACTTATGTGCGGTTGACTGTTCTTGCCGTTAGTCCCCTATCTCAAAAGTGGTCAAAACAGACGCGCGCGACGCAGAAAATTTCTGAAAACATTATTTTTTCCTGTAATTTTATCTTTTGGCCATATTGCTATGATGCAAAAATATTGGCTGACTACTCTACCTTTATCTATTCGCTAGGCGAGCCTGCATTGCCTTATGAAATTATCAATTTTATGACCTAATATAATTTTCAGAAGATATAAAATGCTACGGTGTTGGTGTCAGTGCTACTTAGCTGGGCTAAAGGGATTACTTGTAGGCTACAGAAACGACGATGGTATAATACAAAGACTGCAATGTTTCGATACTGATGACATCCTGAGATATTGTCGGGTAAGATTAAAATACTTAAATATATTGAACTTATTAAGAGTCGTACAGATTGGCGTGACAGTCGCGCGACGCGTTCTGTGATATTATATTCGTAGAAAAATTTCTGTGAAAACGCGTGCGACATTACACACAGGAGCAACCTGTCGCGCTGCGACACAGAAAATACTCTCTTGTGACGTGATATCGCTGCGACGCCATATAAAATATTCCTTTGGTGTCGCACTGTTGTGGCGCGCTAGTGTGAAAATTGTTTGGTGACGATAATATCGCAGAAACGCCACCACGCGTGACAAGTCGCGCCAGTCTGTCTGAGCCTTACGAAAAACTCAAAAATAGGAAGAAATAATCATATAGAAATTCAAAACATCTTTATTTTTTATAAGAAAACATATTATTTAAATTCTAGCAACAGTTTATTATTTTAATAACTAGTAGGTATAGCATCCATCAGCAGATATGACGGCACATACCTAGTCTAACTGCTTCTATGATCAGTTATTTACCCTTCTTCGCCATGTCGCCGCATTCAAAATCGTGATCGGTGGATCGAGATATATTTAGTTCTCGCGCTAAAGCACTAATATTCAAGCCATCTTCATGGAGAAGTAATATAATAATAATAGCCATTTGTTGGAGGGTTAAACTTGCCATTTTATTTCAATCATAGATCAATTATTTGTTATTTTTTACACAAATAAACGTATAAATTTACACTATATATTTTTGATAAATGTCATTGTACAAATGCAATTATGTCAATGAATCAACTTTTAAATTAAGAAATAGTTTCATCATCTAAAAGTCATTAATACTCTTTTTGTTAGAATAGATGCTTCAAAACTATTAAAAAGTAACAAGTACTAGATAAAGCATTTTAGACTTTGCTGCACACAGTGTGCAGTGTGATAAAGAACATAATTTGAAAATTGATAAACATTTTTAGACCGCGACTGTACACTCCATAACTGCCACGATAGTCAATGTCAAATTGTAGCCTGAGCATTCGGTTGACTGTATGTACGTACAGTAAATATTAGAAAATTATCCCTAAAATTCGTTTTATCACTTTTCAGGATGAATGGAAACCACAAATAGCTATAAATTATTTAGACTATTTTCTAACGTATGTAGAGAATTGTTTCAAGTCTTTGAAAGAAACTGATGATGATTTTATATCTCAAGAACCAATTACACTGAAGTTTGATATTGATGCCAACCAAAAAATTACCGTTAGCAAGGATATTCAAGAAGAACATGTGATTTTACCGGCATGGTATGTAGGTACCACTGACGTGCGGCCTACTGTACCTAAATAACATTCGGAGTCGGACCAAGTATTTCCACATGATTCCGACCAACATATTTTTTTTAATACACATGTTAATACTTCATCTTTGTGTTTTATTTTATTTTTTTCATTTGAAGATAGAACCCCCCGGCTGCGCAGCGCCGTCCGGTCACTCCGGTGCCGTCTCCACTGGGGTGTTTTCAAAATACACATCAGCATGTTGTAGGAATAGAAATAGAAATAATTTATTTAACAAAAAGAAGAAATACAATTTACATGAAGTTACGTTATTATGATACGAGGGCTGCACTAAATGTATCGGGAATGGAATATTTCCACTGTTCCTGTCATATTAAAATCTTTTTAATTGAAAACTCCTTGGTTTTAAAAATCGAATACCATTTATTTATTTAAAAAAAGATTCTCGGTCTTGTCACAAGGTTTTGTCAAACTTGTTTAGTCGTTGAGAAAATGGAATTGACTCGAGAAAATTCAAGAGCGATGATTTATTATGACTTTCGAAGTGGTTTAACACAAAAACAGTGTGTTGACCGGATGATTTCTGCATTTGGTGATGAAGCCCCATCCAAAACCACAATTTATCGCTGGTTTGCTGAATTTCAACGTGGACGTTTCAAGCTCAGTGATGATCCCCGTCAAGGTCGTCCAAAAACTGCAGTCACCCAAGAAAACGTTGATGCTGTGCGTAAGCTGATTGAGGAAGATCGACATGTGACATACCGCGAAATTCAGGCAACTTTAGACATTGGCATGAGTCAAATACAAATAATCTTACATGAACAATTAGGTGTAAAAAAGTTGTTTTCCCGATGGATACCGCATTCGCTCTGTGAAGAGCAAAAAGCGGCTCGCGTTACTTGGTGCGTCAGAACTCTCGAAAGATTCCACGCAGGATCCTCAAATGCTGTATACAACATCGTATCAGGTGACGAATCCTGGATATACGCGTACGAACCCGAAACAAAAAACCAGTCACGAGTTTGGGTGTTCGAAAATGAGTTAAAGCCAACAAAAATTGTTCGTTCACGGAGTGTTGCAAAAAAAAATGGTGGCCACGTTTGTCTCCAAAACCGGCCATGTTACGACTATTCCTCTTGAGGGACAAAGAACGGTTAATGCAGAATGGTATGCTAGCATTTGTTTGCCACAGGTCGTTTCTGAACTCCGTAAAGAGAACTGCAACCGCCGCATCATCCTCCATCACGACAATGCGAGTTCTCACACCGTGCACAGAACAAAAGAGTTTTTAGAGCAAGAAAACATAGAATTATTAGACCATCCGCCGTACAGCCCCGACCTAAGCCCTAATTATTTCTATACTTTCCCTAAAATAAAGAATAAATTGCGTGGATAGAGATTTTCATCACCTGAAGAAGCTGTGGACGCCTCCAAAACGGCCATTTTGGAGATCCCAACTTCCGAACGGAATGGTTGCTTCAATGATTGGTTCCATCGTATGGAAAAATGTGTCAAATTTCGCGGAGAATACTTCGAAAAGCAATAAATACATTTTTAAATATGCCCTCGTATTAGGTACATTTTTAAATAGTAATGTTGTGTCACTTCCTTCCAGGAAGTGACACAACATTACTATTTAAAAATGTACCTAATACGAGGGCGGCACTGAAAATTTCTGAAAATTTCGGGAATCAAGGAAGTTCCTTGATTCCCGAAATTTTCAGAAATTTTCAGTGCCGCCCTCGTATTAGGTACATTTGTGCTAAATTTTTGTAAATAATGACTCATATGCTAGGAAAATCCTGTGTTATAGAGGCCATCAGTTCGTCCGATAAGATTATTTTACAAAATTAGGGAAGCTAAAACGTGTAACAGCAGCAATAGTTCGTGAGTAAGCGCGTGTGATGTGGTGTAATGGGGAAAGTGTATGAGTGTGTGATGTGTGTCGTGTGTGTGTAGAGAGGGAAGGTGATTTGGGGTGTTTGTGGGTGTGTAAGCGTTCGTGATACTGATAATTATTTATTTGCATAGGGGTTTCATCAGTGGACAGTGCTTCTGTTTCGTCATAATCTAGGGTGAGCAGGAACCTGCCAGGGTTGCGAGTTTGTCCGAAAGGGATATCGCGGCCCCGGCACACAGGCAACGGAAGGAACACGGGTGGGATTTTGTCAGTAAAAGTCTGACACACCCTCCCGCTCCGCCCAGAGCGGGAGAAGTTATTTGATAATTTTCCACATTCAAAAAAAAAAAAAGGTGAGCACGGATTCTTTAGTAATTTTTTTACATGTGTGTGTGTGTTTAGTGTATGTAATGTTGTTGATGTATTTTATTGTATACGGCATATAAGGGCACTTAGGTAGGGGTAGTGACGTCTAGCGAATGTAGTTTTTGTATGTGTTGTGGGACGAGCCGGTTTGGGTCTTCTTCATAATGACGGGCTGTTATTTACGCTGTATGGAAAAGTCGCGTGTTTTCGCATGACTGCGCGTAGTATGTATAGTAGTCGAACCGTTGGTGTTTTAACCTGTAAAGTTGCCGCGTTGGGAACCTAAAGGATCTTTCTAGAATTACTTTAATTACGGCTCTCTGGGCTAGTTCCACCTGTATAATGTCGGTCTTAGCGGCTCCTCCCCAGGTAGTGATGCAATAGCTCAGTACTGACTGATTCGGCTAGTGCCGAGTAAACAATCTTAAGGATTTCGCAGAAAAATACGTTTTCGTATTCGTTTCGACACTGTAAGTGTGTTTTCCAGGATAGACAGGCATCTAATTGGAGGCCGAGATATCGTACCACTGTTGCTCTAGGATGGATCGTCTTGAGCCAAAGGTGATAAAATTAGTTTTCGCAACGTTTAGTGTGAGACTGTTTTGCTCTAGCCATAACATCACTTCACCGAGTCATAGCTGACCGATGACGTAGATCAGAAAAAGAAGACAACTGAGCAAACTTAACGCTAACGTACTCCCCTATCCTAACGCACTGGATTCTATCAGTAAGAAAGTTTTTAAATAAGTCGTGACTGATGCCTCGCACTCCGATGGATTAAAGTTTAGAAAGAAGTAGAGTAACAGACACTGTATCTATCGAACGCCTTCGAAAGGTCTAGGAAGATTCCAAGACACTTGAACTTATTGTCGATTTGGTTAACTACAAAATCGAAGTAGTAAAGATGTCACCGCGTCCTCTGTGGATAATCCGCGTCTGAAACCGAATTGGTTATGGGAGATAATTTTGTGTTTGTTTAGGTAGTTATTAAGGCGTTTGTACATTATTCTTTCCAGAATTTTGGAGATTGCTGGAAGGACTGAAATTGGGCGATAGTTTGTGACCCTGTTTCTGTGACCCGACTTGTATATTGGATGTAGGTACACACGGCTACACATCAAGCTATACATTTCCAGTTTATGCTGATCTCGCATTGTATAGGATTTCCGTACAATGAGAGGTCAGCTTATACTGGAAATGTATAGCTTGATGTGTAGCCGTGCGTACGATGGCTTTTTTTAGAGCGTTGGGAAATATACCTGTGGATAATGCCAGGTTGCATATACGCGTGATAGGTGGAACCAGAATGTGACTAGCGTGTTTTAGCAATTTTGGTGGGATGCCGTCGCAGCCCGTAGCACTGTCAATCCGGAGGCTGTTTATAATTGAATTAACATCTTCTTCGTCTATTTCCAGAAGAACCATTGAGTTGTTTTTTTTTTTTTTGGTGGATGTCGACAGACTGAGGGCAATTTTATTAAGTTAGGTATATTGTTTGCAAGATTTATACCAACGTTTGCAAAGAACGTGTTAATATTGTTGACGGATTTAGTGGGGCAGTTTTCGATTGATAGGAGTTCTGTTTGTGTCGACCGCAGGCTTTTGGTGTTAGTTACACCGCGGACAGCAGTGCTTTTTGAAATTCCTTTTCTTCATAGTCCGATTTTATCCTTTTTAAATATAAATCATTATAAATCATTGCAGAAGTTGCGATATCGTAATGAGGTTATTTTTAAGATCTGGTAATCGGCTCTTTACTTGTATAGAGAAGCCTTACGAACGGGATCCCTTTTTTTCGCATAATGTTCTTTTTCCTAATATACTTTGGCATAACTGTTTTGATATAATTTGTTTTGCCATAATAATTCCTTGCCATATTTTTTTTTGGCATACAGTTTATGTTGGCATAATTATCTTGAAGGCTAATTTGTTTTGGCATAATTTTAATTCGCATAATGTTACTAGCCCTAATGACTATTAGCATAATAATATTACATTTTCTGTAACAATTAAATAATATTATTGATTAAAAATTAAATTGCTACAAAAGTTAGTGACAGAAACGAATCGCGGCAAAACCGACTGCACGTAGTCTTGTCTGCCCTACTCCTAGAGAGTTATTTAAAATCGCGTAGGCGTGGAGGGGCGAGGCGGCCCGCGAGCTGAGGAGCAGGTGGTTTTAACGCTCGCCGCCGTGGCTGAGGCTGAGTGTGGCTGAGCCGAAGCTGCGGTGGTGAGCGTTAAACACATCTGCGACGAACAGCTCGCGTGGGATCGCTGGAGCCCCGCAGTGCCGGAGCCGTGACAGAAACCATGCTTGCTTGCTTGCATGCTGCATGTATGGTGTATGCTTGTTTCCATGTTTGCATGCTGCATGCTTGCTTGCTTACTGCATGCTGCATGCTTGCTCCATGCACGGTGTATGCTTGTTTACATGTTTGCATGCTGCATGCATGGTTACATTTTAGGAGTTAATTATTATGCGTATTTGTTATGCTTATTTTTTTTTTTTTATATCATTATGTGTAAACAAATTTATGCTTTAGAATGTTATGCTTAAACATTATTATGATTAGAGAAATTATGCAAAACAAAAAAAAAGTGCGTAAGCTGTTATGCGTAAATTTAATTAGGATAAACCAAAGTATGCCATGTTACATTATGTCTAAAAATTATGCAAATGGATAGGGAACCATTTTTTAAAATATTTAGTCATGTTTTCAGTGAAATCCAAAATCCTATCCTCATAATACCTACATTTGATTTTTCATTCGATTCAAGGCATGAATCGACAATTTTTCCGCACATAGCTTTTGTGACGTCACCATGTCTGTACATCTCGTTTTTATGTTCATAAGGATCTAAATATATATTTTTTCACAACTTACGAAAATGTAGGTACCTACGTCAAATCAACAAAATTGACATGCAGTTGTCAAGCGATTATGTCTTCTAGCCTCTGAGCTTCTAGCCTTCTAGCAAAAATGATAACGAGACTACCTTAGGGTTGGGGTCATGTATGAAACCAAAATTGACATGTCGATAATTTCTTAAGCATAGTATTTTATGTTGTTTAAAGAAAATGTTTTTTGGAACGAAGTCCTTTAACGCAGCTTGCGGCAGGAGTAAACTGGCAGAAATAGTCACGCGAAAAAGCGTTCATACTTGCGACTGTCTTCTTCTAATTCGATAGAGAGAGAGAGAGAGGAAAAGTGTGAATTTAGTCAAAATGAAAATCAGAATCATGTACTGAATCCATGGTTTCAGTTTTCGCGTCGATGTCCCTGCCACCCTGTATATGTTGCAGGCAGATTGTATGATTCGTTAATACAAAAGATAGTGCAATTCACGAAGACGCGCCCCACTCCGCGATAACTGTACTGTAAGCTGTACTTTAGTACGGAGCGGAGCGGAGTGGGGCGCGTCTTCGTGGATTGCACTATCTGTATACAAACGCCGTCGTCAGTTTACAAACGTTAGCGGTTTTGCAAAATGCCTAGGCAAATTAGCAATTCGTTCAATAGTTATAATTTCGACATTCATTGTTATTGTAGGGTGACCATCATAAAACACAGATTGGCCAAATAATACTTTATTCCAGCAAACAGTTATGTTCGATGTACTAGCCAAACATTAAAGTCAATGCAAATGCAAAATGTAAGTATGCAGAAAATGTCAAGAAAATGCAAGGGATGTCAATGAATGCTCAACGGGAATGAATCTAAATAAAAACGCAAGTTGTCCGACTCAAATCACGTCTAATTGAACACTAATTAAATTATGTACAAAAATGCATCATCTAGGATCCGCCGTATGTCAATGTAAGTACCTACTTCCAAATGTAGGTCGCGATCAAAGTGCAAATATGCGAGCCTATTATCTAACTTATTGCATCAAAAATACATATTTTAAAACCATGTACCTACGTAGGTACAGTCACGAGCACCAATATGTATACACTTAGCAACTTCTCCTACTGTGGTGATTATAATTTTATATTGTTACGAACATAGTATTTTGGAACCCACACTAATATGAAATAGGTCTTATCTCAAAATTGCAGTCGTTATTCCATGCGAAAATCGCTTTTGAATTTTGTTAAGTGGATACATATTGGTGCTCGTGACTGTACACCGTACAAGGTAGGTACATATTATGCTACCGTAAAATTGTGAGAACCATTAGTTTATAATTTATCGGTACTTAATAATTCCGTTAGATTATAAAAAATCGAAAATTGTGAACTGGGTGAAATAGTTTAGGTTAGGATAGAAATGTGACCAACCGCGCGCGAGCCGAGCGAGTGGTGCCGCGGCCGCGGCCAGCACTTCCAAGTTGCTCGTAGCTAGGCAGGCTAAGTATTAGCGCAAAGTGCGTTACGTTACGTCACACGCAAGTTTGATAACAGTTCACAATTTGTCGGTATTATTTCTGTTAGATTATAAACTATATAATAAAGGCATGTATTTAATGCGGCAACTAAGTAAAATGAATATAGGTTTAAAAAAAAAATAGAGTGGGTACCATATATAATGCGTTGGCAGCTAATAAGGAGTATCGTAATAAGTAATAGGTAGCATATTAATATATCAGTAATAAGCTCCGTTTTAATTTAAACTAGCATCAAGTTTTTCTTTTGGGAACAGAATTAATATCTAAGCGGAAACTTAATGGCGAAAATAAAATAGAAAATGGGCATTCATAAATAATATATTATTATTGTATTATTAGGGCAGGTTTAGATTTTCTATATAATCTAGTCGTTTCTGGCACTCGCCGGCCGCTACCGCGGCACCGCTCGCTTCGCTCGCTCGGCTCGTGCGTAGGAAGTCACAGTTTTAACCTAACCTAACCTAACCATTAAACCCTTTGCCACCCTACTAACATTATTAGTCGCCAAGTCATTATTTATAGCTCCTCGCCTAATATTTTATTTGACTGGTATAGTTTATTTGCTACCTAAACGCAGCTGCTAGTTTTTAGTTTTTATAACACCTTTAATTTTGAACCTTACATAATATAATAGTCGCGAAAATATTTAATCGCTGGCAAGTTATTTTATTTGTTGCAAACATTTAGTCGACTTTTAAGTTATTAGTCACTCGGAAAATAATAAGCCTATAATAAATAACTAAATTGTTTTTTCTTAAAGAGCGCTGACCTCTCACGTAGCGACCGGCGAATGACGTCACTGAAACGTTGTTTATGGAAGTAAGTTGGTGTGTTAACTTTTAAAGAGTTTTTGACACCGTAAAGTCAAAACCCGCTGCCCAAAGATTTAAATCACTAGATTTGCCGTCACTGTACTTAGTCACGCGAAAAAGTCTCCATACTGAGTAGAGTGAGGTCACACATTATTAAATATCACTCACATAGAGCTCCGTACTCACGTTCGGTATTACTCGATAGTTTTACTCGAAAACAAGTAAAAATCAACGTGTGGACCGCAAAACTCACAACTCGAAGGCTCGCCTCGAGCCGGCTCGATGGAATTAAATAAATATAATTTCCTTCGCACCTACTCGAAGCGAGCAGTCGAGCTTGACTCGAGCGTATGTACGCGTCCTTCGAGTCGAGCGTCTTTTTTTGTATGAATGGGGTAATCATAGAAAGTAATTCTTCATATAGCCCTTCAGGCATCCTTAAATAATTGTTATAATCTACAGGACACAGCTCTTTAATTAATTCTTTTATAATTAAGAAATATATTGTGAGACTTGCTAAATGCATTCACTGTCTCCTTTTTTGAGCAAACATCTTTTAGCTCGAACCGTTCGGTGAATACTGACCGTCGCACTTCGCTCGATAGATAAATGCTGAACGTGTGGACGAAAGCCCGTGCCGTGTTTTTTACTCCTCGACGTGTTTACTCGATCAAGTAAAACCGAACGAGGACGGAGCTTAGGTGATTTGTGAATCATAACTTTATGATAGCTACCTACGTACCTTTTTGGTAGCATACCATTCTTCTATTATCTTTCTTTCACAGCTTTCTATAAAAAATGCCAATTTGTTGTCATAAAGCCTGAAGTCCTTATGTCAAAACTCCAGTCCCTACAACAAAAAAATTGATACAAACAAAAAATTCCCAAAGAATGTAGCTTTAAAAAAATAGGTACCAAAGTACAAAATTTCAATAGTAAAAATGGTTTCGCATTATGGAAAATTAAAGGAATGATAAAAAATGGGTCAAATAGATGAGATAAGATCATCCACGAGAATGGCAAAAAGTGCACCGGCTGTAAAAAAAAGCTCGTCTAAAGGAAGAAGCAGCAACGTCTCTGGAAAAGGGGGGGGGCAGAGTTACCAGCTCTCCGACCCCAAAGTTCTAACTGCGCTTGCTGCTGTTTTAGTGATAATTATATTACTACTTTGTTATGCTCACACGTGCCGCACTCGGCAGCGTAGAAGAAACTCCTGTTAGTTAGTTGGCAAGTACCTATGTAGGTAAGTAAGACTTATTTTTTTATGTACCTTAAACGTAACATTGAGTTAAAGAAAATAAATAATTTTGCCGGTCATGTTTAGATCTGCTACTGCTTATATTTAACACTCTTATGTCGAGCGAGATTCCTTTATTACAGCGATGATCGGAATGAATATTACATACGCAAGCACAGTACCTATAATCGGCAGCAAAAACAAGTTTATTTCATAGCATTTCAAAGAAACTGTGGAATTCTGCGGATGTAACCGATAGTACAACTTTTGCTCCTCAAAACAATTTTCGTAGTTTATTTTTTTTAGAGTTATACTCTACCTAGTTGAAAAGTTAGAGGTGGCACATTTTTGACAACTTTGGAAGGAAGCGTGTAGCTCACCAACTACAAAAAACTAAATTAGCTAGCGAAAGTCCGCAGATGTGATGAGTTTCGTTATATAAAATTTAAAAAAAAAAAAAGGTCGACTACCGAAAAAATGCGGTCATCTACCGCAGTTAGGGTACTCACTTAAAATAGTATATTATGCAATTAGTGAATAAAGGACGGATTTAAAGCGAGGGCCATAGATGAATCACGAGCAAGTGAAGGATTCTAACGATTGAATCACGACCGTAGGGAGTGATCCATGACGATTGAATCACGAGCGTAGCGAGGGATTCAAGTGTTAGAATCCTGAGCGACGCGAGTGATTCATGGCCCTCGATATAATTTTTTTTTTCAAGATTTATTTAATAAATATATTACCCGTTTTATTCAAGAGTTGCATACTATACTTTATACCATGACTACGAGAAAAAGAAAGATTTAAGAGAAAATAGACATTTAATTAAGAAAAAAAGAAGGTCAAATTAATTAAAATGCACAGTAAAATTAGAACAATTACTAAAATTAAGAATAATTTTTTATTATTATTTTCATTTATTCATCTATAAACTTATTCAGTATATTTTTAAATATTTTTATAAAAATCATTAAAAAAAACATTTAAAAATATAAAAAATTGTAGCCCACCGGTATCGGGAACAGGGTCCAAGCTACCGGCGGTCAGGGCTCCAGAGAGAGGAACCTCCTGACAATGCGAGCCGTGTCCAGGAGTACCGCTTTCTGAATCAAGCCCTTGATCCAGCTGCCCAGCGAGAGCCTCCTTAGGTGTTGGTCGAGGCTCTTGGCAACTAAGCCATTGGCTGATACGACTATCGGCACAATGATCGCTGAGTCTACATCCCACATGTCGACAACCTCGTGAGCCAAGTCAAGATACTTGATTTGTTTACCTTTCTCAGCTTTCACGAGGTTCCCGTCATGCGGGACCGTTATGTCAATAATCATTGTGCGCCGCTCTACTCGATCCACCACCACTATATCAGGTTTATTCGCAACAATAGTCAGTGATGATGGATAGATCCCAGTACAATGTGATATTTCCATTTTCGAGAACTGGGTCGGGAAACATACCTGTAATACGGCACTTCCGATTCCACAAGATTGTATTTCAGAGCAAGTTGCTGATGGATAATCCTGGCTACAAGGTTGTGTCTATGCAAGTACTCTTCGTTAGCTAAACGAGAACAGCCGGAGATAATATGTCGGATTGATTCTCCCGGACGGTGGCATGCCCGACAGATGTCAACCGTGCCGTCTTTCACAATAAATCTACGGTAATTGTTCGTCATGATAACTTCGTCCATAATTGCACAGACTAAACCTTCGGTTTCCCCAAATAGGTCACCAAAACGCAGCCAGGCTACGGACGCTAGAAAATCTACATCGGGTCCATGTAGGGCCCGGAAAAAGCGTCCGTGAAGCTCCTTACTCTGCCATACCTCCCTGCGATCGTTAGTGTCAAGCACTACTTTCGTGCTCGGCTTGCGCCAGTTCTCTTTAGCCATGGCGAGCGGCGTGAGGCCCTTGTCCACCGCGACCACATCTCGATGCATCCCCACGTCGGCTTCTAGGAAATATTCCCTGAGACTGATATCTCGCGATTGTGGAGGGTCTTAGCGTTTAAAAAGCCTCGACCTCCACACTTTCGTGGGATATACAGTCTCATTACCGATGACCGTGGGTGGTGCATTCGATATGCAGTCAGCAGCGTACGCACCCTCCTATCCAGGGCGTCGAGTTCAGTCTGAGTCCATTTGAGTATGCCGAAAGAGTTCATGAAAACCGGCATGACCCAACCATTGAAGGCGCGCACCTTATTTCCGCCTGATAAAAGACTATTGAATACTTTCTTCAGGCGGCCAAAGAAGCGCTCCTTCAATGATTGCTTCATGTCAGTAACATTGATACCCAACGCTTCCGACATACCCAAAATACTTATAGGTTTCGGTTGCGGAGAGGGCTCTAAGGTTTATGGAATCCGCGAGCTGTGTTCCCACGGATTCCACAATCTCCCCTCGCTTTACATGCATGACCGCACATTTGTCGACACCAAATTCCATCCTGATGGCGCTACTGAAACTTTCAGTTACTTTCAGTAGCTCCATCAGTTGTAAATTGTTGGGGGCAAAAAGTTTTAGGTCATCCATGTAAAGAAGGTGAGATATAACCTGACCACCTCTCCTCAGCCGATAGCCTAGACCTGAATCCTCTAGCAATGTGCTTAGAGGATTAAGGGCTAAGCAGAACCAGAGCGGACTCAAAATATTGCCCTGAAATATGCCTCGCTCAATCCTTATCGGCTCGCTATTCCTCTGGATATTTCTACATCCGGGATAGCGAAGGACCGTCCTCCATTGCCCCATACACGACATCAGGAAGGTGCGCAAAGTTGCATCTACTTTATACAACTCCAGCACCCTCCTGAGCCATGTATGTGGCACCGAGTCATAGGCCTTCTTATAATCTATCCAGCATGTCGATTGTCGATAGATCTTTTCGGGAACGTCGAACCTGTTGGCTAATGGCTATATCAATGAGGAGTAGCTCCTTAGTACCGCGGGACCCGTTCCTTATATCTGTCGCAGGGATATGAGGAAAACAGGGAATTGATCAAATCTCTAAGCGATTTGATCAAATCACGGAGGATGTTAAAATAATAACACGTTTTTATCATTTCCCTAAGCAAATCTGGTGATTTGACAAATCCCAATAAAGAAATCTAGTGATTTGAACAAATCTCAAAATTGGTTCAGTGAAAAGATAATAAAACATGTCCAGTTCTTGTTTACGTCGCGCTCGCGCTTGCTTGTCAGTTACCGCGCCCCCTGCTCCACCCCGCACTCACCCGCGGCCGCCCGCACGTGGTCTTAGTTGGTTCTAAACACTATGGGAGACGGACGCACGCACTTTTGAGTATAATTTTACGAAAATTATAGAGAATGGCTTTGAATACGGAACAAAATCAGCCTCGTACTGAGTTTGTGTGTGAGGAACAGTTTAATGAAGCTATTAAGACGATTGTAGAGGGGCGGCATGATAAGGAAAAACCGTTATGGACTCAAGAGAGGGTAGAAGAAGCGATTACAGCGATTGAACAATTTAAATCAGCTCCAGTACTGAATCTTAGCAATATTATTACGGTAACAAATATGATGTAATGGAGGTAGGTACAACCAAGTTTTTGATATTAAAAAGAAAGTTTGCTTCTGACTCAGTGGTTAAGATAGTGACTCCAAATGAATTTTATGCCATACTTTGTGAAACCCATCAAGCGACGGGCCACGGTGGCAGAGATAAAATGCTGTACTATTTGAAATCCAGATATTTAATTCCCACTTCTGTTGTATTAGAATTTTTGAAACTATGTACGGTATGTCAATCTAAAAAGAAATTCCCAAGAAAAGGTATTGTTGTTTGCCCGATTGTGTCTAATGATTTTAACCATCGCGGCCAGGTTGATTTGATTGACCTACAGTCAACCCCCGACAGGAATTATAAATGGCTATTACATTATCAAGATCACGCAACAAAATTCAGTTTTTTGCGACCATTGATTTCAAAAAGAGCAGCTGAAGTAGCAATGGAACTTTTAAAAAAATTCCTGGAAGTCGGTTGTCCCCATATACTACAAAGTGACAATGGCCGTGAGTTTACTGCTGCAATCATTCAAGAATTAACTGCCATGTGGCCAACATGCAAAATTATTAATGGTAGGCCTAGACATCCAGCGAGTCAAGGGTCAGTTGAGCGTGCAAACCAAGATGTCGAAGCGATGTTACGGGCTTGGTTAATTGACAATGACAGTAAAAATTGGGCAATCGGCTGTTATTTTGTTCAATTTCAAAAGAATTCCTCCTTTCATCGTACCATTAAGCGTTCACCTTACAAGGCGTTATTTGGAACAGAACCAAAAACAGGACTACGATCTACTCATATTTTAACAGAATTACTTGACAAGTTAGTTACTGAAGAGGATCTGGATCAGCTTCTTAAACAGCAAAACGTATTAGCTACTGAATCAATTGATAACAACGCCACAACTTCTGAGGAACAACTAACTATTGCATCAAATGAAGATAACACTTCGACTTCACCTTTAACACATGAATTATTAGCTGAACCACCTGTTGTATCAGAAAGTGAATCGGTTGTGAGAGTACAGGAAATGATTTGTATTGTTTGTGGACAAGAATCTACAGGAGCTCATTCATGTGACATTTGCGGAAATTCCGTGCATGCAATATGTGGCATTACGACAAGCGAAGAAGGATATGGGTCGGGAGTTTTATGCTTATTATGCCAAAAAGAAGAGATAATTAAAAAGCAAATAATAATAATAATAACCCCACCGCCGTATCTCTACGTTGACGTCGTGGTGGGGCTTGCGCGCTCCAAACTCTAGGTCTGTGCCGGTAGAGTTTACTTTGCCGGAACAGGCTTAGGATAAGGAGCCAGACCAAGAGAGATACAGAAACCCGCAGGGCAGCATGTGGCGAGCTGTTGGGCAGTAGCGACCCCACGGACCCTATCTCCCGGGAGAAATCTTGTTCCTCATCTCTGGCTTGCCTTTATTGGCCGGCTGGAGTGAACACTGACGAGGAACAGAGCTCCCACCTCATTCTTGCCTTAATTGGCCGGCTTGAGTGGAGATTCGCAAGAGCAAACGTGCTCGGAGGAAGGAAGTATTCCAGTAAGTGCTCGTAGGGATCTTGACCATCTTCCGGGCTCTGGGATTGTTCTGAAAGCCGTGGAATACCTCTCCACTCCTCAAGCACCTCAGGACATGTTGCCCCCTTGCCGCTACGTCACTATGTGCTAGCGACAGTTTTCGGGGGCCCATTATTGAGTGTGCTAGTCACCCCCTGCCATTTTTCCGTGTAAGTACATATACAACATTGATCAGACAGGGGCCATAGTCCTGTCATAGTTCCAGGTCTCCAGTCAACTTAAGCCACCCAAACCCATAATCCAATATCTTTGTTTCCATATCCTGCAATAGTCCTACACCAACCGGGGGTTGTCCTTGGGTGCACTTGCATAGTGCATACAGGGATAATCGTCGGTTGGTGCCTCATTTCATTAAACCGCCTAACGGGCCTCTGCGAGTTGGCTTCGGCCCCTCGTACGCCTTCCAAAGATCCGGGACCCCAGGGTCCCGAGAAACATAACGAAAATACGAAAATAATAATAATAATAAACTTTATTGACATAAGTACATTTACAATATAATAAGATTCTCTAACACCTGCGCTAGTCAAGACTTTGTTGCAGGTGTTAGTGTCTTCCCCTATGGTGACAATATTCTTATGTCCTATCGAATTTAATAAAAGAAAAATAAAAGGTTAAATTAGTTTACAAAGGTGCTGCCATGCGTATGAGTACGTGTGTGTGCGTGTGTGTATAGGTGGGTGTGTGTGAGTGTGTAAGAGGGTGAAAGTGTGTGTATGCGTGGGTCAGTGAATAAAAAATGTGTATCTGTGTGTGTGAAAGTGCAATGAATTATGTTTTTAAGAGATTTTCTACATCTACATAATCCAAGGTCTTTAACCATTCAAATGTAGTAATTTTAAATTTATTATTACTCAACTTCCTAACTTTTTGGGCTTTATCATATTTACTATAGGAATGTGGAGCTAAATAATAGTAGAACCTTCTAGCAAATTTTGATCTAGTGCGAGGCACAGGGCAGCTTTCTACGCGCTTTCGTGATATGGGCAGGTCAGGGACAACACGCTTGTGATATCTGCGCAGCATTTCGTACACAAATATTTTTCTGACAGATAAGACTCCTGCCAGTTCATACACCAAAGATGTTGGATGCCGATATGGTAAGTACAAAAGTACTTTTAGCACCATCCGTTGTGCACGCTCGACTCCAATAATATGTGTTTTTGCTGCACCTCCCCAAGCGCAAATACAGTATCTGATGGTGCATTCGCACAAAGCTCGGTAAGTTTGTATCAGAAGAGTCCCAGTTGCAACTGTCCGCAAGTTTTTAAATATATAAACTAGTTTCCTTATTCTAGCTATAGTCAGCGATAGATGCATAGTCCATGCAAGTTGGTCATCCAGCGTCACATCCAGATATCTAACAGAGGCGACTCGAGATAGTGTCGCACAGTCACAGCCGGTATGGAACTCTCCTCTATTGCACGGGAAGGTATGTATTTTCAGGTCGTATGACGCAGTAGGTTTTCCTGCTGATGTTTTACTAAAGCAGACATATTTTGTCTTGCTAGTGTTCAGCGATAGAAGACTGCTCTCCAACCAGGTGGTCACCTCTGCCAAGGTGGTCTCAGCTACTCCAAATACCATGTCCCAAGTGGGACCATGAAACACCAATACCGTATCGTCAGCAAACATAAGTAGATCCATGTACGGGAGGCTGGCGGCTATCTTGCATAGGTTATTTATATAAACAAGAAATAGTGTAGGCCCCAGCGTGCTTCCCTGGGGTACGCCATATTTGCATATGGAGTCGGTACTCTCGTAGCCAGCTACTCTAACACGCTGAGACCTATTTGTTAAATAGTCCTTAAACCAGTCCAGCGCTAGACCTCTCATGCCAACGTTCTCCAAACGTGTTAAAAGTATTTTAATCGACACGGTATCAAATGCCTTTTGAAGGTCTAAAAAGACCCCAAGACACCTGTCCCCCTTATCTAGGCAAAGGGAAGATGCTTCACAAAATTTAAAAAGATCTGCTGATAAAATGAAAGAAACTTGTTCGAAAAAATTCAAGGATGTATTAGTTGGTTCCACCGTTTTGGTTGATGTACCAAAAGTAGACAGAGGTCCACTAGATGCAAATAGTATTAGATACGAAAAACAATTTATTTCAAATCGGTACTTCAGTTGGTATCATAAGAGATTGGCTTCCAAGAAACGCTCTTCAATTATCTACAGTTACATTAACCGATTCGGTTCCATCCACAACGCTGAGTTTGCGTGAAATTGCAGGAAAATTATCTTTATTTGGAGGACAAGGATTCAAGCAGTGTTCTTGTCAAGAGTCCAAAGTACGATGCAAAACGAACAAATGTGCCTGTAAGAAAAATAATGTTCTGTGTAATTCACGTTGCCACAAATCTGCTACGTGTTTTAATAAGTGAATATTACAAATAGGCATATCATACGTTACGTTTTTCTATTTTTTAATACATTTTTGTTTCTCTTTTTCAAATAATTATGTTCTAGTTGTGATTTTTGAGATCTATATTACATTTTGTGTGCGAAGCCGGGGTGGGTTGCTAGTACAAAATAAACCTTTAAATTACCACAGAAAAGTTATTTTTGTCATTTCACTGAACCAATTTTGAGATTTGTTCAAATCACTAGATTTCTTTATTGGGATTTGTCAAATCACCAGATTTGCTTAGGGAAATGATAAAAACGTGTTATTAATTTAACATCCTCCGTGATTTGATCAAATCGCTTAGAGATTTGATCAATTCCCTGTTTTCCTCATATCCCTGCGACATATCCATTTTGAGAGGCAGACATGATGGAGTTGGTGTCTATATGTTTGTTAATTTTAGCTCTCAAAATGGAAGTAAGAACTTAATAGACCGTCGGTAAACACGTGATCGGCCTGTAATTTTTGGATTATTATTATTTATTATTATTTCGAGTTCTTTCATTTTCTTCTCTTATATGAGAGTACAAAAACCTTGCACACGGCACAGTGTTTTATGAACCCCGATTTTCGGACATCCCATTTTTATTGAAAAACCAGACAGAAATGATCATTTAAATGCAAGATTTCGTATCCCCATTTAGCTACTAAGTCTAGTTTCTGAGTGAGAATTTTTTGAAAATCGACCAAATTATATTTCGATTTTCAGAAAAAAATAAAATACATTTAAACTAAGCGTCATAGAAATAACGATGTTAGGTACATTGATGGCGCATCTTATGCCGAGTATTTTAGTGCATAAATGAACCTCGTAACTTTGCTTGATCCAGATATATACGTGTTTTTCGGTTTTTAGTTTTTCTTAATTTTCTCGAAAATTCCGTAATTTCGGGAAAAGTTGTTTATACTGAAATTATTTCGATAACTTCTCCAACACACCACATAAATTTCTCATCCCAATTCCATGGAACTTGGAAACCACAACGATTTTAAGTTTTATCCGGATTTTACGTCGTTAGGGCTGTCAAAATCTCAGATTTTTATTTATATCCGGGTTTTATATAACTTTGCCAAAAAATATATCTACCTTGTAGTAAAATCGGTGGTTTAGGTTATCTGACGTGAAGAAGCCAGCTTGGTATCTAAATAAAATATTATTCATCGATGTACGTTAAGAGGCATATTCAGGCATTTAGTGTTATTTAAGTTTTTTTGTAGTACGTACTAAATACTGCTAAATGACAAGCAAAATCCACATAATTCAATAGCAATAACATAAGCTTAGTACCTCCACACGGTGAAGGTGGTAACAGTTTTTACTGGCTAAAACTCCCATAAATATTTTTAACTTGACCACCAGCTATGCCTTCGGGCTTATGTTGTTTTCGTTTGTCTATTGCGTACATCTGTGTAGTGGCACGGTAGCCTACCCGGTAACGCAGGGGAGCAGCCACCAAATATTTTACTCAATAGTAACTTGGAAACCACAACGATTTTAAGTTTTATCCGGATTTTACGTCGTTAGGGCTGTCAAAATCTCAGATTTTTATTTATATCCGGGTTTTATATAACTTTGCCAAAAAATATATCTACCTTGTAGTAAAATCGGTGGTTTAGGTTATCTGACGTGAAGAAGCCAGCTTGGTATCTAAATAAAATATTATTCATCGATGTACGTTAAGAGGCATATTCAGGCATTTAGTGTTATTTAAGTTTTTTTGTAGTACGTACTAAATACTGCTAAATGACAAGCAAAATCCACATAATTCAATAGCAATAACATAAGCTTAGTACCTCCACGCGGTGAAGGTGGTAACAGTTTTTACTGGCTAAAACTCCCATAAATATTTTTAACTTGACCACCAGCTATGCCTTCGGGCTTATGTTGTTTTCGTTTGTCTATTGCGTACATCTGTGTAGTGGCACGGTAGCCTACCCGGTAACGCAGGGGAGCAGCCACCAAATATTTTACTCAATAGTAAGCAGAATTTTTTAGTAATCATGGAGCCGGTCACGACCCATGGGACTACTCTACCTCAGCAGAACCTGACCCGCTCTGCTGGAGATGGTCTTTCTGGGCCTCCACCAGATGACTTTTTAATTCCAGGGGGGCATGACAATCCCAATGCACATGATGGTCAGCAAGTGGCCTCTATGTCAAACGAAGCTATGGATAGCACCAAAGTCGGTACTTTTCAGTCTCTAGAAGTAGCAGCAAACGCACAGGCTGTGGAAAATCAGCCCTCACAAAAAGTGTTGACAAGATGACGATGTAGACGTTTTTAAATTGTTTACGAATAAATTCAAAGTGTTTGTAGTTTTTAACAAATAATAAAAAATAAAAATATTATTTTGAAAGGTCTCGGTAGGCTGCCAGTAAACTGATTCACGTTCTGTTTGTCATTCTGTCTACGGAACTTTTACTTTTACGAAAAATTTGATCCACAAAATTAGGATTAAAAAAATTGACAACCCTAACAAAAATAGTTAAATTGGAATAACTTCTGAGTTCCATGGATTTGGGATGTCATAATTATGTGGTGTATTGGGGAAGTAAATAGAATTATTTCTGTATAGATAACTTTTCCCGAAACGGCGGAATTTTCTAGAAAATTAAGAAAAACTAAAAACCGAAAAACCCGTATAAATCTCGATCTAACAATGGTGCGAGGTTCATTTATGGACGAAAATACTCTACATAAGATGCGCCATCAATGTACCTAACATCATTATTTCGTATCACGCTTAGTTTAAGCGTAATTCATTTTTTTCTTAATATCCGGATGGAAAAATTACGATTTTCAAAAAATTATCACTCTGAAACTAGATTTGGTAGCTAAATGGGGATAAGAAATCTCGCTCTTAAATGATCATTTCTGTCAGGTTTTGCAATAAAAATGGGATGTCCGAAAATCGGGCTTCATAAAACACTGTGCACGGGTCGGAACCAAGTGTGTCAGAAGGAATTTAAATAGAGAACGTTGATGATATTGTGGAAGAAGTAAGGAACGTCCGGGTGATCCGACAGGTGTTGAGAATTGTGGCTTTTTGTATCAGGTGCAGGGTATGGGTATATATGTAGAGTGTCAAGGCTTTGTGTAAGAGATTTTGGTACTATACCAGTGGATGAGAGTACTATAGGGACGATGTGAACGGTTTGTGCTTTCCACTGGGTTTTTATTTCTATGGCGAGGTCTTGATATTTGCTCAGCTTTTCAGATATTGTGGTTTGAATGTTGTGTGAGTTAGGGATAGCTATATCTATAAGGTAAACTTCTTTATTAGTTTTGTCGTGAACGGTTATATCTGGTCTGTTGAAGTGTATAGTTTTGTCTGTTATTATCGTCCGATCCCAATAGATTTTCTGATTCCTATTTTCTAGTATAATTTCGGGTTTATATTTATAGTACGGTATCATCGCACTTATGAATTTATATTTGTATGCTAAATGTTGGTGTATAATTGCAGCAACTTGGTCATATCGGTGCTTATAGTCAGTCTGTGCAAGTGATTTGCAGGCTCCTGTCTATTGCAATGTCTGCATAAGTCAGTCGGCTGACGAGGGTCTTTTATAATGTATTTTCTGTAGTTGCGAGTCGCTATTACTTGGTCCTGTATCGCCAGCATGAACCCTTCGGTCTCGGGAAACAGCTCACCAAGTTTGAGCCATTCGTTCGACATAGCTTTATCGAAGTGTACGAAGTAAGTACGAAGATCTGAGTGAAAGTATTTGTTTGTTGTGCAAATTGTGTATGTCAATTAGGCCTCTTCCTCCTTCTTGGCGTGGTAGCGTAAGTCGCTGAATGCATGATTTAGGGTGGTGTTTCCTGTGTTTGGTAAAGAGTTGATAGTACGCTGCAGTTTTGTGATATCGGTTTTTGACCATCGTATAATTCCGAAAGAGTATGTAACAATGGGTATTGCGAATGTGTTGACAGCTTTAATTGTGTTTCTGGAGTTAAGGTTGGTTTTAAAGATTAGGTTAAGGCGATGTGTAAACTTTTTGAGCAGTTCTTCTTTTGTCATCTTTTGTTCTATCTGTCTAGATTGTTTGAAACCTAGGTATTTGTAAGTACTGTGTTTATCCATTGGCTCAATAGATTTACCTGATCCGAGAGTGTAACTGTTGTTTTGTATTTTTCCTTTCACAATTGACAGAATTTTGCATTTGTCTACCCCGAATTGCATAAAGTCAAAGTCAAAGTCAAACAATTTATTTCAATTAGGCACTTATGAACGTCAAATATATAAGCTATAAATAAATATAAGCATACTTATATCGTTAGAAAATTCTTGTGTGGTGTCTGCTAAATGGAAAAGTGAATTTTTATCTGCTGCGTACAACTTTATGTCATCCATATACATAAAGTGTGTTAAAGTGAATTGTGTGTTATCGTTTGTCAATATGAATCCTGTTAGTTTTATCTAGTAGGTGTGAGAGTGGGTTGAGTGCCATGCAAAACCATAAAGGGCATAGAGCATCGCCTCGAAAAAAAAACACGTTTTATGTGGATTGGTTCAGTGGCCAAGGTCTTTTAAGGATTTATTTTAAGTACAGTTTGCATGGTAGATTCTAAGAACAATCCGAGTGTGGGGTGGATATTATAGATATTTAGGACGTGCAACAACCAGCTGTGCGGTACTGAATTATAGGCCTTTTGGTAATCGATGAACATGGTATGAATATCTTTTTTGCTTTTTACTGCACTGTTCATAGCAATCGCGTCAATAGTGAGTTGTTCCTTACATCCTTGACTATTTTTACGACAACCTTTTTGTTGTTCTGCAAGAATGTTATCTTTAGTTAGGTGTTTGTATACTACTTGACTTACACAGGCTGTCAGGACTTTATAAGAGTTTGTAAGCAAGTGATTGGTCGATATTTGGCTGGGTCTGTAGTGTCATTCACGTCCTTAGGTATCATGTATGTTACTCCATGTGTTAAGTATGTTGGAAGCAATTGAATGTGTTTAGGTGATTATATTTATATGAATGGGTGGATGCTAGTGAATTTCTTATACCAGTAGTTGTGAATATTGTCTGAGCCTGGAGATTTCCAGTTGTGTGTGCGTTTGATTACGTCTATAAATGTGTTTATTGGAATGAGTTCAAACTCCATTTATTATTATGTCGTTTATTCATATTCTTTCATATTAAATTACATTTTTAAATATTACTTACAAAAGATATTAAAAAAAACATTTAAAAATATAAAAAAATAGTGGTCCGCCGGTGTCGGGAGCAGGGTCCAAGCTACCGGTGGTTAGGGCTGCAGAGACAGGAACCTCCTCACAATGCGAGCCGTATCGAGGAGTACTGCCTTCTGAATCAGGCCCTTGATCCAACCGCCTAACGACAGCCTCGAGAGATGTTGGTCGAGGCTTTCGGCAATCAGGCCATTGGCCGTTACGACAATCGGCACAATGATAGCCGAGCTCACATTCCACATGTCGACAACCTCGTGTGCTAAGTCGAGATATTTAATTTGTTTCTCTTTCTCAGCTTTCACGAGGTTCCCGTCATGTGGGATGGTAACATCGATTATCATTGCGCGGCGCGCTAATCGGTCTATCACTACTATATCAGGCTTATTGGCTCCAATAGTCCTGTCAGTAATGATAGACCGATCCCAGTATAACGTGACATGGTCATTTTCGAGAACTGGGTCGGGCACATACTTGTAATACGGTACCTCAGAGTCAACAAGTTTATATTTCAAAGCAAGTTGCTGGTGAAAGCGCAGACGCAGTCGACCGCGTAGATTTGATTGCTAGCCCTAACGCGAGGGCGCTATGTTCAAACTAGAGGGGAAGTGTGTAGCGTTGTGTTGCACGTTACAACCGCGTCGCCACGTCAAGGATAGGTATTTCCCTTCCTTCCCCCCACAAGCGCTCGCTCACTCGCGTGGCCAGTCGGCTCCCTGCCACACAGTGTTGCCATATATACAGATTTCTCCGTATTTATACAGATTTTCGATTTATGTTCCAAATAAGCACTGGATACAGATTTTTATACATAATTTTCTAATTCTATTGATAAAATAGCCTAATCTGCTTTAGAACGGAATTTGGGTAAATAAATCGCGATTGGTAGTACTGTTCTGTCAGTCAGTGGCTAGTTTTACTCATTTTTCAAACGGTGAATCGGCCAATTAAAGATTTTTGCGTGTTCTCCAAAATATTGCACTCTCGTGATGCATTTATCGTTAATAATTAATTTCGTACAAACTTTTAATGGTAATTGATACTGATTGCACAATAAAAAATCCCAAAAATCTGACAACCAGTCTTAACAAGGGGTATCGTGTTACCCAGTAACAGTGTCGTGGAGGTCGAGGTAGGTGATGAATCAAACCTATTCTCTTCTTTTTCAAAAGAAGCAGAATAAAGTAATTTGACTGCATACGGTAAGTAGGTATATTATTCTGTTTCGGTTATTTTGACCATACATACAGATTTAATACAGATTTCAAGTTAAAATAGCATACAGGTATAAATACAGATTTCAGCAGTTTCTACTACAGATATAAGGTTCAATGGATCTGGCAACACTGCCGCCACAGATTCGCGCCGCGCACTCTGCGATCGTGCGACGGCCGCCATAATTGTAACGATAATTATCCCTCGAGAATAATACCATAAAATCTATATCTATTTATATAAAAGAAAGTCATGTTAGTTACACTATTTATGACTCAAGAACAGCTGAACCGATTTAGCTGAAAATTGGTGGAGAGGTAGCTTAGAACCAGGAGTCTAACATAGGATATACTTTTTATCCCGGAAACCACACTCTAAAGGGGTGAAAAGGGGGGTAAAAGTTTGTATGGGAAATTAAAAACTGATGACTGGATTTGGATGAAAATTTTCAAACAGATAGGTGAGTTACTGAGATAAAGGATAGGATAGGTACTTTTTATTAACAGGGGGATGAAAAGGGGTGGGATAGAGATAAAAAATGACGAGTATCGATTAGTACCGGTCAACTGCCCTAACTTCGCCTGGCGTCATATGTTTGCCTGTAATGAAAAAGCTGTAATATCTTTTTCATTTTACTTGTATGGCAATCGAAACTTTGAGTTTTCATAGAGAGCTTTAAGTTTCGATTGCCATACAAGTAACATGAAAAAGATATTAGATCTTTTTCATTATAAGCAAACTTAGGACGCCAGGCGAAGTTAGGGCCCGGTGTGGGCGCGTTCATTAAGGCTGCGACCAGCCCAGCGATTGAACGCGTCCCAAAGGGTCATGGCCATTAGGCTGGTCAGAGGATACCGCACGGTCTCCCGTGAGGCGGCGAGCCTCCTTGCCGGACTACCGCCATGGGATCTGGAGACAAATGTCCTCGCGCACATGTGGGAGTTGCGCGAGGAGGCGAAACGCCGGGGTGTAACTCCGCTGCCGCGAGAAATCACGGCACAGCGGACAGAGCTCCGGCGGGATCTCATGGCGGCATGGAGAGTGCGATTGTCGCAACCCAGCGCTGGGCACGCCACAATTGCGGCGATAAGTCCCCTCTTTGAGGAGTGGCTAGAGAGGCGCCACGGCGTCCTCACCTTCCGCCTGACGCAGGTCCTCACCGGACACGGTTGTTTCGGGAGGTTCCTGTTCAGGATAAAGCGGGAGGAAACGCCCGGGTGTTACCATTGTGTGGATCGCCCGGAGGACACGGTGGAGCATACGGTGGAGGTCTGCCCGGCTTGGGCGGGGCACCGCCATGTCCTCACGGAGGCGATCGGCAGCGGCGATCTCTCGCGTCCGGCCCTGGTTCAGGCCATGGTCCGGAGCGAAAGTGCATGGGAAGCCGTCACTTCCTTCTGCGAAGCAGTAATGCTCGCGAAGGAGGAGGCGGAGCGCGCGAGGGAAATGCAAGATGCACGCCCTCGCGCCCCTAGTCGCCGCAGGAGACGCCCCGGGCGTCGGGAGTCGCGTGCCGACTTCCGGCCACCGTAGGCGCGGGCTTGCGGACGGTGGGCAATGGGTAGCTCGCCGTCCGATTAGGACCAGGCCGTCGACGGCGCGTTCTGTTCCACGCGCGCCTCAAAGAGATGTCAGCACCAATTGACGGGATCCGTAAGGACCAATGCCTGCTGGGGTTGCGGGTTTGTCCGAAAGGGATATCGCGGCCCCGGCACACAGGCAACGGAAGGAACACGGGTGGGTTTCAGTCAGTAAAAGTCTGACACGCCCTCTCGCTCTGCCCAGAGCGGGAGAAGTCATTTGATGATTTCCAACGCTCAAAAAAAAAAAAGGTAGGTAGGGTTTAGTGCTACCCGTGCGAAGTCGGGGCGGGTAAAGCTAGTAATCAATAAATATTATGCATTTCGTATTCCATTTTTAAAGGAAGCTTCGAACTCCGGAACTGTATTGCTTAATTGAAACCCAGTTCCGGAATTGAAAGATGGTCTGAATCTCAAGCCCTAGTACGCACGTAGCACAGTAAAGTACTTAATGGTCTATTAAGTAATAGGCAAAAAAATAAAACCCCGAACGAACTCCAACCAACCACGTTGCGCTAGTGTGAGTGCCTGGCGGAGCGATATACACACCTCACTGTGGGTGGGTATATTTTGACTTCACCATTAGCTATAACACCCTCGAAAACCATGAAAACGACACCCATGACGAAAAAATTGAAAATTTTCGCAACCGTCATCTTATATTTTTATTTCACTATCGGCTTTAGCACCCTCGAAAGCCATTAAAACGACACCCATGAGGATGTAAACAAATATTAAAATTATATTTGAAATAGCGAAGCAGGAGGGGCCTGCTTCGCACTGGTGCAATCTTACTACTTAGGCATGTCTGGGGTCGCCGGTCGATCGCTTTGCATACTCTTTTTTTTTATTTCTAAATTAGGTATCTATTGTGACATAATTAAAACCATGAAGTACATAAAAATAATTACCCTTTATTATTGGAGTGAATTACGTCAAGTAACACACACATATTAAAGATACACTTTGTTTCAGAATACCAGCACTTGGAAGTAGCAGAAAAGACGAAGCTATGTCTAAGAATAATTAACCAAATACCTACGTTGTGACTACTAATGAAATGTTAAAATAACACTCTGTAGCTCTGAAACCTTGTAATATGTATCAATAAATAATGGAGTAGGTATCCTATGTACTTTCTTCGCATAGCAGATATACCTATCTTTATTTGATATTTATTGGGGATCATCATCCCATGTGCCGCTACCGTGGCCCCAATCAAATTCATCTGCACAATAATTCGTCTCCCACTTTTCCCAAGCATCTTCGCCATGAGTATCGGCATCTAAAAAAACGGAAAGTAATTAATTTGCACCTTAAGTTTTACACCACAAATCACTATTACATTCAGCGCTAACCGATTTACCTAAATCATCATTGTCTATCGACTTCAAACGATTGACACCAATATACAGAGTAGATTTCTGTGATGAGGCAGTAGGTAAGTAAGGCCAGGAACCATAACCGTTGTAGCTACAGGAAAACGGTGCTAGGAGACTGTCCTTAACTTTTTGAGAAATTTTGATCCGCGATCACAGATTTTGAGAAAAGTTGTGAGCGTTAAAATGGGGAATTCACCAAATAAAGTTTTGATGCCAATCGCTCCTGTTTCTTATAAAAAACTATCGGAACAACCGGGGCTCGAGTAGGTACTCGAAAAGTCAGAAATCGAAAAATCTTTTCTCATACATTTCGTAGGAAACTGGGACTCCCAAATGTCAGTTGGACACGATTACGAACAAATTAAGTACAAATTCGTAACACACATATTCTTTTGTACTAACTGACAGGTATCAGGAACGCATTCTGTCGGCGGCCGGAATACGAATGACTTTTTTAATAATGACAGACTGGCTGCAAGAACATAGTAGAACCTCTTGGTCTCAACAAAAAATCCAATGGAATCGTCCTGCTGTCCACTAACTTCAAGCCTCGTGCAGATTGGTAAACGACGCGACACCGGTAATTGTTCTACCGTGAAGTTTTCTTAGAAATTGTTTGGTTTCATTCGAGTTTTTTTGGTATTTTCGGTTTAGTTTCACTCGAATACAAGCACAAGAAGAAAATATTCAAGTAAAACGTTTTTACCTTTAGTAGTGGCGGCAGGTTCAGCAGGTTTCGCTGTAAGCGCAAATATTAATTCTTTAATAGTAGTCTCAATATCTTAATAGATTAACACTATTTAATCATGTGTAAATTATATAGGGTACGCATGAAAAAGGAGTCTCGGGGCCGAATATTGACTACGGCAAAGCCAAAAAGAAGGGTTATGTGTTTGTATCTACGTATACATATGTTCCACAGTAGCGCCTAAACTATTCATCCGATTTTGATGAATGAGGTGTCGATCGATTCGTTATTATGGCTAATGAACAAAATCAATATGGTGGATGTTACACCCAATAAAAACTATATACAAAAAAAAACCACTGCAAAGTGAAAAATAACTTTAATTTCGGAAGTCTGTCTTTGGTTTTGAATTTTCGTCATTTGCCACCGACTTCCGAAATTTAAGTAATTTTTCACTTTGTAGTGTTTTTTTTTTGGAAGTACCCCACTCAAATTCGAAAACCACAAAAAAAAAAGACTATTATATCGTGTTCTACAGAAAAGTCTTATGGAGTACTTTCTGAAAATATATCGGTTATCTTTTTAATAAAACATTCAACCTCACACACACACTCAACCTATGATGCGTTGGTGCATCGAGCGTACTAACTGCAAGTTAACGAAGTTACGCCAGACGACGCATCTTCCGTCAGTTAAGCGACCATTCTTAATTAAATGACATAATTATATTGATGAGTTATTTGACGATGTTATTTTGTTACGATGTCTTGTATTACCTTTTTATTTGGCGGTAGTATTTCTATACTTGCAAATATGTATCATTATATTTTTTAAATCAACACGTCCCTTTGGTTCACTTGGATGGAATTTGATCCATAGGAGCGAAACGTTCGGATGGTGCAACAAGACTCTATTTTTTTTTTTAATGATTAGGTTGGATTCCAGTAGGTACCTACCCTTACTGCGTAATCCACGATCAATCGAAATCTGAATCGTTTTGAAACAGATTGTTAATCCATTGCATAATAAGTTCGAAAAAAAAATCTGCTCAACAACGTAAATAACGCAATGAATGTTGTTGAAATGTCAAAATGAAACAGATTAGTCGTAATCGTTTACGAACATATGTTACATATTTAGACAGCTGGATGGCAAAATTATTTTTCAAAAATCTACTGACACCGATAAATTTCTCATCATAATCGGCTCAAAGACTCCTTCTTTGAGCATTTTTCGCTATTCCCCATAAGCGGGTTGTTTGTTCTTATTTTCGGATGAATATAAACCTTGAATAATAATATTACAGTATTTTATATTTACATATAGTTGTTCCGCCTTTCATCATATCAAAGATATGTCGTTTTTCTTTCGAAAGATGCTTTTTTCCGTTCAGGTGCATGGTCATTTGTTCCGTGCAAGTAACCGAAGTCTGAAACAATTGCATTATGTAGGTTTTTGGTATGCAGCAGCAGTTTTCATTTTCACTATCGTGGCGGGGACACAATAGGGGAAGAGTAGACTTGCAGTCGGAAACCGTGAATACCTGCCAGAACCTGAGAAGGTTAAATCAGAATAGCTAACCCGAATCAGGGAACTTGGAGAGCCAATCAAATTGTCCAGCTATAAATCCTTTAATAAGAAATTGAGAACTATTCTACGTGAAATATGGGAAAATGGTCTACTCGTGCCTCATCATGAGGCACGAGTCGATGTTGGTGAAAATGCAAACTGTATTTTTAATTCGAGTTTGGATATATCTGTTTTATGTTCTATCGTCACGGAGTCACGTACTCGTGAGAACAGCCGAAATTGACAGTCGTAACCACAACACAGTACGAAATAATATGGAACGAAGAGTGTGTAGCTCGACTACAGTACTTACCTTGCAGATATCACAGTACAATTCCGGCGGGATAGGCCTAGGAGCTGTCTCCGCAATCTCGCTTGCCGCAGGCTTTTCGGTAGATTTGAGGCTTCTCTTTTCACGACGAATAAGTTGCTCTCTACGATACAATCATAATACTTATTATATTAAAAACTTACTTAGTAAACAGTTTATTCATTTAGTTTACTGAATTTTCTTTACTTACACGCGATCTCGCATGTTTTTTTGTAGCAGAAAAGGGTTCTTCGGAATCTTGCGGCCCTCGACAATCCTGATAGGGAAATAGAACATGATTTTTAAAATAATCTAGGAATGAGTAACGTATGTATAATCGTGGGTGTTGTCCTACGAGCGATGCGACTTCCCCGCGTAGTGCGAATCCGCGTGGGCCTTAGACGTGATGTGAATATCACACAGCTCGCAGTACAGCTCTCTTGCTCTTAGAGGAATCTGAAAGTCAAAATACGTTCCACTATAATTATACCCTGTTTTTTTATCGTCATACAATACAACAACGGCCTATTGTATCTACCGATTTAGTGTAATAATTAAGTATAGGTAAGATCATGAGTTTAAAAAATCCCTTTTTTTTATCCACATTAGATACCGATCGATAGACCCTCCACATAGGTGAAGTTCCGCAGGTAATTTAATTTTACCTTGTATGGTGATGGTTGTAGTATATAACACTGGAGAAGCCTTACAAACACTTCCCCTCTGTAAAAGTACAAGAACAAAAATATTCTAGTACGTTCATAAAAACGACTTTCAAATCGATTCTAACGCACTTCGTAAATCGTTTTAAGGCGCGCGGAGCTCTGTGAAAATTCCTAATTGTGCTGTTCTGTAAAAAAAAAAACAGCTCAATCGGTTGAAGATATCTGCTTCAAAATTGAGTAGCAAGATTCCACCAGAGCAAACATACATACATACATTGCAAGTTAAATAAAAGCTTTTAAAAAAGCGTTCAAATACGTCAAATTTACATAAAGAACTGAATTACCTTCTTTAAGTTGTTTTTTTTTAATAATATTTAGACCATGGTTCAATATAAAACGTAGCATGAATCGAGTAATTTCCTCACATTGCTTCTGTGACGTCACCGAGTCTCGCTACATTTCGTTTTTATGTTCATAAAGGTCAAAATACTTTTCTTTTGCATTGCGAAAATATACGTTAAATCAGCAAAACTTACACGCACATTTTTACTAAAGGACATAATCGCATGTCAAGTACATGCGATTATGTCCTTTAGTAAAAATGTTAACGAGACTACCGTAGGGTTGAGGTCATGTTTGAAACCAAAATTGACATGTCGATAATTTGTTAATTTCTTAGTAAAAATTACTTAGTAAATAGTTTCGTATATATTTTTTGATTGTTCAATGTTTTATAACTTTTTTATGTCCATTGAAGTGGTTATAATTATATATATATATATATATATATATATATACAATATATATTTTTAACTTGACCCTTTATTTAGTTACTTTTATTTAATTGAAGTTATTTTCTCTTATTAAAATGTAACTATTTTATGCAGCTGTTTTATTTCATGGATTCAAGCAAAATTCCGAATGAATATCGATATCGATAAAATAAAAATTAATGGTACGGACTTCTCTTTCCGCTACCGCGTCCCCCGCTAAAAGTGACAGACTTTTTTGTTCGAAATATTGTGGATATGGCTTCTCGAATGTTATATACTCTAAGTTGTGGAAGGATTTATTTTATATTTTTTTGGAAAGTTACAGCTAGGCATGTACTATCGCGGCCACGTATATCTGAACACCGTAAGGACTATACCTGCTTGCAGCGCTCGACTGTTATAGTAACGCTTACCTAGAAAAAAAAGGGGCGGTAAACAAATGTGGTCATCGTGTGCACGGGATTTTGTTTTCAAAGTGGTTAGATATGCGTGGCCGCGATGGTTGTACTAACATGAATATGGCCAATTACAAGTTTTCACAGATAGGATTGAGTATAATGACTACACGTCGTTTAAAACGTGGAGCCGGACAATTTGTTACAATGTAATCTTCTATTCGGAGGACGATGTTCACATAATTTTTGCTTGGTATTTTCTGTCAGCATCATACATTCATCATCTGGTGCTGACAGCATCACAAACAAAAGTGCACAAATATATTCTTTGCAATGCTTAATCGACCTAACACACCATGGTTGGTCCTAGAAGGTTAAGTCTAGATAATATAATTATATTATCGACTATAGTACCATCGAAGAAGTTCATATCTAACCACCGTAAGGACTATTCTTGCTTACAGCGCTCGGCGGCTATAGAACCGGGCTGGTAACGGATGTGGTCATCGAGTTCACGGGATTTTGTTTTGAAACTGGTTAGATACGAACTTCTTTGATGGTACATTCGGCTCGACTATCACGGTATCATTCAATATTACTTAAATCTCTCTAAAAAAATAATAACGTTGTCACTTTTCACGATTAACTTATTCACATTTCTTGTCTCTGAAAAAAAAACAACATCTGCAATGATAAGAATTGAAATTTAAGTTTCTTACTGTTATTTTACACATGAATTATGTGAACCAATAATGTCGACAGAATACCTATTTGAAACATTACATTGTCAAATTGTCCAATTACCTCTTTGGGACGTTTGGACCCAACTTTGGCTTGTTGAGCTAGCCATTTTTTCAGATTCTTGCTATGATTTTTTGAAATGTAGTGTAAACGAGCTGCAAAAATTTAAAAATTTAGGTATAACCAACAGTGGATTATCATTATCATTGACGAAAGTCGATTATCACTTACAATACAAATCTTCTAAATTTACACAAAATAAGCAATACACAGTTTTTCAGATAATTTTAAAAAATCTGTAAGTACCGAATTTGATTTAATATTTTGTTCAATAAGGTAAGTACCATGATTTAAAAATCTAGTGTAAATCACCGTTCGTTGTTGCTGTCAGTGACAAGTGGGCGAAACCGCGGGTCAAAGCTAATAATTAATATTATAGAAATATGCTAGCTTGCTGTACTAAGCTTAAGCAAAGTTTAAGTACCTACCCTTAAGGGTGGGTTCCCTTAAGGGCGGAGTCACACCGGAATGGCAGCGGCGGCCGGCAGCGACGCAGCGAGCACTTTCAATGTGAAATAATTTTAAAGTTTATCTACATACTTAAAAGACCAGTATCGCTTGAAAAGGTCGCGAGGCCGCCCGCAGTGGCGCGAGCGGCCGCGCGCCACGCGCATTTTGTCGGTGGTTCTGCCCGCGGCTGCCAGCGGCGACGTGAGGCCGCTCGCAGCACCGCGGACGGCCGCGCGGATGTAATGTAGAAACTAAACTAGTCAAGAGGAGACTAGGCACGTGGGATCTGGAGGCCGCCAGCGGCAGCTGTCGGCCGCTGCCTGCCGCTGCCATTCCGGTGTGACTCGGCCCTTAAAGATTTTCATGTAATTTCATGACGCGCCGATTAAGTTGCCGTGCTGCAGTTGAGGTAAATACCGTACCTATTCCTGTAATATTTGGACTACGCGTAGCAGTAGAATGCGCTTTTATTGCACTCGCATGACGAGAACATTTCGTGCGTTGTTTTGATCGGAGGTTAACTGCCACTGCATTAGTTCGACCGAAACAACCAACTTGAATTAGCCTCAAGTAACTAAAGTATAGTTACGTGAATTAGCCTACAGAGCTTCAGAGTTCAAAGTCTCTTTTAAAATCCATACAATTTATTGTAGAATGGTCAGTGATCTTTTGATGACAAAACCACTCAGATTTCAGTGAACCCACAGTTATATGACTGGATTTGTTCAAACAGTGCTCGCATAACCTTAGTTTTCTCATTTCAATGCGTTAGTGCGTTTTGTTAAGTGCCTTAACACAAATATCGCGATGTTGATGTTTTGAAGAAACCACAACGCTTTGTGGCCTGATTTCCGGTTAATAAGCGTTTAAACGTTTTGACACAGCAACACAGTTACGACGAACATTGTCAGGAGCCTATTTTTGATTGGTGCAGAATGTATTTTGAGTTTGGCCCAAAAGCTTATTTTGAGTTTGGCTTACCCAAAAGGTATGATTCCAAACAACGCCGCGCAGCGTTGTTCGGAATGTTACCGTTAATTTTGTAGATGGCGCTATAGAAAATCGACTTTGACACCCCTAGTCTAGGCAGAAACTGAATAGATAATTATGTAATAATAAATTAAATATTATATCCACACGGGTATCACTTACCTCCAATAAAATTATCAAACACATGAGCACATACACCACAATATTCAGGTTCCATAAGGCGAAGTAGGACCTTGGGAAGCCCTTTCAAAGTTGGCTTTAGAACACCGCATCCTAGGGAAATGAAATTAATAAACATTATTTTGATGGAACCACCAGCAGGCATGACCCATTTTTGGGCACGCCACAATTGCGGCGATAAGTCCCCTCTTTGAGGAGTGGCTAGAGAGGCGCCACGGCATCCTCACCTTCCGCCTGACGCAGGTCCTCACCGGACACGGTTGTTTCGGGAGGTTCCTGTTCAGGATAAAGCGGGAGGAAACGCCCGGGTGTTACCATTGTGTGGATCGCCCGGAGGACACGGTGGAGCACACGGTGGAGGTCTGCCCGGCTTGGGCGGGGCACCACCGTGTCCTCACGGAGGCGATCGGCAGCGGCGATCTCTCGCGTCCGGCCCTGGTTCAGGCCATGGTCCGGAGCGAGAGTGCATGGGAAGCCGTCACTTCCTTCTGCGAAGCAGTAATGATCGCGAAGGAGGAGGCGGAGCGCGCGAGGAAAATGCAAGATGCGCGCCCTCGCGCCCCTAGTCGCCGCAGGAGACGCCCCGGGCGTCGGGAGTCGCGAGCCGACTTCCGGCCACCGTAGGCGCGGGCTTGCGGACGGTGGGCAATGGGTAGCTCGCCGTCCGATTAGGACCAGGCCCGGGTCGACGGCGCGTTGTGTTCCACGCGCGCCTCAAAGAGATGTCAGCACCAACTGACGGGGTCCGTAAGGGCCAATGCCTGCCAGGGTTGCGAGTTTGTCCGAAAGGGATATCGCGGCCCCGGCACACAGGCAACGGAAGGAACACGGGTGGGTTTTAGTCAGTAAAAGTCTGACACTCCCTCTCGCTCCGCCCAGAGCGGTAAGAGTCATTTGATGATTTCCCATTTTGCATTTTAGTTTGCAACCTGCAATATCTAGGTTGTTGCAGAATAGGCAATATATACAGGATGGATTTTTGAGATGGGACAGTAAAGCTACGGTTTCTAGAAAAGCGGTGACTGCTCACGTAGCGTCCGCAATTTACGGCCAATGACGTCACTAAAACGTTGATTATAAAAGTAAGTTGGTATGGTTTCCTAGAGAGTGTTGTTGACACCGTAATGCAAACCCCGCCCCCTACAGATTTGCCCTCACCAAACTCAGTCACAAGAAAAAGCGTCCGTAGTGGGAAGAGTGAGCTAGCGCTTCCATGACAAACAAGTGTAGGCAATGCGTCATTGCGTGTCAGACGTGTCAAAACGAAACAGAAACGCGATTATCTATTGACGCGGTAGTGCTGTCATCATTTTTATGACAGACATTATTGCGGCCGTCAAGTGCAGTCACCACTTTTCAATTTCAACCATAGCTTTAGAGCAGCTACCTGAACCGTTGTAGCTACAGGAAAACGGTCTTAGGAGACCGTCCATAACTTTTTGAGACATTTTGATCTGCATTCGCAGAATTGGAAAAAAAATGTACGGTCAGCAAGAATTTACAGGTCAGTTTTCACAAAAATATTTTATTTTCTGGTATAAGTTTCTTATAAGAAACCTGTCAGAAACAGGTTTCTTATGTCTGGATCAAAAAACTATTAGAACAACTGAGGTTAGAGTACTAGAAAAGTCAGGAATCGCAAAAATCTTTTCCAACCTACTTGTATGGTAGTAAGACCGTTTTCTTGTAGCAACAACAGTTAAGGTAGCTGCCCATAATGCCCCATCTCAAAAATCCATCCTGTATACATGTACAGGGATGCCTACAAAATTATCGCTTCTCAATAGTGATAGATTAATAGTATGGAGGCACATTTTCAATGGGAAATTTAAAGGTAAATGGCAATGGGTTACATCAGGTAAAACTTACGTAATAGGAAGCTTTCAGCATCTCTGGGAAAACTCTGCTGGTTTGGGGTGCCTGCAGGGCCATAACCTCTTTCCCAAAAGGAACGTGCAACAGTTCTGCCATAACTTCCTCCCCTTTTAGAATCACATTGATCATTGACAATGTAATCACTGAAAAATATATTTTGGTTTAAAATAATAGTTTTTTTCTAACAATGTACAGTGTGAGCTTATAACAGGGGCAACACTCACTTTAGCATTTATGATTTTGTAATGTTGGAAATGATCTAGGCTCATTATTAAAATAAATAAATTGACTTTGAAAAACATTTCACGTTACAAGTTAAATAAGAACAACAACAAAAAAACAACCACTTTACCTAAAGTCATCGTTTTCAGGGCCTGCAGATTCTTCATCTAGCCATATTATGTTGTCAGGGTCCTCAGCTTTATTATTAAAAGACCCATCAAATTCCATAATTATCAAGAACCTGAAATTTTAGTTTTTTACTATGCTGAATAATCACAGACTAGTACTGTCATAAAAAGAAGGGTACTATAATACAAAAATAAGGAAATAGCACTTTAATTTGTATTTCTGTGCTCACACTTTCCGTTTTGTTATGGAAACCAATTAAATATCAGCACAATTACGTTGGAGTATACTATAACAGTTAATATTCTACTAGCATATTTAATTTGATGAATACTGATTATAAATTATTCAAACAAAACAACAATTTTACAGGTGTAACAGCAGATATTTTTGTTAAACATTGACACGTTTAAAACTGAGACACCAGAGTTATACAAAACAACTAAATAGGTTGATTGAACTACCCTGTGAAGAACAATGTAGTGACTTTGCTAACGTTTGAATAATTGATCAATTATGTCTGCTGATGTGCTGAACTGTAATTTAATGTTATTTTATCAGTGACTGAAGTCTGAAACACTGTCTGAAACCCTAAATCTGACAGGACAGAGGAAAAACAAAAACTTCACCACAATGACAAAGGGGAAGAATTCGCAAAGCTATGAACAGGTGGCGCTGCTATCGCATTGCCCATAACATCGCAATGTCATTTTGATCTCTCAATGCTTTTCGGGTTAAAATAAATACAACAGGAACTAGCGTGTGTTTTTTGATAATTTAACGAACTATATATTCAACGCGGACTGTACCTCAGTTAAAAGCTGAACTGAAGAACCGAGGTGCTTCATTAAGAGGCCGAAAAGTGGATTTGGTCAGCAGGTATTTACAGCCAATTTTATAGTTAATAATAGAAGAAAATAACCCAATTTTATAAATAGCAACATGTCGTTCATTTATTATAAACTTTTACGTACTTACACAGTCGTTTTATAACATATTCGATGTTTCATGAGCTACAAACATAGCCTGGAAATTAAAATCTGAATTTGAATTTTGGGATACCTCAGCAGCATGAAACTGATGATACCAAGATCGATCTTCCACCTCCAGATAGTTATCATGACATAAATAGCAGCACAAAGCTTCCATCCATAACAAAGCAACATATTCATATTTATTACAATGAATAAGTATGTACCTAAGATGAGGTTAATAAACGTGTATTATATTTATTATAACATTAATATACAGCGCGGCATTTTTTTGTCAGATGTCGTCCAAACTTTTTGGAATCAAGTTTTGTATGTAGTTTGACAGCTAATGTCAGCCAAGCATTACCAGCGACACCCTTGGCAAAAGTTGTCAGTTTTCTTCCCCAATGATGACTGCTGTCACCACAGAACTCTACGCTTTCACGGAATAAGTATCACAGAGTAAACTAATTGTGGAACCACACTGCTCGGCGGCACTGCCGGCGGATTGACCACAAGCAAAGCCGCCAACAAGCGCCGCTGGCAGATTGTGCGGCTGTTAATCGGTATTCTCAGTTTTCTTGCGACTTTCGGTGAAGTGAGTTGTACGCAGATACTGGAGACAAAAATGGATGATAACTGTTCCCCCGCTGCCGCGTGGTGTGGTGTTCTCACCGGCAAAATGGCCGCCGGCTTTCTTGCGATTGCCGCACGCAAAGCCGTCGGTGCATGCCGCCGGGTTGTGTGGATCCACATAGTTAAATATTACTCTGAGGGGCATCCTCGTCTCACAGATAAATAATTAATAATCACATATAAGATTTTTGGAGAGCCAGTAAGAGTATTATATAGTATGTACTAATTCCATGGTAGAAACACTCGTAGATTTTTTTACCACAGATCTATGAAAGTTGTAAAAAAACCTGTTCTTTCAGAAAGGGGCACGTATGTACAATGGTACAACAACAAGGATCTTCGGAAGAACGGTGAAAGCTCATTGCACCTTCTACAAATAAAATTCTTGTGATCACTCTCTTACAAGCCATTGGCCCGATAGGCGATGGGTCAATCTGGATCATGAACTTAGATGATCAACGTGGCATCAGTTGAATCTGTGATTTTAGTATTCCTGATTGCGTAATTTATTATTATAACAGTTAGCATTGGAGTGGAGTTTCTTGCCGACTCTTCTCCATAGGAAACGACCAATTGGAACCGTGCACCTAGCTTCTGACGTTTCATAAGTGCCCATGTAGGTTTATGTGAAATAAAATATTTTGAATTTGAATTTGCATTCCACGATCAATATAACTACAATATTGACATGATTTGTGTCAATCTCATTGTTTGACTACGGATTACCCTCAGAGTAGGATTACCCTTATGGATGATTGAACTGATGATGCCAGCTTGATCGTCTAAGGTCTCCCTACACGCTCCGTGTCTCCCGTGAAATTAAATTCCATGATATTGAGCTCCAGAATCAGAACAAATACGAGTTTTCTACGTGATTGTTTTGCTAAAATGCATTTTCTACACATTTGTCTGTCTTCTAGAGCCATTAACTTTTTTTTTTTTTTTACTACATTGACAGATTGGGTTGGGCACGGACGGGCACCATAGTGAAAAAAAAGTACGAACGGATCGAACAACACTAAAGTTTATTACAAAATACTTTTAGCAAATTGAAGTAAAATACATGACACCACTAATTACTGCTATTGCCGCAGCATTACCTCCTGGCTTAGTTAATGTTTTAAGTGTGTTATTTCTTCTTATCTATATGCTCGTGCAACATACCAATGCACTGATAGCTCGTAATAAGTTTTATAATGAGTTTATGTGAAATGGTGTTAAGTTAGTTATAGTAAAATGTTCAAAAAGTTAAAGGACAAATTGGCCGAGGAGGTGAAGTCATCACCTCAAAGGATTCAGCAATTTGCTCAAGCTGCTCAGGTGATTAAATTTATCGTAAACAATCAATAACATACCAGTGACCTTATTGCTTAGACCTACATAATACATAGGTATCTACTACGTATTAGCTTTTATTTCTATGTAATCCCTAACCCAATAGGGTTCTTTTATTTTATCAACTTTCACTTTATCCAAATTAAGACGACCCACTGACCAAATTTAACAAGTTGCAAGTAATTAGAATTAGATTGGAAACTTATTAAGTGTTTGCTATGTATTTTAATAATACTGTTTTGGTGCAGGCTGCTGTCACATCTGCATCCAGTAGTATAACTGATATCACAAATAGTGATCTGTTCTCAATTGGAGATAATGGTGAGTCAATAATATAATTTACTTTATAACTAGTTTGTGCCTTCAGTATTTTAAATACCAAATAAACAGATAGAATGTAGAATTTATAAGATAGTGTTGATAAAATTTTCTTATTAGATATTTTTATTTTCCAGATAGCCAGCAGCCTCGCTCTGGAAAGGCACAATCATCATCACAAAGCAGTCAACAGAATACATTCCAAGATGTTGCTCTTGTCCAGCCCTTACAGTCGAATGAGTCACTAGACTACATGTCTTCCCATGACATACTTGTAAGTTTATTTAAAATATTATCTTATTAGGTACCTCATCATTTCAGTCGAAAGACGTCCACTACTAGACATGGCCTCCCCCAAGCATTATACAGTACCTATCCATCTATTAATATTAATTGTATTTTGAAATCCAATTCAAGTGTTTATTTGTTGTTAAAAAAATATTGCTACACATGCATCCAAGGGAAGTGCTTACAAATTATGTAAATAACTTTACTGTTAATTGTTTATGTTAATATGGTTCATTATCCAAAGAGATTTTATCTTTATTATTGACTGTAAGTGGCTGTGCCATAAATACAGGGTGATCCATTGAAAAGGGTCACTATGAAAACATATGTTTATTACAGGTACTCAAAATTTTTTTGACAGAGAGATTGTCTATTGAAATGTTAAGAAAAATTTGCTCATCAACATTTTTTTTTTCTTAAAGCTAGCCTTGCTGTCTTAAGGCCTTATCATAGTAGCTAGTTAAGAGCACACACTGATGATTCAAGTACGACCCGTGCGAATTAACTAGGCAGCTTGCTGAAATGTATACCTTCTCCCGGTTCCCCGCGTGGAGCCCCATGTTCGCCTTGTGCGTTCAGTGCCGACCGATAGGAGTCAACGTCACAGCGCCAGGTGTAGTTAACTCGAACTGATTGTATTAATGAGACGTACATACAAACAATTCGGTTCAATAGGGAACCTTGCTCAAAACTGAGACAGCAGATGGCGCCATCTAGACACCACGTAAACAAAGCTAACTGTAAAAGGCGTGCGGCAAATAATTTCGGCCTATTTTCAAATGTTTTGGTTTAATTTCATCCTTGCTAGAAAAGTCAGATATCCCAAAAAACCTTTTACAATGCATTTGCTCGAAAAGAGCCTTTTCCAAGCAGTAAATTAGTGCGGAAAGTGTCACTTTTTTTCACTAGTGCTTTGTACGTTTTTGTTTTTTTTTTTAATTTTTGTGGCCGTCGTCAGCCCGTTGCAAAGAGTTTTTATTATTTGAGAAAAGTTTTACAAATCAGATGATGATGATAACAATGACGATGGCGATGGCGATGACGATATCGATGACGATGGCGATGACGATGGCGATGGCAATGGCGGAATCAAAGTCGAAGTCGATGTCGAAGTCGAAGTCATGAATTTTGTTTTTATCATTTATACGTCGTAATATGTAGATGGTAGGTAGCCTATGATGTGTACATCATATGCGACTACCGTAAGGCTCGCTCGTTTTTTTTTCATTTCCTCGAGGCTCGCTCGTTTTTTTTTCATTTCCTCGCACAATGCATGGTAGCCTATGATGTGTACATCATATGCGACTACCGTAAGGCTCGCTCGTTTTTTTTTAATTTCCTCGCACAATGCATAGTAAAACGTTGTATGATACACGTGCGTAAGATGATTTCCGACTCTTGTCGACTTATACACTCATCGGAAATCACCTACTTAACTACCTACTAAATTATAACGCGTATTCTATAAATTTGAAATACTAATTTTCTTTAGTCCATTTTCGACCGTTTGTCCATTATAAAAAGTAAGTTGGTGTCTCAATTCTTACGAAATGTATGGGAAAAGTTTTTTGCGATTTCGACTGGTACTCAAAGCAAACAAGAAACAGGTTCGATTGACAAAAAAATGTTCCCATTTTCTTGTTGATTGAACTGAATGTTGATAAAAATTTCTCAAAAAGTTAAGGTCAGTCTCCTAAGAGCTAAGACCATTTTCCTGTAGCTACAATGGTTAAGGTACCTGTCCTTATTGCCCCATCTCAAAAATTCACACTGCCACCTGTTTGGCAGTGTTTTTTTTTTTTTTTTTTCTCGCAAGTCAAATTGGCAGTAGGGTTCCCTAAGATAGTGCTCAAATCAAGTGTTTCGGTGATTGTTTAACACTAAAATACTATATTTAAATTTTATTTGCAGGACAATCAAAGACAAAGACGGCTATCAAATAGCTCATTCGCAAGTGATGTATCTTTTAGATTACCAAGCTATGAAACTCCTTCTATGTATCATCTACAAGTAAGTTATTAAAAATATATTATTTTATGGTGTTGAAAATACCTTAACACAAAGAATATCTGAATAATTTAGACACCCTCTAATACCAATCATCTTTATTTAGTCTGATATGGAGGTGTCGGCGAGTGAGGCTGAAGAGCGAGGTTTCTCGAGTGGTAATGTAAGTCTTGATCGGGTAACGAAGGAGCAGCTGTATGCTGCATACCGACGCACACAAGAACGATACACAAAGTACAGAACACAATATGGCGATTTAGCTCGTCACTATAAGTTACTAGAAAGAGAAAATGCTAAAGCAAGAGTAAGTATCTACAAGCATGAAGCTACAATTTCTCTTTTTGGTCATAAATGTCAGATAGCTTATTCTAATTTGTGTTTTCAGAGTGTTTTAGTTGAAACCCAAGACAAAGCTTTAAGAAGAATATCAGAACTTCGTGAACAGTGTGCTTTGGAACAAAGTGCAAAGGTAGGTTACAGTATAGATGATATTTTTTTAATGCAGATACTAACTCCCGTCCAGATCGCATCCAGTATTTCGAACTATTCAGTTCAAGCACAGTATAAATATGGACAGTACGGAAACTAATTAGTAAACGTTCGAATCGGCACCCTCACACAGACGCGCTCATTGGCGAGAAAGTTATTGATGCGGTGCTGTCAGTTAAGGGTGTCGAGACGAGTGATCGCCGCGATCTTTAAAAAAATGCCACGAGCGTATTGCGTAACATACGGGTTTTTAAACTCGACTTGTTCAAAACCGGTGCTTTCGTTTTTTTAAACGCCCTGCTGATGTTGATAGGTAATAATGATTTATTGTTATAATCGATATCGAATTATGGTCCGTGTGATCGATCGAAATTCGTGAATTTATGTGTAAAACCAAGATGGCGGCGGAGAAAATTTCCAAATGTTTCGTCATTGGTCGTTTCCAATGGAGAAGAGCAGACAAGAAACTCCATGGTTACTCTTTTAAAAACACAATATTTTCAAATAACAGTATTAATAGGTATGGGAGGACAGTGTAGGTTTTCAACAAGTACCAGGTACTTAAGAGTGGGTAATAAGCAAAATTGCCTATCTTCAATTTGATTTTACTGGAAGTTGATAAGACTTAGGTATAAAATAAAAATAATACGAGTAACTACATGATATTTCAAAACTTTCTGTGTAACAGAAACACAAACTATTAAAATTTTCTCGATAAAAAGACATCACGAAGTTGCTTCTAATTTTCCCGTATTTTCGATTTGTATTTAATATGGTAATGATTAATTGGATAAAAATTAGATGATTATTTGTATTAATAAAAGGCGAAAATAATTGTGTAGGCTTTTTTTTTAATTCCTTTTAGTTTTGGTTTTATTACGACTACAAGCTTTTAGCACTTACGACGTTCTTAGTTCGTGGAAGAAGTCATCTTCCGTCGCACGTTGCGGGAACTTTAAGCATATTTTTGTTTCACAAATCAGTCGCCGTCGCTCTGTTGAGACGAGAGGACTGCGCTCACATTTTTGGCCGCGCTGTGATATAATTTATTTGCGTAAATAATATTTTCGTAATTTATCACATTCTAGAAAAGAAACTGTGAAATAGAAAACATGGAAAAAACACTAAAACCACTTCCAAAACGATTATTAAAAGCTTTAAGAATTGATATACTAAATAAATACCGAGGCTAAATAAAAATATAAAATTCAATGTTGATATTTGAAAACTCAAGATGACATACATTTTATTTGACAGATTTATGACTGTTAAAGTACAACTAGCGCCATTGTCCTGTATTTTGGTCAATTTTCTTGCGGAGAAAATTTACAACATAGCCAATTAGGCAATTCCACGTTTATTTGAAAGTTTGCGCTGGAAATTTTAAATCTTATTGCGATTAACTCAAGATCGAAATTAGTTTACCCCACTTTTGTTGACAAACGTCTTATAAGGTATCGCTTAGACTAACCATTTCGAGCGACTTTTGATTGACCATCCCCTAAATCAGGTTGAAACCCGAAAAGCATGGTTATTGATATATATCCTTTACGGGAGCAGGGTCCAAGCAACCGGTAGTCAGGGCTAGTTATGCTCCTGAGAGAGGAACCTCCTAACGATACGTGTCGTGTCCAGAAGCACTTGAAGCCCTTTCTGGATCAAGCCCTTGATCTAACAGCCTAACGAGAGCCTCCTCAGGTGTTGGTCGAGGCTCTTAGCAATATGCCATTGGCCGTCACGACTATCGGATTATTTTTCAAAAACACAAACAACACAAGTTTTTTTTATTTACTTTTTTTGTTCACAAAGGTTTTCGGTGGGGATTTGCTTCTACTCGCGTTTCGCGCAGGAAAGATTTTCGTGACACATGCTGTGTCTTTGCACAGTACAGTGCTCTTATTACTCTGAGACAGTGCTAAATCCACTATACCAATATTATTTTTTACTTGGGTAACACTGTTGCTACGTGACTTTGCATTTTATTTTTTTGCTTGGGTATCACAGTTTTCCACGAAGACGTCGTGAGGTACAAATTGTACAAGATCCTAAATAAAATTTGGTTACATTTGAATTTGAACCTTGTCACGTCAACATAGAGTTTCTAGTTCCAAAACTTGCATTTGATCTAAGATTCTGAATTCAAGCTTAGCGTATAGTATATGCAAAATAAACAGATGTTTTTAGTTTTTACCTATTGAAGAATTGCGTTGAAAATAAAGGGAATGGGTAATGATCATATTTCGTTTAAATATTGTTATTTAAAAATCATTTCGACGAATAGGGTTGCTGATCACTGCGGTCCAACAAATATTCTAAGTTTATTGATGTGTTAATTGTTCAATCATGTTCGTCCTTAATAATTATGACCTTTATGATGTTATCATTCTAAAAAGGCTTGTTTTCCTCAAAGTAAAAAAGGAAGGTAAGTGATACGATTAGTTAAATAGTTTTTGCTTCCATATCGTCAAAAAAGCAAGTTTATTGAGTTTATTTTCATCATGACTGATAATGTAGTGTGTGTATTGCAGCATGTCGCTGCCAAGCCAACCTTTTTATTTGCCAAAAAGGCTTAACATGTTTTTCTCTTAAAATGTGGTTACGCTTGACACATTTTTGAATTTTTTTTTTATCGAATGAAAAGACGGTTTTGTTTTTTTGAAGGAACGACGATTGGTGCCATTGGTGTCGTGTCATACGGAGCTAGCGGTTTGATTATATTTTTTTTCCGATTTAACACATTTATTTCAGTCTTTGGCATATTTTACCGCAAAATCTTTATTGTTATAATTTCATAAAAAAGTCTCATTTGTGTTTTATATATATATCCAGGAAATACTACCTTTAATTGTTACAAAAGGCCTCGTTGAGGCCCCTGGCTTACCCGTCTCCAGCTGTGGCTGTAGCCAGGGAGGAGCGCAGTCCGCCAAGTCCACAGCCGTGTCCATCCGCGCGTGGTTCCAATACCACGTCTCCGCGTGGTGTCGCCGGCCAACCAGAAGTCGCTGCGTCGTCGACGTGTCAGACGCTGTCGCTAAACGTTGCAGGCAACACCTTTCACCATCCTCATTTGTCAGCCTTACTAATTTTTTTTAAAAAATCGCGTTGTAATTTTTTACCGTTACTTTAAATTGTCCGTTACCCATCCTAATTAAAATAGTGTTTAAGCCTGCGTATCTTATGTAGCACAACGGTTCTTCGTGTTAGATACACGTTCGTGATTTTTTTTTTCCTTAACGCAAACGAGCTCCCAGCCTTGGCCAATGCTAGTACCCCTCGCCCAGCGTTAGTCCTAAAAATACCTTATCCGAAGAATCTAGCGTTCTATATAATACCTTTTTTTTATTTTTTCTAAATATCTACGACGACCACCAATTTATTATTATTTTTTATCTGAGTTTAAATTTTGTTTTCTTTTTTTCGTTATAAACCAATTGAATTATACAGTGTGACTTCAAATTTTTCTGTGTTTCATTAAACGTTCTCCATCATCCTGGGTTCGATTCCCAGTGATTTTTTATATGTAATATAGCGGAAAATCATATATATCGCTATAGTATGTAGTGTGTGTGTGTGTGTGTGTGTGTGTATGTAATACTTTGATGATGATCCGCTCGAATTTCCATTCGCATTTTTTCTAATCAATGCCTATTACTTACTAATAAACATCGGATAAATACTCGTATAAGATAACAATTATGTTCAGAGGCAAATAAAATAGTAGCCCACCAGCATCGGTAACAGATTCACGGACATACAATAATGTAATATTTATAAATGGAATAATATACCTACTTGTATACGACGATCATACTTAGGTAAATTATATAGAGCCGTTTCATCTGATTATTTTGCGTATACTTACTACAGAAAATTCAAATTCGAATTCTATACCTAGCTAGATAAACGCCGGGTGAAAAGTTTCTGCCGGCGGGAATGGATTGTGTTTTGTTTTCGTCGTGTTTGATGAGAGGGGTAGGTAAGGGTTGCGCGGGTGAAATTTGATTTTTTGCTGGCTTTATGCGCCTTCTTAACAAAATAGAAGATGGTCAATAAATGGGTGATGGATTTTTTCCTTAGAGGTACGGAACCCTAAAAATTACCTCAAATTATATATAACTTTCAAACTTGTTTGGAAAACTTTAAAAAAGACTGTAAGTACTACTGTACTGTCAGACAGCAATTGCAGAAAAAAAAAAACTACTTATGTTAAAAGTTTTTTCAAAAGCAACAAAGGTTCTAAATTTTGTTCTCTATTCGTTCGAAATTTGAAGTTTAATTTGTTTTAGTTTAACTTCGGCCAGTCTATCATCGTAAAAATAAATAGTAAGTGTTTTGCGATTTCTGACTTTTCTAGTACTCAAACCTCAGTTGGTCCGGTAGAGGTTTTTTTAATCTTTATAAGAAACAGGATCGATTGGCATTAAAAAAAGCTTTTGTAAAACTGCCAATTTTCTTGCTGACTGTACAATTATTTCAAAATCTGTGAATGCAGATCAAAAAGTTAAGGACAGTCTCCTAAGACCGGTTTTTTCTAGCGACAACGGTTAAGGTTTACTGCCCCATCTCAAAAATCCACCCTGAATGAATGAATGAATGTAATGCACCGATCCCAGCGTGCTTTAACCAGACTCGATAAATCAAATGAACCCCAAGATTTGCACTAGCCCATGAAGCCTCATGTTTCATGGGACTACAAAGGCCATTGAAAATCGAGCAGTAGACCGGGTGGCGCGGGTAATGGTAAGGAATACGTGCCCTTAGGATAAGGAAGCATTTGAGAGCCATACCGGATATGCATCCTAGAGTAAGCATAGGAATAGTGGAGACACGGGTGTTAACTATCTATCGATCTTTTGCGACGTCGTCGTTATGTTGGTTCGAGTCGATTTTCACCGGTGAATTTTGAGACGGGGTTACGCTGCTTTCTCGACTCTTTTCTATGACACTGCTATGCTGTGTTACTTACACGTTGCTGTTTCAATTGTCTTCGTCTGGCTACTATCCGTTTCAGGTTATAACTCTCGCTAGCAGCCTTCTTAATCTTGTCGTGGTCTTCAGCCGTGTTCAACTTCACAAATATTTACTTAAATAAACTCAAACATGTCTTCACACAATTAACTTTACCACCCAAATAAACACAAAACTACACTTGGCTTCAAAGTTATAGGGTTTAAAATCAAATGTCAGAGTCAAGAGCAATAATATCTAAAAGGAATGCTTTGTTGGTCAACAACTAACTACCTGCGACCCTTGACTCACTCCAAATGTCTAAAAAATGGATGCACACTCGCAAAAAACAAAACATTTTGAAACACTACACTGCACAAATAATCACACACGTATTATAGTTTAAAGTTAGTCGAACAAATTGTAAATACAGCGTATATGATGTATGGATTTATAATGAGATCCACTCATGACTTTAGGTGGACCTGTTCAGCGATCCCTGAAAGATGGAAAGATCTCACCAGATTGCACTGAACCGCTTGCCTGAGATCAGGAACGTTTATTTCACTCACTATTGTACTGTTTTAATGTATTTTTGGCGACATAAAGTCACAACCACAACAAAACAAAAAACACTTCTATTTCGATGCCCGGCTTGTAGCTAAAACTTGCAATATGTGGTGTGCACGTTTCACTAATCAGTAAAAAGCTTTGGTGGACCGAATCGCCCCATCCTAAAAATCCAGCCTGTATAAATAAATTTATAAAAATAAAAACCTATTTTAAACGAAATGACATGATTGCTATTGCATCTAGTATTTTCTCATTTTTCGTCATGGGTCTCGTTTTCATGGTTTTCGAAGGTGCTGATAGTGAGGTCAAACAAAATGTAAATCCAAGATGGCGACTGCGATTTCGATTTTTTTTTTCATCATGGGTAGTTATTGTTTTTTTTTCAATAGAGAAAGAGAGAGAGAAAGTGTGAATTCGAGAAAAGGTGCATAGAGGGATAACGTGTATGAAACTAAAGTATGAACGCTTTTTTCGTTAGTGACGATTTCTACTAGTCAACTCAAAACACTTTTAATTTTACAAACATTAAGACATTTTTTTTTGGGTGGGAAATCATCAAATGACTCCTCCCGCTCTGGGCGGAGCGAGAGGGAGTGTCAGACTTTTACTGACTAAAACCCACCCGTGTTCCTTCCGTTGCCTGTGTGCCGGGGCCGCGATATCCCTTTCGGACAAACCCGCAACTCCAGCAGGCATTGGTCCTTACGGACCCCGTCAGTTGGTGTTGACATCTCTTTGAGGCGCGTGTGGAACACAACGCGCCGTCGACCCGGGCCTGGTCTATATCGGACGGCGAGCTGCCCATCGCTCACCGTCCGCAAGAGTGACAACCCTAAAGCTCTAATAAAGCGAAGGTTATTATTTCAACAAATAGGTCTAGTTTCCATACTGTCCACATTTATACTGCGGTTCAGGATTTTAGCTGGTGCAACAGATTCCTGACTGGACTGAATGGTTTCGTAGGTATGCTTCGAACGCGTTTAAAATCGGAATATTTGTCCTAGTTTTGGAGCTTTCTTTTTCAATGGTTACAGTTAGAACTTTTTACTATACTATCATCATCTAACACCCTATATACAAGCTGAAATTTTAGTGGTTGTTTTCCCCGTGTATTCCCGTTCGTCCCACTGCCACCGTCCCACTGGTGGAACGAACGGGAATTTTATAAATAATATTAAATTTATTCCCGTTCGTCCCTCTGATTCTGTTAGTGGGACGAACGGGAATATTTTAGTAATTTTATTTTTAATTCCCATTGGTCCCACTAAATAATTTGAGTCTGGTTGTTCAATGGTAAAAAACACTTACTTCTAATCTATGTATCGTCTATCTATTTTTTATATTCAGGATGACTTGTAATTTGACGCATTCCTTTTAGGACAAAAAGTACTAGGCTTGCATGAACTCACGATAGTATTTCAATCATTAGTATTATCCTACTAATAGGATTAGTAGGTTACTACTCAGAAATTGTGCACAACGTGTCATGAATACAATACCGTCTTGTGAATTCATGCAAGCCTAGTACTTTTGTGCTAAGTTTCAAGTTTATTAACTTAAGGAATAAGATTTTTCATATAAACAAATACCATTTCATCCCCATAAATGTCGAATTTATAAAAATCCCTTCTTAGTGCTCCTCTACATTTTAAAAGGAAGCGTGTGCAAAATTTCACGTTCCTAATCCCAGTAGTTTTCGGCTGTACTTTGATAGATCTCAGTCAGTCACGGTTTCCTTTTATTTATAAAAAATAATAGAAGATACATATAAGATTTTTTACCATTGAACAACCAGACTCTAATTATTTAGTGGGACCAATGGCAATTAAAAATAAAATTACTAAATTATTCCCGTTCGTCCCACTAACAATATCAGTGGGACGAACGGGAATAAATTTTATTTTATTTATTAAATTCCCGTTCGTCCCACCAGTGGGACTACGGCAGTGTGACGAACGGGAATACACGGTTTTCCCGCAGCGAAATGGTTTTGTCTTGGTCGTACAATAGATTTATATTTTTTTTTATTGAAAAATGGCAGATTTAGAATTGTGATAAACAAAACTCGAAAGCGATCTCGACCAAGAGTGATACAGCGCAAACGCCCGACGCGCGTGCGCGACCCTGGCGCGAGCGACGCCGACTCGCGGTCGTTGCCTCGCGCTACAGCTGTTAACTACCTACTCGCTGAGTTGAACGAAACACAATACTTACCTACCTAAAAGATATTCCAATTTTCCCTTCATACTTTTACGGGCTTAGGACCGTCATAAATACTTTTTTACCTACAATTTTTTTAATTATTTGAAAATAAGAACTTTTTTTTTTAAGTTTAGCGCTATGATTCAATAGTACTACTTAGAGCAAATCGTTCTGCCGCGGGAAAACAACCATTAAAATTTCAGCGTGTATACATTAATATTAATTCGACTATGTTTCTTAATTTCGCCTCTACGAATCATATGTGTGTGATTAATGAATAATTTTGTTTCGTTGTTATAGGCCCATCTTGAAAAAGCCCTTCGTATTGAAATTGAAGAAAAGGGTATGAAAATAGATGCACTTAATACTAAAGTGCAATTATTACAAAGTAATTCAAACATTTCTAGCAGTAATGATAAAAATGAGAACAAAACTAAATCAAATGAAGGTGATGGCGATGTACAACTAATAAATATATCTAATGATAATGAGGTAAATGAGACAAATGAAGAATCTTCAGCGGCGGAAATACTCGTTCTGAATAATAAGATTGAAAAAATGGAACAGTTACTAAACAAGTATAAGGAGTCGCTTAAGTCAAGTAAAGAAAAAAATTCCCAAATCAATACAGAGATTCAAATTCTGACAAATGATCTTGAAAATAAAAACAAAGAAATCGAACAATTCAAGCTTGCTATTGAACAATTGACAGAATCGAAGCAAAAGATTGAGGAATTAAATAATATCAATGAAGAACTACAGAATAAGATTAACGTCTATGAGTTCAATAAAACGAGAGAACTATCAACACTAGAACTTGACTTTCAAAAAGCTCAAGAAGAAATTGTAGATTTACGTGGCAAGATTGAAATATTTAGCAAGAGAGAAGAAGAATATGCTATTTCCTTAGCAGAAAATAAATTAAGTATTCACAAAGAATTGGAAAGTAAAGAAGCAGAAATAAAATCGCTTAAAGATCATCTGGAAGCAAGTAAGAAAGAAATACAATCACTGAATATAGTTGTAAATGACTATAAAAATAATATTTCATTATTGGAAGTGGAACGATCTAAGCTTAGTCATGATAGCTCTGAACTGACCTCAACAAAATCTAAAATATTAGAGCTGGAGTCCCAAATAGTGGAATTATCTAAAAAATGTCAGATGTTAGAACAAATAAAAACAAAAGCTGATGAAGGGTATAAATGTCTTCAGTTACAAATGAAACAAGAAACTGCAGAGAAGTTAGCTATGATTGACAGAAACACGTATTTCGAAAACAGGAATTCTCAATTGAGTGAAGAAAACACTAAGAAAAGTTCTCAGATAGGGCATTTAGAAAGTGAACTACAGAAAAAGGAAAAATATCTAAAAGATCACGCTTTAGAAGAGTCAAAGAAAGACGAACTTCTTGACGAATTAAGTATATGGAAAGATAAATATGCGAAATTGGAATCAGAAATACAAGAAGAAAGAGATGAGTTAATTAAATTGCAATCAGAAATTGAAAAACTATTGGCAAACCATGAGTTACTGCAAAATCAAAATGTTGAGTTCCGTAAAGTTGTTACTGATTTGAAATCAGAAAATGCAGTCATGCATGAAAAAATTGTTAGAAATACCAAAATGAAAACAAATTGTTTGAGACTTGCAAATGAAATTAAGGATATGAAGAAAATTATTCATTTAATTTCAACCGAGGCGAAATCCTTGCAAACAATTAATAACGAAGCATTTATCGCTCTTACTAAGGAAGTAAATTATGCATTAAACAATATTTCATACAGTGAATCTAATTTAAATACCAACAAACTAAATGATTTAAAACAGGAAAATACTATGTTGCAAAAAGAATTACAAACAGGTATCGAAAAATATGAAACACTGACCACAGAACTAAATGTTTTACGGGACGAAAATAATAATTTGAAATCAAATATCAGTGAATTTGAATTAGAGAAAAACATTATAGATGAAGAAGTTAAAAATATAACCGATCGCTACGAAGTGGCTATAAATGAATTAAATTTTGCTAAAGAGGAAAATGAAAATTTACTTTATAAGATAAATGAATATGAGAACAATTTTCAAAATCTACAAATAGCTATGGAATTTGAAAAAGCACAACATTCAGATTCTAATGAAAAAATAAAATCTTTAGAAAACGAGAAACAAACATTAACGGAAAAACTCGAATACTTCGCAAACGAAAACAATAAAATAAGCAAAGATTTAGATACATTTAAGGAATTGCATAGTCAAACTTTGGAACAGTTAAATGCCATGAAAAACGAAAATAACCATCTATCAGGTCAAGCAAAAGAACTAGATAAAAAGATTGCTTGCGTTGATAAACTACAAGAGGATAACAACAAATTAACACTCGAAAATATATCTTTAAAGAGTCAAGCTGAAAGTATTGCTGACAGCTATAAAAAATTGGAAACCGAAATCAATGACGTACGAGAATCACATACCGTAATTGAATCAGAAAAAAATCATTTGAACGAAATAATTGAAAAATTGGAAAATAGTTCGTTTAGAGACACTAAAGATAATGAAAGTCAAACAGATGATTCATTAGAAAAATCGTCATCTGAACAAAACTTAGGCGAAATATGTAAAATAAGAGTAATTGACTCCGAGGGGGCTAATGCACAAACAAGCATTGGTACAGATAATGAACTTCCAAACCAATACAAATTATTAAAGAATGATTATGAGATATTAAAAGAAGAAAACAGACGTTTCAAGTCTGATATTGAAGGCCTACAAACCTATTTAACAAAAATATCGAAAGAAAACAGTGTTTTGAATGACAAGCTCAGAGAGCTTATAGCCACAAGTGAACATTCTACTGATAATAATGATATTTCAAACGATTTAGCAGAACTGAAAAAAGAAGTTCAGTTGAGGAAAGAGAAAATTGATGATCTCTTAAGAGAAAATATGTTATTGGTTGAGGAAAATTTAGAGCTCAAAGATCAATTACAGTCGCAAAATTACCACAATCCGGAAATAAAGGCATTGAATGAAAATGAAAAGGATTCTAATGTAATTAAAGAGAAGTACCACAATATCTTGCAAGTAAACAGTTCATTAGAAAAAAGATTGAATGATTTAGAAGAAATGAACAAATCTGTAGATGGAAATATGTTTCAAATGCAAGAAAAGAACGAGAAATTAAAATTGTCTAATGAGAAGCTTGAAAGGCGACTTGATGAGGCCCTCGTTAGTCTAAGACATTTGCATGCCTTGCAAGAAAACACTGAGCTTGAATATTTGCGAAATATACTTTATGAGTATCTTACAGGCTCAGGAACACATTCCGTTACATTAGCTAAAGTGTTATCAGCTATAGTCAAGTTCGACGACATGCAAACAAAATTAGTTATGCAGAAAGAGAAAGAAAGACAAGGATTCGTAAGTACAATATCGTTTATATATTTTTAATATACAACGTAAAAAAAAAACCCTGTCCGATCTGTGAGCGTGTTGAAAGAAAGAAAGAAAGCATTTATTTGTCAGAATATTGTACAAACTTGTTATGTGCATTATGTATTACGATCATAATATTCTGCCGTTTCCGGCGTACAAATATGGTTTGTAAAATTATGGGTCATCATTACATTAAAATTAAATTATTAATCATTAGTATTACAATTACAAATAATTTTAATAAATTAAACAATAGTTGTAGAAGAGATTAATTATATAAGTCGGAATTTAATAAAGTCAAAGAGATAAAATATGATTTATAGGCAATAATGTCAAATATTTAGATTTTTTCATTCATAAAACCTTCAGTCGAGTAATAACATTTGCTTAAAAGAAGGTTAACACTTTCGGTGCCCGGAGCCCTTCTGGAGAGTTCACCTAGCCGCATATGGGATGCCGGGAGCTCTCGCAGAGGGCTCATTTTAAATGTAGGCTTTTGTTAGCGAATACAGCGTTATAAATCGTGAAGATGAAATCTGATGTATATTTTAATAAGACGTATTAGTAAGTATATGCGTTGGTTTTAATTTGTTTTTTTTTTGTTCACCGTAACAAATATTCACAAAAAAATTAAAAGGTTGCAAACTATTTATAGCGACAAGACCCCCTGAAAACACTATTTTACTCCGTTTTACAGTGTTTTATAACTCGGTTTTAAACCTAATGCCGTTGACCGCCCGCGATGGTTAACTTTAGCGCAAACGTAATAAACCAACAACCGTATAAGCATAAACCTAATAATATATATATAAATAATTATACACCCAATTAAACACATTTAATCATTTATAATAATATTGAATTGCTTAAATTGATACTTTTTGCTTTCTTCCTCTCTCCTAATTTTGCTGTGCCCGACAGGGTCCATATTGGTCTTTTACTTTGTTATACCATATATGTAATATATATGGAATGCAATAAATAATTGAGTATTGAGTAATGCCGGCAACCCTCCCGGAGGGTTAACTTCCAATATGTATGGCGGCATGGCGTATGAGTTCTATGAAAACTGGGTGGAATCGAATGTGTTAAATAATTTACTTTTAAATGTTCTGAGGCTGAGAGTTTTGAAGCCATCAGGTAATTTGTTATAAACGGTAATGGACATGCAGTATACATTATTAGAAAACAATTTAATTCTACGCCTAGGAACATTAAGCATATGCACTTTGCGACTGGGTCTGGATACAACAACATTAAATAAGTCAAATTCATGTCTGTTTTGGTGTAGAAAGATACAAATTTCAAAAATGTATAGTGCTGGAAGTGGCAGTATTTTAACTTTTTTAAATAGTGGAACACAACTTTCCAGTGGGTGCGCTCCACAAATTGAGCGCACGCATTTTTTCTGAGCTCGAAACACTCTCTTAAGGTCAACCGAATTACCCCATATTATAATGCCATAGCGCAAAATTGATGAGACATAACCATGGTATGCACATAGTGCCGCATTAACACTAGCCACACGTGTTAGTCTATATAAAACAAATACAAATCTATCTATCTTCTTACATAAGTCATCAATATGAGATTTCCAGTTACAGGTTTTGTCAATAATTATCCCTAAGAATTTTGCTAAGGCTTGTTGTTAAGGCTTCTTCTTTTCGTGTGGTTAGTGACTAACCTGGTGTCAGAGTTTTAAAGCCGCCCATGGGCCTTGAATTGGCTTCACATGCCGTCGAGAAATATCACTCAGGCATGCCTATTTCGTCACGATGTTTACCTTCACCATTTTTAAACTAAGTGCGCGGCGGCTGTGAGTATGTCATGCTCACTCAGATGTCTCGCTGATGGTGGCGTGTGTGTTGGATCATTTAGCTCCCTTCAAAATGGTTGAGCTGAATGGTGCTGCGTCATGTTCAGTCAGGTGTCAGTTGGCACTGGCAGTTTTTTTTTTTTTAAATTGTTCTTTGTTTTATCTTTTTTATTGCGGACGCTTCTAACGTGCACGTCTTTCTACATTGTTCTCATGTTTAATTTCAACATGAATGTTGTAACCAATATTTGTAACAATTTATTTAAAAGAGTTTCCGTGGAGTTTCTTGCCCGTTCTTCTCCATACTACGCTTTGAATGGGCAACAAGCTTCATATTTTTGACTGACCGATTCCTTGACATTTCAAAAGTCAGATATATTATCTGACTATTGAAAAATCTGCCCTAAGTATACAATAATTATTTATTTGTTTCAGTTGCGACAGCTTGGCATTATCTGATATCAAAAGCAACCAGAAGAGGCTTTGTTACATTTTTAAAACGATTTATTAAATTGTTTCTATAGAAAAATAATCAAAATGTAAATTTTATAGCAGTTCATAATTTTCTTATTTGTAAATTATTGTTATTTTAATAAATTATGATATCTTTATTGAATTAAATGTATTTTTAACTGATACAATTATTTGGATAAAATTGTAAGTGAGGTTGATGTATGTATGGATTTTCAACTTTCGTCGCTGAGTGGCATCCATTTAGGGGTCGCCTAGTGTTAGTGAAAACAGGCATTAGCCCACATTCGCACGGGCGCGGGCATTTTTATAACGAGCACTGGGTTTTCAGTTCTCGGCGTTGAACCTTGTGTTGTTAATCCAACGATTCTACGACAACTCCATCCTACAGAGCAGAGGTTCCCAAAGCTTTTTTCTCATATACCACTTTCAATCATTTCCTGGTTTAGGTGGACTGCTACATTTCTACCAAATTCCCAAAACTCGTAAAAAAATGTGAAGATTAGATCTAACGATGGGAATTTGCGTCGCGGCTGAGTTCCAACACTAAATTCGGAGTGGTCAAAATAAAAAGATTGGTATTCGTATTGGTGAAGAATCAAACAAGTTCATGATTGCAAGCACAGCACAGCACAAGTCGTATTTCGTCCCTTTGCACGTCTGAACAAGCGTTGCAGGCGCGCGGGCGACGCATTTTGCAAGTCTCAACACGCGTTGTACTGAATATCGAATATACAAGTTTTTACAAGTAACAGTCACTGACCTAATCTGCGTTCGCAATTTATTTGCCAAACATGTAAACAAACACGAATTTTCTACCTAGACAAATATCAACTTTATACGAGTGTAAATAAAGTAAATTTGAGACTGACTTGTACTGTTGAAAAAATCGTAAAAAAAATGTGAAATTGTAGCGCAAAGTGAACCTTATATGTAGGCATTACAGTTGTTTTTCCTAAAACTCGTGTTTGTTTACATATTTGGACAAATGAATAGCGAACGCAGTACACGTAAAATACACTACTCAAAAAAATTAAGGGAGGTTAAAAATAGTACATTATACAACAAGTGAAAAAAAGGGAATTTAATTCGAAGGATACAAGGACCATGTTTTTTTTTTTTTCACGAGTTGTGTGTACTCTACTTTTTACCATTGACTGCGAGAAAATAAATAGTAGTATAGTATTTATATTTATCTATCGTAGTTGTAGTATATATATAACTGCCTCGTTGGTAGGGATGTGATAAAATAATCCATTAAAAATCGATGTTTTCCCCAAAATAATCGATTTTAATAAGTGATTTTTATATTACGAAAAATCTATTTTTTGTTTTGGCACTGTCGATTTTTTTTTCATCCGCAACCCCCGAAATTACTCCGGACTGCGGAGCTAGAATTTAACATTAACGACATATCAGTGCGTCTTCTTGGCAGTCCTTGTGTGCTTTGAAAACAGTTAGTTAATTTAACTAATTCATCTTTCACTAGAGCCATCTAGTGAAAGATGATGAGTTAGTCAACGAACTGTATTATTTTAGAGGCAGTCGTTTAATATGTCATTGATGATTAGCTGTTCAAACGAAAAAGTTTTGAAAATATTTCGTGACTAAGTGTTTAGTGTTTTACTCTTGTTTTTAGTTGTTAATTAAGTTGAATAATTTAAAAAATCTTATTTACATCGACTATTCTAAACTTTAATTTGTTTTGATTATTTTACGTAATTTCGTATTTTTTTTTTAATAAAACTTTGATTAAGTACTTAATATAATTTTTATTTTTTTTATATTAAATATTTTTTTTTTTTATTAATTCATGTTGATTATTCTAAAACTTAAAGTTGTGTTGATTAGTTGAATTTTTTTAATTTCGAATGTGTATTTTTATTTAATAAAGCTGTTATCAATATTATAATAATATCAGCCTGTTACTGTCCCACTGCAGGGCAAAGGCCTCTTCTCATACAGAGAAGGCACGAGCATTGATCACCACGCTTGCTCAAGACGGGTTGGTGATTTCAGACTTATATTAACTATAAGTCCAGGTTTCCTCACGATGTTTTTCCTTCACCGATGTCAATAATGTCCAAGATAAACTCAGAAAGTACATATGAATTGAAAAAATCACATTGGTACTTGCCCGGATTTGAACCCACAACCTCGTGCATGAGAGGCGAGGCCTTAACCACTGGGCCATCACGACACAATATTGATAGATTTTATTCTTTAATGTAATTAGAAAAAAATCGTTTAACAAAAAATTGATTATTTTATAAAGAAAAATCGATTATTTATTAATCGATTTATCATGCTTCGAAAAACAATCGATTAATGAATAATCGATTTTTATGTAGAATGTCACATCCCTACTCGTTGGTCTAGTGGTCGCAACATCTACTGCTCAGAATGAGGTCCTGAGCTCGATTCCCAGGCCAGGCAAGGTTAGGCAGGGTTTTTCCAACAGGAATTTCTCAATAGCAGCCCGGAGTCTTGAATTGTGCCCGGTTGATGGCAATAGGCTCACCCCCTATTACATGGGACTAAAAAACATAACTGGCGAAATGTGGGTGAACTAAAGGTACAACTCTGCCCAACCCTTTGGGGAAACAAGGCTTGATGTTATGTTATTTATATGTATCACATTTTTGGCGGTAACAAATTTTCTACCATAATTGCTGCAGAACGAAATGATTTCGAAGTCACTGGTATTCAGTGTCTAATTTTCCAATGACTAATAAATACATAAAAATCTTTATTGCAGATCACCTGATCCATAAAAAACACGATGTTTTTATGTTGATTAAAATATAAAATCAAAATTAAAACAACCACGATAACAGATTGAAAAAAAACTAAAGTTAGCGGGACATAAAAAAAAAAAATTGTATAGCTTCTAACTTCTAAGGAATAGCTCCATCTAGCCAGCCAGTAGGTACTTTCAGTACGTTTCATTTATTTTTGTACATAGTTCGTGCTTGTTCCAAATTCAAAATGTTTTTATTCTCTTGTGAGTAAAAGAGAGTTTTATTCGATTTTATCGATAACATCGATGCAAAAAAAAAGCAGCGCAAAAAAAAAGTATTTTTTTTTCAGTTAGGTTATTTGACGTGGTAAAAGTGAAACCTTCAAAAATTTTAAGACGAATGTAAAATTTCGGGAAGAGGATAATTGTAGGTTTTAGTAATGATCATAGTGATACAAAGTTTCATAATTATTTTACATTTTTGTTGTGATGCCTTTTCTCAAGCTTTGTACTACGCATGCGCGCACAAACACGTACAACGCTGAGGCCCAAGCAAACTCCCACTATGCCTTGGTAAACCCGAGTGGAGGGGGTACGATGCAGAGCACAAAGATAACCACGAATATAAGAAACACTGTATAATGCTTCCTATCTCATTTTCTCCCACGTTAAATCTTATGAATTTATGTGTCTGTCTCTTTTTTAACCGACTTCCAAAAGGACGAGGTTATCACTCAGAGTAATAACTAAAGCATTATCAATTCGATTGTTTACCTACTTGATTGTTGACTTTTTTACATATAAAAAACAACTGACTTCCAAAAAAGCACTAAAAAGTGAAAAATAACTTAAATTTCGGAAGTCGATGTCTTTGGTTTTGTATTTTCGTTATTTGCCACCGACTTCCGAAAAGAGATTGATCATTTCTGGTATCGCTATTGGTTCTGTGGTGACTTAAGTTTATTTATAATGTTGATAAATCTTGTTTTTAAATATAATAATTTTATCTAGTAATGCGATTCCTTAAATTCTCCGTATAAAAATCTCCATAAAAGTATCAGTTTTTATTTCGATTTCCTATTTTACCTCAGAGTAATAAATTTGTCATTGGCTTCAAAGAGTATGTAAACAATAAAACCTTCTTGACTTACGCAAAATAATTAATTTACGCATCCAATTAATAAAATTATAGTTGAATAATTAGTAACAACAGATATTAATAACAACTAATTATTATTATTATTACATTGTAATAATAATCTGTTAAGATGTTAAAAGTGCATAAGCAAACCTTTTGGTTATGCGAAAGGCAGAAGGTTATAGAGAACTTTGTCTGTTTCATTCATCAAAAGAAACTCTTTGAAAACAGAACAAAAATGACGTGCTTTTTTTTTTTTGGTGGGAAATCTTCAATAGACTCCTCCCGCTCTGGGCGGAGCGAGAGGAAGTGTCAGACTTTTACTGACTAAAACCCACCCGTGTTCCGTCCGTTGCCTGTGTGCCAGGGCCGCGATATCCCTTTCGGACAAACCCGCAACCCCAGCAGGCATTGGTCCTTCCGGACCCCGTCAGTTGGTGCTGACATCCCTTTGAGGCGCGCGTGGAACACAACGCGCCGTCGACCCGGGCCTGGTCCTTATCAGACGGCGAGCTGCCCATCGCTCACCGTCCGCAGGCCCGCGCCTACGGTGGCCGGAAGTCAGCTTGTGACTCCCGACGCTTGGAGCGTTTCCTGCGGCGACTAGGGGCGCGAGGGCGTGCAGCTTGAATCTCCCTCGCGCGCTCCGCCTCCTCCTTCGCGAGCATAACTGCTTCGCTAAGGAGGTGACGGCCTCCCATGCACTCTCGTTCCGGACCATGGCCTGAACCAGGGCCGGACGCGAGAGATCGCCGCCGCCGATCGCCTCCGTGAGGACACGGCGGTGCTCCGCCCAAGCCGGGCAGACCTCCACCGTATGCTCCACCGTGTCCTCCGGGCGATCCACACAATGGTGACACCCGGGCGTAAACATGACGTGTTAAGATTCTATGCGCGCGCATCCTGAGCAGAATATGCTGCTGGCGACAGAACGGCGGGCTTTCTCTTTCTAGCATTTAAGCAGATGCACGTCCCATTCGTTTAGTAAGTAAGTAGTAGTAGTAGTCTCGACCGATAGGTATTTACTTTTAAAATTGTTTATTATTATTGTATAATTAATTGAATGATTTCATTAATATGTTTTGTTTTAAATCTCTACTACTAGGCCATTATTATTTTGCAATTTGGATTTAATTTAATTAGCTATGTTTATAAGTTTATGTCACATAGATTACTGAAAAATGTTCAGCACTTTAATCTTATGGTTTTAACCATGGGTGTAACGTATACGTGAACGTTTTATGATTTTATAAACATTGTCGGAAATGAATGTCGGAATTGACAAGCATTGAAAATTCTTAAACGTTTGACGTTTGAATTTTGACTAATTCGTATTTTGAATTTAACAGCATACATTGTGACAAAAAATCGAGAGATTCGATTCTAAACCTAGATTTTGAGACCCAATTACCGTGTAGTGCCGAGAATTATGGTAAAATGGTAAATTACATCTGAAAGCCCTAAAATTATCCTTTTAAATCTTTGAGTCACTGCATGTTTCATACCGATACTAGGTTCCTTAGTCACTTGGTCATTGTCCTTTAAGTTATTTTTCACTGTTTTTTTGGAAGAAGGTTGTTTTATTTTTGTTAAAAAAGTTTTAATTTTTCGCTTTTTAGTGGGTCAGTTTATAATTTATCTAAGTTACAATAACCTAATGTTGACTACTCATCACCTTTTACAAAATATTGCTTTTCCCGAAGCAGGGACGTTAATCGTTGAGGAGTTCTCCTGGTACTTCACCATCAGCTCCACTTGTCCATATACATTGTGACGAGCATAAATTGCTTGGTATTCATATTAATGTAATCGAATCGCAACCCGTTAAATACTTATTATTGAGTAGTTCCGGTGGCCATCTGTGGTCTTCATCATCAGTTCCACTTCACCAAATGGTGCTTTCCAAGAGCAACTGCACGTGTTATTATAAAAAATACCCAAATCGCTATAGGTGTGCCTATAATATTTGTAGAGTTCCCTCGATTTCCCCAGGATCTCATCATCAGATCCTGACCTAATGACAATGGGGCCATCTCGGAAGTATACCCTATCAAACAAAAAAGAATTTTGCAAATCCGTCTATAAATGACGGAGTTATGCCCGAACATACCTACATTTAAAAAAAAAACTCGCTTTTTCGTTTCATCGATTTTCAAATCACAACGATGCTAAAAAAGTTTTCACTTTAAAAAAATACATAGTACGCGACGAACATTTATAACCTACACCTTTTTGGAAGTCGGTTAACAACTAAAAATTAAATGGCCAATTTAAATAACATATTTTATTGGATGATGGTGCCGATTCTCTTGTCACAAATGCCTCTAAACTAGACTAAAAATCACTAAAATTAAGTTTAATCCTGTCAAACGACGATTTCCCATTCTGAAATAGACTAAAGTGACACAATTAAACTATATTTTAGTTTGACAGCACTAAGATAGTACTGAGTTTTTAGTTTAGTGAAAATGGCAATTTTGCTATTCTGAATATGACATTTTTCACCTAAAATGTTGATTGTAAAATACCAAACCAGACTAATTCTGACAATTTTTAATCGCGATTAAAAAGGTGTGGGGTAAAATAAGTTCTCATGAACTAAATAAAATTCACACCAACACCTCGACTTCACGTGCAAAAACAGTACTGTATTTATTTTTTCTTTTGCTTATATCTCGAAAATGGTGCGTCCTATGGCAAAAATAATGAAAATTTCAACCCCCTTTGAAACCGCTGAACCCCTAAACCTGAACATGTAGGTAATATTTTTTCATGTTTTCCATGCAAAAAGTGAAAAATTCCATATAAAACACGTCGAGGCGGCAACCCCTGCGCGCCTCCGGCTCTAAAAAAAAACACGGGTGAGGGCAAACCACGGGTACCACGTGGTTTCGCGATTGTCAAATTCTATTTTAGTTGTGTCAAAATTATTTTTTAGTTTAGAGAATTTTATTTACAGAATAGCTCTAAGATTCTCATAGCCTAAAGTAAGGAATTTTAGTGATAGTTTAGTTCGTTGTACAAGAGAATCGGCACCACTGGTCAAAATAGCGTCGGAAACAACAATGAAATTTTTATCAAATTCTGAAAGATAAAAATGGTTACTCCTTGTGTGGGTCATCCTTAGAAGATGACATTATGCTATCGCAGACTTTTTTGGGAAACTTTTTAAGATCTTCAATCCTGTAGAACACAAATTTGATGTATCTCTTACGGCTTACGCGGCGCACGCCTGTAAAGCTCCCAGTCAGCATGATTTTTCCTACATCTTAGACAATAATCGTCATATTTCAGCCAACTTACACAATAACTTAATTAATTATACACAAAACCTTCCGCATGAATCACTCCGGTCTCCGTCCATTGGTAAAAACCGTTTAAAAATCCGTTCGGTAGTTTTTGAGTTTATCGCGTTCAGACAGACAGACATACGCGGCGGGGGACTTTGTTTTATAATATGTAACGATAAGCATACAGATGTTGTATAGGAAACGAGAATATTTCAGCTGCTGCTTTACATAATCGTAATCGTTTCACCATCTGTTCTTAGTATATAATGGTCTAGTATAGAATTAGGTGGTCTAGGTACCACCTAATTAATATATATAATGAATATTAAATAAAATAGCTGATTTGACTGAGTACTGTATTAACAATATAATATATTATAATAATTATATAGGGTGGATTTTTGAGATGGGGCAGTATACTCATACACTATGATTGTTTGTGTCTTATTGTTAATAAGGCATGTCAAGATTTAGAAAGGGACTGCCACTGCCATAGGTATGAGACAGGCCACACAGAAGCCAATTTTTTTTCAAAAAGTCTGAATTGATGTGCCTTAAAAAGAGCCAGCACCAACAGTATTTACAATGTAATCTTAACGTTATGCACTTTCGTTTTCATCCTCTGATTGAAAGTCTGCATCATCATCAGTAAAATTGAAATCATCATCTAAGTCAATGTTATCCATTTTCAGCAACATTTCTTCTACCTGTGCTTTTATTTCTGGTGTTAACTTTTGCTGGCCTTCTTCTTGTTTGTTTATAATCCTAAAAATTTAAATTCATAACAAATCAGTGACAGCAACAGCTATAAGGCTCACTCACACCACAGCACCATAAATCACTAAATGCAATTAGTGCTAAAAAAAATCAAAACATTGTTGCATTTCTGTTATTTGTTTGAAGATGACAGAGACAGAATCAATGTTTTAAAATATGTTTAGTGTTAAATCCATTTAGTGATTTTTGGTGTAAGTGGGCCTAAATAAATATTCAAGTACTTAATTATGATAGTAAGTACAAACCTCATTATTGTTCGACGTTTTCTTTCTGGTAATTCTTTTAACATTGCTTTCAAATCTGTATTCTGGGGCTCATCCACAGCTGGTGAGTCTTGACTCTAAAATTTTGGAGAATATTAAGATAATGATGAATGTTTACTAATGTAAATACTTACTACTTACCTACATAAAATCAAAGAAAAAAACATGACACAGATTAAGCAATAATTTATTTACCTCCACTGGTTTGCAACACTTAGCACATGTCTTCTTGTCTAAAGCGCATTTAGAACATATCATGTGGTAGGCATATTTTACTGTTTTTTGTTCGCAACCCACACACTTACGAGGTGCAGTCAATGGCTTGTACTTTTTATATTTAATCTTCCATTCAAGTATATCCTTGCAACGTTTGCACACGCCAGTTATTTCCAAAGAGTTTATAAACTTGGTTTGATGGCTTTTATCATGTAGATCATTTTTAAAAGCAGTTCTATTTTGATGTTTCTGTGGTCGTTTCCGCATATTGCTTCCCTTTGAAGTACTCATATTTTTTGGGCTAGTAAATTTGGTACGATGTAAGATATGATTTTCTTTTCTATTATGAGGATAATAAAAATCACAACTCTATCAACAGTTTGTACAAAATATGTACACTTGTACAGGTGGAATAGGTTATGTTATCGTGCTGAGTGTGCTGACAGCTGAAGTCACTTAAGGCCGCTTTCCGAATTAGAACATAATCGCTGACATCAATCATTTGCGTTCCAATTTAGTTATCACGATTATGACAGCTGAGGGTTGTCAACAATTCGGAACGGTCGTGAGCTCGCTCAACGTCACCAACATATTTCTTACATATCTCTTTGTGTGTGGCAGGGATAGCGACGCGACATAAATTTAAATTAGAAAAAAATAAAATAATGCACCAAGCAAATAACAAAGGCAAAGCTACTTGGAGCATAATAAAAGATAAAAATGATAGCATTAGGACAATAAATAGTATAACATCACTACAACGGGAAACTTATTCAAGAACCTACCCAAATAGCATCTACATTTAATCAATTCTTCATCGATATTGCCAATGATCATAATACAAATGTTCCAAATAAACAACGACAGACTCAAAACCAGATAAATGATAATTCGATTTTTCTCAGACCGACCACAGAGCAAGAAATCATTACTACAATAAAATCATTGAACGACACCAAAGCAGTAGGTTATGATTCTATCTCCACACGGATTATTAAAGCAAGTGCTCATGTTATAGCTCCTGTTCTTAACCATATTATAGAAAATTCATTGTCACAAGGAATTTTTCCAGAGAATTTAATTTTTTTTATAGTTAAGCCTTTATTCAAAAAAGGTGATCGAAAAGATCCAAATAACTATCACCCTATTACACTTGTTCCTGTGTTATCCAAAATCTTTGAAAAGATATTCTACAACCGACTAATAAGTTTCTTAGATAAACATAATATTCTAAAACAGGAGCAAAACGGTTTTCAGCATAATAAATCAACATCTTTAGCAGCATTTACCCTAATTAAAAAGATCACAGAATATTTAGATGATAAAATTCCGGTTGTAGTAGTGTTTTTTTATATGAGTAAGGCATTTGATTTTGTGGATTATAGCATCTTACTAAACAAATGTGAAAAATATGGTATTCGTGGTGTCATGTCGCTCTAAATTGGATAAAAACTTTTTTTAACAGGCCGATAGCAATGTGTTGAAGTTACTTATTTAAATGTTAATCTTGAATCCACTGTCTACAGATCGTCATTAGGGCTGAATAAATATGGCGTACCACAAGGTAGCGTTTTGGGCCCCTTACTATTCTTACTTTATATTAATGATTTACCAGATTCAATAAACTATGATAGTGTCCTATTCGCTGATGATATTTCTGTTATAGTACCCAATAACACTAGAAGTTCAACCCATGAAAATAAAATATATGAAGCTGTACAGTCTGTAATAGAATGGCTTGAATCTAATAACCTATGTGTAAATATATAAAAATAAAATTCATTAAATTTCGTACATACAAAAGCAAACTCTCCGATAGTATTAACAGACAAAAACGTAGAAGAAACAGAAAGTATTAAATTCTTATGTATAACTCTAGACAAATTTTGTAATTGGAAACAACACATTAACAACGTATGCAGTAAACTAAACAGATTTGTGTATTCATTAAGAAAACTTCGCATTGTGACAGACGAAAAAACAGCCCGCATAGCGTATAGTGGGTATGTTGAATCAATATTAAGATACGGACTAATAATATGGGGCAATTCAACAGATAATGATAAGACATTTATTGTACAAAAGAAATGTGTAAGAGCTATATGCGGTGTCGGTCCGCTTGAGTCTTGCAGGCCTTTATTAAAAAAACTGATACTATTGACCTTGATATATTTGTTTGAGATATCGGTTTTTGTGAGAAAACATAATGAATTCTTTAGATTCAAAGGTGACAATTACACAAAGCAGAGACCACGAGATGCGACAAAAATTTTAGTTCCTTTTTGTAATACAACTCTAATCAAAAATAATGTTTACAATGCATTTGCTCGAAAAGAGCCTTTTCCAAGCAGTAAATTAGTGCGGAAAGTATCACTTTTTTTCACTAGTGCTTTTTACTTTTTTTTTAAATTTTTGTGGCCGTCGTCAGCCCGTTGCAAAGAGTTTTTATTATTTGAGAAAAGTTTTACAAATCAGATGATGATGACAACCATGGCGATGACAATATCGATGACGATGCCGATGGCAATGGCGGAGTCAAAGTCAAAGTCGATCTCAAAGTCCAAGTCCAAGTCCAAGCCCAAGCCCAAGCCCAAGTCCAAGTCCAAGTCCAAGTCCAAGTCGAAGTCAAAATCAAAGTCAAAAGTCCAAGTCCAAGCCCAAGCCCAAGTCCAAGTCCAAGTCCAAGTCCAAGTCGAAGTCAAAATCAAAAGTCAAAGTCATGAATGTTGTTTTTATCATTTATACGTTGTCATATGTTACATGTTACACACCATAGGCGACTGCCGTAAGGCTCGCTCGTTTTTTTTTTTTCTTGCACAATGCATAGTAAAACGTTGTATGATAGACGTGCGTAAGATGACTCGTGAAAGAAGACTCATGTTGACTTATACACTCATCGGAAATCATCTTACGCTTCCGCACTTATAGCATAAATAACTATTATTTATTGCATATGTGCATTACAATTTTTAATAAGTTACCAAAGATCTTAAGGGAGCTCCCATTTAAATATTTTAAAATTAAACTCCGTAGATGGTTGATAGAAAACTGTTTTTATAGTTTACAAGAATTTCTTTGTAGTGTGTTAGGGTAGGTTAATGACCTATTAATTAAACACCACTTTAGCATTCATACTAAATGTTTATTAACATAATTAAAAATTATAAAAACTAATAACGATAATGCGCGGAGCGAGTCGCGAAAGGGCATGCATTCGCCGTAGATGTTTGTAGCGGACTGGAGAGGGCGTCCGAGGGGCGCGGCCATGCGCGGGGAGCAGCGGCGCGCGGCGGCAGCGGTCCGATCGTCGCGTGTTCCACGAATTCGCCTCGCGGTCGTGTCGTAGGTATTTAACGGCGTGCGGCACAGGCGCGGGCGTAGGGCTTCGCTGGCCGGGTCGCGCGGTCGAGCGGTAGGTAGGCAGTAAGGCGGTGTACAGACAAGTGAATTGATTAGGCAGTGTTCACACGGTTGTGGATATTTAATTATGAAATTATTTTATTACTGTTGTGTGTATATGTAAGTATGTATGTATAGCCTACATCACTCCCCCGCTGAGACCGGTTCACGGGCGATAGTGGCGCGGAAACCTTACGGTTCTTCCACTTCTTGTTTTTTTCTCAGCTGATGATGGTGCTTGCGACGACGGTGGTGATGGTGCTTGTGGTAAAGGTGGTGGTGTTATCTGAGACGAGCCATCATTGTTCTTAGCCATGTACGCTGGTTTAAGCCTATCAATGGTTACTATTATGTGTTTACCTTGGACGTCTATTGTAAATGTCTTTGCTCCTCTTTCTACGACTTTGTGCGGACCGGAGTAAGGAGACTCCAATGACTTTTTTAACGGTCCTTTTCGTAGGAAGACGTAGCTGGCTGTGGTAAGTTCTTTAGGTACATAAAACATTTTCTCACCATGGGTGGATGTTGATGCAGGTGATAGCTTAGATATGTGTCTTCGTAGTCGTGCTGCGAAATCTGCTTCGTCTATTGTGTCATGGGTGGTTGATGGCTTTAAGAACTCACCAGGTAATCTAAGTGGCTCGCCGTACACCAACTCAGCTGTAGAGGTTTGGAGATCATCCTTCCAGGCGCTTCTCATTCCCAGGAGTACAAGAGGAAGTACCTCCGACCATTGCGCGTTGTTATGGCACATGATGGCGGCCTTGAGCTGTCTGTGCATTCTTTCTACCAGACCGTTGCACTGTGGGTGGTAAGCTGTCGTAGGACAATGGTAGGCGCCTATAATTGACGAGATGCACTGGAACAGTTGAGAGTCAAATTGTTTCCCGCGGTCAGTTGTAATCTTCTCTGGACACCCGAAGCGCGCGACCCAACCAGAAATGAAGGTGCTAGCGCAGGTCTCCGCTGTGATGTCTGCTAGAGGGTAGGCTTCTGGCCATCGAGTATACCTATCTATAGCTGTAAGGCAGTACCTGAAACCAGAAGAAGGTGGCATAGGGCCTATTATGTCAAGGTGGACGTGGGAAAAACGGTTGGAAGGAACAGGGAATGATGAAAGAGGAGAGTGGGTATGGCGGGTTACTTTGTTGCGTTGGCAATCAGTGCATTGTTGAGCCCATTTTCTGCAGTCTCGACGAATCTTAGGCCACACAAATCGTTCTGATATCAGTTTAGCTGTAGCGTTGGGGCCTGGATGACTGAGATTGTGTAGGTTGTTGAAGATTGCTTTTCGAAAAGTTGGCGTTATGAATGGCCTAGGACGAGAAGTAGACTGGTCACAGTATATGTATCCGTCCATAGATTTTATTCTTTCTAACTTTAACGCCGTTTTGCTGTTTATCAAACTCTGTAACTCACGGTCATTTTCCTGTTCGTTTTGAAGTGCTTTGTAGTCGATGGTAGTGTCGATACTTTCCAGTCGTGAAAATGCATCGGCTACTACGTTTTGATTTCCTGAGATATGATTGAGGTTGGTGGTAAATTGAGAGATGTAGTCGAGATAGCGGTGTTGACGAGGTGAGCAATTGTCTCTTTTTGTAGTGAAGGCGAATGTGATGGGTTTATGATCGGTGAACACTTGAAATGTTCTCGCTTCGACCATATACCTAAAGTATTTTATTCCTTCATAAATGGCGAGCAATTCACGGTCGTAGGTGCTATATTTTGACTGAGCAGGAGATAACTTGCGGGAAAAGAATCCTAGTGGTTGCCAGCTGTCATTATTTTTTCTTTGTTGTAAGACAGCTCCGATGGCTACGTCTGAAGCGTCGGTAAAAAGTGCTAACTCAGCTTGTGTATCAGGATGCGAGATGAGAGTGGCTTCTAACAAGTTATTTTTGCATGCGTCGAATGCTTCTTGAATCTCAGGTGTTATAGTGATGGGTGTATTTCCTTTAATTTTTGGGCCACTTAAAGCTTGATTGAGCGGGCCTTGTATTTGAGCGGCGCCAGGAAGAAATTTTCTGTAGAAATTTATCATGCCCAAAAATCTTCGTAACTCCTTAGCATTTTTGGGGAGGGGGTATTCTTGGATCGCCTTTACTTTTTCAGGCAACGGTCGTATTCCAGCTGCAGATACATGGTAACCCAAGAACGTTATTTCGTTAACACCTAATACGCACTTATTGGTGTTGATTACTACGCCATACGTTTTTAATTTTTCAAAAAGTTTTTGTAGGTGTCCGATGTGCTCTGTCTCCCCTTTTGAGAACACAAGGATATCATCTAAGAATCCAAACGTAAATTCGAATCCTTGCAGAATTTCGTCGAGAAACCTTTGGAAAGTCTGTGCAGCATTTCTTAAACCGAAGGTCATTGCGGTGAATTCAAAAAGTCCGAAAGGTGTTGTGATTGCTGTCTTTTTAATGTCGTCTTCGAATACTGGTATTTGATTAAATGCTTTTACGAGATCAATTTTTGAAAAGATGGTGGATCCTGACAGCTGGTATGCGAAGTCGTGGATGTGCCTCACTGGGTACCGGTCAGGTATTGTTCGTGCATTTAAAGATCTATAATCACCGCATGGCCTCCAGCCGTCGTCTTTTTTAGGTACCAGGTGTAGTGGAGATGACCATGGACTTTCTGAACGACGAGCTGTGCCATTTTGTAACATTTCCTCAAATTCTTTTTTTGCGATCTGCAAACGGTCCGGTGCCAAACGACGCGGTCGTGATGTTACTGGAGGACCGGATGTTGTCCTAATGTGATGTTTTGTATTATGTATTGATACACTAATTGAACCAGCTGGTCTGGTTATCTCTGGATAACATCGTAGTAGGTTGAGATAAGGTGTATTACCAGTAAATGTTTTCAAGGACAGCAGTTCGTGTGTTATGTCGTGAGATGAAGGTGCACCGACGGTCAGGTTCGTAATCGAGTCGATCAGCTGTTGTCGTCTGCAGTCGACTAATAAATTGTAGAAACTCAAAAAATCGACGCCTATTATAGGTTTTGAAACATCTGCTATAATGAACTTCCAAGTAAACTCACGACGTAATCCAAGGTTAAGATTAAGTTGGTATGTACCGTAAGTAGGTATCGGAGTACCATTTGCAGCGACCAGTTCGTAATTGCATTTATTATTAAATCGCAGCTGATTACGTAATAACGATTTAGGGTAGGCACACACGTCTGAACCTGTGTCTACAAGAAACTGTATGCCGGTACGTTTATCAGAGATAAATAGGCGGCCTTTACAGGTAGAGCAGTCGTCAGCCGCCATTACTGACTGCTTTTGCAGTTTTCCGGCTTGAAATCGCAGGGCTGAACACATTTAGTGGCCTTCGCACCAAATTTATAGTGGTACCAACATGATGGATATTCCTTATTTCGTGAATGAGATCGGCTCTGGCGGGATTTTGATCGGTCGTTACGCCTTGATGATCGGCCTGCGCGGGAAGTATTGTCGACTTTTTGAGTTAATAATTGCACTTGTTTCGTAAGTTCGATCATATGTTTAGACAGAGTTTCCATATCACTCACCACATTTGCTGATGTTGACGCCACTTGATGACCTGTCGGCACGACGTCGTGAATTCTGTCGGCGAGATCGGCTAATTCATCGAGGCGCGCGGATACTTGAGACGCGATTATGGACTGTATGTTACTAGGCAGCCGGCTCGACCATATTGTTCTTAAAAATTCTTCAGGCACTTTAGGGCCGGCGAGGTGCTGCAGGTGTCTGAGAAACTGCGACGGTTTCCTATCACCCAGCTCTTCGTGTGTCAGCAGTTGGTGTACTTTCTTCTCGCGGGATTCTGAGAGCCGTTTTATAAGCTCCGTCTTCAATTTGCCATATTTATCGGTCGCTGGTGGATTCACGATGATATCTTCGACCTCAGTTGAATATCGCGGATCGAGATGACTGACGACGTAATAAAACTTGGTTGTGTCCGCCGTAATATTCGATATCGCGAACTGGCCTTCTATTTGGGCGAACCAAATCGCGGGCTTTTCGGGCCAAAATGGAGGGACTCGCACGCCGACCCGAAACACGTCATGTGATGCCGGTGATCCAGACCGTTTCGTATCCTCCTTGACCTGTTCGGAATCACTCATTTTGTTGTGAAATGTTAAGTTTTTGTTCACTATTGAGTCCACACACTCCGCACCGCACTTAAGTTTCAGGTAGCACTAGCACGTGTTTACTGTTCGGGGTCACCACTGTAGTGTGTTAGGGTAGGTTAATGACCTATTAATTAAACACCACTTTAGCATTCATACTAAATGTTTATTAACATAATTAAAAATTATAAAAACTAATAACGATAATGCGCGGAGCGAGTCGCGAAAGGGCATGCATTCGCCGTAGATGTTTGTAGCGGACTGGAGAGGGCGTCCGAGGGGCGCGGCCATGCGCGGGGAGCAGCGGCGCGCGGCGGCAGCGGTCCGATCGTCGCGTGTTCCACGAATTCGCCTCGCGGTCGTGTCGTAGGTATTTAACGGCGTGCGGCACAGGCGCGGGCGTAGGGCTTCGCTGGCCGGGTCGCGCGGTCGAGCGGTAGGTAGGCAGTAAGGCGGTGTACAGACAAGTGAATTGATTAGGCAGTGTTCACACGGTTGTGGATATTTAATTATGAAATTATTTTATTACTGTTGTGTGTATATGTAAGTATGTATGTATAGCCTACATCTTCAACATAAAGAAAAAACATTATTTTAAGTTTCCTATTTGTTTTGTGAATTGTTTTATTTAGTTTAAAGAATTGTTGTAACATAAAATGTTATTTTTAGGTTAAGTTTTGTTAAGTGTGTACTTATATTTAACAAATTAGAAGCGACAGGTGTTAGAGGAACTCCGCTCAAACTGTTTATGGATTACCTTTCAAACAGGAGACAGAGGGGTAAGGTGGGAACTCACGTTAGTTACGATGCAAATGTCACATTCGGAGTCCCTCAGGGAAGTGTGCTAGGGCCTACGTTGTTCCTACTTTACATCAACGACCTCTGCAACCTTAAAATAAAAAATGCTAGAGTGTTTTCTTATGCCGACGACACTGCTATAGTCTTTTCCGGGAATTCCTGGCACGATGTTGCCAGAAGTGCTGAAGCCGGTATGACACAAATAGCTGGATGGCTTAAAAATAACCTGCTCACACTCAACACAGCCAAAACTAATTACATATGTTTTAGTATATCACACAGAACACAACCAAATACAGATTTTAGCATAAAGGTACATACGTGTGATGATGCAAATAACTGTCAATGTCCAATACTAGTCAAAGTATCACAAACGAAGTATCTTGGTGTTATTGTTGATCAAAGACTATCCTGGTACCCCCATCTTGAACAGGTCACTAGCAGAATCAGAAAACTGAGCTGGATATTCAAGACACTGAGGTATATCGTACCAAAAAAAGGACCCACCAATAAAAATGCCCCCAAAAACCTTCTCAATGAGATATACATAGCGTTAGTGCAGTCTGTCTTAGTGTACTGTATCCCCATTTGGGGGGGTGCGGTTAAGACAAAATTTATAGACCTTGAGCGAGGACAACGGGCTCTAATAAAAATGATGTACCTACTTCAAAAATCTTAGACATCCCACACAGAGTCTTTACCATATTAGCGATTTACTCTCGGTGCGAAAACTATATACAGGGTTACAGGGTAAGTCGTACTGAATATTGAAGGATGTTATTATTCAGGTCATTTCTGATGAATTTGATTCTGAAATAAAATGTCCGAAACATAACCGTTATGGAGATATTACATTTTAAAGATTATTTATAAAAATTCTTAATTTTTTGGCTTTTAGTCGTTTTTATTAATGGACATGTCTTCTAACTAGATACCTACATAAAAAAAACGACTCTAGGAGCTCTAATCCCAAAGAAAACGAACTAAAAGCCAAAAGCATATCTTACACGACGTGTAATAAAAAGATATGCTTCGAGAATCAGTTTTAAGCAATGTAGGTAAGTTATCGATTACAAACTCTAAGTATGATAAATAGATGTCTCAAGAATCGGTTAAAGCAACCGATATTTTTTTCCCGTCACTACACAAAATATTTTGATAGGTGTCAAATCGGGCTTCATAAATTGTCGCACGTTTATTTAACATAATGTCTTTAATTATACAGGTGACAGGGGACATCGACGTGAAAACTTTTACGATGGATTCAGTACATGATTCTGACGGTTATTACAAAAAATATCTGCTTTTTCATAGAAAAGTGCAATACACGCGGTCAAAATGTATGGAACAGGCTTAGAGTATATACTAAGGGAACAGGTGATTTTTGGAACGAAGTTCCTTATCGCGCGTTGCGAAAGGAGGCTAGACGGAAAAAATTTGGATCAAAGGTTGTAACGACACTTTTTGCTATAGTTGTAAGCCGAGCGGCGTGCGCGTGTTTCTCTGTCTGTCTCTCTCTCAAAGTCAAAGTCAAAGTCGAAGTCGGAGTCGAAGTCTAAGTCGGAGTCGAAGTCAGAGTCGAAGTCGAAGTCGAAGTCGGAGTCGAAGTCGAAGTCGGAGTCGAAGTCGAAGTCGGAGTCGAAGTCGAAGTCGGAGTCGGAGTCGAAGTCGGAGTCGAAGTCGGAGTCGAAGTCGAAGTCGGAGTCGAAGTCGGAGTCGAAGTCGGAGTCGAAGTTGGAGTCGAAGTCGGCGTCGGAGTCGAAGTCGAAGTCGAAGTTGAAGTCGAGCGAGTGTATAAGTCGACACGAGTCAAGAGACTTAAATACTTACGCAGTCGGGCCATAACTTCTGTCACATAGGTAAAATTTCGAATTTAGAATGCAAGCCGAGGAAAATATTATGGGCATTCGAAATTTGAATATTTAAAGAATATAAAAACAAAGAGTTTCTGGAATTTTGTTCATTTTCTAAAATGGAGTGGACGCGCAAAGAAGACAGAGTCGCAGTAATTGCATTGCATCGTTGCAGTCACGCGCCAACTGAGATTTTCAAACTGCTGAAAAATTTGAAAATTCCACTGAGATTTATTTATCGTACTATCAAACGATTCAGGGAAGATTCAAGATTAGAAGATAAACAAAGGAGTGGTCGACCTCTTACTGTTCGGACTCCAGCGGTCATCAAACCAATGAAGGCGCGAATCCAACGAAATCCTGTCCGCAAGCAAAAAATGTTGGCTCTGCAGATGGGACTAAGCAGAACTACTGTTAAAAGGGTGTTAAATGAAGACCTAGGACTGCGTGCTAATAGAAAAAAAACAGCACATCTTCTTAACGCACTGCTGAAGAAAATCAGACTCGAAACAAGCCGGGTCTTGTTAAGGCGGTACGCGGGAAAAAAATACCGCGAAATACTTTTGTCGGACAAAAATTTTTTTAATGTTGTGGAGAGTTTTAATAAAAAAAATGATAAAGTGTATGCACACTCTAGTGAAGAAGCGAACAAACGTGTGCCACGTGTTCAGCGTGGTCATCTCCCTTCGGCATTCATGGTTTGCCTTGGGGTGTCCTATTTGGGTCCAACGGAGGTGTTTTTTTGTGAAAAAGGAGTGAAAACCAGTGCCCTCGTATATCAAAACACAGTCCTAACAAACATTGTGGAACCTCTTTCACAAACAATGTTCGAAAACAGGCACTGAGTATTCCAGCAGGATTCTGCGCCGGCTCATAAGGCGAAAAGTACCCAAAACTGGCTCACGACCCGTGGAATCGACTTTATCAGGCATGAGGATTGGCCCTCATCCAGTCCAGACTTGAATCCCTTGGATTACAAAATATGGCAGCACTTAGAGGAGAAGATCTGCGCTAAACCCCATCGCAACTTGGAGTCACTTAAAGCATCCCTGATTAAAGCAGTCGCCGATATTGAGATGAATGTCGTGCGTGCTTCGATTGATGACTGGCCTTGCAGATTGAAGGCTTGTATCGAAGCAAGAGGAGGACATTTCGAATAATTTTAATGTGGTTTAAATCTGTATTTTATACCCCTTTATTTGATATATAAATGGTTGTAGTAACTCATTGTGTCATTTATTTAACTTTCCATATGTGACAAAACTTATGACCAGACTACGTATACTTATACTTCGAGACCAAAAGTTGTAACGACACTTTTTGCTATACTTGTAAGCCGTGCGACGTGCGCGTGTTTCTCTGTCTGTCTCTCTCTCTCTGTATTGCACTTTTCTATGAAACAGCAGATTTTTTTAAAATAACTGATGAAAAATTTCAACGCAGGGGGGTTCAGAACGGAAGGAACACGGGTGGGTTTTGATTTCCCACCCAAAAAAAAAGGGGGGGTTCAGAATCATGTACTGAATCCATGGTAACAGTTTTCGCGTCGATGTCCCTGCCACCCTGTATGGTCTGTTCTGTGGTCTGTCAGGGTTATTTTATTATATAGTATATACTAATTCCATGCTATTTCACAAACTGTAGTTTAATCCGTTTAATCTATCTTTGGATGGACTCTGTCAATCAATCAGTGTCAAGTGTAAGTTCTGTGGTGTCATGTCAAATGTTAGGAAACACAAATTTCGTACTTTCGTAGCAGAGCACAGTGCACAGGTACAAAAGTTACATGCTCAAGCTCAAGCATCTTCGTAGCATAGCTACAAATAAAAATATTACTGTGTTTTATTTGTTTTTGAAGAGAGAAAGGTTTACCTGACAGTAATTCAAGAGTAGTACTTAATTAACTATATTCCTCGATGCAACTGGATGGCATATTCCACGCCTAAACGTTAAATCAAAATCATAAACAACGGAAGTAATCATAATATAATCAAAATTCATTCTGAAGACCACAGGTACATATTGAAAAACTTCGAATATTTTAGTACTTAAATTTTTATAATATGACGTTAACTACACGAAAACTTGTACAAATTGCTGCATGGGGAGGTTTGGTCGTCGGAGGTACTGGTTTTTATTTACAGAACCGAATTATCGATAGGGTAAGAGGTTATGATTACTATAGAAGTGCGTTGAAAAAGTTACGAGCTCACGCTGGTGCCGTCCACTATCTAGGAGAGCCGATCAAAGATAAGCGATTCAAGCTGAATGACACAGTAAATAACTATTCTGATGGCGAGATAGCTAGATTTAGAATACCTGTGTCTGGACCTAAAGATAGAGGAACTTACTATTTCTGGGCTGAAAGAGATAGTGAAGAATGGAAAATAACAAGAGCAGAGTTAGAATTGAAATCAAAGCAAGATGCAAGACTTCTTATTGTGAACTAGTAAATTAGTAATAACTAAAGTAGGATGAAAGTGTGTTTACAAAAATAAACCCTAGAATAAATTTGAATTACATATACCTACTGTAAACAATGTTATACATAACAATGTCTCTTGTAAGTTGCAAGTACCATTGTATGGTAGAATAATAAAGTATCAAGCTTTAATAATTTATGTTGTCAATTATTTACTGTTAAAACAAAGTACTTAATACATTTTGTGATTTTTTCATATAGACCTGATAGACATTGTTTTATTTTTAAAATAAAATGAACATAAAATAATCGAAAATAGAACTTGTTATATTTTTGTTTTACTTAGGTACTTGCTGATAAATAAAATTACTGAAACATTTTTTCTAATCTTTAGTCTAAATGCAGATGACTATAACCCTAAAAAAATATGGTTATTGTCGCCTGCTTTTAGGGCCTGTATAAATACTATTTCAGACTAAAGTGAAGTATGCTGCCGTTATTGCCACAAATATTACTACTCTGTATATTATTCGTAAATGTATTGATTTATTGAGCATATTTTAAAATATATTAATAGTACCGAGCAAGTTCCAAAATTTTAAAATTACTTTTCAGATTTTTACAATCTAACAATGTTTGTTGGGACTTCAAAAGAAAAATTCAATTATCACAACACTTTACTGTGCCTTGTTAAAGCTATGGAAGGAAAAGATATAACAGTGGACCTACGTAATGATGATTCCTATGTCTGTGGACATGTAGACAGTGTTGATGGGTAAGAAATAAAAAACCATCTTTATTGTGATACAAACAAAAATAAACAATAGTATTGGCTCTGCAATCCAGTAGGTTTTACATTATTATTTTTTTGTTACAGTTATATGAACATTTCTTTTTCCAATGCAGTGTATTGTGATCCTCAAGGAAATGAATATCTTTTTGAGAATTTGTTTTTACAAGCCCGTAATATTAGATATGTACATGTCCCTGAAACTGTAAGTATGTCACTGTCCCTATTGGATATAATACTGGTAAATAAGGCAATTTACATTTATAACATTTGAGTAATTTTATTTTTAGACATCTGTATTATCAACAATACAAACTGAATTAGGTGGAAATAAAAAGCCCCGTCCTGACAAGAAAGACGTCAATACCTCCAGAAAGGTGAAAAAGGCACTTAAGCTGCACATGGAAACTGTGGCTTCTTTGGTAATAAAAAATGAGTAATGTAACATAGTTTATTGTATTTCATAACTATTTGAACCAGACTGATAGGTGTGTCTGTAGGACATCGCTCATTATAGCACGGCTCCGATACGGCAAATAAGTTGTCATTCAAGTTAGGATTATAAGTCAAATGTTTTAAAGTCTATTTTACGATGGCTTTAATGAATAGTGGACGGATCGCAGACAGTGAGCGGCCCGCGAGCCGTCACACGTCGCGCCACACTTCAAGGGAGAACCCCGCTCCCTGGCGCCTCGCCGTCCGCGTGGTGACGACTCTTAAGGTGAACGAACAACAAGCTGTCACCTCACCGGTGGCCTGCCGGCAGCGAGCGGTCGCCTCGCTGACGGTGCGTTGGTGACTAGCGGTCGCCTTGCTTACGGCGCGTTGGCGACTAGATTTTTCGAGGCGGTGTTGGGGCGATACTGCGCTGCAGCGGTGCTGTTATAATGGGCAATGTGCTTGACACTGCCATGGCTACCATCAGGGGTGATAATAATTTTGATAACACAAAGAAATTTTTACGGTTCGGTCACTGGTTCAAAAGTTACAAGTGGCCGATCTGGGAAGCATACCTCAGCTTGGCTCAATTGAATATCAAAAGCTAGGGCACCTAGCGAAGATCTGTATTTAGATAGCTTTTTCGTAAACTCTTCGATCTAGCTCTTGGACTATACCTTAAAAATTGAACTCATTATATCTTCTAAACTAAGACCCGACTATAAAGTGCGACTAATTAACACACAATCTTCGCCAGGTGCCCTAGCTTTTGAAATTCAATTGGGCCTAGCTGCCTAGCTGGGGAGTAGCTCCCAAGATCGACCATTTTTTTGAGGCGGGCAAACACTGCCATCTGCCGCCCCCCGCCAATCCTTTATGGGGGGGATGCACTAAGGCAGCCCGCGAAATTAAAATTTTATAGTAATGAAAATGTTGGCAGCAACATATTAATCAAATATCGATCGATAATGCGCCAATCCAACGGGCGTCAAAACCTTATGTGCTGCGTCTCAATGATTGCAAAGCAACTTTGCAATCATTGAGACGCAGCACATAAGGTTTTGACGCGTGCGTGCGCGTGCGTTTGAGGTTTTGACGTGTGCTGGGTGTTGCACTTGTCTGCTACGCTTGAATTTGTCGCCCCCTGAATTTGGCGTCTGAGGCACATGCCCCCGGTTTGTCCCCCTCTAGATCCGGGACTGAACCCTTATAGCTTATGAACCAGTGACCGACAAATTCTGATATTTGGCGACAAATATCGACAATTTTTTTGTGATATCAGAATTATAATCCCTGATGGCCATGCCAGTGTCAGTCACACGACTAATGAGCCTAGCCCAGCCTTTCTAAACATATATCAGCTACCAGGGTTTACCTATCACTAACCAGCTGCTTTCATTCAGGTCAGGCATAATCTTGAGAACCAGAATTGCCAGTCTGTGTTAAAATTATAACGTACTAATAAAGCATATGCGAAATCAGATTTGTAACCATGAACGAAAATCTGAATTTAAACAAAATTCTGTATAGAAACATTTATTTTAGTAAACAATCTTGTAATTTTATCATAAAATTATAATAATCAACTTATTTTTAGAGATCTGCCTGATTACTTTCTACCAACCCGCACTGCGCATGCGTGGTAGATTATGGCCCACTCCCTCTTACAGAGAGGAGGCTTGTGCCCCAGGAGTGGAATCATTTTAGGCTGATTATGCCTGATAACTTCATTGGATACATTCCATCATTCCAAATGTGCCTACTTTGCGCCTCATCTTATTTGATGTTAAGTAATACTTCTACTACATCGTTTTCTAGTTTTTGCAGCAATAGCTTTGCTGTACTGTCAGGCAAGATTCTGTACACTACAGCTCAAGCTTTCTGTAAACTACTATAGATAAAATGGCAATCATAGTGCATAACATTTTATCTACAGGCCATAGTAAAATAGATTATGACTAATTAATCTATATTTGAAGTACTTAATTTACTTTTCATTTTCATTTGAAGAATAATTTTTACATTCGTTAGACGTATTATTCTGACGATTTTCGTTCGAATTTATTCCATCATCGTTAATTGACATGGGATGTAAGCACGTGCTGTCATTTGCCTTATCTTTTACATTTAGATTTTTGTTCTCCCTGTTGAAAGTCATATTGGTGTTGAGATCGAGCGCGGCATCAAAGGGTGGGGACACCTCGTTGTGTACGGCTGCTCTACGCACCCCGTTTTCAGTAAAAGACGACAAAAAGAACTTCTGTTTGTCATAATTAAAACTGTTAATTTCTTGACTATTGGAATAGTCTTGAACATAATTATTGATGACTAAGTTTTTGAAATCATAGTTTTCTTGTTTCGTTGATTGTAAGCTATCAGTCCTTGGTGTTTTGTTGGAAACATCTAGTTGCCCGCTGACGACATAGTTCTCCTTTGATTGTGACACGGTTTGTATGACATTGGTATTTTGTTTTTTCTGTACTATAACAACTTGTTTGAATGAAGGCTTCATAGACCTGTGGTTCATAGGCTTTTGGAATACGACATCCTTATCCTTATACGGTATTATATGTGGTGTTGTGGTTGGTGGGTCAGGTGCTTGGCTGCACAAAAAGTTTGATTGATTGATGCTGGTAATTATTGAATTTGGGCTCGGCGATGATTGCATCACGTTTGGTCGTTGTACAGCATTAGGATTCAATGCACCTAAAAAGAAAAACAAGTATCCATAAGTAATGACTAGGGTTAGGTAGATATAGCTGTAATATTATGTCATTCAGCTATCTAATTACATATTTTCGTAAACGATTATTACTAATCTGTTTCATTTTGACAATTCAACAACATTCATTGCGTTATTTACGTTGTTGAGCATATTTATGTTTCGAACATATGAAGCAATGGATTAGCAATCTATTTCAAAACGATTCAGATTCTGATTGATCGTGTATTACGCAATTAGGGTACTGGCCCCACAGCTTTTCTCACGAAGTTTAATAGTATTCAAAAAAACTTTACTTATATAAAATTCTATCAAAATCTTTCAGTCATTTATATCTGCAAGTGTTTTTATCCTACCATACCATAACGTAGGGTTTAATTATTTTGAATAGAAAGCTATGCGCTATTTAGCTCAAAATGATCAAAGATTCTGGTACAACTAATTAAATTAAATGAGGTTGTCATCGAACTTGTGAGTAAAACAACCTTGCATAGCATACATTTGCTACAAGTACGATGTCACATCATTGATCAGAGTTCACGCGACAGATTGCCGCCATCAAGGTTCCGATAAAAATTTAGCTCCGTCGCCAGACAGAACACCAATTAACTCGAAGAACTCTGATAACATTTTCAGCGTTTTACCGCTATTTGAATATTTTAGTTCAAATCTGTTACTGTTTACCTTGTGGTTTGTATTTCGCTAGCTGCGCGTACACTTGTTTGATGCGTTCTATATTGAGCTGAGACGCTTTCGAGTGGTCCACCATGGGCATGGGGTAGTCGCGGCCGATGATGCATCGCGCAGACTGCTGCACCGCCTCCGGCGCCACCCACGGCTCGTGGATGTACCGAGTCGGCATGTTCTTCAATGCTGGGATGTATCGCCTGTAAAAAATAGGCTTGGGTCTAGTATCGTTTAGCAGTTGTATGGGGGTAAAAGAAGTTAAAGCTGGTAGGGATTGGGTCCCCGATTATATCACTACCACACCACTCTTATTAAAAAAAGGTAATGCATATTTTTCGAGAAATTAATAAAAAAATATTTCTAAGTGAAAACCTAAGCCTAAAAACACGCGGCTCCTTGGTTCTAGGAAATTAAAGCACAATAGACTGGTTTACGAATGAATAGCGAGGGTTATGTGTAAAACCTTTTCATAAAAACAATGATTATTAACGTGGCTTGTTTTATTACACCAGGCCGTGTATTATTACAGTGCATCTAAAATGCATTGCTGTGTTATCTATACACATTGTAAATTTAAGTCTCTTTTCGTGCCTGTCTGTGTGACCGCGATGTTATTCTAAATTACACAACGGATTTTGACGCGGTTTTCAAACATCATTGAGAGAATTTATTCCGGAAGGTTTATGTCTATTGAGGTATCTATTATAAATATTAAATGACATAATAAAAAAAATCACGGAGGAATTCGTCCCGACAGAGCCAAAAAACCACGCAATTTGAGCCAGAATATTATCATCATCCTAATACCTCCTACACACTATGCGGGGGCATGGCCGCCGGCTTTTGCTGCGCGGCACGTACCCCCGGCTTTTTCGCCTTCATTTCTTTTGTGCGGCATGGCCGGGCGCGCCGCGGCTTGCCCGGCGGCTTAGTGTGTAGGAGGTATTAGGATGACGATAATATTCTGACTCAAATTGAGCTATTAGTGCCAGATTTGAGGAATGCGAGCGGTGAAATAGTGAACAATTTAGACTAGAGATTTTTTTTAACCGACTTCCAAAAAGTAAGAGGTTCTATATTCGACTTTAGGAATGTTTTTTTTTATGTAGATTCATCTTTTTTTTTTGAGGGTAATCCAGTTTCTTTTAAAAAATATTGTGATTTTAAGAAAAAACATTAAACAAACTCAGAAGTGCAATAAGTCACGACCCACACATTGAGATCATCATGAGTCTTAAACTCGAAGATTTACTTTTCTAAGTACCAATGTGTTAACGAAGGCGAAACCTTTTCAGTCACCCCTGTCTCAAGTGTGACTGTAAAGGCGCTAGGATTTTATTAAGCTTAATGATAGGGTTTCTGTAATTAAAATGAATAATTATAACTTACATTCTTCACGGCAGCATAAATAATCATGATTATTCAAAGTGACATACCTTATAAAATCACCATTAGGGTCAGTTTTCCGCCCGAAACGGACCGGGCAGTAACAGTGGAAAAATTGCTGGAAGAATGATGAGCACGAGAGCCACATCCACATGCCCGCATTGACGGACCAGTCGGCGTCGAGAAGCAATTCGTCGAACACCTGCATGGACGGGGACTCTCCTCAAATTAATACGTGTCGATGATGGTCATACAAGAACTGATTAGACTGGATCGCAAATAGCTACATACAAAAGATTAAAGTGAGTAAACCACCTGAATATTCTTTGTATTTTCTTTAAGGTTGTTGTAAATGGATAGAAAAGATGGAATATGTATTTTTATTTTATTTTCCAGAAGAACTTTTCTTGTAGTGAAATGTATTTCAATATGAAAAACACTTATCACTTATCATAGTTCAAGTTTTAAAATTAAATTCAAAATGAATGCAATGGCACTAAATAACGAAGCTCTCCTTGCCTTCATTCCTTCTTCCCATGAGATCCACAAGTCGCCCCTTGTTAGGAAGCAAGCCACTGCATGCCGGGCCAAGTGGTGTATCCACCCTTCTTCTCTTAATTGTGTAATTACTGCATCTATCCAAGGAAATCCGGTTTGGCCCTGTAATATAATAAGTTTAATAAAGCTGGCGTCGTTTTGAAATTGTTTAAAAAATCAAAGGGTTGCCAGTCGTTTTGCCCTTTTTGATTTTTTAGCTTTAGGTACTTACAGTAGCCCATTTTGCTAAAGCTTCCTGATTCTTTTCCCATGGTATTTGGACGCATATGGGATTTCCTTCCATACGATCAAAATTTGGATTGCGTGTTGCAGCACAATAGAAAAATTCCCTCCATAGTATTTGCCCATGAAGGGACAGCGGTGGTCTTACTCGTTTAACTCTTTTGTACAATTCCGTCAACTGATAGTAAAATAATCTAGTTGACAAACAACCAAACCTGTAAAGAAGATATTTCTTTAGTTCATTACATAATATGAGCGTTTATCCTAAAAGTTGGCAACTTCGCAAATAACTGTCAAATATTTACCTGTTTTGATTCTTAGAGCAATATTACTGAATAGAAATAAGAAATGTGGCTAACTAGCGAACTATTAATAATGAATTGCATTTATAACATTGAATTTGATGTTGTACCCATTTTAGGTGTAAAAAACGCATTTGGAAAGTTTCCAAATAGTTTTTTTTACATCTAAAACTGAACATTCGGTGTTACTATATTAATTATTGCATTTCATAATCAATATTCTAGTTCGCTAGTTAGCCACATTTTTTATTTCCACACAGTATTATTACTAAATTAATCAAAACAGTGAAATATTTGAAATCTATTTGCGACGTTGCCCACCTTCAAAATAAACGCTCTTAAGTCTTATCAAAAAGTGACGAAACTGAAATAAAACAAGTGTAGTCATTTACCTTAAGTAGGGTGATAAGCCTGTCTGGCTTGCCAACAGTGACTGTGGTGTCATTTTTGGCCGCCCGAATGAAGCCACCCAAGCTTTTCTTTCGAGATGTCTTTCTAACCTAGCTAAAGCTTCACTTTCCCCTCCGATCCAAACGGGAGGTTTTAAACCCTCAATCTCGAATCCTGAATTTATAGTTAAAAACATTACATTAAGCCGTTATACTTCAATTTATTTGGATCATAACAATAATTTAATTTGTCGTAACTTACCAAGTTCTTCGAGAGTGGGTACGCCAAACCGATCATCATGGTCATCGGTTACTGGCGTGGTAGCGCCGTTGAGCGTTTGGGCTGATATTGGCGCCTCTGCCGGCGGTGGAGGTGGCATGCTGGCGATCAACGCCTGGAACTGGTGGTACGTGAGAGGCGCTTTGCCACCGTTTCGTTCTATTATTCTGTAAAAATAATTAGATGTAATATAATTAAATTATTTACGACTCAAATGCTACATGAAAAAGAACATTACATTTCAAATAACTTACTGGTCTAATTTGTATAACGTGTGTGAAACACGAGATGTGACGGTGATGCCGACTTCGCGACATTTTGACATGATATTGTGGTCTCGTACTCGGCCATAGGGCTCGGGGTCCTCCTCGAAAGACAATGCGGTGGTGCCCCATTCTCGAAACAGTTTTGGTAACGCATCGGCAGGTTGCCCTCGAACCACGAACAGCCGGGAATTCAGTTTCCGTAAACTCCTGTCTAAGTCTTCCAAGCATTGCAGCAGAAACCTGTCGAGATAAGTTTATCGATTGAATAAATAAAACAGCATAATGTCGAGTAGCAACTTCCTACGTAATACGCGAAGTGCGCGTAGTAAGTAGTAGTTACGTATGTCGCCTAGTGTGCTGTGTACGTGGACTGTGACTCAAACATCTCGTGCATAGATTAAATCATTATAACATTGATTTCGTTCGTAGGAAAAGATTGTAATTTAACGTTTTCTTATTCAAAGCTTTACCTCCACTTATTGATGCCTACATTAGAAGAGCTGGCGAACCAAGGATCGATAATAAATACACATCTGAACGTCGCTGCGTCCACTAGGCAATCCTTTAACGCTGGGTTATCATGGAGGCGCAGGCCTTTTCGGAACCAATGCACTATGTGCTTGCTTCCAGGACGGCGCGCGGTGGGCGGGGGCGACGTGGGCGCAGTGGCGGGAGGCGCGTGCGGTCGGACGTTCGGAGCCGGCAGCGTCTCCGCGGCAGCTGACATCTTCATGTGTTTACCCACATCGCAGCTGGTGTAGAATAAGCTACTTTTGATATCTGGAATTGGTTTTTCAAATACACACTAGAGTTATTAATGTCTTGTATTTACACTTTGAGCAATGCACATTTTTCACCACACTTTATGAATAGGCACTGTGTGCCTTTGTCTATTAGTATTTTGACGTATTTCTTCACTTATCAGAATAATTGTTAAGTAGTAGTGGATACAGTAAGTAAGGTTTTTTTTGCATAGATGAAGGGGTAAAGGAAGGGGTGCGCCTAAAACGTCGTACGTTAACGCATGTACTCAAACTTACGAGTATAATATTTGTTATTTACCTACCTACATATACCTACCTAAGCAAATCTAACAGTCTTGAATGACTATAACATGATAGATGTTATTAGATTATCATTATGTTATACTGACACAACAACCTAGCTGTTACGTAACTTTGTGTTGTTTTGTTTACATTTTGCTGAGGTGTATTATTTCTTAAAGCACTTGTAGCTGTCGTGCTCGACGCTCGTAAATTCGTCATCTGACGCATAATTTATTATTGTCGTGTTAGTGATTATACCGAGCTTAATAATGAATTTCCAGATGTATTGAGTTCCGTAGAAAGCTAAACGAATGCCTGAACTCATTAACTGTTCTTCTTAACCAATCTTTGTTTCAATCAAAGATATAAATGTTATTGGCAATCTGTATAATGGCTACTACACACTATGCCGGCGGGCCGCCGGCTTTTGCCGCGCGGCACGTACCCCCGGCTTTTGCGCCTTCATTTTCTTTGCGATCCTTTGTGCGGCAAGGCTGGGCATGCCGCGGTTTGGCCCGCGGCTATGCCGTCGGCATAGTGTGTAGGAGCTATTCTCCGGTATTCTATAGAATGCCTATAACGTTCAGGCAAAGTATGAAATATAGTTGATTTCATACTTTGCCTAGGCATTCTATACAATACCGAATGTTCAACCGGCAATATGTGGAATATAAAAACATTATTCGAGGCAGTAGTTTATGGTTTGTCGTCAGAATGTACCTACTTAAAGATGGCGTCCCTAGTCCAGATATGACTCTCCGTTCCTTTAAAAATTTGCAGTCTATGGGAACAGGTCAGGGATTTGTGAAATGTAGTTGTAAACAGCATTGCGATACCCTTTCATTTTAGCGTATCATACTATATTGTGTAATGATGTGTGTATAATGTATGTAGGTATGTAGTGATGTATGTATGGCTTTATTGTTTTCTGAACTAGAATCCTACATGATTTTTTTCTTTTATAGGTAGATGATTTAACGGTTTTTTACCGGTAGGTAGGTATCTATAGACTTGCAACTGCCCACATTAATATACCTAAGTGTTATACAGGTTGTTGGCAGTACTAACATGATTCTGAACCCCCCTGCGTCGAAATTTTTCGACGGTAATTTTTTTTTTATCAGCTGTTTCATACATTTTGACCGCGTAGGTATTTCACTTTTCTATGGAACAGCTGTTAAAAAATAAAACTTCAGAATCATATACTGAATCAATGGTATCAGTTTTCGCGTCGATAGATAGATAGATAAAAAAAATATTCAATGTCCCTGCCACCCTAGCTAGTTTTTCACACCAAAAGATAATATTTTGTAAAAGCCGACACGATTCAGTAGATAAACCGTTTAAAAGGTACTTTTTATATCCGCATCACGCAACATCATCGTCTGCCTCGCCTTTACCGAAGGGTCGGCTTCCAATATAACCGGATCGAATCCGGATATATACTTATTATGTAACATTTATTTTTGGCGCCAATAATTATACCAGCAGTTATACAAAAACAAAACTAAACTTAGCTTTTCCTCGAAGAGAAATAACAGATTTTACGTAAATAAAAAAAAGTCATAATTTTCCGCCATAATTTGAAACATGTTATGTGGTCGTAGTTGCGAAAAGCGGCGGCGGACAACTTTTCTACCGGGAAAAAGACGTTTTGTGAAACAAAATTCATTAAGAAAGCTTCCAAGTTCATGCTGATGTCGTAATATTAAAATTGAAAGGAATTTTCCTCACATTCAGTTTACAAAGAATTGTTAGTAAGAACCTGCTTTTAAGTAATGGGAAAAACGAAAATATCTAAAGGTAGTAAAGTACCTACGTACCTTCTTATTACGAAGTAGACAGGTATATGCCTTTTAGTTTATAATACTAGTTTTTGCCCACGATTTCGCTCGCGTGGAATACAACACAATATAATAAAATATCTAACAGCTATATTTAAAAGAAAACCCTGTATTCTACGTTTTAGGTTTGGTCTCAGCACCCAAAATATGAAGAGAGTCAGGACTGGTAACGCGGTAGCAAGCGACGTACCGTTGTCCGTGTAGGGACACGCGCACTTTGGATGCGTTTTCGTGCTAATTTCAAAGTGGCGCGGCCAGAAGCAGCTCGTCCGAGGCCGATACCCGAAGTCTTCAGTAGCAATTTCCCATTGCTTACGAAGTTTTTATTTTTTTACCCGACTACGGCGAAGCAAAAAGGCTGGTTATGAATTTATGATGTTGACTGGTATGTATGTATATTCATCTGTTCCCTCATAACATCTAAACTACTCATCATAATTTGACAAATTAGGGGTGGCTTTCCCGATACATGTAACACTGGGATTAAAAAAATACATTTTCGTGTAGGGTGTGTTGTTGGAACCCAAACCTAATTAAAAAGATTATGAAGTTTCTTGACTTTGCAATTTAAGTCAAAATGTTTTCGAGATAATATGGCATAATTTTGGTTATAAGTTAAATATAAAAATAAAAAACAAAATCGAGGATCTGACACACACGTACAGTAGGTACTCGTAGTTCTCCGTTCGAAATTTTCTCCGATTCGAAATTCCGAATCGATATTCGTTGCCAGGCTGAATTTTAAAATTACGACTAGGTTTTCTATCAGCTATTCCGTACCTGCCTATCTAAAATTACCCGACAGGCTTACGGCTCAAAAATACTTTAGTACCTTATACCGATAAAACCAACAGCCGTCAAAGCCACGTGAAGTAACTAAAATAGAAACCAATGTCGCCGTCCGTCGATAGGGTCTCACTAAGTACGCAAAGGTTACGAGTACAGTAGACCGCACGTCAGTAGTACAACCCAGCTTCATAATGCGTAAGTAACACACTCAGTTCACTCACGTTCAGCCACGTTCATTACGTTATTTTGAGCAGACGATTTTCTCAAACCTATGAAGCAATGGATTAGGAATTTCCTTTAAAACCCACAGAATGCGATTGAAAGTGTGTTACGCAAATATCTTTTTATCAGAAACAGTTAAACCAGAAAAGGTATCGATAAACGTCACGCCATATATGCAAAGCTTCTAAGTTTTATACTACTGCGCTTTGTAGTAGCGTGCCTAGGTGCCTACGTTGCACCACGGTGTTACATTGCGCGTTTGTATAATCTTTTCTGGATGTCATGGTAATACAGAATAAGCAAGTACTTCCATGGTTGTAATGTAACTGCTCTTTATTAGATAGCATATTGGCGCGTTCGTATTTTCGAAGAATGATTCGCGAAACGCATACTTGGGACGTGTGTCTGTACCTAGGTTACCTACACTATTATGTAAAGTATACTTCGGTTTCGAGTCCATATTTTTGTCAATCCGTAGCAATTATATTATACCGTACCTACATTTATGTCTTGACTGGACGTTTAAGTATAAAATCACTGTATTGACTGTATTAACCATTTCTAAACGTACACATTTTAAAACATGGATACGACGGCGTTGGGAAACACGATATCGGTGAGTGAGAATTAGATGCACGTCACTTGTATACCTACGCTTTTATGAGAGTCGGTAGTCAATAAGTATATTATGTATACTGTTGTTTCTTCGTTGTGTTTAGCGACATGCATAAACGCGTGCAGCTAACGCATTGTATATTTATCACGAAGTTGTTTCTGTGTGAACCAATTTATGTATAGAATTATCTTTTTTTATATATCACATTAAAAATGCGATATTTAAAAAAGGATAACAGCGCCATTATTTCAAGAAGATGAGAACTGTTATCAAGAAGTGGTATCCTTGTAAGTGAGTAATTTAATAGATTTGAGCCAGAATGAAATGTTGTTCACATATTTTGATGTTCTCTCTCTACAGGGATTTCTAGTAAGTACTGAATAATACTTTCTATTCCTTGGGATCCTATATAGACTACCTTGAAAACGTACACTGTATAATTTTATAAGTACTCCCAATTGGCGCATAAATTAACGATTAGAAGTACACACTGAAGTAAAGGAAGAGGAATTAATATATGAATGGATGTTATTTGGGGGTTCATTACTAAAGTTGGACAAGGTTGGTCCAACTTGGTCCACACTTGAAAAAGGCCCAGAAGAAAATAATTTAATTGAGTGATGAAATTCATCTGAAATTGTAATGATTACAGATTTAGTGATCATGGGCAAGGTAATAAGTATTAATAACAATAATAAATGCATAAAAATGATCTTTAGTCACATGTAGAAAGTAAATAAAATGGATTTAAGTTCTTCTTAACTTTAATAAAAACATATTGGATAGTGTGATGTTTTATTTTTTATATTCTTATTAATATTACCAGTAAATGGATTATTTTATGGCACAGATTATGTATTATTAATAATTATAATTTAGATAAAAATTATACAATATAACAAAGGAGGATGATTAAATTTGTGAATAATAGTTGAGATGGATAAGTGTACATAATTATCATATTAGATGGTAATATAGTATAGTCAAATAAACATACTTACATGTCATTCCTGTTTAATATAAAGAATTTGAACTCACCAGTTTTGTTACATTTTTTATTTAGCCAACTTTATCATGCCACAGTAAATGAATACTGTGTACTTTTGAATTTATTTTACTATGCTGGAATGGAGACTCTTTATAATTAATTTAAAATATTATAAAAAATATAATTTTAATGACAAATATATTTAAATGTGTAGACTAACATACAATCAATATAGTAGCTACTTATTTTGAATGTGTTTGCAGGTATTAATGAATAAAAATCATAAGTAATTGAATAATACACTCACCTCTATCAATTTCCATAAAATAATTTTCAAGTCACAGTCCAGTAAGTTATTGTTACACAAAACAAACTTTCAACAACTCAAACATGTAACAATTACTATATTGTACTCAAAGCAGCTTTGCTTTTACAAAATGCAACTTCTTATTACCACTTTCCTACAGAATCAAATTAATAGGCTCCACTGAAACGTTTCCAAAACATTCATGGTTTTAGAAGTACGTATGTAAACACAATAATAGCCTGTGCAACAGGATTCTTCTCCTTCTAGAACGTTTAGAATATATTACGTCGAAATTATAAGGGAGGAGGTAATCACAGAAGTGGCGTACTACTGAACTATGAGAATTATAGAAATGTCAGATCCGTCCACGCCACTTGCAACGTGACCACAACGTGACCTAAATGTTTGTAATAAGCACACGCACTTAAAACTGTGTTTCTTTTTCAAGACCGGCCAAGACGTAATAAACGCAAATATCGGTCAAACGAAGATACCTTTTCAGTTAAAGGCTTTAGATGTTATTATTCTGTAACAAACCAGAATAGCAAAACGGCGGAATTACGTACGAGTGTCCATCATTATTTACGCAATCGCAATGACATTGACAATGACATTAATGACAGTTTACGTCCATCAAGTGACATTTAAAAAGTTCGTCCGGAAAACTTGAAAAATAAGATTTCAGCCATTTGAGTTGTTTCAACATGTTATCATGTTTCCTTCGGCGGAAATAATAATTAGAGTATTTATTGCTGTATAGATTAATCGCAAAAATAACCATTTCAGAAAATCTGTGTCACTTGAACTTACTTGTCACTTGGATTGAGAGAGTTGTAGTGGTCTTCCTCTCCCATCTAAGTTCAGTGCTGTTCAGTGTATCTTTCGCTTCAAAGCCGATATGATGTGATGGTAGTTGAAGGAATTGCGTCTTGGTAGCGCGAATAACTAGGCCAAATCTGAAGTTTGTGAATTCGAATTTTGCTCTGAACCACGACACGCCTTTGTCAGTCCGGAGGTCCGGTTATTTAGTTGAATTTGATCGCTCCAATAATAAGGCTAAGGGCAGGAGAATGATGAATACTGCAGGGTACTCAGTACTACGAAGTAACTGGCAAAGAGTGTGGGTGCCATGGAGTACCGGAATAAGGAAAAGTGGGGCCCGTAGCAAATTTTATCGAGGGACCCTTGATCTGCTGTGAGTTCTTTATTTGCCATCAACTTTTAGAAATATGTTAATAAAATTATTACCGATTGTCTGACGTGCATTCTCTTAGTCGGGAAAGGTGTTACCTTAGAGTATATAACAATGGAGAAGCCTTATGAACACTTCCCCTCTGTAAAAGTACAAGAACAAATGTTCTAGTACGTTCATAAAAACTACTTTCAAATCGATTCTAACGCACTTCGTGAATCGTTATAAAGGCGCGCGGAGCTCCGTGAAAATGCCTATTTGTACTGTTAAATGGTGTAAAAAGCGTTCAAATACGTCAAATTTACCTAAAGAACTGAATAACTTTCCCTAAGCAGTTTTTTTTTTTCTAAGATTTATTCATGTTTTTATTGAAATTTAAAATCCTAACCTCATAATATAATTCGATTTTTCATTCGATTCAACCATGATTCAATATAAAACGTTGCATGAATCGAGTATTTTCCTCACGTTGCTTCTGTGACGTCACCGAGTCTCGCTACATCTCGTTTTTATGTTCGTAAAGATCAAAATACTTTTCTTTTGCATTACGAAAATATACGTCAAATCAGCAAAACTTACACGCACTTGACATGCGATTATGTCCTCTAGTAAAAACTAAAAATGTTAACGAGACTACCGTAGTGTTGAGGTCATGTTTGAAACCAAAATTGACATGGCGATAATTTCCTAGTAAAAATTACTTAGTAATATTAATTAATAAAATTAATTATTATTTTTGTTTATTTTTTTTTTATTGTTCAATGTTTTATAATTTGTTTAAGTCCATTGAAGTGTTTGTATATAAAAAAATAAAAAATTGAACTTGATCTAATTTTTTATTGAGATTACTTACTTATTACAAATTTAGTTACTTTTATTTAATTGTAGTTATTTTCTCTTCTTATTGAAATTTAACTATTTTATGCAACAGCTGTTTTATTTCTGGGTTCAAGCAAAATTCCGAATGAATATCGATATCGATAAAAATAAAAAATATGGTACGGACTTCTCTATCCGGGCGAGCAGCTATTGTTATTTTTGACAGTAGCTACCCCGTCCCCCGCAAAAAGTGACAGACTTTTTTGTTCGGAATATTGCGCTTATGGCTTCTCCAGTGATATATACTCTAAGGGTGTTACGTATCACGTTTTTGTGACATCAAGTAAATTTTATGTTCTATAAGTTTCACTCATAAAATTACGAGGTCAGCTAACTATTTTAGGTGGGGTGTTTACATTTTTAAGCTCACTTCGCTAGCTCAATCCTGGATAATACATACCAATTATTCTGAAGTTTTTATGCATAAGTTGAACTGTTGAAGAAACATCTTCAATATCATCTTAAGAGTGGTCAAAAGAAAACCTAAACTTTTTCAAGATCCAAGGCAAGGTGCTAAAGTATTCGAGCTCACTTCTCTCGCTCTCCCATAATATCGGTTCTTTTCGTAAAATCATCGTTAAATCACTACTACGGTAGTGAAGATTTTTCCATTTATTTTTTGTTAAATTAAATTACGAGGTGGCGATGGCGGGACAATAATACACTGGTATTATTTGCGAGGCGGCTAACCTCCCAACTGCGACCCGGCTTTGTTGTTCCAAGCTTTTCTCCTGGATTTGCCTTAGGATGGAAATGGCAACGGCAGTAGGTACCTCTGCTAGGGTGAAAGCCATATTGACTCTCAGGTTGATAATTTTTAGTCTAGACTCCGCGCCACCACTCAAGTCCGATAGACGCGGCGCTAGTGTCTATGTCATTGCATCAAATTGCATTTTAAAAAAGGCAGTGTATAAACTATCCCTGTCGTATAAAGTGCCGTCATTGAGTCACTGTCACTCACACTTCACATTTTGTTTGATTGTTGAGGTTAGTTCGCTGTAAAACACCACATTTCCAAAACATTACATTCTCTTCTGCCTAAACAGACCCCGTTGTGCGGTCACAGTTCTAACCTAACCTAACCTACCATTCAGCCATTTTCATTTGCCACGGGGTTACACTTAAGTTTAGCCGGCTATAGATGGCCTCTCCTCAAAAATAAACTCATCTCTTTTATATTATCAAAAACAAATACGATTAATCAATACAAAGGGCAGCGAACTAACCCCAACAATCAAACAAGATAACAAGTGACAGTGACAATGTCAATCCAATGCTTACGGCACTTTAGCCGGGCCGAGGCAGCTTCACTAAAGTGCTGCAAGTCCAAGTAGCGGCACTTTGTCCGACAGAGATAAAGTAACAAACTTCCTTAAAAAAAAATAGTTGCAGAATTTTCCGCCGGACTTCAGTGGTGGCGCGGACTCTAGTTCCGAGTTCGCCTATTTATATAATATAGATAATATTGTATTTTTTGTATTATACTATATGCTACTAGCTTTTGCCCGCGGCTTCGCCCGCGTGGATGTAAGAAAATACCCCACGGGTACGTACTACCGGGATTAGTTAGATCATACCTAATAATTATCCGAGGAAAAGTCGTTGATTCCTACCGCTACGCCCGCGTTGTCGGCAACCATAATTATTTTGTCACGCGTAATTTTGAATCTGTGATATCTTTTAAAGTACTTATTCATTTTAATGAAATGATGTCAAGGCATATTTTAATCTAAAAGGTTTCGGTCGGCCCGGGTACGTTAACAGTACGAGAGCGGTTAAATGCCCAATTTAAATAATATATTTTATTGGATAAGGATAAATAAAATACCGGTCAAAATAGCTTCGGAAATAACAATGAAATTTTTATCAAATTCTGAAAGATAAAAATGGTTACTGTAGGTCATCCTTAGAAGATAGACATATGCTATCGCGGACTTTATTTTTAAACTTTTTAAGATATACAATTCTGTAAAACATAAATTTGATTTATATCTTACGGCTTACGCGGCGCACGCCAGTAAAGCTCCCAGTCGGCATGACTTTTTCCGACATCTTCGACAATAATCGTCATATTTCAGCCAATTTACACGAAACCTTAATGTTACATACACAAAAACCTTCCTATTGAATCACTCTATCTATTTAAAAAAACCGCATCAAAATCCATTGCGTAGTTTTAAAGATCTAAGGGACTATTGTATAAGGGAATATCGACTATCATACACAGGGACAGACAGCGCGTATTTTTATAAGGCTTAAATACTCGTATTTCTATACAAAATATAAAATAACAATACTACACCATGCATTCCGTGTTCCAGAACAGGCGATGTTTGATACAATAGTTGGTAGTTGTCACAAACATTGGTCAAACAATCATAATATTTACTAATTGATTTATATTTACTATTTAATTCTGTTTTTATTTTATGTATGAAAAACACTTACTGATAATAAACTTACCGAAAAAAAAATATTCCTGCCAAAATCTTGGTGTTACGGTGGTTATTTACAAATTTTTTGAATGCGTACTGCGGCATTTTGACGTTGGCTATGATTGGACCATACTAATTTGAAATAAGACCACAACCGAATCTGTGCTGTTAATTTTCATTCTGTTTTTGAAGCGCTTACCGGGAATCTAGTGCATTATTGATCGAAGGCTTAATCGAAGGTCATTACATCAAAAAACCTTATAGTCAAAAACCGTAAATCCCGAATCAATATTGCAAGTGAAAAAATAACCTCTGATCGAAACTGTGCGACTTCAGTATCTGGCAACATTTGTGTGTTCTTTCAAAAGTGACCGTCTGAGAAATGTACGTAAAATTTTAGGTTCTAAAATGTAATCGTAATAAATCGCTATGAATTTAATAATTTTTTTCTTGGAAATCATAAGATAACAATTGTTATTTAAGCTTTCTTCGGAAAAATGTAAAATTTTCATTTGTAATAGATCGTTGGATAAATTTCAGTGACGGGACGTAATCATGGGTCGTGTGATTCGTGCTCAACGTAAAGGTGCCGGTTCAGTGTTCGTTTCACACACTAAGAAAAGGAAAGGAGCGCCTAAACTTCGATCCTTGGATTATGCTGAACGTCATGGTTACATCAAGGGTGTCGTGAAGGTACGGACGGTTGTACTCAAATTTATAACAAAAACATCTGTGTAATGTATGTATCGTAGACAAACGTTATTCAAAGAGACGCATGGATGGACCATACGTACCTTGCTGTTGACAGTCAGTATCATAACTTGGTCGTAGGTGGGAGATCAGTGTACCTACATTATCCCAATATTTCGACTTAACCTATAAATGTTAAGTCAAAATATCAACATGTTATTTGCAGCTAGCATGTGAGTTTCCAACAAAAAATAAAAACTGGGAAACTGACCAAAACCGCTTAAAGACACCATCCCTAATTAGTTAGTAGGTGTTCTTCATTTTTATTCTATTTTAATCTGATCGCCAGGACATCATCCATGACCCCGGCCGTGGTGCTCCTCTGGCAGTCGTTCACTTCCGTGACCCCTACAAGTTCAAGACTCGCAAAGAACTGTTCATTGCCCCCGAGGGTCTGTACACCGGTCAGTTTGTCTACTGCGGCAAGAAAGCTACCCTTGAAGTTGGTAAGTACAAGCTTTTTTAAATTTGCTTGTAGAGCGCCAGCTTTAGTTAGTACATGTTTACAAATATATGCTTCAGCAAATTAGCTGCTAGTGTGTTTTACCAAATAATAATGATACAGTAAATCACTAATCCAGCACTTCAATAGACCGATACGTACAATAATCCGGCACGCGCCTGCCTCGCCCCTCCCTATGCCAAGCACCGCATATACGCTATGTCTTCGCCTATTTCTTCTTATTTATTATGATTTTTTCTATACAATCCAGTAATCCAAACATTCCAATAATCCGGCACCAACACGGCCACTTAATCTGGTTTTGAATAGTGCCAGATTTGTGAGATTATACTGTAATAATTTCACCACTTCTGTAAATAGTATGAAATAATTCATGACTGATCCCTGGATATTGATGCAGATGTCTGTCACCACCATTCAGTTCATTTCTTGCTTTTAGAGTTCCATACCTTAAAAGGAAAAAAAGGCATCCTTATAGCAGCGTTTCTCTAACTTTTTGGTGACAGATCCCTTTTGGAAAATAAATATTTGATGGAGGCCCAAAATAACCAAAACCTGGCTGTATGTGTATTCTTCATTAATAATCCAATACTTGAAATTAACATCTAATGGGGGATATGAAATAGATTTTTACTATTCATCAATTGTTTGATGTCAGGCTTGATTGAAGAGAGTTGAGTTGCATGTGTGGTTCAGCATCCAGTCTATTACAGTATTTTGTTTTTATAGCTGAGTAGAGTTGAGAATCCTGTTTCGCACAGTTTGTAACTTGGCTGTGACAGTGCATTGTTTGCTCTGAATCTAATGGACCAATTAAGTTAGAATTTGGTAGAGATATGAAATTCTGTGACCCAAACATGGATGTGTAATTAAATAAAAATTAAAAAAAAATATGGGTGTCACATTGGGATACCAATAAGAAAGTTTTTGGCGTTTGAGTTCCTGTAACTGCTCTAGAAAGAATAAAAGTAGTAAGACTACAAGAATTTAAAAGTAAGGAAGGAATTTATGAGGAAAGTAAAAGTCAAGACAGATAAAATATTTGATGATATGAATGACTACAGTCTAGAAGAAGTATGGGATATAGCGAAAAATTGTATGGTCCAGGTATCCACAAAAGCTTGTGGTCTGGTGAAGAGGACATGTGGTTGTAGAACAAATCATTCTGATTATATGGTAGATGTTCAACATCTAAGTCAGTAAAAGAGGTTGTGAGGAAGAAAAAACTGGCCTGGCTTAATATGTTAGCCTTTAAGGCTCAAAATAGGATGAATGAGGCAACAAATGACTATACTACGATCTGACTCCCTAAGTCACAGGAACCTACACCTAGTTTAGGAGTAGAGTATTTAAATATTGACCTTTGTATTAAGCCTTTTATGTTTTAGTTGTAAGGATATTGTTAAGGACTTTTTGGTGAAAATAAATAATTTATTTATAATGTGACAGATCATTTGGAAAGAGTGAAAAAGAAATAGAGTGAAAGAGATGGTTAAAATTATTAAGGATGAAAAGGAAGAAAAGTACAGAAAGTTCTCTGATAACTTCAGGGCCAATATTAAGCTGTTCTGAAAACAAGTCAAGTCAAGTTTGACGACACGGTTGGCGCAGTGGCTGAGCGATCGACTGCTGCGTAACGTGTCGCGGGTTCGATCCCCGCACGGAACAAATATTTGTATGATCTGCAAGTAGTTGTTTCGGGTCTGGGTGTTAGTTTATGTGAGTTTCTACGTTTGTAAACGCACCCACGATACAAGAAGAAATTCTTAGTGTGGGGCAACGTTAATTAAAAAAAAAAAATTGTAAGATTGGCTCGCAAAGTGACAGGAACCTTGAGTATGAATGTTATAAGAGCAGAAGATGGATGTGTACTAAGCAAAGAATGTAAGGTCTTGAAATGCTGCCTTGGTTATTTTGTTGTCAGGATAGTGTGCAAGGAGTGGGTAACTGGATATATATTAGACGCCGGTTTTGAAGACTCAAAACTCAGATGTAGATAATGCAATAGAAATACATGAGATTGTAAGAGCGCTGAAAGGGATGAAAGTTGGGAAAGCTGCAGGGTACGACAGAGTGTCTGCTGAAATGCTGGAGGGCGGTGACGGGAGGTGGTAGGAGGCCTGTTGTGCTGGGTCTTTAATATTTGTTGGAGATATGACATGTGTGCCGGATTATTGGTGCAAGGCTGTAATTGTATAAGGAAAAAGGCTCTCAGCAGGAGTGTAATCGAATATTTTGTTGTGATAATATAAAAAATTGGAACCATTTTTCCACATGTGTGGATTTAAGATATATTTTGCTTTACTTTTCAGGCAATGTCATGCCCGTGGGTGCTATGCCTGAGGGTACCATTGTGTGCAACCTAGAGGAGAAAATGGGTGATCGAGGTCGGCTGGCTCGTGCCTCTGGAAACTTCGCCACCGTCATTGGCCACAATCCTGATGCCAAGCGTACCAGGGTTAAGCTGCCCTCAGGAGCTAAGAAAGTTCTGCCATCCAGCAACAGGGGCATGGTTGGTGAGTATGGTTCTATTACAATTGCCTATTTTATAAAGTTTAGATTTGTAAGGATTAGTTTATCAATATTAAAGGACTAGATTATTTTCTTCTCTAAGATTTTGAGTATTTTGTTCATGATGATTTTCACTTACCTACTCTGAAAAATTTTGATTACACAGAGGCTCTTTCTGAGGATTTATATGCTAACAACAAACCAATATTATTTGTGACCTCCGGTTTAACTCTTCATCATCATTGTGCAGGTATTGTCGCTGGTGGTGGTCGTATTGATAAGCCCATCCTGAAGGCTGGTCGTGCGTACCACAAGTACAAGGTGAAGCGTAACTGCTGGCCGTACGTGCGTGGTGTGGCCATGAACCCTGTTGAGCATCCTCACGGTGGTGGTAACCATCAACATATTGGTGAGTACTTTCTATCTTTGTTAGTAATTGAATTCTGAGGACACCTCGTTCAGAGGTGAAACATGTGTCGATTTCTTACAGGGTTCTTTAGGACTCTTTAAGAACTCTTAAGCAGATCAGGTTACTAAATATACGTCGTCTATTGTATTTTATCATGGATTTCCGCAGTCACGCCTGAATCAATTAACTACTAATTGAAAGATTTAGCTTTTGGAAATTGATTATAAAATAAAGAAAGTACAAAATGTTGCATAATCTAATGGTGAATTATTTTTATCACAGGTAAGGCTTCGACTGTCAAGAGAGGAACATCCGCCGGTCGCAAGGTCGGTCTCATCGCCGCCCGCAGGACCGGAAGAATCCGTGGAGGCAAGACCGATACCAAGAAGGAGACGTAGACGTATTTTTATGCAAAATAAAATCCATAAATTCCAATATTCCTTGTTTAACTGCTACTTTAGATAGACAATCTATAGTTACCCCTAAAGTTTCTTCATGGTAAGTTCATTTACAGGAAGTTGAAAAAGCTCATAAAAAAGGTGAGTTTATAAAAAATTCTATGATTAGCAAAATTGTTTTGATACTACTATAGTAATACAGAGATAACATATGCCTGTACAATGTATTTTTTTCTTCTAGGTATATGTACAACCCTTCCAATGGATACTGTATCTGCATTGACCATCATCGCTTTTAGCCAAATTTTGATGTTTACTCAATTTGGACACTTGCCTCTGGCATCAAGGAGGTAACTATTTTAATTTTATTATCAGGTCCAAATGATTAAATAGAACCAAAGATACCTATGATTACGAAGAATAAGATTCTGTTCAAACAAAATCATTGTAACTGTTACAGTGACCAACATTTTTTCTCCTGTTACAGTGTAAAATGATACCTTATAAATCTAACTCCACACTGTAATATTGCCTAATGTATAATAACCATCTCTTGGTATTATCCCAAAAAAACCAATAGGATATCTATTCAGTTTTTGTATATGATGATTTTCACTTACCTACTCTGAAAAATCTTTGATTACACAGAGGCTCTTTCTGAGGATTATAGAATCTTGGTAACTAATAAATATTTTTTATTTATTTACTTACTAGAATGTATTCATCATTCAGCAGGTATCCTGAAGACTGACCGTGCAGGAAGTACATGGTGAACATCAGTATTTCTTCATTGCATCATTGCGCTGGTCGTATGTAGGCAGCGGCCATATCAACCAATGGCAGACAATGGGCATCATGGCAGACACTAATAAGTGTAACGTGACAAAATACATGTAAGTAACATTTTCTGTAGGTTGCAGAGGATGTTTACTGAGGGATGCCTGACTTGTTATTCCTGACTGACCCTAACATGAATCTTTTCCTATGTTAGCTAAGAATATGAAGATGTTAAAATAAAAAGTTAGTCATTGTAACTGTTACAGTGACCAACATTTTATCCTGTAAAATTGTATCTTGTTACCAGGGACCGAAACCGGTATGAACAATACGGGTATTGTTTCGGTTACAACATTAATTTTTTTGACAGTTATTTTTAAAGGTTACCTATCTTAAATTGGATACAACCAGTATTAATACTGGTTACCAACCAAAAAATTACCTCTGTCTTACACGTGCCGTCAGCATTAGTCACAGGGCGCGCATCGCCTGTGTGTGTGTAACTGGTATTAAAATGGTGTCCTAAATAGAGGTAACCAAAATTCTTCTGATACCTGTACTGTAATTTATAAAGGTTTCGGTCCCTGCCTGTAAGTGTAAAATTATACCTTTTTATGTCTAACTCCACACTGTTTCATATTGTATGATAACCATCCCTTGCTATCATCACTTAACACAGCAATATATCTGTTCAGTTTCTGTTCATGATGATTTTCACTTACCTACTCTGAAAAATCTTTGATTACACAGAGGCTCTTTCTGAGGATTATATAACTAACTACCCAATATTTTTTATTTATTTATTTACTAAAAATCTATTCATAATTCAGCAGGTATCCTGAAGACTGACCGTGCAGGAATTATGTGGTGAACATCAATGCTTCTTCATTGCAGCATTGTGCTGGTCGTACGTAGGCAGCGGCCATATCAACCAATAGGCATCAACATGGCAGACACCAACATATATGTAAGTATTACATCCTTTAGGTCACAGAGAATGTTTTCGTGCTTAAAACAGAATTAAATTTGTTATTCCACTGAATCTAACGTGAATCTTTCTTTATGTTAGCAGGTAAAGCGTCAACTGCCAAGAGATTCCTCCGCCATTTGATTGATTTTATCTAGGGAATCAAACTAAATCTGTACATCGACTAAAGTTGATAGATATTGAAGGTGATTTTTTTTAAATAAATGTATCGTTAAAACTCCTTGTTCTTTTATTTTTAACCCGTAACTTGTGCCACTCTAGGCATTCTGAAAAATAATAACACCCAGAATCTAGTAGTGGCTTACAACTGCCGATCTATTCTGTAAAATCACATTGTGAAACCGTGACCAAGCTGTCATTGTGTCATTCCCTCAGGTGGCTCACATCTAGAGATGGGCGGTGGGAAAATACCCAGGGTATTACCCATTTGGGTAAATACCGGGTATTTATGTGGGAAAAAACCCAATAGACGGGTATTTTCATTATCTACACTAATACAATAAAGCTGAAGCGATTTTTTTGTTTGTTCAAACGCGGTAATCTGGGGAACTACCAGTAGGATTATAAAACATGTTTCTGCATATAAAAAATAAAGTATGTCGGAGGAATGGTATGAGTCTGCTGGGGTTGCGGGTTTGTCTGAGAGGGATATCGCGGCCCCAGCACATAGGCAACGGAAGGAACACGGGTGGGTTTTAGTCAGTAAAAGTCTGACACTCCCTCTCGCTCTGCCCAGAGCGGGAGGAGTCATTTGATGATTTCCCACCCAAAAAAAAAAAAAAAAAAAAAAAAAATGGTATGAGTCTCTCTAGTTATCAGGCATATTTTAACTACTGTACTGTGGGCGTACTATGGGTAGTGTTGGTTATTGCGCAATAGAAACACCGTTGCAGTTCAAATCAAATTATAATTTACAATAACATTACTCACACTAGCATTTCACACACTGTATGTACACGACACAACTATTCGAAACGCGGGACAGTTTCTAAACGTCTTCACGGGTTGACCGCCACCCATCCAGTCTGCCTCTGCTCTGCTGCTCTGCCGAGCCCGGGCTGGCGGCCGATCCGAGCGCCACGTTGTAGACTCTGTCAAGCGCCGCCGCTAGGCGGCGCTGGCGCCCCGATTAGTCAACTCAGCAACGAATTTGCGACCAGCGTTGCCAACTCAGCACTTAAAGTGCCAGATTTGGCACTATTTTCATGTGTCTAGCACTGAAATTTAAGAAACAGCACCTATCGCAAAATCTAGCACTAATTTTGATATGTTTGCTTACTCACAAAATGCAATAACAAAACGCAAATTAGTGTAGTCCTCTGCACTTCGGTAGGGGATTCCCGTAAACATAAAAATAAAAGCGATTATGGCGGACGGCGCGGACTCTGCTATATTTGTCTCTTTCTCATAAGATAACTCCTTCTTTGTCTTACCTTGCTTGTTTTTCATTCGTTTGTGTTTTTGATTTATTATGTCATAGTCTCTTTTGCGCTGCAGAATAATTACCTTATTATTCCTTTACTTACATAGATTTGTGTTTTATACGGTGACAGTGAGACGAAAATGGATGTTCCTTTAAGTAAAAAAGGTAGTTATGTTCAAAGTTATAGGAAAGAATGGGAGGACGATCCAAAACTCAAAAAATGGCTTAGGCCTGTTCTTGGGAAAAGCTCAAAAGCAATGTGTTCCTTGTGTTAAATAGAATTTAATGCAAGAATATTTGAAATTAAACGGCATTCGGAATCAAAAAAACATATTGATAAAATGAAACCATTTTCTTCGGGGCAGACTACACTAATTGTTGAAAAAGTTGATACCGACGCAAACCCAGACATACATCACGCAGAGGGTCTATTATCAATGTTCGTTGCAGAACACACAGCTGTCATGCCGATCGACCACCTTAGCCAAGTGTGTGCAAAAGCTTTCGCAGACTCAAAAGCCGCCTGTAATATGAAGCTCCATCGTACAAAATGTGGTGAGATTTTAAAAAATGTTTTGGGGCCGCATTTTAAATCTGTCTTAAAACAGGACATTGGTGATAGTAAATATAGTCTCATAATTGACGAATCAACAGACATAACCGTACACAAGTACTTAGGCATCGTTATATGAAGAAAATAACGTCGACGTTTTTAGCTTTGAGTCCACTAGAGACGTCCGATGCAAGAGGTATTGTAAATACTATTATTAAGACAGTGCAAGGTGAAATGGAGTTAAACCTTCAAAATTTAGTAGGATTGGGCACCGATAATGCCAGTGTCATGATTGGTATTAATAACGGCGTATATAAAATTATGAAAGAAGAATACGGTTTGCCACATTTAATTCTAGTTAAATGTGTTTGCCATTCACTCCAATTGGCCGTTTCTCACGCTTCAGAAGAAACTATCCCTCGTAACATCGAATTCCTCCTAAGGGAAACATTTAATTGGTTTTCCATGTCACCAAATCGACGTCAAGAATATGCAGACATATACGCAACTATAAATTGTGGACGACAACCACTGAAAATATTACAAAAATGTGCTACTAGATGGCTCTCAATCGAGCCAGCAGTGCAAAGAATTTTGGACCAGTGGTTGGAGCTGAAACTGTTTTTTGAGATTGCCAGAAGAAAAAATAACTGTTACACGGCTGAACTCTTATACGAAGCGTATTCTGATTTGCAAAATAAAGTTTATTTAATTTACATAAAATCAATACTTGGTCAGGTACAATCGGCGCTAAAAGCATTCGAAGGCGAAAATTCAGATCCAACAAGATTATTAGAAACTTTGATAAAATTGCTCGAGTCGTTTTGTGATAAAGTAGTGATCCCGGGAAGACGTCACTCTTTTAACATTTTTGAAGATAATGTTGCAGATTACCTGGATCCGTCTCCTTATCTTGGCTACAGTTTTGAGAACGCTATGCAATCCTTAGAAGATACCAAAAAGCAAGCATTAAGAAAACGTTGCGTAAATTTTACGGTAAAACTAATAAAACAATTGCAACAGCGGCTTCCTGAAAATGTAACCCTCCTGAAAGATATGAATGTCATGAGCGTCACTAACGCTTTAAAACCAAATAAAGGGCTCGTCGAAGTTGTGAAGTTAGCGGAACACTTTGTACAGAATCCAGAAACTATTGATAAAATTGTTGCCCAATGGAAAAGCCTAACTAGCAACACTTGGGAAAATGTGACTGATACAGTAAAATTTTGGGTTGAAGTGTCAGATTTTAAGGACGCAAGCAATGAAAATTCGTATAGCGAACTGGTTTCGTTGGCTTTTACAGTGCTCACATTGCCACATTCAAATGCGGACGTTGAGAGGGTTTTTAGCGTAATGAACATCGTAAAAAATAAATTGAGGAACAAAATTAACTTGGACTCCCTAAATTCAATTATTCGTATACGAACTGGACTCAAACATTTGAACAAAACTTGTTATACATATGATATAGATATCCTTAAAAAAATAGGCAAGAAAGATATGTACACATTTAAATTTAAAAAGTCTGCTATAAGTGTAAATGAGCCACAGCCCTCCACTTCAACAGCTGTACAAGGAACCGCAGCAGAGACAGACGGTACAAGTAGTGAGGATGATGATTGGATTTAACGATAATAAGATTTTTAATATTTCGATTTTTTTAAATTTTGATGGTCACATCCTCCAATTTAACTATATATTTTTTTTATTTTTGTTTAAATGTAACATAACATAACTTTGATATTAATGTCATGACAATTTGAAAATTAAAACTTTTTATTCTACACGTTATTTTTCTTATTTCATATATTTGGCACTATTGTTAAAATTTTATACCAATTTAGCACTTTTTGAGATGTTACTTAGCACCCAACCGTGGCATTGAGTTGGCAACCCTGTTTGCGACAAGTATATCACGTATTTCACTCACAGATAACTATATACTAGTCGGATTTCACTGATCGCCATGTAGAGCCTAACACTGTCTCCTAAGATACAGGACTACCTAGTTTAGGAGGCAGGGTTACATAATCTGTGTAGATTTATGTAGATATACCATGTTGTTTTGTACATCTGATACAGGACTACCTAGTTTAGGAGGCAGGGTTACATAATCTGTGTAGATTTATGTAGATATACCATGTTGTTTTGTACATCTGCTTTTGTGTATCTTGTGTGTTTCGTAATAAAGATTATTATTATTATCTCCTTTATTTCATTTTAAATACTTACAAATTACATTTTTAAATATTATAATATTAAAACATTTAAAAATATAAAAATTAGTAGCCCACCGGTATCGGGAACAGGGTCCAAGCTACCGGCGGTCAGGGCTCCAAAGAGAGGAACCTCCTGACAATGCGAGCCGTTTCTAGAAGTACCGCTTTCTGAATCAAGCCCTTGATCCAGCTGCCCAACGAGAGCCTCCTTAGGTGTTGGTCGAGGCTCTTGGCAACTAAGCCATTGGCTGATACGACTATCGGCACAATGATCGCTGAGTCCACATCCCACATGTCGACAACCTCGTGAGCCAAATCAAGATACTTGATTTGTTTATCTTTCTCAGCTTTCACGAGGTTCCCGTCATGCGGGACCGTTATGTCAATTATCATTGTGCGCCGCTGTACTCGATCCACCACCACTATATCAGGTTTATTGGCAACAATAGTCCTGTCAGTGATGATGGATCGATCCCAGTAAAATGTGATATTTCCATTTTCGAGAACTGGGTCGGGCACATACCTGTAGTACGGCACTTCCGATTCCACAAGATTGTATTTCAGAGCAAGTTGCTGATGGATAATCCTGGCTACAAGGTTGTGTCTATGCAAGTACTCTTCGTTAGCTAGACGAGAACAGCCGGAGATAATGTGTCGGTTTGATTCTCCCGGACGGTGGCATGCTCGACAGATGTCAACCGTGCCGTCTTTCACAATAAATCTACGGTAGTTGTTCGTCATGATAACTTCGTCCATAATTGCACAGACAAAACCTTCGGTTTCCCCAAAGAGGTCACCAAAACGGAGCCAGGCTACGGACGCTAGAAAATCTACATCGGGTCTATGTAGGGCCCGAAAAAAGCGTCCGTAAAGCTTCTTACTTTGCCATACCTCCTTGCGATCGTTAGTGTCAAGCACTACAGGCTTGCGCCAGTTCTCTTTAGCCATGGAGAGCGGGGTGAGGTTCTTGTCCACCGCGACCACATCTCGATGCAACCCCACGTCGGCTTCCAGGAAATATTCCCTGAGACTGCATATCTCGCGATTGTGGAGGGTCTTAGCGTTTAAAAAACCTCGACCTCCACACTTTCGCGGGATATACAGTCTCATTACCGATGACCGTGGGTGGTGCATTCGGTATGCAGTCAGCAGCGTACGGACCCTCCTATCCAAGGCGTCGAGTTCGGTCTGAGTCCATTTGAGTATGCCAAAAGAGTACATCAAAACCGGCATGACCCAACCATTGAAGGCGCGCACCTTATTTCCGCCTGATAGAAAACTATTGAATACTTTCTTCAGGCGGCCAAAGAAGCGCTCCTTCAATGATTGCTTCATGTCAGTAACATTGATGCCCAACGCTTCCGACATACCCAAATACTTATAGCTTTCGGATGTGGAGAGGGCTCTAAGATTTATGGAATCCGAGAGTTCCGTTCCCACGGATTCCACAATCTCCCCTCGCTTTACATGCATGAGCGCACATTTGTCCACACCAAATTCCATCCTGATGGCGCTACTGAAGGTTTCAGTTACTTTCAGTAGATCCATCAGTTGCAAATTGTTGGGGGCAAAGAGTTTAAGGTCATCCATGTAGAGGAGGTGAGATATAACCTGACCACCTCTCCTCAGCCGATAGCCTAGACCTGAATCCTCCAGCAGTGTGCTTAGAGGATTCAGGGCTAAACAGAACCAGAGCGGACTCAAACTATCGCCCTGAAATATGCCTCGCTCGATCCTTATCGGCTCGCTATTCCTCTGGATATTTCGACATCCTGGATAGCGAAGGACCGTCCTGCATTACCCCATACATGACATCAGGAAGGTGCGCAGAGTTGCATCTTCTTTATACAACTCCAGCACCCTCATGAGCCATGTATGTGGCACCGAGTCATAGGCCTTCTTATAATCTATCCAGCATGTCGACAGATCCTTTCGGGAACGGCGACCCTGCTGGCTAACGGTCATATCAATGAGGAGTAGCTCCTTAGTACCGCGGGACCCGTTCCTACATCCATTCTGAGAGGCAGACATGATGGAGTTGGTGTCTATATGTTTATTAATTTTAGCTCTCAAAATGAAAGTAAGAACTTTATAGACCGTCGGTAAACACGTAATCGGCCTATAATTTTTGGGTTCCGCGGTGCTACCTGATTTATGGAGCAGGTGGGTAACTCCTGTCGTTAGAAACTGGGGTAGCGAACCAGACTCCAAAGCAGTCTGCTACTGAGCCGCCAAGCGAGCGTGCGATCTTGTAAACCATTTAATCCAGAAGTTGTGCAGCCCATCCGGCCCTCGGGATTTCCAGTTCGGCAACGGACGGACTGCACGTGCTACATCTTGGGGGCAGATGGTTATAGCCCCCATTTCTGGTATTGGATCGCAGGCTCGCTCGACTTCCCGAGTCCAATCACCTTCGGTGTGACTGCAAGGCACCGACCAGATGCTGCGCCAGAAAGAGCACATGGCAACATCATCCGGCAGACGCGTGTCAGCCACACCTTGGTAAGGTCGCTCCCAAGCCCTATAAACCCACCTTTCATCGCTCTGGAAGGTGCGATTCTGAGTGTATCGTTCCACTCGCCGCTTATACCTACGAATACGGTTCGCCCATGCATACACTTTCTGCTTCAGGAAGTCGATGCGCTCTGTGACACGGGCCATATAGTCCTGGGGGCTGATATCAGTCCCTAAAAACGCCCGCCTCACAAAGCGCATCACTCTAGGGCGAGTATTGCCCTCCCTGAAACAGATTAGTTTGCCGATGAGGGCTCTGGCCCCACCAATACGGCGCTCAATCCTGCACTGCCAAGCTGGTACGGCTGGTTTCGGTCGTGTAGCTCTGGAGTCATTTGCAAATTTGACGTGAGCTACACGACATGCCGCTACAGCCGCGCAGTACAGAATCGAATGTGTATCGGTGAGGTCTTCGCAGTTATCAATATAGTGTGATAGCTGCGAATCCAGAACCGCCACCAGCGCCCTGTTTTTGTTATGCATGGGCAAACGAGGTAAGCGTGGTCTAAGTTCGGGCGACATGGTTCGATACTCCCGAATCGCACCCTCCAAAGCACTCCTCAATTCCTCATTGCATTGGGTACTTACGTTTGTAGCCCTGTCATCAATCCTCTCGTCAGCTTGATATGTAGTGTCTTGTGGTGGCACTATATCACTCTGCGGCGGGGGACCGATGACATGGCTACTCTGCATTCCATTTCGCAGGCGATCAAGTACAGTGTCATCCAACATATGATTACGCTGGATGACCCGCACCTGATCCGACAGTCGTTGTGCCGAAACGTTGACAGCTGGCTCAAGCACCTGAAAAAGAGAGAGCATCCGAACACGGTACGCGGTCAGATTGTTTCCCCCATCTGTAGCCCCGTAGTATGAGCGCATGACGTTTTCATTGATGGAGCGTGTCCATCTCATGCGCTGCACACTTCCGCCAGGAGCTGGGACCCTATCAGAGGCCGGTGGTCCTCGAGGTCCTAAGCCGTCCGGCGGCCGGCGTCCTCCCCGTCGACGAGCAGGTGGTGGTGTCGTGGGCGGAGAGAAATACTCGTCGCTCGAGCTCGACGCAACTACCGCGGCCGGTGTCGTCACAGCGCTCACAGTGGGGCTGGGTACCGGTAGCGGCGAGGCGGAGCTGAGCGACGAGTCCGGAGGTGGTGGGCGTGCTCTACGTGTGGCTGATCGTGTCAACATCTCATTATTTCATTATTTTCTTTGGTGTTTTCGGAGGTGACATGACAGCTGATGTCACCTCCTGTTCGGCAGTTTTAGATTTAGGTCTATTGGTGTATTTTGCTCTTTTTGGAATAAATGGGGTTTCAGGTTTGTTTTCGGATTGTGTTTAACATAAATAAAAACAATAAAACTGCGTCAAAAATTAATAATATTAAATAAGATGAAAAATCTGAAAAATTAAGTTTTAAGACGTTTTGACACGTTGGTGTTGCCATTTTATTATTATTTCGTTTATTAGCTTTGTCTTCTTATTTATTTACATTTTTAAATATTTCTTAAAAAAACTACCTATATAAAAAAAAAAAACATTTAAAAATATAAAAAATAAAGTATTATTTCCTTTATTCCATTTTAAACACTTATAAATTATATTTTTAAATATTAGAACATAAAAAATTAAAACATTTAAAAATATAAAAAAAATAGTAGCCCACCGGTATCGGGAACAGGGTCCAAGCTACCGGCGGTCAGGGCTCCAGAGAGAGGAACCTCCTGACAATGCGAGCCGTGTCCAGAAGTACCGCTTTCTGAATCAAGCCCTTGATCCAGCTGCCCAACGAGAGCCTCCTTAGGTGTTGGTCGAGGCTCTTGGCAACTAAGCCATTAGCTGATACGACTATCGGCACAATGATCGCTGAGTCCACATCCCACATCGACAACCTCGTGAGCCAAGTCAAGATACTTGATTTGTTTATCTTTCTCAGCTTTCACGAGGTTCCCGTCATGCGGGACCGTTATGTCAATAATCATTGTGCGCCGCTCTACTCGATCCACCACCACTATATCAGGTTTATTCGCAACAATAGTCCTGTCAGTGATGATGGATCGATCCCAGTACAATGTGATATTTCCGTTTTCGAGAACTGGGTCGGGCACATACCTGTAATACGGCACTTCCGATTCCACAAGATTGTATTTCAGAGCAAGTTGCTGATGGATAATTCTGGCTACAAGGTTGTGTCTATGCAAGTACTCTTCGTTAGCAAGACGAGAACAGCCGGAGATAATATGTCGAATTGATTCTCCCGGACGGTGGCATGCCCGACAGATGTCAACCGAGCCGTCTTTCACAATAAATCTACGGTAATTGTTGGTCATGATAACTTCGTCCATAATTGCATAGACAAAACCTTCGGTTTCCCCAAAGAGGTCACCAAAACGCAGCCAGGCTACGGACGCTAGAAAATCTACATCGGGTCCATGTAGAGCCCGGAAAAAACGTCCGTGGAGCTCCTTACTCTGCCATACCTCCTTGCGATCGTTAGTGTCAAGCACTACAGGCTTGCGCCAGTTCTCTTTAGCCATGGCGAGCGGGGTGAGGCCGTATTATTATTTAATCACTAGAATATCAAAAATCCACAAAGCAAAATCCAGTTCGTCAATAAATCCCGGAGGACACGGTGGAGCATACGGTGGAGGTCTACCGCCGTGTCCTCACGGAGGCGATCGGCGGCGGCGATCTCTCGCGTCCGGCCCTGGTTCAGGCCATGGTCCGGAGCGAGAGTGCATGGGAGGCCGCCACTTACTTCTGCGAAGCAGTAATGCTCGCAAAGGAGGTGGCGGAGCGCGCGAGGGAGAGGCAAGATTCGCGCCCTCGCGCCCCTAGTCGCCGCAGGAGACGCCCCGGGCTTCGGAAGTCGCGAGCCGACTTCCGGCCACCGTAGGCGCGGGCTTGCGGACGGTGAGCAATGGGCAGCTTGCCGTCCGATAAGGACCAGGCCTGGGTCGACGGCGCGTTGTGTTCCACGCGCGCCTCAAAGGGATGTCAGCACTAACTGACGGGGTCCGTAAGGACCAACACCTGCTGGGGTTGCGGGTTTGTCCGAAAGGGATATCGCGGCCCCAGCACACAGGCAACGGAAGGAACACGGGTGGGTTTTAGTCAATAAAAGTCTGACACACACTCTCGCTCCATCCAGAGCGGGAGAAGTCATTTGATGCTTTCCAATACTCAAAAAAAAAAGTCGTCTATAAATCAAAGAAACTAACACAAGTGCGCACGGTATGAAGCCAAAACAGTGGGAGCAGGTAGTTTCGAGCGGCTTATTGGTCTGTGTGAATGTTACAGGTTCTAAGAAAAGATAAACTTGTCTTAACTAGCGTTAAAGCTTATCTAAGTGGAAATAACGTGACTCACTACTTAATTATCCATTCTTTAAAGCTTTTTTACGTAAAATGTGGCAGTGGAGTGCGTCATTTCAACTTATACAAGCTCTAACTAGTAGTAATAAAGTTGAAAAACTATGTACTATTTAATGTATGTGTATCTAAACATTATATAAGCTAAATTTTAAAACACCCGAATATTTTCCCAATCGGGTATTTTCCCTAGAATTTACCCACTTTTGGGTTTTTACCGGGTAAAATCCCATCTCTACTCACATCAGCTAAGTGAGCTGTCAATAGTGTCAATCCCTAGCATCAGGTGGCTCACTTCAGCTAAGTGAGCTGTCATTAGTGGGTACACTACATAAATACGAAAAACTTTATTCCGTCAGTCACAAATACGAATTTCAAAATACCGATTTTCATAACTCCGAATGGTTCAAAATTCCGACTATAACAATTCCGACTTATCATTACTCCTATTTTTTATAATTCCTAAATTTCAATATTCCTAACGTTTATAATAACTATTCTCAAAATACCGAGTTTTAATAGATCGAATAACAAAAACTCCGATTTAATGATAATTCGAAACATCAAAAATACGAATTCCGATTATTAAAATACCGATTAATACAATTCCGAAATGAAAAATTGCAAGCAAGCATGCAACATGCAAGCGGGCATGCAGGATGTCCCTTGTTTCATCGAAAAGAAATTGCCAAATTATCACTTCCTAAACAATTTTCCGCATAATTTCATTTGCCAAATTATTAATTAGCAAAAAATCTCTTCACTAATAATTGTAACGCAAACCTAATGTTTTGCAAGTGAACGTTTAAACAATAACTTGTTCACCAACTAGTACTTTTACCAATTTTTATGTTGTCAAATATTTCAGTTGGGATAACTCATTTTACGCAAAATAAAGACGTTTTATTACATGGGTGTTTTTTCCACTTGGTACAAATTCTAAACAGGTAATAATAATATTAATATAACGATAAATATAAATATAAAAATAGCAACACTGATCTGATACGTCAACAACGTAATTTTTTCTCTTATAACTTAATTCACATAATCAGTTATTTCCCTAGATCATATAAATACAAAAAGCTCATTATAACTCCATAGAATATACAACAAATATATTTATAAACAATAAAAACAACTACAATGAAAAACCAAAAAATATATAGAAAAATCAAAAATGACGTTGTCATATTCGGACTTCCGTTAAATCCTATCAATGATATTTTATTATAATATCATTGAATCCTATGCAATAAATTATGAGAGATTTCAAACCACCAATATGTTGACGAATCGGGATCGATCCATCATCACTGACAGGGCTATTGTTGCGAATAAACCTGATATAGTGGTGGTGGATCGAGTAGAGAGGCGCACAATGATTATTGATATAACGGTCCCACATGACGGGAACCTCGTGAAAGCTGAGAAAGATAAACAAATCAAGTATCTTGACTTGGCTCACGAGGTTGTCGACATGTGGGATGTGGACTCAGCGATCATTGTGCCGATAGTCGTATCAGCCAATGGCTTAGTTGGCAAGAGCCTCGACCAACACCTAAGGAGGCTCTTGTTGGGCAGCTGGATCAAGGGCTTGATTCAGAAAGCGGTACTCCTGGACACGGCTCGCATTGTCAGGAGGTTCCTCTCTCTGGAGCCCTGACCGCCGGTAGCTTGGACCCTGTTCCCGATACCGGTGGACTACTATTTTTTATATTTTTAAATGTTTGTATTTTTATATTCTAATATTTAAAAATGTAATTTATAAGTTGTTAAAATGAAATAAAGGAATATTAATATATTTATAATATAAATAGATTTGTCAAACACATTTAAAATATTAATATTAACTATTCTGGTAGTAGTTTTTTTTTAGATAGTAATATTTTTTTAAATTATTAATCTCGTCTAACTAGTTCAGTTTCGGATAGCCTGTTTTTTTCCATATTTTTTTTCTATATAATCTAATCGTTTCTGGCACTCGCCAGACTCATTAGTCTGCTCAAGGTTCTCGGCAAAATCTATGAGAGGCTTATTTATAAGCGTCTCAGAGAATACGCCGAGACCAAGGGCCTCATTCCCAACGAACAGTTCGGCTTTCGAACTCAGCACTCTAGCGTGCATCAGGTCCACCGCATCATGGAGGACATAAGCGCTGGTTCCCAGCGCGGCTTGATGACGGGTGCTATCTTCTTCGACATAGCGAAAGCTTTTGACAAAGTCTGGCACAACGGCTTATTATATAAGCTCTACAAACTCGGTATGCCAGATCGTCTCGTGCTCATCTTACGAGACTTTTTGTCGAATCGCACCTTCCGCTATCGCATCGAAGGAGCGCTCTCCTCCCCCCGACCCTTACGCGCGGGAGTCCCTCAGGGCTCCGTGCTATCTCCTCTCATTTTCACGCTGTTCACCAGCGATATCCCTAAAAGTAACAAGGCGCAGTTGGCTCTGTTCGCAGACGACTCGGCCATTTACTATTCAGGCAGAAGCCCCGACGCGATAGCTCTCACTCTCCAAACCGCAGTCGACAAGCTCGGCACGTGGTTCAGAAAGTGGAGAATCGAGGTCAATCCCGATAAGAGTCAAGCGGTTCTCTTCAAGAAACCGAGACTCAAAAAACTTATTAACACGCTCCCCCGACCAATCACCATGTTTGACAAGCCGATCCCCTGGGAGAAGCGAGCCAAATGTCTAGGTGTGGTCCTCGATTTTAAACTCTCATTCTCCGAGCACATAAAGCAGGCACGCTCGCGAGCCGCTTTCGCTCTCCGTAGGCTCCACTCCGTTCTCAATGCACGTGAAGCAAATTGTCACTCAGGTGCAAATTGCGTACCTACACGGCGTGCATTAGACCCATTATGACCTATGCGTGTGCCGCCTGGGCACAAGCCAAACCCTACCATCTCCATAAGATGCAGACCCTCCAAAACCGTTTCCTTCGAATGGCGACGGCTTCCCCCTGGTATGTTAGGAACGAGATCCTCCATCTCGACCTTAAAATCCCCACAATAACCCAATTTCTAAAACGCAATGCAACGCGTTATTTTGATAAAGCCGCAATACATCGCAACCCTCTGGTTGTGAAGGCCGCCAGTTATATTCCCTCTAGAATAAGTAAAATCCGCCGTCCAAGTCATGTTCTCAACGACCCAGATGACCCCATAACCCTCCTCCAGGAGAGCAATAGGGCCACCAGTACAGTAAAGAAACACACACACCGACAAACGTTCCGACCTCGCCGCAGAGGTCCGCGACCGCGTCCCTCCCGAGTAAATGATACTCCCCCCCGACCCTTGCTCGACGATGCGCCAGCCCGCGTCGAAGCTGAGCCCGTAGTCTTAAATTCCCCGAATAATAATAATCTATGTTTGATCCAGCCTGTCTCATCTTGCTGTCCTCCCCCCAGCGACGCCCTAAGCCGAGGTCCGTACCCCACAGGGGGTGCCCTTAGCGAGCGTTCGCCTAGTTTTAATTAGAATAGTTTATGCCCCTGGCTGGAGGCTTTAAGTGTAGAAGCTTAAGGCAGCCACAGGAAAGTCCAGTTAAGCAGCTACGACCTCCTCAGAGGTTAACTGCGAGATGCCCTATATAAAAAAATAAAAAAAAGCACTCGCCAGAAAAAAAAAAATTGTTTGGGTAGTGAAGTTTGGAGCGCGCAAGCCCCACCACGACGTCAACGTAGAGATACTACGGTGGGGTTATTATTATTATTATTCATTTACTAATTCGAGTTACAATGACTCATACAATATTCAATACAACACACATACACCAAACAATACATTACATTACAATACAATGAGCAATATTCACTCACAGGCAGTATTGTCTCGCGCAAATTCGATGCAAAATACCGCCAACGTAGCAAGCAAGCAGTAGGCTGGATCGCCAGTCGCCAGTCGCATTGCTGTGTCGGTCGACCCAGGCCGACGGACGACGAAGATTTACCGCGTATATTCGGCTGTTAAACGAGCCCGACCGGCTTGCATTAATTGCATTTATTTGACATGTTTTGAGGGAGTCAAGCATAGGCGACGAAAAATATTCATCCAGTGTCTCAATCTAGCCGATAGACAATGATTTATAACGAAAACGAGCGCGTAAAATTTCATCAACAGACCTTTGGGCGTATACTTAGGTAGATATTATGAATAAACTACTGGATGTATTTACAAAAAAATACAATTATTTGAACTATTGAATAAATTATCTATCCCTGTACGGTTTCTATTTTGGCATTTTCTTACTAATATGATATTTATGATTACGCCCAAAGACGAGTTAAAATTAGTATTGAAAGGAAGTTTCGACGCTCATAACTTTCAAACCAATTTTTTTTTTCATCTGCTTCCATAGAGGGCTAGATTGATAGATTTTTAGTTTTGAACGTACACCGTCAAACAAACGAGTAATAACAGTACTGAGTTTGTATGGAAGAGTGACCGACTACGCCGTACCCATAAAGCAACAGATTTTGTTATGGTTTCTGATACTGCCGTTGCTATTAGTATTGGCTCGGCACTAGATTTTTTTGGCTTATTACATTCCTTAAGTTTCTGAGCAGATTACAGCCGATATGAGTCTTTTTATGAAATTATTTTGTTGTTGTCTACTTCATATTATGCATTTCTACTCTTATTAACCGACGTTCAAAAAGGAGGAGGTTATATGTTCGACGCGTATGTATGTTTTTTTTTGTCTCTCGGTTTTTACCTCAGTCTCCTGCTACATCAAAACACGTTAAAATCAGTTTGAATTACCGCGTCTAGCGTAGCGTTGCTGTGCGGTCTGAATGAAAGATCGAAGTGAACTTAGCTTACAACCACTCGCGTCCGTCTCGGCTCGCGGTTGGGTTAGCCGCTACGGCGAGTTGTGTGAGTGAGGTTGTGCTGCGGCCAGTCTGCTTAACAGTATCCTGGTACGTTATTTAAAATCTATTGTTTTCTCTATTCTTTTTTTGTATTCATAGGTCGTAAATTCGTTACATTAGAGTACAGAATTGCAAATTTCAACATAAAATGTTGCATTGACGTAGTTATTGGCTAAAAACTTAAAATAATCTCATAATAACCAGGAGACTGACGATGAATCAGGAGACTGGGAGTCATCAAGGATCCGCACGAATAGTAATCCAGTTATCATGATTGATATATTAATTATTGGTACATTTATGTATTATTTGATTAGTTACATATTTATTTATCGAAAATCAATAAGCTGGGAATTTCCTGAAGCAAAAACTCAGATTTCTAACATTAAAACTTAATTATTATTTATTTATTGTTTAAAAACAATCATATTTAAAAAAAAAAAACATCTATTATATAAGTTTTTTGATAAAAATGTAAAATATGTGTAGGTAATATTTGAATGCGTAAAAAACCGTATACATTTCATTACATTCTTTTACAGAAAAATGGCAAAGCCAAAAAATATTACTAAGGAAGAAAGGCCGAAAAAAAACAAGAAAAAAATTCCAAAGCTGGAAAAGCAAAGAGAGCAAATGACAAAGAATCGGATGATTGTTTTTGCATTAACTATGGTGCTTTATATACTGAAGATACCACGGGAAACGATTGGGTTGGTTGCATCAAAAGTGACTCTACCTCATTTACATGCCCCGATTACTCGTCGGACAGTGACTACAAATAATACTATCTATAGACTGGAGAATAAGATGTTTTTCTTTTTAATAAGATTAAGGTTTATTTGATTTTTGTTTACTCTCGTATACAGGTTAAAAATTATATGAATGTTGCCATTTTGTAGTTGTTTAGAAAACTTGTTATTTTTCATAATTTTATGCAAAAATCGAAAATTTAAAAGTCTCATCTTATAAGATTATAGTCTTATAAAGACTGGTTAAGCACTTTTAAGTTTAAGTTTTTTGAGTTTTGAACTCTGTAATTGATGTTATTGAATAGTGAGATTACTGTTAAGTTACAAATACCTAATTAAACTATTGAAGACTGATGAAACCTTAAAAGTTTTGTACTAAATGTAAGTTTATTTAATTTTCAATAATTATTTTGAAAACTTTGACAAAGTCTGTTGTATAGAGTATTATAGAATAGAGAGAAGAAGAGAAGAGAAAGAAAAGAAGAGAAAAACTATTTGATTTCAATATTTTCAACTTTCCTAATTTTGTAATTAGTACTAATTAGTGTAATTTTGTGATTATTTGTGAGTCAAGGTCTTACAATAGAAGTGCTCCATGGAAGACACTATTTTTATGCCATTTAACTATTTTAGTTTAAGTTCTTTTGTATCAATACTCAGTATCCTGTTCATAGCCCCAGTCTCCTGGGCCCATATTCTTTTTAAATGGTCATAAATTTGAAAAAAAATATTTTTTTGACTGGCCCGTTTGAGATCAGTAAAAGAACGACCTAAGCTAGACGTCAAGCTACTTTTCTGACCTTGATGATGAGATGCCAAAAAAATGTTGTGCCACAAATCACTTCATTTTCGTCCCTCCTGAGTAGAACCACCCATTTACATAGCAGGTACTGGTATTCGAATTTGTGTGGGGTAGGTACCACAACTAAAAAGTGAAAAATAAAAACTTTTTACAAAAAAAAACACAACCGACTTCCGAAAAAAAACACTACAAAGTGAAAAATAACTTTAATTTCGGAAGTCGGTGGCAACAAACGCAAACTCTAAACTAAAGACACCGACTTCCGAAATTAAAGTTATTTTTCACTTTGTGTGTTTTTTCTGTAAAAAGTTTTTTTTTACGAAATATTTTTGTTGTATCTCTTTAGGTCCTGGTAGTCCTTTGTCGACTAACGACGCCAGATTCAACGTTCTAGCTGAACACGTTTTTGCAATAAACGATTTGGAATTTCGATAGTGAAAAATAGACGGTTGCGCGCATGAATGTGCTCTCGCGATGTGACATCATAGCCTACCTATCTTTTGCGTGCTCAACCATTACTGTAGCATTAAAAATCTTGTAGTCATTAGCGTTTAAAATCTTAAATGTTTTTGACGATCAGAAATACTGTACTCCGAGCGAAAAGACGTTTTCACGTTAAAATTGCCGATCTTTACAATTTAGCCTTCAAAAGCTGCAGTCAGCCGTAAAAGTAAATAAAATCGACTTTCAGTTGTTATAGAATTACCTACTCGCTCCGCCGCAGCCGCCGTTTCCGCTGTGTCGTTCTGCTGCGCCGAGGTTTTACTGCCCCCCCCCCCCCCCCGCATAGGTTTCTCTGACCCAAATCAACCCTGTAGTCAATGGTTGTCTTCGTTAATGTTGGTTTAGTTATGGAGTGCACAGAAAGAACCACAAGTTGAGTTTAAAGTTATATTAAAATGTAGAAGGTTAACAAGTTAAAGTGGTAGCATGGTCACAGTTCTAACCTAACCTAGCCGTTTCGATTTAAAAAAGGGTTACTTCCCCTTGTCCCCATTAGCCGAATGTACGTTATGGGACAACGGGAATAAACTAAAAATATGTCGATTTCCTCCAATTCTGCAGTTTCTGGCAACATCACGTGCGACATACGAGTATTATGTGTTATGTTCACAATGTTATTTACCATCGAGTTGAGCGACGGTATGTTCATCGAAAGATCCATCTTCATGTTGCTATTGTATTGGTTATGCGTGTGAATTGTTAATTCCTTCGATTGCAACAAGCAACCCTGTGCCAAGGTCAGTGTCCCAAAGGGCATGGAGTGCGTAGTGATATAATTTTCACACAGTTCCGCAACAAATCGCCGGCCAAGTATTCGCTGTGTGTAACGCGTAGCACATTTTTTACGTCACAAGGTGAGGTCGTTCGATCACCCAATATTTTTGCTTCACAGGGGGTATTGCTGTTATGCAAGTTGAATATTGGTAGATTCTTGTTGCATATCAAATTTCCTGGTTGAATGTGACTACACCGCTTCATGTCATCTGTAGATGAAGAGACGTAAGTGCTCTTCCCGAAGTTTACTGCTATGTACTGCGAAGCTAGCAACGATGACTGCTCCTGTGCTTGTTTTCATGGGCAACAGAGTAGCTTAGTATAGAGTGAAGTAGAGATATCTGAGATCAATGGGACGTGTATCTCGAACAAGTAGTAGTTAGTGGTCACTCGCGCTCTCACGTATAGCAGACAAAACCAGAAACATCAGAAACGATATCAAAAACCTCTACAAAAGAGGTTTTTGATATCGTTTCTGATGTTTCGGCCAGGCAACGACGAGGTCCTCGGGAGTTTTCCGGCGATTACAGTTAGTTGCTCGATTAAGTTGACAGGTGTAAGTAGGTGCATGGATGTCGGATATGTTGCTAACAGAGTAACAGCCTCTTCGGTATTCTAGATCAACGGTTTGCAGATAAATACCACAACGACATACAAGCTGTCCAAAATAGTGAAAACTATCTACCTACTAGATTTTATAAAAAAACTTCAATTGTCGAACTTCAAAACAATATGCTGAAGAAGAATGAACAAACCATCATGCGACAGTTGGGTTTAATAGACGACTTCATGGCGCGGACGAACACCAACTTAGCCAAAGTGGAGTCTGAAATGGAAGTAGTGATGGCTACTAACTACTTCAACTCGGCCCCACTAACAGCATATCTGCTGATTACCAATTTAGAGAGGGTTCAAGAGATGCTGTTTGAAAGCCTAACTGATGTCTACAAAAGGCACATAGACTAGACATCCACCTACGACGCTACTACGACTAGCACTCTAGCGTGCATCAGGCCCACCGGATTATCGAACACCAGCGCTGACTTCCAACGCGGTTTGATAAACGGTGCCGTATTATTATTATCTCCTCTAATTCGGAGCACCTGCCATCTTATGTCTTCACCACCCTTGGTTGGTAGAGAATGCCTAAGGCATTAAGTCCACCTTTGTACCTTATTGTGTGCGAGAAGTTTAAATAAATAAATATGCTTCGATTTGGCGAAAGCGTTTGAGAAAGTCTGGCACAACGGGTTATTATACAGGGTGTTCGGCAGAAGGTTGAACATACGAAAATGGCGGATCCGTGGGGCCGTCTACTACGTGTTTAGGTCCAATAACAAGACCCAGGCCACAAGGATTTTTTGAAATGATTTTTTTAAATTTAAAGGAAATTCGTGGTTGCTCAAATTTCAAACGTCAATCATTTCATTTAAAATAACAAAACTGGCAATGTTTTGTATTATTATTTTCTAGAATAATTGTAGAATTTAATATGTATTAAAAAAATTGGTTCGTATATTAATTAATTTCACTTTTCGCAAATTTCCTTCGTAATCCTTTCGGTGAAAAAAGTTCCAGGCAGTTAAAATTGGCGAATTGTTCTAGTTGTTTTGAAAGTAATTGTGCATATTGCATACCCTTAGATTGGGCATGAACCAAAGATGTTTTTCTAAAATTAGAACTGCTCTATCACTGGTAGTTTTTTTTTTAAACTCAGTACAAAGTCGGGCTTTCGGTATTTATTTTTGATTTGTTTGTAGTTTAAGGGCTCGTATTTACTTTTCTAGCAATCATCTGCGTCAAATACGAATTATGTAAGATTTTACAGTTACTTTAGATGAAAATAAAAAGTTTGAAATTTTGGCAACGACAAATTCCGAAAAAAAAAAAAAAAAACATTAAAAAAATCCTTGTGGCCTGGGTCTTGTTATTGGGCCTAAAAACGTAGTAGGCGGCCCCACGGATCCGCCATTTTTGTATGTACAACCTTCTGCCGAACACCCTGTATAAGCTCTACAAACTCGGTGTGCCAGATCGTTTCGTGTTCATCTTACGAGACTTTTTGTCGAACCGCACCTTCTGCTATCGCATCGAAGGTGCAATATCCTCTGCGCGTCCCATCCACGCAGGAGTCCCTCAGGACTCTGCGCTCGCCCCCCTCATATTTACGCTATTCACCAGCGATATTCCAAAGAGTAGAAAGGCGCAGTTGGTTCTGTTCGCAAACGATACGGCCATCTGCTACAAGGGTGCCGGCTCTGACTCGATAGCCCTCATTCTCCAAACTACAGTCGACAAGCTCAGCATCTGGTTTAGAGAAGTGGAGGATCGAAGATAACCCCGAAAAAAGCCAAGCAGTTCTGTTTTCGAGATCGCGTTCAAGGTGAAAATCCTCCCTCCCCAGACCAATCACCATATTTGGCAAGCTTATCCCCTGGGAGAAGCGAACCAAATACCTAGGTGTTGTCCTTGACCAGCATCTCTCCTTCGCAGAGCAGATAAAACAAGCTTGCTCGCGAGCCGTTTTCGCTCTTGGTAGACTCCATTCCATCCTGAATACACGTAGCAAATTGTCACTCAAGTGCAAATTGCGTACCTATACGGCGTGCGTCCGTCCTATCATGACTTATGCGAGAGCCGTCTTTGCACAAGCAAAGCCCCACCATATCCATAGGATGCAGACATTCAGACCCTGCAAAACTGATTCCTTCGCAAGATTACCGGTGCCCCCTGGTACGTTAGGAACGAGATCCTCCATCTCGACTTAAAACTCCCCACAATCCACCAGTTTCTCAAACGCAATTCGAAACGATTTGAATCCGCCGACAACCATCGCAACCTTCTGGTTGTCGAAGCCGCCAGTTATTTCCCTAGTAGAATCAGTCAGATCAGCCGCCCTAGGCAAATCCATACCGACCCAGACGACCCCATAACCTATCTCCAGGAGAGCAATAGGGCCACCAGTACAGTGCAAACACACACACACACCGACCCGCATTCAGACCTCGCCGCCGAGGTCCGCGATCGCGACCCTTCCGAGTAAATGATACTCCTCCCGTCTCTTGCTCGACGATGCGCCAACCCGCGTCGCTGCTGAGCGTGTAGTTTTAAATTCCCCTGTTCATAATAATATATGTTTGATCCAGCCTGTCCCATCTTGCTGTCCTCCCCCAAGCGACGCCCTAAGACGAGGTTAGTACCCCATAGGGCGTGCCCTTAGCGAGCGCTCACCTAGTTTTATTTAGAAAAGATTTTGCCCCTAGATGGAGGCTTTGAGTGTAGTCGCTTAAGGCAGCCACAGGAAAGGCCGGTTAGTTATGGCCGGTTAGTCATGACCTCAGTGGTCAGCTACGAGATGCCCTACCTAAAAAAAAATATTTCAATTATCACCTATTTATCGCCCTTGAAAGTGAACGCACATCATTGTTGTTGCTCGCTACTTATCGGTGACTCATCCGTGCGGTGTTTGTGTTCAGTGATTTCTAAGAATTGCTAATTATTTGGGTATTTGTGTGTGATGGAATTCCAAGAATAGGGTGCGTGTTTTGTGACACACTATTTGATTAACATTTTTAAAACACTGTTGGAGCTGCTAAAGAGTTTAAGACCATCTTTGCATTGTATAAAATTAATTTCCTTTGTATTATATAATTTCAGAGCACAGGTTCACACCTGTGCTCTTTAGCTCTAGCTTTAGCTCTTTAGTACATAGTACTCACGTACTATGTACTAAAGAGCTACCATTTACCGGGTAATACGTCTTTTATTGACTTGAATGTGCCCTGGCGGCTGTGAGTATGTCATGCTCACTCAGATGTCTCGCTGATGGTGGCGCGTGTGTTGGATCATTTAGCTCCCTTCAAAATGGTTGAGCTGAATGGTGCTAATCCATGCGTCATGTTTGTGAACGGGCGCTGTCAGTTGGGACGGGTCAACTCTTAGCTGCCTTGGCTGATTTAAATTTTTGAATTGTTCTTTGTTTTATATTTTTATTACGGACGCTTCTAACGTGCACGTCTTTCTACATTGTTCTCACATGTTTAATTTCAACATGAATGATGTAACAAATACTTTGTAACAATTTATTTAAAAGAGTGCCATAGGTACCTACTACGCTTTGGAATGGGCAACTAGCTTCATATTTCTGACTGACCGATTCCTTGACAATTCAAAAGTGCCTGTAAATGGTTTAATTGAAATAAATGCTTTGAGTTTGAGTTTGAGTTTGTGAATATTATGTTTTATGTATTTATTCATATGTACTTTTCGTTTTATGTGGGTGCTACGCCAACCTATTTTACTCAGATTTTTTTTCTGTTACTGTAATTATATCAACAGCCGCAAAATTTTGGCTCCAACTGAACTCTTGATTTGGTTTAAAATGGTGGTACATTTATCTATTTTATGAGGTACATCATTTTAGCTGCCCCAATTTGCCCGCGCGATCGCAATATGTCTGCTACGACGCGTCATAGCGCCGTAGACGCGGCGTAGCAATTGCTACGAAACTTGATATTATTTTATATTTTTATTTCTGGTACTAAAATCAAATGTTCCTTTTCAAGGAGGATATTATTTGAGCTGTGGTGTTCGCAAAAACCGTATGATCGTAAAAAATATGTTTTAGACGTTTTTTTAGCGTCTCTTATGGATGCCGAAAATGTAGATATTGCACCTTTATCACATCGAATTGTTTATGTATGTAGAAGTCTTGAAAAAATCTGCGTCAGCAGGTACTAAAGATAGACTTTTAAATAATTATATTAATTGGTTAAATGAAAATGAATGAGTAGAACCATAGAAATATAAATAACAAGAAGTGTTGAACAGTGCCATTTACAGCAGGAGCAACCGGCAGCGGTCCGCGCCGTAAAAGGCAGGCGACCCAGGGTGCCTACCACGAGCTCTTAGCGCGATCCATTTTAGGACCTAAACTGAACTGTTCTTCTAATTCGTACCATGACGTCAGTTTAACGATTCAATTTAGGCCATGCCATCTGACAGCGATTGTCCCAAACTGAGTCGCAAGTTTTGGTTTCATTCATTCTTGTTTGGTACCATGACGTACTTATAGCAGCTCAGCTGAAACGCTCAACTGTCAAAATATGCGATTCAATAAAAGTTACTATTTCTCTAACATAAACTGAAACGTTTGGTGAATAATGACGAAAATAAAGTTTTTAGTGCTATTTTAGTGGAATTTTACAAAAACCGATGTAAGTGTGCTATAATCTTTAATTTAAAGTCTAAAATACCAATTTCACATGCCTTGTTTAACCGCATTTGTTTTTCTCTAACAGATGTTTAATGAACTACTTTTTTTTTTTTTTTTTTTTGGGTGGGAAATCATCAAATGACTCCTCCCGCTCTGGGCAGAGCGAGAGGGAGTGTCAGACTTTTACTGACTAAAACCCACCCGTGTTCCTTCCGTTGCCTATGTGCTGGGGCCGCGATATCCCTCTCAGACAAACCCGCAACCCCAGCAATGAACTACTTTTATTTGAGTTTTTTGAGGAAGATTCTGCTGCGGATTTTTCCTTAGAGAACAAGATAGATAACCTAACATTACTTCTTATCTCTTGAGTTTACTTAATTCTTAAAGCCTATGTTTTTGTTAGTAAGAAAATATTTGAGAAACTACTTATATCCAATTTTTACTACAACTACTTTATGGTTTATTAACCATAATAAGTGTACTTATAATAATATTGTTGTAATATTGTTTAAGGTTTTGACTGCATTGTCATTCTATGCCTTATCAAAGACCAATTGGAGATATGGGTGGTCATTCCGTGGCACAACATCAGTATTGTCTCAAATAAACACGGCGTTATATTCTCCCGTTTCAAACGCGGTTCAGCCACAAATTGCGATCTTTCATTCACTTTTAACGATCCAAATGCCGCTGAGCGTTTTGGATGTCATGGTACGACTTTGAAGCTATGCAGTTTAAGAACCTTAACTGAAATGCCTTGCTTTTGAATCCTTTTTAATTAGATCATGGTAGGCATCGAAAGACCTTTCCGATCTTAGTACGCGATCATTGATTGCAATAAGTTTAAAGAATATATTCTTTGGAAACTGCGCGTCAATTAGTTGAAGGTTATCCGTGGTACAATATCCCTGCTTCCGTCCACAAAGTTCTCAAACATGGTGCTGAAGTATCAGAATATGCTCTTTTACCCATTGGGGAACTTTCCGATCTAATAATAGACATTTAAAACTGTTCAGACGATATTTTACACGAAAAATTACACGCGAAGCTAAGTTGTGGGAAAAAGATGAAGCTCTACAAGACGTATAGCTCCATCTCTTTCCCACACTAAAGTAATATTAAAATAGTCTGCTTTAGAGGTGGTGGTAGACCCCCAGAACTTAGTAAAACTCGGTTAATTAAGTCTGTATTTGTAACTTAGCATGTAATTTTTTGGGTAAAATCTCGTCTGAACAGTTTCAAATGTTTGTTATTAGATTCAGCTGCTTCCTCGGAAAGTTCCCCAATAGAATAATTATTTATAACTCTATCTTTAGTACGTGCTGACTTAACCTACATTAACCTCAATAGGGATGTAGACTGGGAATTAAAAAAAACTATTTAGTTTGTCAGTCAGATAATACAAAAATATTAGTTAAGTATTTTTTGCTTTATCATTAAAAATCGTTTAGTTAAAACGCATTAAAGTTGGAGAGTGGGAGCTCGCCGCTACGTTACAATCTATCTATATATATATAAACATATAAAATGCTTCATCCTGAATGACTGACTGACGGATCAACGCACAGCCTAAACCGCTGATCGTACTGAAACTTGGAGGGTGTGTTCTTTGTATGACGTAGGCATCCGATAAGAAAGGATTTTTCGAAATTCTACCCCTAAAGGGGTGAAAAAGGTGGGCAAAGTTTGTATGGGACAACGTGATTCCTTGGTCCAATCTACTTCAAATTTTGCATAAACATTCTTTAACTGAATTAATGGAAGATCTGTTCGATCTGTCCGTATTTTATTGAAATTCATCCCCTAACGGGGTTAAATAGGGGTAGAAAGTTATTTTGGGAGTGATTTGCTTCGAAGTTGATATCAATAATATACTCCTTAGAGCTTTTGATTTAAATTACATTTTATTTTGACATGTTTGAAAAGTCAATCCGATTTTATTCAAAAAAGGTTGAACTCACATAAAGGCTTGGTGCTTGCAATGCAAATACTCTTTAAAATTAGAATGTCTCGAAAGTCACCGTACTATACATATTAGTACCGCATTTGAAGGTTTGTAAGCTTTACAGAGGTCTGTATTTATTCCTTTTTTTTTTTTTTTTTGTGTTTGAAGTCATCAAATGACTCCTCCCGCTCTGGGCGGAGCGAGAGGGAGGGTCAGACTTTTACTGACTAAAACCCACCCGTGTTCCTTCCGTTGCCTATGTGCTGGGGCCGCGATATCCCTTTCGGACAGACCCGCAACCCCAGCAGGCATTGGTCCTTCCGGACCCCGTCAGTAGGTGCTGACATCCCTTTGAGGCGCGCGTGGAACACAACGCGCCGTCGACCCGGGCCTGGTCCTTATCAGACGGCGAGCTGCCCATCGCTCACCGTCCGCAGGCCCGCGCCTACGGTGGCCGGAAGTCAGCTTGTGACTCCCGACGCCCGGGGCGTCTCCAGCGGTGACTAGGGGCGCGAGGGCGTGCAGCTTCAATCTCCCTCGCGCGCTCCGCCTCCTCCTTCGCGAGCATAACTGCTTCGCAGAAGGAGGTGACGGCCTCCCATGCACTCTCGCTCCGGACCATGGCCTGAACCAGGGCCGGACGCGAGAGATCGCCGCCGCCGATCGCCTCCGTGAGGCGACCGCCTCCACACGGCGGTGCTCCGCCCAAGCCGGGCAGACCTCCACCGTATGCTCCTCCGTGTCCTCCGGGCGATCTACACAATGGTGACACCCGGGCGTTTCCTCCCGCTTGATCCTGAACAGGAACCTCCCGAAGCAACCGTGTCCGGTGAGGACCTGCGTCAGGCGGAAGGTGAGGACGCCGTGGCGCCTCTCCAGCCACTCCTCAAAGAGGGGACTTACCGCCGCAATTGTGGCGTGCCCAGCGCTGGGTTGCGACAATCTCACACTCCATGCCGCCATGAGATCCCGCCGGAGCTCTGTCTGCTGTGCCGCGATTTGTTGCGGCAGCGGAGTTATACCCCGGCGTTTCGCCTCCTCGCGCAACTCCCACATGTGCGCGAGGACCTTCGCCGCCAGATCCCATGGCGGTAGTCCGGCAAGGAGGCTCGCCGCCTCGCAGGAGACCGTGCGGTATCCTCGGACCAGCCTGATGGCCATGACCCTTTGGGACGCGTTCAACCGCTGGGCCGGTCGCAGCCTCAGTGAACGCGCCCACACCGGTGCCCCGTAAAGGGCCATGGACCGCACGATCCCCGCGTAGAGCCTCCGGCAGGAGGCGTTTGGTCCCCCTAGGTTGGGCAGAAGCCGCTTCAAAGCAGCCCCAGCCCTATCCAGTTTGGGAGCCAAACGTCGGAATTGCTCCACGAAGTTCCACCGGGTGTCGAGGACGAGTCCCGGGTACTTCATTGTCGACTCGACACTGATGTGAACCCCTCCTGCCGTTATCTGGGAACCCGACAGTGGCGCGTTCCGAGGACCATAGAAACACATGGCCTCGGACTTGTGCAAGGCCACCTCGAGTCGCAGTTGCCGGATCCTCACACACACGTAGGGACAGAACCCCGGTTTAGGACGACCAGGCCCGTCTCCAGAGCCCAGTCCTCCACCATCCTTCCCCGTGTGTCCGTATACCGGGAACCCCAAGCCACGTTCTTGGCATTGAAGTCCCCGAGGACGATCACGGGGAGGGGATGGTACCCGACGACGACGACTCTCAACTCCCCAAGGGAGTTGTGGAACTCGGCGAGAGTTCGGCTCGGGGAGAAGTACGCTCCTACTACGACAATCTCCCCGAACCGTGCTGCCACGCAACCCGGTCCCCTCTTGACGGCCTCGAGGGACGGGGTACCGGCGGCGGCCGACGAAATTATGGTCACTGAGCCGCTCAGGTCCTCTACCCAGTGATCCCTGGGCGGGACAAAGTACGGCTCAGCGACCACGGCGATGTTAATCGACAACTGCGCCATGCTCTGGAGCAACAGATCCTGAGCGGCGGCGCAGTGGTTGATGTTCGCCTGGAGGAGGCGTAATGGGGCCATCAATGGCAGTCCATTTGAGCCTCCTCCTGGGCCCCCTTTGATGGCCCTGCCGCGGTGTTAGCGGCGACGACGCCGGTAGAGGCGGCAACGGCGGCGGCAATGGTGGCGGCTGCGGCGGTGACGGCGGTGGCGGAAGGCTTGCCCCTGCCCCTGGATTTGGCAGGTGGAGCGCAGGCCTTGCTCCCAGCCCGGTGATCGGCCGGCTTGCCAGCCGCCGCACATGCATAACAGTGCGGCGTGGCATTGCACGAGCCGGCCTTGTGACCGGGCCGACCACAGCGGAAGCATTCCTCGCTGCGGTCCACCTCCGAGGTGCACTGTGCTCCCACGTGGTGCCCCACCCGGCAGCGGAAGCACCTCAGTGGTCTGGGTTCCAGCAGTTTCACCTGCGCGGATACCCAGCCCACCCGGAGCCTTTGGCCCTCCCCGGTTATCTTTTGGGCCGCCGACACGGGGCAGCTCACCGTGACGGTTTGCATGCCTGTGGCGTCAGGACGGATGGTGCCCACCCTCACTTGCTCGGCAGAGGACCCTCCAGTCCTAGCCACGGCGGCCACCACGTCTTCCGCCGTCACGCAGTCGTCCAGGCCCAAAGATAGGAGTACCTCAGGGTACTATTCTAGGACACGCTTTCTTCTTCTAAGGTACCTACCTACGCCGCCTACGCGTATCTTTCACTTACAATTTTTTTTGTGTGGAACAGTGTCAGCTCGTCAGTTAAAACGTCATATTTTGTATTTTATTTCAACAAATTATTATGCTGGTATTTGGTTTGTTATTATAATTATAGTAAAACGACCAATATGTTATAAAGTAAAACTTTTATTTAAAATTATTAACACTAATGTACTTTTTGTACTATCAATTACCGTAATTACTATAGGTACATAAATTCAACCCCTATGTAATAGGTATAATTAAAAAGATTCATTCTTATGAACTAAACCATCCATGCTGAATTCTGATATATCTATGTCACTTTCATCTTTAGCTGCAACCCTCATGGGTTTGGGTTTTACAAATGTTTTGTGATTTACGACTGGTACACTTTCAGAGTCGTCTAGGATTGAGCTGCCGAGGCTAGTGTTGCTGCCAGTTATGCTGGCAGCTTTGGCCATTGAACCGGCTAAAACATCTACTGCTCCTACAAGCGGTGCCGTAGGAGTGTCATTACGTCGTGCCAACTGAGATTCTATCTTTTCTTTTAATTCTGCAATCTTTGGACTAGTGGTGCGGGTTATATTTTGTATTTTTGTGTCATTTTTTAGAGGTTCGTTTTCAATGCTGTAAACAAAACAATACATTTGTTAAGTGAATTAAGAGCAATCAAGATAAGAAGTATTCGATAAGAAGTACTCGTTAAATAGCGCAACTTAACACTTAGCAATATGAGTCCATGTCATTGTTAAAATTACCTGTCTGTTAAAAGCAAACAACATACCTGGATATGTCCCATTCTTCACCATCGAGGTTCACTAAACCTAATTCATATTTTTCATTACCATCGCTTTTCTCCGTAATGCTTTGAGACGGAGATGCACTCACGGATTTCATTTGAATTGCATCCATATCGAATAGTACTTTCTTTTTATTCAAAGACGATGCTGAAGAAGCATTTTTCAAAACACTTTTCGTTTGTTTTGTTGTATTTTGGGTGTTGTTACCCAAAAAAATCTTTTTTACTGGAATACCTAATAGTGATTCGGCATCGTCACTGCTGTCTTCATTGTTTCTAGCTGGTGGACTTTTTCTAATCTCATTTGAATTTGACGAACGCTCAATCAAACTTGTAGCTGATTGTGTGCGCAGCAAGTTATCATCACTAATTGTATATTTTTTGACGGTGTGATTATAATCAGCAGCAGCGGAAGAAGGTCTTCGTGCTGGGGATTTAATCAAGCTCTCGATAGATTTTGATGTCTGTTGTACATTAGTTGTATTATAATATTTATGATCGCTTTCATCTGATCCATCTTCGGAACTAATAACAGTTACCTTTTGTAATGCTTTAGGAGAATCGTGTACAGAATTCTTGACTTTACCATTGGTGTCCTCCTGGTTATCTGATCTTGTAGTCACATTTAATGAGGTACGCGATACGTTTTGTGTGATATTAAATGCCTTAAACGGACTACGCCTTGCCGCAACAGGGCTATTAGATGCGGATCCAGGCGGAGTTTTCAATAAAGTCATGGCGCGCTTTGCTACTTCAGCATTCAGCGATTTACGCTTATTTTTTACATTCGTATCGTTCATTTTCACCAACGATAATGCTTTTGTTTTGACATTAGAAATAACAGTTGTCAGGTTTTTAAAAGGTTTTGATGTTTTTGTTGGAGATATGTATTCCTGTATTTGGGGAACATCCTTTTTCAAGTCCGTTGTACTGGAATCTAAGTACGCCAGAATCGTATGTCTCACTTTTTCATGAGCGGAATTTTTCTGAAATATGCGCAGTAAGTAATATTAAATATCTCGTTTGGTAAGTAAAAGTATCGGTAAAGATTTATTGTAACTACTACCTTGGCTTTCAGTTCTTGCTGTTGGTGTATTTGTAAACGTTGTTTTTGGAAGACACTTCGAGGTAGTCTATGTTTGAGTGGGTCCACGCCAGCCGACACTAAACGACTATTTACTTCTTCGGTTATCTTCGCTCTCACTACTTTCATCGGACTGTAATCACATGCAGAAACTAGTTTAATTCTGTATCATACTTTAATTAATTTTATTAGATAGGCAGGCCCTAAGCCTAAAACCTAATAACAAAAACCAACCACTAAAATTATTTTTACATATTTTTGTCCGCAAATAAGACATAGTATAGTAGATCCCAATTTATAAAACTTTCTATATGTAAGCAAAATAAAATGATAAAATAAGCTGTACCTATTCTATGGTGTTTTTGTGTGTGTTAACTATATAGGCTGTTTCAATTTATACGATTGATGCAGGACTGAGGCAGTGTCGCTTAAATTGAAAGAGCCCTGAATTAATAACAATACCTTACCTTCCAGGGATGACAGAAGGAGAGTTTCCTTCTTTTGAATTTTTGATATGATTAGATTTCAGTTTTTCTTTCTTTATTTTTTGTGCCTTTGCATTTAAAATCTGCAAATCATGTGCATTTGGCGTATGTTGGGGATTTTCTTCCACATTTTTTATCTTACTAGAAATTTCCATTTTATTATTCGTCGTTCCCTTTAAGTCCATAGCTTTTATTTGCAATGGCTTATCATTTTCTACACTTGAAATATCTGAGGAACTTGATGTTATAGAACCAATATTTAGCAACTCTTGTGCTTTGCGATGAAGCTTTTCAAGAGTTTTGCGGTCAGCTTCTTGATCAGATTTATTTGAATTTATTTTCTTTTTTACCGATTTCTTTCTGATATTGGAAGAGCTGGGTATTTTCGTTGGAGTCTGAAATGTGGCATATTAAATATTTCAAGTAGGTAATGAAACGTTACATATTTTTTTTTTTATAATTCTATTGGATTATCCAAGGGACTTACTGGTGCATCATCAGTAGTGTCGATATGTCCATTTGTTTTAACATTAACACTTTGTTGAAATAATACTTGTAATTGAGCCGCTCGCTCCCTCTCGGCTTCTGCGAGAGCGCGAGACTCCTTAGCATCCCTAGCAACATCGTTCAACTTCTGAAGCAATTGCTCGTATTGTTTCGACTGAGCTTCCGCGCGATTTGACCAAAATAATACTTGAGCATCGGCTTCTTTGTTCCGATCAGCGTTGTTTTTTTCTGTTCTTATTCTCTAAAATAGGTATACTTATGAATGTATAGCGAGTTGTAATTTGTCTATATGTTATAAGCTTAGAGTATACAGAGTTGATATGACAGAGGGGCATTAAATTACACTACGTATACTATACGTGTTTAGTATTAATTCGATACGGTATAAAAATAAAAAGCATCAAAAATGAGTTTTTTTTTTTTTCAAACAAACTAAATAGCTTATGAATCAGAGTAAAACGCAACCACCCTTTGTAAATAAATTTAACTGACCTTAGAAGATACCTAGGTAACAGTGGCAACGCCGCGCCCGCGCCGCGCGGCGTGTTTTATCTCATTTCAAAGCGGGCGGCCGGCGGCGGTGGCGCGGGCGGCGGCTTAGGCCTTCACTCGCGGCTTTTAGGTATGGTTTTGAAGTACGCGCGCAACAACAAAAACACTAAAATTTTAAATTCTCGATGTGTCCTTCATTCACATGAATGCACAAATTATACCGACGGAGAATATTGTTACTTATTTTTCTAATTAAAAATCATGTCAGTGTATTCTAACGCCGTGTAAGTTACACGAGGCATTGTTGAACACTTTAATTACACACACACACACACACACACACACACAAAACCAAAGTTTAATTACGTGTCGTATCACAATAAAAGCAGTCGATCACAAAAAAAAACACTAACACTAAATAATAATAATCCCAAGTTACGTGTCCTGTCACAATAAAAAAAGAAATACTGTCTTAAACTTTTTGTCCTATCACAATAATAAAACTAAATCCCAATTGTCAGCGCGCGAGTTCGACAATACGGAGGCGGCGCAGGTACTTCCGTGTTACGTAACATAAGTACGTTCCGAAAGAATAGCGTCGGCGCACTGAAAAAAACAGTTTTTAGAAGCCCCACTCACTTACCGATCGCAACCCCTGCCCCTCGTCGCTAGGATGCAATAGCAACACACTGACCTATTTCTATTTCTTTTACCCGCGGGGTGTTTGCTATGATTTTCACACTCGTAATGAAAATGCAAGTGTGTGTGTATTTATTGCTTCCTTGTTTGCATTGTCATCTTTTTAGCGAGAATATTTGGTTGTACTTGTGATTTGCGTCACAGCGGCAACAACGCATAGGTTATACTCAGATTTATCGTTTTAAGGTGCATGACCTATGCGTATAGACATAATCAGCTGTTAGGAAAGATACATCGTGTTCAAACGGGGCAAAAACTTAAAAAATCATTTGCGACTAAACTACTGCTCCTATTTAATTGATTTTTGGTACAGAGCTTGAAAATGGTACCTAGTATACTCAGTTTAAAGAAAAGCCCCTCTGTCGTATCAACTTTGTATATCACTGGAGAAGCCATAAGCACAATATTCCGAACAAAACTGTGTCACTTTTTGCGGGGGACGCGGTAGCGGAAAGAGAAGTCCGTACCATTAATTTTTATTTTATCGATATCGATATTCATTCGGAATTTTGCTTGAATCCATGAAATAAAACAGCTGTTGCATAAAATAGTTACATTTTAATAAGAAGATAAAATAACTTCAATTAAATAAAAGTAACTAAATTTGTAATAAGTAAGTAATCTCAATAAAAAATTAGGTCAAGTTCAATTTATTTTTATTTTTTATATACAACCACTTCAATGGACATAAACAAATTTTAAAACATTGAACAATAAAAACAAATAAACAAAAATAATTACTAAGTAATTTTTACTAGGAAATTATCGACATGTAAATTTTGGTTTCAAACATGACCTCAACACTACGGTAGTCTCGTTAACATTTTTACTAGAGGACATAATCGCATGTCAAGTGCGTGTAAGTTTTGCTGATTTGACGTATATTTTCGTAATGCAAAAGAAAAGTATTTTGATCATTACGAACATAAAAACGAGATGTAGCGAGACTCGGTGACGTCACAGTAGCAACGTGACGAAAATACTCGATTCATGCTACGTTTTATATTGAATCATGGTTGAATCGAATTGTATTATGAGGTTAGGATTTTAAATTTTAATAACAACATGACTAAATCTTAGAAAATAAAATTGCATATGGAAAGTTATTCAGTTCTTTATGTAAATTTGACGTATTTGAACGCTTTTTACTCCATTTATCAGCACAAATAGGCATTTTCACGGAGCTCCGCGGGCCTTTAAAACGATTTACGAAGTGCGTTAGAATCGATTTGAAAGTAGTTTTTATGAACGTACTAGAACATTTGTTCTTGTACTTTTACAGAGGGGAAGTGTTCGTAAGGCTTCTCCAGTGTTATATGTATACTCTAAGGTTATAAGTAATATTTTTATAGCTTTAATTGTTTATGGTGAGTTCTCAAATTATACTTACCGAATCTATAAGTTCTTTTTTCAGTGCCAATATTTCTGAACCCTGTTCTTTTATTGTTTCATGTAATTTAATTATTACATTCGTTTCGGTTGGGGCAGGTTTCTCCGTTTCCTTTTCTTTGAAAACTTTAATAGATTCTATGATCTGGTTTCTTAACTTGTCCATTTCTTTGTTATAATTTTCATGTTCCTCTTTTTTCCATTCCTCAATTTTGTTTAGTAAGTATTCTTCATTGTTGGTTGATACCTCAGCGTCTCTCACATCTTTTTTTACTTCTTGGAGGATATTATCAGTATGTGATTTAGCTTCCATAATGATTGTTTTTGTTGTATTACTTTGATTAGTTGTATTAGCAATAATTACTTCCATTTCTTTTAGTTTATTCTTGAGTTCATTTACTTCCACACTTAACTTTGTATTTTCGTTGTTCATAGTATTCTCTTGTTTATCTTTCTGAGGTGTCTCAATTACATTAGAATGTCGTCTAGATAAGTGGCTCTTCAAGTAAAGTTGATTCAAAAATACCTTGTCGCAATAATTACATTTGTTATACTGAAGTCCATCGTTCGATGTCGATGGAAATATGTCGCCTTTGTGAGACAGGGTTTTTAAAATCATGGTCGCTATGTTATCATTTCCATATGGTAGAGGAGTCTTAAAACTATGCCTCGATCTTTTCCTCAGTCTTCGTATTTCTTCATCCTTTTCTCTAAGATCCTTTTTGCAAGAATCCAAGTCCTGTAAAGAATTTTAAATGTTTACTTGTGGGATTCACGGAAAATCTTGGGGTATTATACCTAATTTTCTTAATCTAGGTACCTGTGCTAGAGATGTTATTTCTTCCCGCAACACGTAGACACTCCGGTCTAGGTAATGACGACAAAATTGTTGGTATTCAACAGCCAGTTGTGCAAGTCTGAACAGTTTCAGGACACCTTCGTCAAGTATGCGTACATCGAACTCAGATTCAATCACGCAATCTAATATCTGTTCACCAAAGTTATTTTTGTTAGAATTACTTATAAATAATTAATAATCCGCCCCTGATTCGCACGGTTTTTTCGTCTTGACAAAACATCGAGATTTCATAATCTATCTGCCTAGCCTTTTCCCAACTATGTTGGAATCGGCTTTCAGTCTAACCGGATGCATCTGAATACCAATATTTTACATGGAACGACTACCTATCTGACCTCTACAACCCATGCAACTGGGTAACACGTACCCCTTGGGAAGACAGGTTGCCAGACTTTCGGGCTTCATATCTAACCGTAACGACTGATGATCTACGAATGATAGCCGGGACTAATAGCTTAACGTGCTTTTTCGAGGCACCGTGGGGTCGCGGTATGTTATACCAACACATAAACTTTCTGAAATTATGTTGAAAACCGCATCAAAATCTACTGCGTAGTTTAGAAGAACAACGTGGTCACACAGACAGACACGAAAAGCGACTCTAATTTATAATATGTACAGATAGCAGAATATAAATAGTGGTCAATTGCTATTACAAAAATTAAGGTGAACAAAATTAGGTTCTTAGTTCACATTAGGACTATGAAACCATTTCATGCCATGTAGTTTCTCCATTATCTATACTAGTATATTTATAATATTATCTATCCTGACTATATGTATATAAATAATATTATAAATGTGAAAGTAAGTTTATTTGTTTGTTACGCTTTCACGATAAAACGGCTGAACAAATTTGGATGAAATTTGGCACATGGGTTGACCGTTCAAGGGGCCTACCACCACCTCTAAAGCAGTATTATTTTAATATTACTCTTGTGTGGGAAAAGATGAAGCTCTACAGGACGTATAGCTCCATATCTTTCCCCCACAGAAGTAAGATTAAAATAATACTGCTTTAGAGGCGGTGGTAGGGCCCCTGGATTAGGACATAGGTTGCTTTTTATCCCGATATTGCTTGTATTAATCGCATTGTACTGGGATCGATCCATCATTACTGACAGGACTATTCATGACTATTGTTGCCAAAAACCCTGATATAGTGGTGGTGGATCGAGGAGACCGCAATGATTATTGACATAACGGTCCCGCATGACGGGAAAGCCCAGAAAACCGTGAAAGATCACACAAATCAAGTATCTTGACTTGACTCGCGAGGTTGTCGACATGTGGGATGTGGACTCAGCAATCATTGTGCCGATAGTCGTATCAGCCAATGGCTTAATTGCCAAGAGCCTCGACCATCACCTAAGGAGGCTCTCGTTGGGCAGCTGGATTAAAAAGGCTTGATTCAGAAAGCGGTACTCCTGTACACGACTCGCATTGTTAGGAGGTTCCTCTCTTTGGAGCCCTGACCGGTTGGTAGCTCTGACCAGGGTCAAATCTACCGCCGGTCACCGATACCGGTGGGCTACGATTAACGATACCGGTGGGTTATATATTTTTTATATTTATAAATGTTTTTATATTTAAAAATATAATTTAAGTATATGTAAATAGAGGACAAAGGAGATATTACACTAATAAAGATTTTTATGGCAATTCCAATGTATCCTACTTTTTGGTATTTTATATTTTTTTTGTAATAAATTAATATATTTAAATCCTTACGTCATTCAAATGTTGTTCGATGATAACAAATTTTCTTTCTTTTATTAAACTTTCTATATCTATCAGTCCTGTAACAAAATGTTTAATTAATACGAAACTTTATTTAATAATATTTAAATTATAACCCTATTATTTAATCTGAGCCTACAGCAGGTGTGTTGTTATGTTATGTTTATATAATGTTACATTACATTAAAATAGACTAATGCTTTAATGCTTTAATGAATGTATGCAATCACTATGTGGTACGATCGTTGAGAAATATTAATATAAACCAAGCATCCACCCATAGGTAGGTACCTAGGATGGTATTTTAAATTATAGATTTATTATACTCACTAATTTTGTTCCAGTCTATATGAATACGAGGTCGATGTGTATTAAAAGTAAAACCGGATTCTTCAGCTAGTTTAGGAAAATGGTGATGAAGTTCAAACGATGTTTTGCACGCCATGGTGTTAAATTTAAAATAAGTTACTATTAAAAAGTATGAAAAGTGATGAAATAATTCGTTTACTCGTTGATTGACAATGCGGTACCATTGTTTGTTTTTATTCGTTGCCTAGCAACGTCGTACCAAACATTGAAAAAGTTGAATGAAAACCACCGCCACACACGTCGTGTTACTTTACTCGTTTAATTTTATAAATAGCTACGTGTGTAACAGGCTTCAGGGTATGAATAATTTAACTTTGTACCCTGAAACTTCTAGGCTCGTTTTGAAACTATGTATATTTTTCTTGTGTTTATAGTATAACTTGTGTCTACGTACAGTCAGACTGCTTCTTTGGTCTAGTAGTCGCAAGCAAGCGCGACTGCTGAGGGTGTCCTGCTATCTAATTGCGTAACACATTTTCGTAAATGATTAACAGCCAGTTTCAGAAACGAACTTTAACTTTTAAAGCTGTAATTAAATACTTATTTTCTATTAACTTGTTGCAGAAAGCAACATTAGACTCGATTTTAATGGTTCTTTGATGAAATCAATGAAATCATTAGTGTACTGATACGATTTTCGAGTGTTATTGAGCTTTTCCAATACGAATTTCTGCTGGCTTAAATGCAGTGGATGTGGTATACATAGGGCTGCCAACCCTCCGGGTTTGAATGATGTATATCTCCGGGTTAGACGGGGTGGGCGCGAAATCCTAAGTCCTATCGTTCGGTTCGATAATATAACTGGTGGATTTAATGTGGGTTAAAATTTCGAAACAACATCAAGGCGGGCCAAGCCTGGATGTTGAAACATAGGCACAACATAGGAACTAGATATGCTGGGAGACACCACTTTCCAGCTCGCTACAACTCTGCGTCTGGGCGCTCCATGCGGGGCTCCACATCGCTGTCAGTGCGGTGAAGCAGTCGACCGCCTCGCAGACCATGGCCTTTCCTGCAGCAAGAGCGCTGGTCGGCTGGCACGGCACGAAAGCATTAATGACATCATCCGTCGGGCTCTTGTCACCCCAGCCAGCTGTTTTAGAACCCAATGGCTTGGCACGCTACGATGGGAAGCGGCCAGACGGAACAACCATAATGCCTTGGAAGTTGGGTAGGCCTTTGGTGCGGGATACAACCTATGTCGACACCTTCGCACCATCCCATCTTCCTAGCACGGCAAGCTGTGCCGGGGCGGCTGGTGCAGGTGCAGAAAATCTCAAACGGCGCCAATAAAACAACCTTATTGGTAGCTATATTTTTGAGCCGTTTGGGGTTGAAACAATAGGGCCATGGGGTCCGAGTGCTCATCGAATATTTCGGGACATCGCCAAGCGGTTGGTCGACTCTTCACGTGACCTGGGGGCTTGGTAATTTTTAGGCAAAAGAATCAGCATTACTATCCAACGTGGCAATGCTGCCAGCCTTTTGGGCACTTTTCCCGCTGACAGCGATGCGGACGAATTATTTGATGCCCATTGAGGTCTTTCCTTTATTTTATTTTTTCCTTTACCTACTTATTTGTACATCATATAAAATGCTTTGTCCTGAATGAATGACTGACTGACGGATCAACGCACAGCCTAAACCGCTGATCTTAGAGACTTGAAACTTGGAGAGTGTGTTCTTTGTATGACGTAGGCATTCGATAAGAAAGGATTTTCCGAAATTCTATCCCTAAGGGAGTGAAAAAGGGGGGCAAAGTTTGTATGAGACAACGTGATTCCTTAGGCCAATCTACTTCAAATTTTGCATAAACATTCTTTAACAGAATTGATGGAAGATTCTATTACGTATTTTATTGAAATTCATACCCTAAAGGGTTAAATAGGGGTAGAAAGTTATTTTGGTAGTGATTTGCTTCGAAATTGATATCAATATTCCTTAGTGCTTTTGATTAAAATTAAATTTTATTTTGACACATGTTTGTTAACTCAATCCTCAGAGTAATAACACTCAATCCGATTTTATTCAAAAAAGGTTGAACTCACATATTAGCTTGGTTCAATGCAAATACTCTTTAAAATTGGAATGTCTCGAAAGTCACCGTACTATTTTAGCTTTAGGCTACCTGTTCACTGGAGTGAAGACGAGAGGAGAGGAGCGGAGATGTGCCAATATTAACGAATAGAATCTAAGCTCTGGACCGGAGTTTAGATTCAATTGGTTAAAATTGGCGCATCTCCGCTCCTCTCCTCTCTTCTCCGCTCCAGTGGATAGTCAGCCTCACAGAGGTCTATATTTATTTCTAGGATTCCCCTAACACCATAAAATTACCCCTTCGAATTCAAGAGAGTGCTAGAGACGAGCTACAAAGCTCAAGGTCATACTCTTAAGGTAGCGGGAGTAGACTTGAGGGAAAGCTGCTTCTCCCACGGCAAGTTGTATGTGGCATGCTCCAGAGTAAGCGCACAGAGTAACCTGGTGGCTCTAGCACCCGAAGGAAAAACAAAAAACATTGTTTTTTATATGTTATAACAAAACGAATAACGTAAAAAAACAATAAAAATCCAATTTCGACTTCTGCGCGGACGAAGTCGCGGGCAAAAGCTAGTAATATATATAATAGTTAGATATGTAGCCAATACCAATAGATAGGTAGGAATAGGTAGGTAGCCAAGCCAAGTCAGAGGCCTATGGGCGGCTTTAAAACTCTGACACCAGGTTAGTTAGTCACTATAACCACTCGAAAAGATGAAGATAGGTATAATAGTTATAGTTTACATAATATAATCAAACAGCAATGCTGATACTTAAATATTTTATAAGCAATAATATGTAGGTACGTTTTATTTAGTTGAGGTGAAGGGGAACTATGTGTGGTAGAAAGAAAAACAAATTGTTATGTGATCATTAACCACTTTGCTTGCTTAACTTTATTAATCCAACATACAGAGCCTGTTTCATCGTAGAGTAGAGATATCTATAGCAATGCCTACATCTAAGAGGAGCACTCTCATGGATGGGGCGGCCTGACGACATACTACTGATTCTTATTTTTTTGTATTTTTTATATGTCGTCGACCAATATTTAAAGCAAATTTTAGGTACATAAGAAAAGTGTGCAACGTTCAACTCGATACCCAAAACGTGAACTCAAAATACGCAAGTGCCGATTTGTAAGGTGGACAGCCTGAATATTTTGCAACTAGCACACGCTCTGTGCTCGAGTTTAAATAGCTTTGTACAAATGTAAATGTTTGCGTATAAAAATAATAAATAACATCGCTTTGGCAGAATCGTGTGTCCATAGAGCAGCGAGGCCGAGTCGAGGAGGTTTTATCGTCGGAGGATTCGTGAGCGCGGTGTTCAGGCGGCTGGCTTCTCCTCGGAGACGGCGGTGGCGCCGGACGCCACGGAGCCGCTCTCATCTGGCGACGCCTGGCATGACAGCGCCGGGAACCTTTGGTACAGAGCAGCGCGGTACTTCGGGTGGCTAGAACGATAATTTTGCATTAGAAGTTAATAAGCATGCGTTGTACTACCGGCAGATGAGCAGCGAGCTGCCTTTGATCATGGAAAAGTTTAATTATCTATAGGTATGATATTTCCTAGAAAGTAAATGTAGAATACAGACCTGATGCCATATACAATAGGATTGTAGACGGCATTAGCCTTAGCAAAGAGTGATCCCCAGATGGTAGCAAGAGGGCTGATGGGCGCGCTCTCGAATACACCCGTGTAGTTGATCACAAGATATGGTGTCCACGCCATGAACCACAGTGAAATGGTCATTAGAGCTACCTGAAATAATATGTTGCTATTATTAATCATGAATTTGAGTGAATTCTGACAGGTTTAATAACATTAATCAATTAGAATGTATGAAACCTTTGCCAATTTGCACTCGGCGCTGGTGTTAGCCGCTTCTGAAGACCTAAGGGAAGCCACATTCATTTTTTTAGCTTGTTCCCTCATTCCCTTCTCGTGAGCTGCTACGGCCTGAATGCAAAAGAAAAACATTATTACACATAACTTACTAATAGAATCAAGATAATGAATTAATCCCAAATGTGTTTTCTGCGTTACCTGGACAATAAAGAAGTAAGAATAGATGATAAGCAAAAGAGGCATGAAGTATACGAAGACGGAGTAGATAAGGATGTAGCTTCGGCTGAACCAATCTTTGGACAAGTAGTCAGTGCCACACGCAGTCATGTTTCCTTCAGGCACATATCTGTAATATAGTAATAGGGACGTAAAATTTGTATATAATTTATTGTTTTTCGTGAGACTCCGTATAACAGAACATCACTCAAACCTCAAGCTAAAAATTCGTTTAAAAAAAGCCTTTTGATTGGTTGAAACTAGTTTTAAGGTAATGCTTGAGTCTTGAGTGTGACGTTCTGTAATACGGGCTTAACTACATAAACGGAATTTAGAAGTTCGTACTTGTTCCATCCGAAGAATGGCGCGAGAGTCCATGCAAGTGAGAACAACCAGATACCGAGTATACGCAGAAGAGCTCCGTTGTTGGTCATAGGCTTGGCGGCGATACCTTTCACGATAACATTGTAGCGGTCGAAAGCTATCATTGTCATGGTCCAAATCGATGCGCATCCAAATAGTGATCCCGCACAAGCGTAGAGTTCACATGCAAGAGGACCTGAAGGAAGACGAAGAAGAGGTTACATGCTAAATAATAAAAAATAAAGGACAAGCAACCAACACTGTCGCGCAATACGTACCCCATACCCATGTTTCGTTGTAACAATTCACCACCATAGCCGGAGACATAGCGCACATCATGAGGAAGTCGGAGAAAGCGAGATTAACCACTAGCAAGTTTGATGGAGTTTTAAGACTCTGGAAAAAAAAACCAAAGAAATTAATAAAAAAATATAAATTGAAGAAAACAAAAACTAACCAAAATCTAAATTAAATCTACCTTCGTTGACATAAATATGTAGATGACCATTCCGTTGCCAGTGATAGAGACGAATCCAAGACAGCCGATAGTGAATCCCAAGAGTCCGTGCCAAAGTGGGTTCATCGGAGGAAACTGGTACCTGAATCAGAAATATATGAGAACGATGATAAAGCATAAGACGTTAAGTAAGATATAAATAATTAAAGTTATAACGGGCACTCGAAGCAAACAGAACATATAAAATATTCAGACTCACCAGTGAGGATCGACCATATGAAGCATATCTGGCGACACCTTGTCCACGACGGTCTGGTTGGAGGCGCCATATGCCGCTACTTGGCCACCCCATGCTTGCAGGGCCGCTATACCCGGCCCAGGATCCAGGGTCAGCGACATCTTCGTTGTCTTCACCTTAGAATTGCACCCGTTAGCCAAGAACACTCACAAAGTAAATTATAAAACGTGGAAACCTTTTTGCGCTTACTTAAAATTAGGAGAGGAATGCTCTGAGATGGTTATCTACAAAAATACTGAAGAAAATCGTTAAACGAACTACTCCAGTCTTAAGTGTACTTTAACCAATCCCGTGGTGCGGCGGGGCTGCCGTTGCTGTGGAGACTACTCGGCGGTCTCAGGTTTTGCAACGTCTTTTATATGGAGACCTTTAGGATTACCAATGACGTCGCGGAGAAAATCAATATTCATAATGAGATATAACTATCTAAGAAGGTGAACATATTACCTATACAATACTTGGAGACAATTTTTTATACAGGGATGGACTCGAGTTACAAAATAATAGTCACCATATGCTTCAGGTTCAGACAAAGAGTTTTAATAATACGTCTATGGGTTCAGGCAAGTGGTAAGAAAGCGTATTTTTTTTTACCTGACCTTAGTTATATTCAAAAAGTAGGTTACCAATAAGTTAGTAGGTAGAAAGTCCAAAACACTAACAATATCTAACTTGTTATGGGAAATCAAAGCTATTCCCTGGGTGCTTTAATGTTTTTTCCATTAGGTAAGACGAAGCGGTATTCGGAGTTCGTACCTAATTAGCTAATTTACAGGGTAGGTCGGCCTTTTTACAGAGTCTGCAACCAATCCTTTAATAATAAATATTAGGGTTAAAATTAGTACACATTTCAACCCTGTATATCTTATGTCCTACTTGGCTAATATCGTTAGAGGCCACTAAGAAGTACCTGCTATAACGTTAACAGGATTATATCCGCTAGCTGTCGTCGCATTTACATCGTACCTTCCCCTACTTACATATATCTTATTTAGAATTAGAACGAAGAAAAGAGCGATATTTGGTGTGGACAGTTTCAATTTGCAGCAAGACATGGGAACCATTTGCGACTCCTGAATGGAAAGGTTATAGAAGAAAAAGACGTGCTGTGCAGCCCCTTAATTAAAACCATGCAGACCATCCGTATGTTGTGTTAGTCCTCCCACCCATCTATGTATATGAGCTATATGTCATTGGAACCCTCTTTTAATGTAGTTTAATCATTATTATGGCAGTCCACACGATGTGTAAAAAGTTGGTTTAATTATAAGTAGGTACATAATATGTAGCCTACAGTACTTATGTACGTTGTTTTATTCGCCTTCTCATCTTACAGAATTGAAAATGGACCCTTTTATTATAAATTTTAACTAGTAAATACTTATACTTAAATAATAACTAATGCTGCGCCACACGATTTCACCCACGTGATGCCCCATCCCGTGGGAATATCAGCATAAAATGTGTAAATCTGGGTTTCCAGCTATCTACATACCAAGTTTCATCACAATCGGTTCAGTAGATTTTGCATGAAGAAGGAAGATATACCTATGCACAGTATTACACCGTGGCGGGCTAAGCCTGTCGGGGGCCTGGGGCGGCAAAACTATATGGGGCCCCTCTGCCCAAGTATGAACGTCGAAATATTTAGCACGCTGCCTTAGGTTTTCTTTTGACTATTGATACAGAAATAGAAGATACTTTGTCGACAAAAGAAAAGCTAGAGCATCAGATGAATAGAAGCGAGATTGAAAATTTTTGCACCCCGTATAGTTAAAATTTTCTTTTGAACGTATAGGATTTACTTTGTCAACCTATACAGTAAAGTGTGAAACCGTAGGATGCAAGAAATGCGAAAATTTTAGCACTCCACCCCGAAAGGGTAAAACTATTCGTACCTACATATATAGTAGTTACTTTGTACACTTACGCAGAGAAGTCTGAGGAAAATGAAAGATAATGTAGGTTGCGAGCGAAGCGAGCTCGAAAATTTTAGTTTTTTTTTTTTTTTTTTTTTTTTATTTATGTAGGCCAGGACACGTGTAGAAGGCGGAGTACGCTTCGGAAGCTCTACGTCTCTATAGAATTAAAGAATATTTTATATTGTGTAAGTAGGAGCATACTTACTTACACAATTAATTAATTAATGTTTTTATTTTTTGTTTAAAAGCTTCCGCGCGCGCGCTCCATTGTAACCTCGCCCCTAGGCACGTGCCTAGTTTGCCTGAGGGGTAAACCGCCTCTACAAATAGTAATAAATTAATTTTAGTTTTCCTCTGGAGGTTTTCCTTCACCTTGTTTCCTATATAATACCTACCTATTATATGTATATGGTATACCTTTTTTTTTTGAGCTTGGGAAATTATCAAATAACTTCTCCCGCTCTGGGCGGAGCGGGAGGGTGTGTCAAACTTTTACTGACTAAAACCCACCCGTGTTCCTTCCGTTGCCTGTGTGCCGGGGCCGCGATATCCCTTTCGGACAGACTCGCAACCCTGGCAGGATATATGGTATACCTACGTTTTCGTTTCGAATAAGCTATCATAATAATGCAGAGTCACCTCGTCGGAGTGGGGAGAGTAGAAGAGTAGAAGAGACGTCGCGGCGGCGCTTTAGAAGAACTACCTCTGCGTCGATACTGTTCACAAGCGACTCCTCCAACGGGACTGATTCTCAGGGCTGAACACCGGCTGCTTTGCAGGCACATTACTAGTCACTCTGCAAGAATTCTAGTGCGTTTAATCCCTTTTTGCTGACTCAACAGTATCCCAGGCCACTGCACTATCCTACTTACCAGTTACCTTCGATTTGTCGCTGTCTAAGCACATTAGTCGACCGCTTCAAAAATCTAACGTAGAGTTGAAGGTGATTTATGCAGTATTTGTTTCAACTTAGTTAATAATATTGCAAACTCAATCATAATAGTGTAACTAAGTGCTAACAACTATATATTTTCCGTAAATAATATAGAAATTATTTACCTTAATTATTAGTATTTAAGTAGATTATAACATAATAAATTAACTAAGTATGTTACTATTCTTAAAACTTATGTTAAATATTGTTTAAGAAATTAGTTGTCCAAATAGTAATTGTAAGAACTCATGCCGCCCGCCTGTGATACAGGTTTATGCTATTACAGGCATCATACTTTGTAATACCTACATTATTTCTAAGATTTGTACTGTATTTTACCAAATTTTATTTTTTAATAAATGTTATGTTACGTTATGTTATTCTACAAGAATTTTGTCAGTCGGTAGGTATATTTAGGTAGGTATAGGTATGTTATTATACAGGGTGGAAAAAAGGCAGAGGAGTCGAGAGAAATGACCTTAATAATTAAATATAAGTGATAGTAAATAGGTACTCCACTCAAAGGAAACATTCCCAAGTTCTTTTTAACAAATCTTTAAATAAAAGCATCATCAAGATTTTTCAAAAACTGAATGCGGTATCGAACCGGACCGACCCCAAAAGCGTAAAAAATACGCGTGCATATAAACTCAATCAGAATCAATCTCAGCTCTGGTTTCCTAAGAAAGCGGTGAACGGTCACACAATAAGTAACGACTGTCCAAATACAGAGTCTTTGAAAAGGGCAGATTGTCATGACGGTACCGTAGCTTTACTAATTAACAAGAATTAACATTGTGTCTGTAGCACAGGAGCGGTATTTTTGTGGAAATCTTGCGGCTGAGAAAGAAGTATGATGATGACGTCAGCTCAGCTCAAGGCACGCGAACATGATGATGTAAATAAAATAAGACCTAGCAGTCCTCGACATACATGGCCTTGGCTGTCTCGTCAGAGAAAGTCGAAGTCGGCGCATATACCTGTATCACTTTCAGGCAGTACCTGTCAGAGAGTTTCAGTACAAGGTACGCTACCCATGTCGACACACTATTATACTGATTTCCACAACGCTGCTAGCCAGTTAATGCCACCTAACTCTAGCTCAAGTTCGGCAAGGTGATGGTCCAGCCTCATCGACGTCCATTGAACGTTTCCAGATGTAGTCGTCGTTGGTAGCCTGCCGTAGCCTGGGGATTCTTTTCACCCCCCGTCCCGCCGGTAGTAAAGGCTAACATATGTTCAGTAAGTAAAAGGCAGTCGCCCCCCTACGTATGCTAAATATAAACGGAGTGTCCTAAAATTTTCCTGCATTCTCTTTTTTCTCAGACTTTTCTGCGTAAGTCGACAAAGTAACTCCTATTGCTACCTCAGCTATATGGGGCGGGGCGCTATTCTATATATTTGTCTAATGCTCTCACTTTTTAGTGTAAGTCGACAAAGTATTTCCTATTTCTGAATGAATAGTGAAAAGAAAACCTAACCTTTTCGAGGCAGTGTGCTTAAAATGTCGAGCTCACTTGCTCGCTCATAAATACTTATTACTTTTTTTCTGCATAACTGGGCGGGGCCCCCAACAGGCTTAGTCCACCACGTTGTTGTCCGCCGTAATATTACGCTGCTATAGAGATCCACCGTCAAAAGGAGATAGTACTCTCAACGCCGTAAAGCGGAAACATACACAGAACATAATATACTCTACGAGCTATGGTAGGCCACTAGGCCCATGGTATAATAATATACTTCGCCAGCTATGGCATTCCGAAACACAGTGGTCACGTGGGCAACACAAGTCTACGTCATCACATCTGTGTTACCAGAAGTTTGTAATAATAACTCCCCAACCACCTATAATACCTGTGCGAATCCGATAAAACAATGAGGTTTTAATTAACAATTACGTTGGTTTATGTCTAAATTGAATTGTTTCGTTTGATTAGACACACGAAACGACAATTTAAAAGCTTCAGTTTCTGAAAATCTTTCCTTAATCGTGTTTTGTGGCAACTGGATAGTGACGTAAGCATGTTTTCGTCCCGGAATGCCAGACCTTGTTTTATTAGACCATGGGTAGGCCAAAGAGAGATAGAAGCTCTGGCCCAATCATCCAAGGATTTTCTGTACTAACTATCCGACGGTACAGACCCTAACCGGGTCCACGAGCTAGGGTTTAGGGTATTAATTAAGTTGCCTAAAAGCTCTCGAATCAATAAAATACAGTCATACACAATAGTATTGGCAAAGAGTTCCATTTTCAAAATTTGAACTTTTTTTATTATTATATCGTTTACAAGTGGCCTGTTCTAAAAACTTTCAGTGTCGCCCTCGTACCTCGCTAGTCGCTACATCCTACTTCCTATTTAATATTATAAACGCGAAAGTTTGTATGTATGTACGAGTATGTGTGGATGTTTGTTACTCTTTCACGCAAAAACTACTGAACGGATTTGGATAAAATTTGGCACACAGATAGTTTATAACCTGGATTAATACATAGGATACTTTTTATCCCGATATTCCCACGGGATCGAGACATATGCGGGTGAAACCGCGGGGCGCTGCTAGTAGGTGTATATATGAAGATGTCTTCCCTGTAATTTGTACGCATAGTAAAAAGTACGTATGCTGCGTTCGCAATTCATTTGTTAAACATGTAAACAAACACGGGAGTGAGATGAGTTTGTGAAAACCATTTTTGTTGATTCAAGGATCCGTTTGCGAAATATTAAGCTATTAACCGAATTTTTTTTTAGAGTCAGGTGTCCTCCTCCCCTGCCAGCTAAATGGTTGTACTTGGATTTGTGACTATCAGAGCTAAGAAGTCTGTACAGATTAACGAGTAATAATCAACCAACTTAAATTTGCAGTTTGAAAAACATGATCTCCGATACATTCCGTATATGGGAGAACATGTTTTTCAACTACAATGTTAAGTTTGTTCTTGGGATAAATTCATCCCAACTACGGAACCCTTCATTGTGCGTGGTCCGACACGTTTGATGTTTTAGAGGTTACATCGAAATGAAGGTCATTCAATTAGTCTTTAAAGAAAAGTGATATTTAGTGACAAAAACTCAGAAATTTAAAAAAATACTTAAAATTTGGGTTTTCGAGAAAACTCAAGTTTTAAGTAAACCCAAATTTTTGCCTAGAGAATATGGGGTGCTTAATTGTTGCAAATGGGTCACGTCCTAGAAGGAATACGTAAAGTTACAAGTCACCCTGTATAATAATGGCCCACGCCTACCTAAGCCACTGAAGATGATGACGAAGATTCGTGAAGAAAGCTGTAAAGTTTTTTTATGTTTCGGTATAGTAGGTACCTAATTTATTAAAGAATAGTAACACAGCCTTTTTTTAAGGCCGCTTTCCAAATTAGAACATAATCGCTCAGCGTACCCATTTAGTTATCACGATTATGACAGCTGAGGGTTGCAAACTATCGTGTCGTATCGGAACGCTCGTGAACATGCTCACAGTCACAGATAATTTATTACTACACAGTGCTCGCTCAACGTCAAAACTTGTATCATATTCCTTGTGTTTAGACCACAAATTTCATTTTTTTTTCTTCTTTGGTTACAAAGAAGCACTGTTCTTTTTCTTCTTTGGTTAGGTGGCGACGATAGCCAGAAACACGTTTTGGAAATGCCACGATAGTTTAATTAGATGAAGTGACTAAACTTTAGATTCGAAATTGCAATGTGGCGCCCACATTAGAGCTCTTTCAGGTAGATTAGGTTCAGCTGCATAAGCAGTAAGAAAAATAAGGCAGTTGCCTGATGTAGTCACAGCTAGGTTAGTGTACTTAATTTATTTCAAAAGTATTAAGTATTATGGCGTTCTGCTGTGGGAATCGGCAGCTGATGTAGATTCAATTTTCATTTTTATAAAAGAGGGCAATTCGCGCGATCTATGAAATGGGTCTTCTTGAGTCCCTTAGAAATAAATTAAAATAAATTGTTATACTAACTCAGCCTTCTCTTTATATCTTAGAAAGTATTTTGTATGTTCGCAAAAACTTAGGATTTTTCAAAATAAGAAGCGATTTCCATAATATAAATACTCGTAATAAACATGAAATTGTGATACACAAATTTAGATTCTAAAAATAGTAAGTCATTTCTTATAAACAGTATTCGCTTTTAAAACAAGTTGCCAAAGTCGATTACAATACTTAGCAATGGAAAGTTCAAAACCCACATCAAACGTGTCCTTATCAAAAAAGCATATTATAAGATTAAAGACTACGTTGCAGACAAGGAAGTTTGGCAATAATTCCTTCTGCACATGTGGCTTCCCTGGTACCTCATTAATGGCATAACTATGTAAATGTCTATTGTCTACTCCCAAATTACGCTGATTATTTTATTTTACCTTTTGTTTTTACGTACTTCTTTGACGTAATCTTTTCATTATTTGACATTATACTACAGTATTTTTTATTAAATTAGATTTGTTACAGCTGTAGTGGCATTCATGTCATTTGGTTTTAAATATATCTTTATTTTTATTATTTTATTTATCTTTTAGATTTTGGGAATTTAAGAACGTTGTAGGCTTAACAGACTGTAGATCTGTGGACCATTTTATATTTTGCTAAGTACCTGGTACTTGTTGATAGGCCCACACTGTCCTCTCATACCTTTTAACACTGTCATTTGAAAACATGACAACAAAAAACCATTTACTTAAGAGTAACCGTGGAGTTTATTGTCGGCTCTTCTCCATAGGAACCGTGCACCTAGATTCTGACGTTTCATAAGTGCCCTTGTAGGTTTAAGTGAAACAAAATATTTTAAATTTCAATTTGAAAATCAAAACAGCTAACTGTCGTTTTTGACAGCGCTTACGGTGATATTCCTAAAGGCATAGTCGGCGTTATCGCAAGATGGCGTATGTCATGAAGTCATCTATGACGTTTTTCGGGACATCGTTAACGCACTCACGCTAATTCGGTACGGGTGTAAGCACGCTCAAATTGATTACTGCGTAACTCGGAACGCAGCCTAAGTCAACTGACAACTGCCAATATCAATGTCAAAGTCAAATTGTCAAGGTATTGTCAATGTGAAGTGAATTGGTGTCTCAACGTATTATAATTTATTTTACGAGTTTTATTTACCTGTTATTTAATCTGTTTTTATTAATTTACATTGTGGTAGATTGTTATAGATATATTTTGCTATAAACTAGTATTAAACTCTTTACAGCTACTGTTAGATTAAATACGCTAGTAATGGATCTAACCGACGAAAACATTGAACTTAGTGAAGACGAAGAAGAAGAAATTACAGCTGAAGTAGTACTAAAAACTCTTCAAAGTGCCTGGCAGAACGAAAGGTTAGCTCCCGAAATACTGCCTCACCGTAATGATATGGTTGAATGCATGCTGGGACAGATACAACACATGGAGCGCAATATAAACAAACTTCCTAAAACAGACCTTCGTGCTACTATACACAAAATGGAATTGAGTAGAATTAAATTTATTATATGCAATTACCTTAAAACTAGGCTAAGTAAAATAGAGAAATTTTGTATACCAATATTAAATGAGGAAAGACAACGAGTGGACTCAGGGACTAATTTCCTAACCCCATCAGAGTATAAGTATGCTCAAGAATATCTATTGAATATGGAGAATCACATGAAGACTGTTGTTCTAGATAAAATGCCTGGCAATATGCAAATGTTTGAAAATAATAAAATGGCAGAGCATCCAAACATGCAAAGCCATGTGTTTCTGAAAGCCAATGAAACAGTAAATGGAGTTGTGCTGGAAGACCTTGCTGGCGAGGATGAAGAGATAGACTTAGAAGGTTTGTATCCTTTATGTTCTTTTGATTATGAAGAATTCAATATTATAAATAAACAGCATAACATCACACCTGTATTCTTCTTCTTCTCCATAATACGTTATAGATACTGTCTAGAAACTACATAAAGTATTTTGTACTTGCTTGTACCACTGTATGGGGAAATTAAATTCTTTAATATCTTGTTAATTAAACACCAACTGAATCTGTAACTTGACGACAAATTGCGACTAATTGGCGACAAATTATGGGAGAAAACACATCTTCGCTAGGTGCTCTAGTTTTTGAGATATAAATGTGGCCCTGCTGGGGAGACTCCAGATCGGCCACATATAAACCCTCATATCTTTTGAACCAGTGAACAACAAATTCTGATATTTGGGGACTGTTTCAGACTAATTACCGACAAAATATGGGAGAAAACAGATCATCGCTAGGTGCCCTAGTTTTTGAGATATAAATGTGGCCCTGCTGGGAAGACTCTCTCCAGATCAGCCACCTATAAACCCTTATATCTTTTGAACCAGTGCCCGACAAATTCTGATATTTGGCGACAAATTTTTTGTGTAATCAAAATTAAAATCCCTGATGGTGGGGCCCTGCCAGAGTCAATGACACTTGAAAATATTCCATCCATAATATATTCTGCTATATCCGTTGTTCATTGTATTTGTTGCAGAGGGATCACAACATATTCTGCAGTACAAACCTATTGCTGATCTTGTTAAGAATGGAAAAGTGCAACTTATATGAAATAAAATCAGTTTTCACAACAATGTTTATTTTGTTTCTCTCATCATAACCAAAACTCACTTTGTATAGTATTCTTACCTAATGATGATCAGTCTATACAACTATTTTTGAAGACTGGATTAAAACCAAGTGTAAGCTTAATCAGAAAACTTATTTGGGAACAAAGGTAATAAAAAAGTATTCAGAAAACATGGTAATATATTTTCATTGACACTGATTGTATATTATACTACAAATAATAAAAGTAAAAAGTAAAGACTTTTATTATTCATAGATATTATAACAGTAATCTCAAAGGCCAGGCTCTTTAAGGCAATGTTTCATTAAGTTTATTCTCAATAATACTAAGTAGGTACACAATATCCAAATTATTTAGATACTTACATATGTATATTTTAAGCTCTATGTATAGTTGTTTTTATAAATAATATTATAAATTCTGTAGGGAGCTATAATTTCAATCAGTTATAGCAATATAACTATAAAAATAGCTTAGAATAGATAGGAATGTTGCATAAGGCCATTTCCTCATTGGTTGGTGCGGTATCGTTTTGGTATAATATGCTCGGTATACTGAAACAATACCGCTTTCATTTACAGTCCTGATGTTATATTTTCGGTATAATTTGTGCAGCACCGCTTAATTTATTGAAATATAGGCGCTCAGTAAGCTTTCGGTACTGAGTATACTGAGCACGCTGATCCCACACCGCTGACGTATCAACCAGTGAGGAAAGGGCCTAAATCAGAACATAATTATTCTCACTTAACCTTTAAGTACCGACTGTGGAATAATAAAAATTATAACCACATATTTAGCTAGTTTAAGTACACCGATTGTTTAAAAGTTGTTTACATAAAAAAAAATAATTTTGGAAGTCACAGCTCCTTATCTGAGGTCATAATAAGTAGGTAAGTACTAATATAACTTATTTTAAAAGTTTTTAGGTAACATTAACAATCCAGGTTTTAAGAATTTATACCAGTTTGTGATAAATTAATTAAGTAATATAAAAATAACATCAAAGTTCTTAATTCAAAGATTTCACTATTCACTCATTTACGCCATGAAGGCACACATGATCACACAAAGCTTTAGCTTTAATTTAACAACAATCAACCTTAAAAGGTTTATAAATCTTAATAAATAAACCCACTGCCTCCTATTGACACCAACACAAAAATGTGATGTGACGTAATGTGCTTACAAGTTGTACACCATGGTTTATTAATATACTTTAGACCATCTTACACTTGTGACACAGTCAGTAAGTAGTACTTGTCGCAATATATCACCTAACGGTGCAATTAGATAGCAGTTAATTGATGACATCAACCATTCGTATCAATCCAGAGGAGACATCAACCATTCGTATAATATAACCTCATTGGTGTATGGCGGCCAGATCATGTTCATCGATCGACCATCCGACTATCTTTTGAGATGACTAATACACTGATCGGCGTCGAACGACCGGAATCTATTTGCACCATTAGATCACAATAAAGAATTTGCTATAATAAAATTAATAATTCGATTAATATTTCGACAAGAACATTGTAAATTAAGTAGATAAGAAAGTCACTTCACTGGTACTTACAAAGCTACAAGTAATTTTGGCGCGTGGCCAAAATCGCAACTAACGCGGCCGTGATGTTTTGTCAATACAATTATTGTGACTATTTCACAAAAATGTTTACCAACAACGCCCCCCTATCAATTTCATTCAGGCGCCAAAAAATGTTTGTAGCACTGCACTGGTCATTACTATTGCTGGTGGTCCCCGTCTGCGTCCACATATTTGATGTGTTCAGCGTGCGCGGCGGCGGCCAGGTCGCGCAGGCTCTGCTCGGCGGCGGGGCCCAGCTGCTGCACCATGCGCGTGAACTGACCCTCCGGCTTCTGCAGCAACTCGTGCGGGTGCCCGCACTCCACTATCTCGCCTGCTTCCATCACCTAGGCAGGATAGGTTTGTTTTAGGTCAAGTGTTATGGTTACTTGGTTAGTCCTAGGCGCGCATTTTTAGTTGCTGCCATGAAACTTAGGATGGCATTTGACTTGGCGTATGTATGCAAAATATTCGCGTTATTTAGCCAATTCAAAAAAACCCTATTACTATTAGAATAAAGTTTATTTTGTATTAGTGTGTGATGAGCACAGCCAAGGCCTCTCCGTACCGGCGCGGCGCCGGCGGTTTAAATAGGACGCAACAACGGCACGAGGGTTGCTCGTGTTTGCAACATGTCTATAATGGAAGTATCTTATTGACTCCACGTGAATATCGCATGCCCAGTTAATTGGTACGGTGATTAAACTAAGTAGTTCGTTAAACTTTACTGATAGATTTCACAACAAAATCATTTTGAAAAGGACCGACGATCATATCGATGTTCCTGATTCACTTGTGGGTCACAGGTTTCATTCATTAAAAGAAGTAACTTATTTTTTCTCGCTGCTTTACAATCTAAAATAAAAACACAATGTAACTTACAACAACTCTGTCGGAGTCAGCGACAGTGTGCAATCGATGCGCCACCGTGATCACCGTGCACTCCGCGAAATGCGTCCGAATTGATTTTTGTATAAGTGCATCCGTACTGTGAACAGACAAAAACATACAATAGATTAGCAGTTGGAAACTACATATAAATTTTGAAATAGGCAAAGGGTTAGTGGTCGGAACCGCGACTGCTGAGCGTCGGGCCTGAGATTTAAACATAAGTGCGAAGTGCGGGTGTGGTGAAGTGATACTATACACCTCTATCCAACCCTTCGGGGAATTCAGGCATGATGTTATGATGCCTGAATAACCTCTATAAGTTATGATAGTGAATAACCTTACTTCGGATCAACATTAGCTGTTGCCTCGTCCAGCACCAGCAGCTTGTTACGCCCTAGAGCCGCCCGCGCCAAGCAGAGCAGTTGTCTCTGACCAGCACTGAAGTTTGATCCTCCGGACTGCACGGCTGACGACAATGACGTCACGATGCGCTTCAACTCCACCTAAAATAAATGAAAAATCCTTTTATTATAATGCCTTCCCAAAGACTAGTGAAAACGACTTTTTATCAAATTCATTGAATTAATAGTGCGTGAAAATTGTAGAAATACCTGTTCCAATGCTGTCCATATATCAGCGTCTGTATATTTATCGAATGGATCCATATTGTAGCGTAAACTGGCGGAAAATAGAACTGGTTCCTGAGGAATAATGGAGATCTTTGCCCTCAGCTCCTGTTATAGTAAATGGAAACATAAATTTAAAAAAGCCCTTAGAATAGAATAAAAAAAGTAAAGAACCAATACGTTTTATTTATACTTTTAGTGCGATGTCAGCCGTATTGACGTCATCAATGAAGACGTTTCCTTCAATGGGTGCCATTCGGAACAGTGCTGATATCAGAGAAGATTTGCCAGCTCCCGTACGACCCACTACTCCCACCTGTAAAATATTGAATTGTTCATTTGGAAGCTATCCTGTCACATCCATAAGATGCATCCGGAAGCTCTGTTATAACAAGCCGAACTTACCTTCCACCCACTTTCAATAACAATATTCAATTTCTTGAGCACGGGGTCGGCATCCTTATCGTATCTTAGCGAGAGGTCTCGGAACACAAGTCTCGCGCGTTGTGGCCAGCTGGCGGGCGGTGCAGGCCCGTCCGTGACCTCCCGGGGCAGCGACGTGAACTGGACCACGCGCTCCACGCTCGTCATCTGTGAGATCACCTCCGTGGCCTGCTTTACGCCGTACTGCACCATATTCACCAGGATAAGACCCTGACTTATGGCCAGACCGACGTTTCCAGACTGTGTCGTTCCTATTACAATAGAAAAATACTTGTTATCATCTGAATACCTTTAAAGTTAGAAACATTTTCTCGTAGATAGAGGATTCTTACCATCATCCAGCAACAAGAATGTGTATGCTACGATGACTACATAAACTGCACAGATAAGACTCAACCAAATGGAAAATGCAGTATTTGTGACGATTGTTAAGTACCTGAAACAAGAAGAACAAAATCATAACCCATAGCAAAATAAGTAGGTACCGTACGTAAAAATCTAATAGAAAATAATTTCATGACTGATGTTGAAAGGTTGAGATTGAGAATCAAGAGACCAATGTTGTGTTGCTGTCGCAGGCAGATTGTATGATTCGTCATTTTACAAACGGCGCAGCGCGACGTCCGTTTACAAACGCGTTTTGCAAAATGCCTAAGGCAAATTGGCAATTTATTCAATTGTTATAATTTCGACATTGATTGTTATTGTAGGGTGACCATCATAAAACACAGGTTGGACAAATCATACTTTATTCCAGCAATCAGGTACCTATTATGGTATTATTTCCGTTAGATTATAAACAATCGAAAAAATGTGAACTGGGTGAATGTTATGTTAGAACTGTACCGACCGCGCGCAGCGGCCGGCGAGTGCGACTTCCAAGTTGCTCGCAGCTAGGCAGGCTATAGTATTACCGCGGCATTTTGTAAACGGCCGCGGCGTTAGAATTGTCCATCAAATGTTGTGGCCATAGACGTATAAAAAGGTCGGACAGATTCTCGCTAACAAAAAACTGTGTCACTCAGAATCGGCCACCTCACTGTACGTACAGCCGCTGTACGCACACATTCACACATTAGTCAGCCATTTACGCGCAAACGTCAACACAGGCACACACGTTTCTATGGCGAAAATTAAAAATAAATACAGCTTGTCTTGTGTGATGAAATGGTGTAAAAACCGTAGGTATGGGAAGAAAAAAAAACCTGGTATCACGTTTCTTAGGTAAATAAATATTATTCATTTAATTCCCAATTTTATACATTAAAATCAATCTTCATTCACACCTGAATATATGGGTTTTTTTTATTAAATTCAGTTTATTGAGGTTATTATTTTATTACTATGTTCTTTGTTTTAAATTCTTTTTACTAGATTTCCTAAAGAAAATAAAGTATGGAGAAATGATTGGATTCAAATAATTAGAAATTGTAACGATGAAGACGATTAGATTCCAAACAAATACAGTGTCATTTTTGCAGTTTACATTCACATTACATTCTCACAAAAATTCTATGGCAATGAAAGCGTTTTTTTTTTTAACTTAGAATGTGAACACACATTGGCCGGAACAGAAAACAAAGAAGTCCATAGACGTATAAAAAAGGTGTTGTGGCATAATATAAAGTGACTAGGCAATTTACATTTTGCAAAACCGCCAGCGTTTGTAAACAGACAACGCCGTTTCGTTTGTAAAATGACGAATCGTACAATCTGCCTACGACATTGCTACGACGAAGTTGCGATTACGTATCTGCTACGCTTTCGTAGCAGATACAATCGATGCGCTACGATCGCTTTTATCTGCTACGCAAGTAGCTGACAATATTTTATTTGGTTGGCTCTGACAAAACGTGCATGAAGGGGGAGCCCTACCGCTGCGCACGGAGAGGCTACGCACGTGTCGCTTCGCTTTGCAAGAAGATGTGTGTGCTCAAATAAGGCGGCCACGCAGCTCAACGCTGTCAACGCTATGCACGCGGTACACGGAAGTGTGCATCTGCGTAGCTTTAGGGTTATACTTCTTTTTACTACAGTAGTTACTTACCAAGCGGCAGTGTGTACGTCTTGCTTGTCGTCGAATTGGTCTCTTAGCATCTCCTGGGCGCCGCATGCGCGCACCGTATTGAGTCCCGACATCGTCGCCGAAACGTGCGAGAATACTGGGCTGCGGGTCGTACCCTCCACCCTAACGGAAAATTATAATATCTCTTGTTATTTTTTGAGCAGGTATGAGAAATCTTGTTGGAGAGGGTTTAATACTCAGAGGCAATGAAGGAGCTAATAGGACAGGTTCCACAACAATTTAGGACTATTCAAGTGCCGCGAGCCGTGAGGCTCTCTAGATTCCAAGGCTGAAGGATAAGGTATATAGCCAGAAGTCTCCAGAAAGTTGGACAGTTGATGCTATAATTCTTAAAAGCTTTAAACAATCACCTTTTAATAGCCTGTGCTGTGCTTAGGAATATAATCGTCCAAATGTACATGAGGACTCCGCATACCGCCGTTGTCAGCAGCATGTAAGGGTTAACGATCGCTACCATCACGAGGATACCTAACATCACCATGAAAATCTGTGGAAAAAAAACCGGTTTATAAGTAGTTCAAAAATCATTCGAATAAACATAATCTGACTACAGAAGTAGTCACATACTTGTATGCTGTCCAAATACATCCTTGGTAGGATCTCGTCAACGACGCCCATATCTTTGGAGAATCGGTTCAGGATACGCCCCGAGGGGTTGGTGTCAAAGAAGCGCATGGTGGCCGCCAGGATATTGCTGAACATCTGGTTGTGCAGCTTGATGGAACTGCGCATGCATACCCACAGGAACAACATCGATCTGGAATTGACGTTATTATAAAAAAAAACGAAAAGTCGATTCTCCTAGAAAACGTAAAAGCATAGCTTTTTCCTTGACTACTAAATTGATTGAGTGAATGGACCTCTTATAGCAGTTTTAATCCTGAGTACCACCATCATGCCTTGTATGAAGCTAATTTAGTCTTGCTGCAAGTACAAACTTAGTCTCACCTTCCAGTAGTAAGTAGGATACATCCCAAAATTCCGATCGCCCAAATATAAATATAATACTCGTGGTTTAGGGGTTCATATGTCGACGTAATGTTCTGCATGGCTATCACGGTCTTCACCATCGTATCAATGACAGTCATGTTAGGTAGCTCTGTCGACAATGGTGCTAGGGTGGTCGGCAACTCAGTCGTGAAGTTTCCACTGGTACCATTACTGTCACTGGAATAGTTGCCATCCCTTAGGCTATTGAAGAGAGTAGCGTTCAAATTATCTTTGTCTAGTATGTGTTTTGTTTCCACGTCATTCATCCTGAAAAGGTCAAAGTTAAATGTTACAATAACGTTGATGCTCGGTAATTTATTTAATATCTTGTCAAACTAATACATCAAAAATTATACGATGTTATTCATTCGAATCAAACTCAGAAACGCAAAACAGTGTGTATTAACATAATAACGATTTATAATATTTACCAATGCGTGAGCCACAGGTCGCTGATGGAGGTGACAACCTGTGCCAGGATCACGCTGACGGTGGTGCCGAGGAGCAACCCCCACCCGGCGCCGGCGCGGAAGTATTGGCGATACACCGCGCCAGGCACGCGACCTTACGGGAAACAATTACGAACTTAGCTTATTATGTGTTTATTGTTTAATTATATTGGATGGCCGGTCTAATTTCGTTGTCGAAATAACAACTCTAGTGATCGCAAGTGCGACTGTAGACCATGGGTCCTTGAATCCGAATCCCAGTTCAGACGAAGTGTTAGACGTAGGTAGGTACAGTCAGCATCAAAAGTTGATGACCACATTTAGATGTTCAAAATCGCTGTACGAGTATAGTGAAGTGCTAATAGTGAATACGGTGCACAGCGATTTTGAAAATCTAAATGTGGTCATCAACTTTTGATGCTGGCTGTACCTTCTCAGTAGCAGCCCGGAGTCGCGATTTGTGCCTGGTCGATGACAATAGGTTCGCCCCTATTGAATAATAGGGCTCAAACTCTCAAACATAATTGGCGCAATGTGGTGTACTAAATACTCTCAGCACAGTATAATAAAGTAACAGTATTGTCTCGGCAGTGCCCTTGAAATAATTACCTACGGCTTCTCGGTAGATAAACCTTTCGCGTCCGTGCGTAACTGCCGCACACTCGACAAGTCGAGACTGTTGCGTACTGATAGACACTGAGATTTCGAAGCACGTCGTTTCGGCCGTTTTCTATGAAGACTAATAGTGTTACTTATTTATACTGTGCTCTCGGGTAATACAGGCGAAATGTTATGTTATCATAGCAGTGTTATATTTATGATGTCAATATAGGCAATTAAGTTATTGGAGTAGAAACAGAACACGGCCTTAACGTGCGTTGTGTATATTATTATGACGTCATCAAATTATACAATGACGTCACTGACGCAGTCTCGAGCGGCTGATTGTTGTTAGTGCCCCGCCCTTTGTGTAAATTAGTCAAACGTAGGTTATGTCCGTAATTGTACAATAATTGCCTCTATGATAATTAACATGAGTATGAGTACCTATGCATATTATATTAAATGGTCTTTTTGATGAATTATCATTTTGATGTTGTGCTATTGCCCTACATCAACTATAGATTACTTAGGTAGTGTCAAGGGGAGCAACAATCTTTTATACAAATAAAAACAGGTGATTAGCCCCATAGATATAGGTATAATAGACATTCAATAAAGGTAATTGGTTAGGTTCATGTAACACCTGTACCTTGGTGATTGCGGTTTATAGTAAATCCGCATCATAATTAATACAATCAATGAGATACTTAATCTAACTATTACAGGCGATTATCACACTGCACCGCACGCCGTCGCGTAGCGCAGGCACATTTAACATTGGCACTCCGCGCCGCGCCGGGGCCGCCCCACTATATGCGACAGAGCGCGGTGCAGTGTGATAACAGCCATAAATATTGATTACGATGACAAATGACGCTCGTCTATTATATTATTTTTTGCTAGTATCGTTATCTCGAGGACGACTGTCGTCGCGCTATCAGTTTAGATTAACGACTATTTGCAGTAGATTGATTAGGTACCTACACATTTCTGCCGATTCACCATAACTATCAGGAATTCAATTTAGGTAAATGACAATCACACTAGGTAAATAAAGACAAGTTATCTATGAGCCTTAGATAGTGGTGATTTGATCTGCAATGTGTGGGGAAAAGTACAAATAAGTAGGTAGGTATCTATTGTGCAGTTAATGGCGGCTGTACTCTCTCGCCGAGACACACCAAGACAGACTGAGTTCGAGAAAGTAAATGAGAGCGCTCGGTCTCGTGACTCGGCGTTCCTTGCTCGCTCTTCGTCCCGTGTCGGTTTCTTGTGTCCGAGTCAAAGGATCTCGCCGATCTCGCGGCAGTTGCGAGTGCGTCGCTGTATCTATACGCTCGTTTCTCCAATATTTCTTGCTGATGGCATTAAGAACAACGGCAGCAGCTAGTTCAATGTCTGCGTCCATCCTCTTAGGGTTCACAACTTCAACTGAACCAGACGAAAGGAGTGTACATGGCGGAACTCGAGCTGAACGCCCCTCGCTCGAGACGTTTTCGCGAGACCTAGCGAGAGCACTCGGACAAAGTCAAAGTCAAATCATTTATTTCAAATAGGCCCTTGCAAGGCACTTTTGAACGTCAAAAATTACAAAAAAATTTAATTGATTATAGTCGCCCCTTCCAAAAGGTAGTTTTCGTATGGAGATGTTTTACAATATGTTGTATATATGTAGGTACATTAGTTATATAATTATATGTGAAGACGATGCATCTAAAAACAAAAAAAAACAAAAAATTTACTACACCACAATAGGTAAAAAGACATTTAAAAAGAGAGCAACAACAGATAAATTAATTACCTATGTGATAGATACATGGTTATCACATATTTACAAACATTGTAAAAGTAGACGGTTTTCAAAAAAAAAAAAAAAAAGTTGCAATTAATAAGTCAGTGTGTGAGGAAGTAATCACAGAATGTAAAATCAATGTCATATAATAAAATATAATAATTTATACAACTTAAATTCGCAACCAGTTTGATTTTGTCTAGATTCTAGATTATCCTATGGAGCTGGACCAGCATGTTTCCAAGCATTTTTATCTTGGATATAATCCTCTAATTTGTAATATGCTTGTTTACAAAGTGTACTTTTAATATGAGTTTTAAATTTTCTTTCATTTAATTGTAAAATATCACAAGGTATTTTTTTGTAACATTTAACACAGTACCCCATAAAAGATGTATGTACTTTAGATAATCTGAAAAATGGTTGACAGGAGTGTACAGCCGCCTTATCGTTTGTGATGATATTTGGATGTTCAATCAGTCATAAACAGCCGGGTGAATTTAACTGCTTTACACACAGTTCAGCAGTCTTGTGAGCACACGCACAGCATACCTTCAAGATGACATATCACGAATTTAAATGTACCAATACATTTCAAAAGCCCTTTTCTGCTTAACATGTATTTAAATCATATTAGAATAGTGTAATTTTTTTTTTTTTTTTTTTTTCTTAGTGTATGTACATATATGTATTAAAATTACCCCTGACTGTGGCATTAGATAGGGTAAATTTTATTGCACGCATGGTGCAATCACACTAAATTTGGCAAGATCCATGACAGCTATGGGTGTGGGGCGATATTACTGTCGTTTAGTCCTTAATATTCGTTAGTTTAGTTATGATTCAAATTACCTGTTCCTGTTAACTCGGCAGACTCCTCCTGATCAACCTCCTCGGGCAAACCACCGTCTTGTAAAGTACTCGTAGTACTTGTATGTGACTGCAACAAACAGAGCCGCATCCATGAAATCGAATAATAATTACTTATTAAAAACTTTAAGTACGTCATTTAGATATCGTCTAGTATTAGTGAAAACGAGCATAAATCTTATCATTGCTGACAATTTATTGACAAGGCAAGGAGGTATCGTTGTATATTCATCGTCTTCATGTAAAGAAACACTATCAATCAATTATTATCTATATGGGTAATATTTGAAATCAAAGTTAAAACTAAAAAGATAATAGATAGGCCTTTAGGTAAGGTAAGGTATTCACTGTCATCTTAGTAGGTTATTGAAAACTTGATGCCTACTAGGCTATAATGATATAACTTATTTAAAACAATATACCTAAAGGTTCTAAGACATTAATCGAAATGCCGAGATTATCATCGACTTATGTCCCTAATTGTATCGTAGGTACCTACAGTTAGTAAAAAAAGCCTTGGTAGGTAAGTAAAGTATTTTCTGCAAATAAATGATTCTTATTCTTGGTGCAGCTACATAGAATTTTGCAGTAGGTTATTACTTATTTCCAAAGGAGTAGGTAGTGCACGCACTGCCCACCTCTGACACCAGGTTAGTCAGTAACCACACGAAAACAAGGAGAAGACTGCCTACCTGAATAGAGAGTGTTCTCTGTCGAAGGTACTGTGCTTTCGGCTCATCGGGCTGATCTTCCTCCTGAAGCAGCTCAGCAAACAGTGGCGATCGCGACACATCCTCGAAGCTGCCCGAAGTCTCTACTTCACCCTAAGAAAAACAAAATGACATTTTAGAGCATAGTGTCATGATGTTGGTAAATATCGTTATTATGGGTGGTAAACGATAAAATTGTATTGACAAAACAAGATGGCGGCGTTAGTTCCGGTTTTGCCCAAGCGCGCCAAAAGAACCTGTTGTACAACGAAAAGTCGCGAGTTAATAATATCCCTTATTGATATTTTGTAACAGTCAGCTAACATATTGGCACAAGTTTTATAACTTGTTTATAGACACATACTGAAAGCAGTGGTGGCCCAGTGATAACGGCCGCGACTTATGAGTTTACGTGGGTTCGATCCTAACTTATCCTATGCAGGCAGTTTACTTTGTATAAATTATTTTAACACCACTGCTCTCAAAACGGTGAAGGAAACCATCTTGAGAAATAATGTCCTAGAACCAAATATTCGAAGACATCTACCAACCCGCACTGGGCCTGCGTGATGGATTATGGCCCACTCGGGATCTCACAGAGGACACGCCCAGCAGTGGGAACTTTATGGACTGATTCATCACCATTATCATCATTCTCCTGCCCGGTATCCCCATTTATTACTGGTCGGCGCAAGATGTATTTTCGTCCATACTTCTCTACGTCTCGGTAGTGAGTGACTTTTATCCATATCATCTCTCACACAGTCCATCCATCGTTTCTTTGGTTTTCCCCTACTCGTTTATCCATCCACATTCATGCTCAAAACTTTCCTGACGACATTTTCCTCATTCCTCCGCATCACGTTGGTTCCCATACCATGACAACCAATTTCCACACAACTTTTCAGTCATCGGTGTCACTTTCAGACTGTCAAATCAATTCAATTTATTTGCCATATATTCGCGTAACCCCACACTTCCCTCATATCATTCTCATCTCAGCTGCATGCAATTGATTATTGAATAGATTACTAGTCACATATGGTAGGTACGTAAGTACTCGCAATCTATACTCGCGTTATGTTCTCGATTCGATGAATCAGCGTGATACAGCATAATGTTAATTAATGATAACCCAGAATTTCAATCAAGAATAATGAACAGCCTGTTATTTTGATTGAATTTACCTACATAATATATTGCAAAATAAAATACTCTTTAAAAAATCGGAGTTTTCAAACAAACAAAAAAATTTAGATCCTCCTCGAATCAAAGTTTTTATAAGGCGATTCAAATTCTGAAAATCGACGGATGTCAAAATATTATGACGAATATTTGAAATCACTAACAAGGTAAATAATCTAATAATATAATGGTGTTCGGCAGAAAGTTGAACATACGAAAATGGCGGATCCGTGGAGCCGTCTACTACGTTTTTAGTCCCAATAACAAGATCCAGGCCAGAAGGATATTTTTTTTCGTAATTTGTCGTTGCCAAAACTTCAAACGTTAATAATTTCATTTAAAAACAACAAAATTGACAACATTTTATTTTTATTTTCATCTAAAGTAACTGTAGAATCTTATAAAATTCGTATTTGACGCAGATGATTGCTAGAAAAGTAAATATGAGCCCTTAAACTACAAACAAATAAAAAATAAATACCGAAAGCCCGGCTTTGAACAGCGTTAAAAAAAAAACTAACAGTGATAGAGTAGTTCTAATTTTACGAAAACATCTTTGGTTCATGCCCAATCTTTTAAAACAACTAGAACAATTCGCCAATTTTAACTGCCTGGGACTTTTTTCACCGAAAGGATTGCGAAGGAAAGTTGCGAAAAGTGAAAAAAAAAAAAAAAAAATGGCGGTTTTGTTATTTTAAATGAAATTATTGACGTTTTAAATTTGAGCAACCACGAATTTCCTTTAAATTTAAAAAAAACCTTGTGGCCTGGGTCTTGTTATTGGACCTAAACACGTAGTAGACGGCCCCACGGAGCCGCCATTTTCGTATGTTCAACCTTCTGCCGAACACCCTGTATAACTAAGTACTATTAAGCAAAGCGTGACAGCGTGCTGATGATGATCAATGCTCTTGCAAAGCCTCTGCCAATAAAGAAAGTTTTAGAAAATTAAATTTTGTGTTCCCATTATGTACTCGTAATCTACTAGCTTTCCCTAGCGGCTTGGTCCGCGTTATCTATATCTATAAAAATCAATGCCACTTTTCGTTGTAATTTTATAACTCAAGAACGGCTGGGCCGATTTAGCTGATTTTGGTTTTGAAATGTTTGTCATAGTACAGGGAAGGTTTAAACGGTGAGAAAATTAGGGTAGGGTAGGTAGGGTTTAAAGCTACCCGTGCGAAGTCGGGGCGGGTAAAGCTAGTATCTTTATAAATTATAGCCTATGTGACTCAGTGATAATATAGCGTTCTACTGGTAAAATCATTTTTTTTATGGGTCCAATAGGTTTGAGTTTATTCATTACAAACAAAAATACGCATCTTTTGCCTCTATTAGTGTAGATATAATATAATATAATATTATACTATCTTAATCTATTGTATCTTGTCCGTGTCCCTAATGGTATTTCGGTTTCTATCACTTACTTCAGATACTTTATTAGACCGGAAACTCTGTTCTACAAAGGTTCAACTCTATCAGTCGATAATTTCTGAGAATACCGAAACAATGAACAAAGCATGCCACCGCTTTGTGTTGAGCCTGTATTGTTATGATAAAAGTATGCGTTGCCTTAGCCACAGTAAATAGGGCGAAGTGTAATGACATTTTCTTTATTTACAGACTACGCAACTACAACTACGCATCGACCACCATCGGAAATTGCTGTCTGATGAAGTGTACTGTACCTAAGTAATTTACAAAAAAACAATTAGTAACAACAATCTTGATTTTCAATTCAGGTTTTGTTATTTTAGCTAGCTAGAATAAAACTTTAAATAGATCGCCATAGTTAGTTACTTTAATATTTAAATTCCTTTATTTAAGTTATTTTTTATTATCATCAGGATATTATAATTGAATACTTTTAGTAATTCTGTTTATAAAAACCATTATAGAGTTTATGATGTGGCTAGAACCTACTTAGGCGTATACTATTTACTAAATAGATACACACTTATTCGATATGCTTGTCAGCATTTCTTTACTTAATAGCACAACTACCTATTCCGTTTCATTTTCATAATACTAAAGTCAATACTTTTAATGCCGATCGTGCCAGAATAGATATTTTAGTTTAATACCTAGTTTTCAACAATGAAATGTACTATTAAATTTGTCGAGTTAATAATTACTTGTAAAATCAAGTAGTTTATACAGGAATCATGAGTTGATACGTTATACAAATAGTTTTGTTTTACAGTTATAAAGATAACAGCTGAAAATTAAATATGCAGCTGTTATTACAATAGGTACAGTATAAAGGGTTGGAGTTTATTGGCTTTACTGCTTTACGTATTAACATAAATTGTGTTACCACTTCAACATATGTGTTTACATACATTTCTTATTTTTTTAAATTTGTTATAGTGTTAATAATAAAGTATTATCAGTTTTTCTTGTTGTTTATCTGTTTCATTAATGAAAGAAGTGTGAAGCGCATTTTATATTACTTATGTTCAAAAACTATAATCAGTTTTATTTCTTATTCATTTTATTAAGTTTCATCCAGATTGGTTGTAAAATACGACCTGTAGAGGAGTACCAACAAACTGACAGACGAAAGTAAATTTTGCCAGACTTAGGCCTATAAATGTCCCGTTTTGCGCATTTTGGCAAGTAAAAATGATCTCTAATTAATCAGGTACTTCTGCTATAAATTGCCAAATTATCAGTCTGAATGAGCCTGATGCAGAGACAAGACTCACAAGACCCAAGTTATAAAGTAGGTAACATAATGAACTACTAACGGCCGAACCTTATGACCAATTTTCAGTAAAGGACAGATCGCTATTGATGGTAGGTAGACAGTATAATTCTATCTGTCATTAAATGTCATTCTGTAAGATTCCTGATTCTCTGACAGATTATTGATAACCATAGATAGATAGGTTTTTCTATCTCCAGAACTATACTAACTACTGCCAAAACTGGTGATGGATAGGATAATGGGTTCGGCCGTTCACATTGTGCTTTCAAGCGTTACCGTGTAAGTATCGTGAAGCGAAGTAATGTTTCCGTAAATACTTATTTAACAAGATAGCATTAAATTAAGTAACTAATTACCTACCTATACTTATATTAAAAATTGTTTCCTTTGTCCTACAGTCGTTATTTATTGTGTGTTACGTTTTGTTACGATATACAGAGTCAATCATTTTTCTATGGATTACCTACTGAATCTAAATCATTCATTTTTTTATGAAGAGTAAGAACTAAGTACTGTTATTTATATTTCTATGGTAACTACCTATGCAATCATCCAAACTGATTGATGGTTTGTGCCAAACGTTTCACGTAAAGTGCAATTGGGAAAGACAATGCTAGTTGGGTAAAAAATGCAATCGTGATAGCTACAAGTATGCAATCGTGATAGTCATAATCCATCAAATTGTCACAGAGGCCCATTTAAGAGCCCAAGATGATGCGCGAATAAAATCTACCTATGATCAGACTATTATGCCTAAAGAACCTTATCCGAGACTATTATTAGGTAATGATAGAGCGGATTGGTAAGACACTGCGCATGAGACATGTCAATGCGTTTGTGTATGTCATTGATTGATTAGGTATCAATCTATCGATTATTCATTTGGACGACAGTTTTGTTGAGAGTGCATGGTGCCGGCAGGGCTCGGAAACATTATTTACAATGCATTTGCTCGAAAAGAGCCTTTTCCAAGCAGTAAATGAGTGCGGAAAGTGTCACTTTTTTTCACTAGTGCTTTTTACTTTTCTGTTTTTTTTTTAATTTTTGTGGCCGTCGTCAGCCTGTTGCAAAGAGTTTTTATTATTTGAGAAAAGTTTTATAAATCAGATGATGATGATAACGATGACGATGGCGATGGCGATATCGATGACGATGGCGATGGCAATGGCGGAGTCAAAGTCAAAGTCAAATTCAAAGTCGAAGTCGAAGTCAAAGTCAAAGTCGAAGTCGAAGTCATGAATGTTGTTTTTATCATTTATACAAAGTTGATACGACAGAGGGGCTTTCCTTTAAACTGCCTATACTAGGTACCATTTTCAAGCTCTGTACCAAAAATCAATTAAATAGGAGCAGTAGTTTAGTCGCAAATGATTTTTTAAGTTTTTGCCCCGTTTGAACACGATGTATCTTTCCTAACAGCTGATTATGTCTATACGCATAGGTCATGCACCTTAAAACGATAAATCTGAGTATAACCTATGCGTGGTTGCCGCTGTGACGCAAATCACAAGTACAACCAAATATTCTCGCTAAAAAGATGACAATGCAAACAAGGAAGCAATAAATACACATACACACACTTGCATTTTCATTACGAGTGTGAAAATCATAGCAAACACACCATGGGTAAAAGAAATAGAAATAGGTCAGTGTGTTGCTATTGCATCCTAGCGACGAGGGGCAGGGGTTGCGATCGGTAAGTGAGTGGGGCTTCTAAAAACTGTTTTTTTCAGTGCGCCGATGCTATTCTTTCGGAACGTACTTATGTTACGTAACACGGAAGTACCTGCGCCGCCTCCGTATTGTCGAACTCGCGCGCTGACAATTGGGATTTAGTTTTATTATTGTGATAGGACACTAAACAAGTTTAAGACAGTAAGTATTTCTTTTTTTATTGTGACAGGACACGTAACTTGGGATTATTATTATTTAGTGTTAGTGTTTTTTTTTGTGATCGACTGCTTTTATTGTGATACGACACGTAATTAAACTTTGGTTTTGTGTGTGTGTGTGTGTAATTAAAGTGTTCAACAATGCCTCGTGTAACTTACACGGCGTTAGAATACACTGACATGATTTTTAATTAGAAAAATAAGTAACAATATTCTCCGTCGGTATAATTTGTGCATTCATGTGAATGAAGGACACATCGAGAATTTAAAATTTTAGTGTTTTTGTTGTTGCGCGCGTACTTCAAAACCATACCTAAAAGCCGCGAGTGAAGGCCTAAGCCGCCGCCCGCGCCACCGCCGCCGGCCGCCCGCTTTGAAATGAGATAAAACACGCCGCGCGGCGCGGGCGCGACGTTGCCACTGTTACCTAGGTATCTTCTAAGGTCAGTTAAATTTATTTACAAAGGATGGTTGCGTTTTACTCTGATTCATAAGCTATTTAGTTTGTTTGAAAAAAAAAAAAAACTCATTTTTGATGCTTTTTATTTTTATACCGTATCGAATTAATACTAAACACGTATAGTATACGTAGTGTAATTTAATGCCCCTCTGTCATATCAACTCTGTATACGTCGTCATTATGTTAGATGTTACAGATCATCGTAAGGCTCACTCGATTTTTTTTTTCCTGTCACAATGCATAGTAAAACGTTTTAAGATACACGTGCGTAAGATGATTTCCGCACTTATAGCATAAATAACTATTAAAATAACGTTTTTAAAACGTTTCTAACAGTTCTTGTTTTTCTTTGTACAGACGCCAGCAGGTCAAGCTACCCGAAACTGTCAAATTTTCGCAATCAACCTTGAATCTTATGCTGTGATACTAAAGTTGAAAATCTATTAAATAAATTTGACAGATTGTAGTAGCTTGATGTGCTGGCGTCTGTACAACATTTTGTTCGGAACGAAAACGAAATGAGAACATTTTCAAAAACCGGTTTATTGCACAGGAAGCAGCCGTGCACGATGCGTGCGCCGACAAGCATGAACTTATTTAGATATAATTATTATTGTACCTTATCTTCATTTCATTACATCATTGATTCCAATGCGCTTCCCGCTCTTACGAATTGATTAGGGTTGTGTCGCAAGTTTCCTATCGATCAACTCAAAAATGGTTAAATAAAAACGTTTTATGATTGAATGATTCGAAATTCGAAAATCGAGAATGATTTAAATTTTGTTCTTTTCAAAAACGTTTACGTTCCGTTCGAACGTAACTGAAACAAATCATTCTTCAGGTTTTTAAGACAAAAACGTTTCGAAAAATATACCGTTATCCGAACCCTGGATGGTGCTGTGATAAAGTCGCATTTACTAGTGTTTGTTGGGCATCACCCATAGCGTATGTATGTATTAGATGTTTCGGGACTCACATTGTGCAGGATGACGACCTTGTCCGCTGTTTTGAGGTGGTGTAGCTGATGCGTGACGAGGATGCGCGTGGCGTGCCGCAGCAACCCCATCACACACTCGGACACCAGGTGCTTGCCCACGTGGGTGTCGACGGCGGAGAGAGGGTCGTCCAGCAGGTAGATGTCAGCCTGTTAGCGAACGGAAGAAACAAATTAACCTCAATTATTAGGGAATTACATTATTAATGATCTTTAAAACGATTTGTGAAAAAATTAGTGATGCAACGAATATTACTTTTACGAATAGGTACGAATCCCGATTGTACAATAGTACAATCGGGAAATACGCCGAATACGAATACAAATACCTGATTCTATAAAATATACTCGTATATAATGTCCTAGGCAATATATATATATATATATTTTACATGTAATTTAATCATTACAATTTACCTACTAAGCTAATTTTTTATATAAAAAACATAACATGTAGTTGCATGTTTTTGGCAAGTCAAGACTTAGAGCGTTCCGATTAGAGAAATGTTGTATTCATTATACGATGACTTATCCACTTTAAAAAAATAAATAAAAATGATATTAGTTAATTTAGAGACTGGGTAATATTTTTATTAATATTTGTATTGTAATAGCTTGCAATGTTATTTAATTTTTAATTGTATTGAATGTTGAATTTGTAATGTTATTGAATTTTTATTTTATTGTTTTGTTTTTTTTCTATAATTTATTGTATGAATGAATATGTGTGTTAGTTCTATAGTTTTTATGAACGTGTTTTTTTATTTATTTTTATGTTTTCAAACACAATGTGAATTGTTCATGAATAAAATTGAATTGATTTGATTATTTAATTTTATTGAATTGTAAATAAAAGATATTACATTTTTATGATTTTATAAATAAACTAGCTTTTGCCCACGGCTTCGCTCGTGTGGATGTCGGAAATTATCCCCCGGGGACGTACTACCGGGATAAAAAGTATCCTATGTGTTAATCCAGGTAATTAACTATCTGTCTGCCTCCTCCAAATCCTATAAGTAGCATAACATAATGACTGAATACTATCGTGTATTCATGCAAGCCTAGTATTTTTTCTAAGGTTACTGCTCAAAAATTGTGCACAACGTCTAATGATTGAAATACTATCTTGAAATTCGTGCAAGCCTAGTTACTTTTTCTGCCAAGTTTCAAGTTAATAACTCAAGGAATCACGTTGTCCCATACAAACTTTGCCCCTCTTTTTCACCCCCTTAGGGGCAGAATTTCTGAAAATCCTTTCTTATCGGATGGCTACGTCATACAAAGAACACACCCTCCAAGTTTCAGGTCTCTACGATCACCGAATATAACAATTTTTATTATAGTGTAGGGATATAAAGGTTAATTTGAAAAAAAAAAAAAACTAAATTATGAACACGAAGCTCGGCCTTTGATCTGGCGAAAGTTACACGGGTGTATTATCTTTTTACAACGAAATCGAAATACTACACCTACCGCAGTATTTCTTTGTAAACAATATTTTTTATTTTTCTTTCGGGTGCTAGAATCACCAGGCTACTCTGTGCGCTTACTCTGGAGCATGCCACATACAACTGGCCGTGGGAGAAGCAGCTTTCCCTTAAGTCTACTCCCGCTACTTTAAGAGTTTGACCTTGAGCTTTGTTTATAGTCATTGCGAAGTATACTTTGATGGGAAACTGCACTCTCTTGAATTTGAAGGGGTAATTTGATGGTGTTAGGGGAATCCTAAGAATAAATACAGACCTCTCTGTAAAGCTTAGAAACCTTCAAGCGGTACTAATACTCGTACTATCGGCCGCAACACTACAACAATAACAAACGCGTATTTAGTATTTTTATGTGTATTTATTGTGTATGTGTATTTAGTGTATATATTATATTTATAGTTTTTGATAGATATATGTATATCTTTATATTTAAATAAATATTTATTCCTCAATTCTCGCTATTGCACCAGCCACTGTCTCTGCATCACCCAAAGGTTGACTGGTAGATAAATGCCTATGGCATTAAGTCCGCCTCTGTAAATTTGTGTGCCGCAATATGTTACATTGCTGGGCAGTAAATTTTCTTTACAATTTTTTTTCCGGTATTCCGCTTGAAATTGTTGAAGCGCGCCATATTGCACTAACAGTATTCCCCGTTTAAGAGAAAGAAATTAAAGAAAGAAAAAGTTTTTATTGTGACTCGCACAGGAAATCACAACTAAAAACACATTAAACATAAATAATTGTAACCTAAACAAAGAACAATTTAGGACATATTTTGGTATTGATAAATAATTATTTATGCATTTCAAGTGTTATTACAATATCAGTATTTAGAGAAACAGAACGTTGCTTCAAATAAAGCTCAGAAATAAAGCCTGCGTGAACGAATGAAAGAATGCCAATAATGTTTCTTATCTGTGGATATTATTTGAACCTTAGTTATTACTCTGAGTTTGAACCATGAACCTTCTTTGGTACTAACCTTAGTACTAACTGATCCTCGATTGGTGTTCTTTTTTTAATCGGGACACATTTTGAGGCTGGTACTACTCGTAGCTTTGTTACCGTAACAATCCAAGACCTTTTTAGTCTTGGTTTAAACCATTACTTATGCAGTTTTTTGTAATAAGACGGATAATGTTTTTGGAACATATACACTATTTTTTTTTCGCCATCTACTATTTATTTACTGGCGATAGCTTCGTAAAAATTGTATAAATGATATAAAAGTTGGCAACCTTAGTCCTATGCGATCGTCGCATACCCAATATTACTTTGCAAGGCGAGAATAGATTGTTGTTGGTGATGTGTGGCGGCCACCATATAACGGCCGCCATATAACGGCCGCTATATAACGGCCGCTATATAACGGCCGCCACATAACGGCCGGTATATAACGGCCGCCACATAACGTCCGCTATATAACGGCCGCCATATAACGGCCGCTATATAACGGCCGCCACATAACGGCCGGTATATAACGGCCGCCACATAACGTCCGCTATATAACGGCCGCCATATAACGGCCGCTATATAACGGCCACCATATAACGGCCGCCACATAACGGCCGCTATATAACGGCCGCCACATAGGCTGGTACTACTCGTAGCTTTGTTACCGTAACAATCCAAGACCTTTTAGTCTTGGTTTAAACCATTACTTATGCAGTTTTTTGTAATAAGACGGATAATGTTTTTGGAACATATAAACAATTTTTTTTTCGCCATCTACTATTTATTTACTGGCGATAGCTTCGTAAAAATTGTATAAATGATATAAAAGTTGGCAACCTTAGTCCTATGCGATCGTCGCATACCCAATATTACTTTGCAAGGCGAGAATAGATTGTTGTTGGTGATGTGTGGCGGCCACAATATAACGGCCGCCACATAACGGCCGCAACATAACGGCCGCTATATAACGGCCGCCACATAACGGCCGCCACATAACGGCCGCCACATAACGGCCGCCATATAACGGCCGCTATATAACAGCCGCCATATAACGGCCGCCATATAACGGCCGCCACATAACGGCTGCTATATAACGGCCGCTATAACGGCCTCCATGTACGGCCGCCATATAACGGCCGCCATATAACGGCCACCATATAACGGCCGCCATGTACGGCCGCCATATAACGGCCGCCACATAACGGCCGCCACATAACGGCCGCCATATAGCGGCCGCCACATAACGGCCGCCACATAACGGCCGCCACATAACGGCCGCCACATAACGGCCGCTAAATAATAGCCGCTAAATATAGTCTGTCCGTCTCGTATGTATAGAGTACGGTGACTTTCGAGACATTCCAATTTTAAAGAGTATTTGCATTGCAAGCACCAAGCCTGTATGTGAGTTCAACCTTTTTTTTAATAAAATCGGAGAGACTTTTCAAACATATGTCAAAATCTAAGGTCAAAATAAAATGTAATTTAAATCAAAAGCAGGCGTGGGTAATTAAAAGGAGTATTGATATCAACTTCGAAGCAAATCACTCCCAAAATAACTTTCTACCCCTATTTAACCCCGTTAGAGGATGAATTTCAATAAAATACGAAACAGGTCTTCCATTAATTCAGTTAAAGAATGTTTATGCTAAATTTGAAGTAGATTGGACCAAGGAATCACGTTGTCCCATACAAACTTTGCCCACCTTTTACACCCCCTAGGGGTAGAATTTCGGAAAATCCTTTCTTATCGGATGCCTACATCATACAAAGAACACACCCTCCAAGTTTCAGGTCTCTACGATTAGCGGTTTAGGCTGTGCGTTGATCCGTCAGTCAGTCATTCAGGACAAAGCATTTTATATAGATAGATGAATCTTTGTGTCTGTCAAGTCGGTCGCACCCGTAACGCAAGATGTTTAGGGGATTTCTAGGAAGTCACTTATTACGAATGTCATGTAAGTATTCGGCGAATACGAATATTTTTATTCGTATTCGTTGGATCATTAGAAAAACAATTAGAAAATCGGTGAACATTTTTATTACAAGCTTTTGAAATAATCTTCTATCCTTGTCACGCAAAACGATCACTGAATGACGCGAAGATATAATGGCGTTCCTAAGATGTGACGTCAGATCGCGGCAGTGCTGTCTCTGCCTAGCATAGACGAGGTGCTAGAGAGAACTTATCAATCTACAATTTTTTTTTTTCTGTTATTAGTTTTTCTCTCAATATCTTACTGTTTCGTATAAAGATTCTTGATAAAACAGTAGTTCACAGTATTGGGTCAACCCGGTCAACCAAAGCCATAACGCTCAATCTTAGTATAAAAAAACTGAGGACAGCAATGGTACAAAATCACGAAGTATACGTATATATATGTATAAGTACATATATGTATGTACTCCCTGTACAAAATAAGTTTAAATATGTTTTTTAATTTTGTTGGATTATAATCTGAGAAGTTTTCACCAAGTAAAAATAAGGGATGGCAGCTCTGAAGAAATATTTACCTACTATAATTCTCCTTGGTGGTTTTCGTAACAATAAACAGAGACGCTCCGAATGGGCCTTCACCAGTGAAGGCCAGTGAAGGGCCAATCGGAGCGCCGAAGGCGGTCGATGAGTAAAGTCGAGATGGTTAAAAGAAACTCACACTAGGGCCTCTGAATTCTGATAGCCCCAATACAAATGTCTACTAATCTCTGACGCTTGCCGTGTTTTACGATATTTTGTTTATTTTTGTGATCCTTCTGTGTTTATGTTGTACGTTTGTCGATAAGGTGAGCGATAGTTCGTCCGACTAATCCATACCTATTTGTGACCAGAAACTGATTTTGTGAGTGGTTGTGTTAAAACTGAGATCGGACTCCACTTTAGTGTTAAGTTTGAGATAAGATTCTTCTAGCTAATCAGTTTGGTACATAGTAATAAAAAGATGATTACTTATGTGTATTTCATATATTGAATCCATGAAATTTTATTATTAATATAGGTATTGAAAAACACTAAATACTGCAGAATCTATACACATCCTATATATATATATATAGCTATAGTATACCGGTGTCCTATAACTGTGTAGTTCTAACTATGAATATCAGATGGCGCTAGTTTCTTTACGAACGCAAATAACTCCGTTCCACGAAAAAGATTGGTTTCTATTTCAGTTGTATTACAAAGTACTCTGTGTCTGTGGCCAACGCGCAATGTTGACGTTAGCAGAGTTCATTACTTTTAAACAGTCAAAAGTAAGTATTTTTATTCGATTTCTTTTATTGAGTGTTCTTTTCTTTACTAGTTAAATATTAGTGGTTAAAATAGCAGTGCTTACTTTGAACCTTGAACGTACATTATTTTATATTGCCATAGTGATTGTTTTTGTGCGAAGGAGTGCTTTGGGTAGGTACGGTTGTGACAATTTTTTTGTATACCTAGTTTGTATTTTGACATTGTTACCGTATTGTTTAATTAGAATTCTTTAGTGAGCTTTATTGGACTGATTGTAATTTAAGACTGAGCTATAAGCAATCAGACTGCTATATGAAGATTTTTTATAATAGCTAATACATGCTACAATGCCTTATTACATAAATACATCCAGTGGCGCCCGGAGGGGTCGGCTGCCCATAGTAATATCCCGGTTGTACTCCTTTATAGGTTGTTCTTGTGTTACGTAAACGTGATATTTTTTCGTGCTATAAAAGTGATTGAAGACCATTTTGGTGTATTTTAGAACCTGCCGACCCCAAGCACTCTCACAACTGCCCCTGGGGTGTGGTCGGTTGTGACATTTTCTCTTTTTTTCTATCTTGCTCCTGTGAGTTTACCATAGTACTTAGAAATACAATTTGAATATTTATACGTAGGGCAATGTACTCTTCACAATAAAAAACATATTTTTTACCAAACTAACAAAATGATTGGCCGTCAAATGAAAATTGTCACAACCGTACCTAATCTACCTACCTATAAGCTTATCGATTTAATCATTTTACTTGACTTTACGACTTGGTAATTATTAATATTCCTTTTTGTTACTAAGATTGGTAGACACTTGATTAAAATGGAAAAACAAACGCATGCCATGAAGAAGCCGTTAATTCAAAACTTAAATAACACCTTTCATCCATAAATGCCCGACAACTAAGTTATCGTACAACAATTATCGAAGATCAAATAATATTATCAACAAACAATTCATTGTTGAGTATTTGCTTACCAAAGTACATATTGTAGATAGTCAGAGTTACCCTTTTGTTGGGGTTTTTAGATTCAATATGGAGGAGTGTAGTATACAAACATTGACGCAATACTGTTAAATAAATCGCAAGGTACCTTTATAGCGAGTTTTATAAGCTGTACCTACCCTCAGCTTAAACAACTTGGAAAATAGTATATCTAACCACTGACCACTAACCGCCCTTATCGTTACGCCATGCGTCATCGACTTTGTTTAGAAACTACATAAAACAGCGCCCCATGACAGTATTTGCAACCATTTGGCTCAAAATAGTGCAACGCACACTTAGGTACGGTCAGCAACGACAGTTTATTATATAATGGAAATTGGTAGCACGACCTTTCGTAACTAATAGCGTTGCATTACAAGATAAATATTGTACTGTATTGTACGTAAGTAGTAGTATAATACAGGGGGTAACAAGACCCACCACATGGCCGTCATCGACGGCTATGTGGTGCGTTTGTGGTGAGTCTGTACATCAAACTAAGTAACGTTGCAGAAAACTAATTGCTGATAAACGATTTTTATTTTCGGTGTGAAAAATGCCTGTTTACGGTAGCGCTCAATGTAACGCACGCAAAACATTGAAGTGTTTACAATTAGTTCAAGATTGTGATTATGAGCATGAGCATGCAACGGTACAGGATTCGTGATAACATAAAAAATAAAAAACCGTGAAAAACATACGTCATAAAAAGTTGTAACTTTGAGATTCAATATCCAGAAGGTGGGACCAGATATCTAATTAGGTAAGTACTAGACGTGTGCGCCACGCCACGTGGCAAAGTCGCCCCCTTAGTAATATAAGGGCACGACTCGAAATATTGAGTTTTTGTGTTTGATGACTCAATATCAACACTGTTCTGCCACTTGGCTTTCACAGAGGGAAACACAATTACAGTATTGGCTTCTTTCTTTTTCCCTTTCTTTGAAGGCCAAGTGGTGGAACAGTTGATGTTGGGCCCATCTAACATAAAGGCTCAAAAACTCAATATTTCGAGTTATGCCCTTATATTAAGTAAGGGTGCGACGGGGCCGGCGTGAAATCAGCGTGTCTTTTTAAGTTTATTTTATTACCGTTTGAAGCTTCTATTGGAGGAAGTTGGTGAACAGATTGAGATAGACGAGATACATCCCAACTATCCGCAGGAATCAGACGATGATGAAGAAATTCCAGCAAGCAGAAACATTCAGAGCTTAAAAAATGCTACTCCACGTTGTACCTTAGATGCAACTAAAGTTCTGAGTGCTGCAAAAACGTACTATATCGATCAGAAATTCAATCTATGTTGCTGGAAATAGGTGGCAACGAATCCACAAAACTAAACTAATCCACCAATCACTAAACTAAAAAATAATATGTTACTAAAACTTAACCGCCGTATGCCATTAATAGTATGATTGTGTCAGCTGCTCTGCTTGATCCTAGGTTTCAGGGGCTACGTGAATTTCCTTTCCCTTATTTAAGCACATACGCGCAATCTATCTTGTTTGTTCCTGCAAAGTCAACACCAAGTGAGCGAGTTTTTTCGGTAGCAGGATTGTCCCTGAATGGAAAACGTAGCAGATTGCATCCAAATAATGTTGATAAAATCGTATTTAAGTATCCATGATAATTACAAGTCGTGCAAAGATTTTGATAAATAAGTGTATTATTAATGTAACATGTTGTTTTTTCTAAAAAATAAAAGGTAATAAGAATCTTAATTTTTCTCATCTCTGAAGTCTAAATCAAAAGTCCTGACGCCGATTTCACGCCGGTTACGCCGCTGCCGCCGTCTAAAAAAATTTCTAAATTTTGGCATCACGCCGCAGCCGATGAAAATTAATCACACCTCTATTAGGTACCTACGCAACACATTTTCGTTAACGATTACGACTAATCTGTTTTATTTTGACAGTTCAACAACATTCATTGCGTTATTTACGTTTTTGAGCAGATTTTTTTAATATGAAGTATTGGATTAGCAATTTGTTTCAAAACGATTCAGATTCTGATTGATCGTGTATTATAAAATAAAAAAACGAGCGAGCCTTACAGTAGTCGCTTATAATGTGTAACATCTTACTGACTGACGTACATCGGGTGGCTGGGACATCGACGCGAAAACTGTTGTGGATATAATTGGCCATGGATTCAGTACATGATTCTGAAAATCCCTGTGTTGAATTTTTTCGCCGGTTATTGAAATCTGCTGTTTCCTAGAAAAGTGCAAAATGTATGGTACAGCTAGCAAACGTAGGGCTGTCCAGAATCATGTACTGAATCCATGGTAAGAGTTTTCGCGTCGATGTCCCTGCCACCTTGTATATGATATAAACAATATTCATCGCCATTACCATCACCGTCATCGTCATCGTCCTGTTTACAACCTCTCGGAAAATAGGTTGGTTGGCGGCAAACTCAAGCACCGCGCGCGCTCATTGGTAAATTAAAAATAGCGCTCGCTTCCCGGGCTTCCTGTTACACACTTCCGTCTCTTTTCACGAAATCACTTGCACAGATTTGATTATTTTGATTTGATTGCAAGAAAGCGAAAGGAAAGATGTCGGAGCACGCACACCGAAGGGTTCCGTAGTTGGGATGAATTTATCCCAAAAACAAAGTTCTGTGCCCAGAAAAAACTACAACTGTGCTTCACTCAAAGCAATTTTTTACATTTTTCGTCAAAAGTCAAATATTATGCGGGCTAAAAAAAAAGAAAAATGTTTGAGAATGTGCAAATAGCATTCTTTCATATGATACCCACATGCCCCACTTCGAATTTTTAAGAACCCTTCAGTGCAGTTCAGTCCCTGTTGCAAAAAAAAAGCTTTCTTATTTGCCATATGCCCAACTAGGGCATAGGGCAAATGTCATCTAAAACTATTCCATATTTCAAGTTGGTAGCATTTATAGTTCTTGAGATATCCAGATATAACAGACAGACTGAGTCGCAGGTTCCTTTTTACCATTTTGGTACGGAACCCTAAAAATCACGATGAAGTGAAAAAACAAGTAAGCTTACGTTCACACGGACGTAATAAAATCGCGGCGGAATAAAAACGCCTAGCGCGATTTTTTCCCGCCTTCAACAGAGTGTTCGACTTTACGAACGAGCGTTAAAAATCACTTGGAACTGACTCTTCGTGCAGTGCTGATGTACAATGGATTCCGCAAAATGATTAGCGGTAGCTACTAGTGAGGCCAGGAGACCACAATGATTTTTTTTGATGCATCATGAACTATATTTAAAAGGCCTACTTTTTAAGCCATACAATTATTTAAGGAAATGTTCTGAAAATTATAATAAATAGCATGTTTCTTGTATTGTATTTTCTCAAATTAAACCCGTTTAATGTTTACTTACTTTCCTTATGATAAACTCCACCCAAATACCTACCTATGCCCAGAACCTGTGCCCAGAACTGACTGATTATACCAATGTTTTATTACGGCGTTGAGCATGCGGCACGTCCGCATTTTATGAACGCTAAGGCGCGCGGCGCGCTGGATTGACCAACACACGCCATTTTCGCGTCCGCGGGAACACATGTACAGAACTTCGTATGTCGCATGTCATGCAACGCTTAACGCCGACCGTTGTAAATCGAACACCGTGCGATAAAAATCGTGGCGGGAAAAAACCGCGGCCGTGCGAACAGACCGCTTTCTATTTTTTCTATTCCAAGCGCGGCACGCGATTTTATTCCGCGCGATTTTATTACGTCCGTGCGAACGTGGGCTTAGTTACCTGTCTATAGCAAGCTCTGGCGAGCCCGATGCGCGCACGCTGTCCGCCGCTGAGGCTGATGCCGCGCTCGCCAACCAGCGTCGAGTCACCCGCAGGCAACTGCTCGAAGTCACGCATCAGTGCACACGCACTCACTACCTTCAAATTTACATTGGAAACTAAGTTATTTCGTTTTAAACCAAATAAGCAAGAAGCGTTTACATTCAAGTATTCAACACTGTCTTGACTATTATCTAAGTAAGTACTTAAGTGCTTAAAAAAACATGTAACACTGGCGTTTAGCATGCTTCAAGGCAGGTTCGCGAACTTATAGTTTTTACTTGTTATTATGACATAATTTTGATTACATAGTCTAACTCACCTTTTTATAACGAATACGGTCATACGGCAGTCCGAAGAGAATGTTGTGACGCACGGTAGCTACGAAGAGCCAGGGCTCCTGACTGGCATAAGACACTCTTGCGCCGCCCAACGATACCGTGCCCTGAGACGGAGACAGCTCACCCAGAATCACTTGGAGAAGGGACGACTAAATTGGACAAGAAAAAACAAAAATTAGGTTGGTACACATATGTGTAGTGTTGTGGATCTCTTTTAGTACATTGGCGACGGTATGTCGAGGACAATAAGGATGTGACAATAGTACGTTTAGTCATTTAGTGTTGTATATTGTTGACATAAAACCCGTAAATAATTACATAATGAGTACTGAAGTGCTCGTAGTTTTTTATTGTCTACCAGTACCAGTGATATTCAAACTATAAAGATAAGGCAGATGTTATGGCAAGGAAGGTGCAGGCCTTCTTATTTTTCTAAACGAGGTTTTATTCAGTATATATGCTAGTAATACCTTTCCAGAACCCACTAATCCAGCAATGCCCACGAACTCCCCAGGCTGGGCAGTAAGCGTGATGTTCCTCAGGGTGTTCACTATCGCCTCAGGTTGCCAGCTCGCACTTAACCCATTCAGCAGCAATCCCGTATGTTTCGGTTTTTCCTTCTCAGTGCCATTGCTTATTATGGCCTTCGAATCGATAGCTGGCACTAACTTCGCGGGCGTCAGTTCATCCAACAACAGGAATTCCTAAACAGAACATAACGTTTGAATGATATACCTATCATATGTACTGAATAAACATAGCACATCCGTGTTTATATTAGGTAGAAAGGTACGTCATTTGCGGTTTACCTCAAGCCGTCTGATGGAGACTTTCGTTTCTGCCAGGAATGCGAGCGCCAATGGGAAAAATATGTTACAGGCGAGTTGGAGTAGATTGAAGTATTGAACGAGGGAGAATGTGATTTCGGCTCGGATGTCGCCGCCTATGAGCACGAACGCGACGATGGCGGAGAACAGGATGAAGCGCTCCGTGAACACGCTCAGCGCCGTGGAGAACCCTTTGATCATAGACGTGCGCAGCACGAAGCTCACCTCTAACCTAACAACATAAACATTATCATCGGTTTGGTTTCAGTCTTTATTTATTTAGGACCTCCAGCAAAATATATAGGTACATATCAATAATTTTATTATGAGCAACATCTGGTAGGCAAGTCTTATTCATGAATTTGCAAAAAAGGAGGTCTTATTAATCCGATCTTGTCTTATAGCTTGGCTGTACTTACTTTCGCAGTTTATCTACCAGCCTTTCAAAAGGTTTCTCCCAAGCATACATTTTGATGACTTGCACGCCGTTCACCAGCTCGCTCATCACCTTTACCCTTTCATCTGTGCGTTTTGCAATTTTTCCTCGTAGTGTTCCTTGAAGATTACTTAAATATGCTAGAAATAAGTAAATACAAATAAGTTGACTAAAATTGTTTTTTTTTCTTCATTGTACTTACCTAACAAATTGCATGGGAAGTCAATTATACGTGTACGACTGAAAAAAGTAATTATTTGTGCCTACACAATCATTAAATTGTGTAAACGTTGATTAACGTTGTAGAAGCAAATGCTTCTCATCCGACATCATCATCACGCATCCTTTTGTGTTAAGGTATTTATTTATCATTTGCATACGACGTGTGTTTATCTTACACGAGGTACAATAAAAATGTCATCATCGTTCTTATGTAGGTACAGTGATTTTCATTTACCTTGGACAAGTACAGTCTGTAGGAATATGACGATGAGCGCGGCGAGTGTGGCCCAGCCCACGTGCTGCCACACGAGGTACGACACCACCGGCACCACGATGGGCATGACCCACAGGTAGTTCAGAAATAGAGCCACCAAATCAAAACGATTCACATCATTGGACATCAGGTTGATCACCTGCCCTGGTTCCGTTTTGTTTAACCCTGTGCGATCGAGTTTTAATATCTAAAACAGAAAACATATAAAAGTTAGAGCTAAGTCATTTGTCTCTCATGCACGTAACATAATATTATATTTTAGGGAACAAGTGAACCGTTAGCCATGAGACACTCAAGTCCCTCAAGTTTAATAAAATTAATTATTTAGGTATGAAATTAAGCGGTAGGTATACTTACTTTTCTATACAACAATGAACAGCTAGCTATTCTAACTCTCATTCCTACGCGTCCTTGACTTAACTGTATGTGATTGAGCATCAAAGCTGTCACTATACTCAAAACATTCATAAGAAAGTTGTAAATATGTGCATTTCTATAACTTTCTGGGGTTTTGTCCTCAGAAAAATAATTTATGAATAACGCTAGAGTGAATGGAATTAAAGGCCTGAAAATAAAGTAAAAACAAAATGAGCATGCTTGTTTATGTAATTATTAATAATAATGTTACGCTTGTTTATCACAACGAGTCCACATGATTGATTCATGACTTGGTGACTTGGATGTACGGGTGTTGTACACAGTACAGCGCTTCATTGAGAACGTAGACACTGATTGCCATCGACCTTTGTCCGCTGCCGATCTCTGTCTTGTAATTACTACTTTGTGCAGTTAGGTTACTATACAACCATAGAATTATGTTTATTGTGGAAAAAAATACCAAAAATACTACAGTATTTTTTCCTTTGGGGAATACATAAAATGTTTGACACTCTTTCTCGTAGGCGTAGGATGTGGGTACTTTGCAAACTCTATCTACTTTCTGATACAACAATGGATGTACTATTATAGTACAGGGCAAGACTCACCATAAAAAGATGAACAATAAACCGACAATTAGGCCACACAATAAGTACTCCACCCAAAACGATCGTATAATAGCCTTCGAGAAGGAAGGCTTGATTCCTTTTTTCTTGGCTGTGTCGAGTTCTTCGTGCCATGCCTGCTCGAGCCGGTCGCCCAGCCGACCGGAATGGTCGCCGTCACGGGCCTTCCACAGGTCATCCACTGTAAGGCCATGTTTGAAACCACGACGGAATAGACTAAAACTCCATCTGTAACAAAATTAAAAAAATATTATAGTATAAACTGACGCCTTCTTCCTTGCTACGAAACATTTGTGATGTAGGAAAATGGAATTTGTAGATTATTTTATATCTTATACATAGAATAGCAGCATTTTTGTGACAATTATTGATCTATAAGGCGATATGGTATAGGGTGGCAGGGACATCGACGCGAAAACTTTTACCATGGATTCGGTTCATGATTCGGAAAAGATGTTATTAAAAAAAAAAATGTGCTGTTTCATAGAAAACTGACCTACGCGGTCAAAATGTATGGAACAGCAGATTTTTTTTTATATCCGACGAAATGTTTTAGAATCACAGTGCACTTCGACGAGCTGTGGTTACCTGTAATTGAGTGTGCATTACAGGATAAGGGATAAACACGTCTTTGAGCGGCCATATCTAGTGAACCGGCCGATGAATATCGTCAGTTTTTATTCTGTTCACGCAGGTACTACTCATATTATATGTATTGCCGTACTAGTATCAGTCTTACTAGTGATCGTTCATTTTTTGTAACTCGTCTTTGAGGGCGATACATAGTTATTTGGCCAGCCGCATGCGGGCAGACCGTCACTATCCTCACCAGTCACCAGAGGAGGGTCCTTCACCCACCAAATACTGAATCAGCCTTCCTGGCGATGGTTACCAAAAGTACGGCTATCTCTTGGAATTATTTAGGTGGTCCAGAGACCGGGGAGAATGAGAGTATGCGGGCCGGACAATTCCACTTAGATATATGTATCATATCATTTATATACAATATATAATATATATATATATATATATATATATAGTATAATAATCTTTATTGACATAATAAGAGGTTACAAATCATATGAAGCCTCTGAATCCCAAACTAGGTAAAAACCTGTATGTCAGGAGTCAGCGCCTTCTCCCATTTCACACAATCAATCATTATCATGGACGTATAACGTCTATGATCAATATATATATATATATATATATATATATATATATATGTCAATTGGAGATGACAGATGACCTAAAAAACAAATAGGTACCTAATACGTTCTTATTACCTACCATAAAATCAGTGTTTTCAGATAGGTAATAGAAAGGCATTTGACAATGTGCTTCATAACAGACGCTTAAAAAGCAATTGCAACGTTTACTTGGATTTGTTTAACTGATTACCTAAGTGACTTCTATCTGACAAACTTGGTTATGTAAAATGAAGCTGGATCCACCTACGTTCTCTATTTAGTACAACAACATAGACTCTAGGCGTACCGCAGGGATATGTTCTATGACCAATTTCATTCTGTTCCAGATATGTGTGGAGAGATAGCAGGCAGTTATTTTATTAATTAAAAAGATATGCGCCTCGTACATACTGTTATTAAACAATCAATAAATTAATGATTATGTAATTATTAATTATTTTGTCCCTTTTTGGTTACGGGTTGTGTTTCCTTTTTTAAACATTCTAAGTGTATCTACTTACCTAGGGGTAAGTAGATACTGCAATACCGACATTCCGAAACTCTTTAATCAAAATAAATTCGAAGTAGGTATGCCGCCCGTTAAATCAAATTGACTAGCGCATACAATGTGATACAGTTGTAGCGTGCTGTAATAAACTTTTATTATCATGGCGAGGAATTAATAGAGACAAATGAGCAGTTTTGTTAGTAACGAGGTCGTGTCTTGGATACCTACATACAGACTGTACAAAATTAATCTGTTTTGTTTGCCTTAGCTATACAGTTTTAACTAATCTGCAGAAATGAAACCCATACATAGCCATACCTTGAACGCATAACCTCCTGAACAGACAGAGGCATGCAGCTGAAATAGGTCTTGAGTCAGGTGTGAGGAAGGGGGGTCTGAGTTGTCCTACACTCTTCAACCTGTACATGGACCAGTTGATTGGGGAGCTGAGTAGCACCAGAGTCGTATGTTATACGTACCTATAGCCATTTTTTTATTTTTTTGTGGGTGGGAAATTGTCAAATGACTCCTCCCGCTCTGGGCGGAGCGAGAGGGTGTGTCAGACTTTTACTGACTAAAACCCACCCGTGTTCCTTCCGTTGCCTGTGTGCCGGGGCCGCGATATCCCTTTCAGACAAACCCGCAACCCCAGCAGGAACAACATTAGCTATGCAGATGACATAGTGCTGCTCAGTGCTTCAGTCTGTGGCCTGAGGAAACTGGTGTGTGTGTGTGTGTGTGTGTGAGAGGTACGACCATAGAAATATAAATAACAGGAGAAGTGGTATGGGGGCGTGTCTGTGTCCGCGCGTCTTGATCACAATGCTCATGCCTCAGGCAAATGGCCGTCTCCGCTAACTAGTGCGCTTTCGAGCGCGATCGTGATAACATTTAAGAATACCGTGTTGTTCAGTGGTTTCTTGTAAAAATCGAAGCTAAACTATAAACTTTATAAATTGTAGAACCACTTTTCATAAATCAACACAAGTATTTTGCTATATATTTGTGTTGAAAATCATGAAAAACAACAAATCGTAAAATATTTCTTGCCTTTACTACGTTATTTTTGTTTTCATATATCACAGCGACTGTACTTTTATTGTAGTAAATACATTGCTTCTTTACCACTACCAAAGTATGTCGCTAAGTAACTGGACAAGCAATGTAAAAATTACAAAACGATATTTACTTTAAGCGGTTGCATCGTTAGTACGGCCGCAGCGTCTTGTGACGGATTAGTGATGTGGTTGTGCAGATCCACTAACGTAGGCTATCGACAATAATGTCGATTGTCGTATGAATTTATATTACTATTAAAGTTTATTCTTCAATTTGTCAACAGTTATAGCCTGATTGGAAGACCGATGTGAAATCTTGTTTTATACTCATTTAGATTTTCTCATAATGTTGTTATTTTTTTGGTTTACTTAATATTTCTTTTTTTTACTTACTTATTGTTTATTTATATCATCTTATTATATGTATATCGTTTTTTATTTATAATTTTTTCAGCAACTTCCAAAAATTTTAATACAAATATAAATGGGAGAATCGATAAGTTTCCGATTTAGTCAATCACTAGCGTATATGTAAAATAAATGGCTTTTGCACAGCACAACGATAGCGAACGATGTTTTCGTGTGGGTGAGTTGTACGGTGCATGGTAAATGCACGCTGTGTTTGATGGGATAAGGTTTATAATTGATTATGTAGTACGTTCTGATTTGTAAATTGCAAGTGTGAGCGGGGCCTCGTATTTATTGGGTTTACTGATCGCATGTGTGATCGCAGGCTAGAGAGTAGGGATAGATAGAAGACATTGGGTTTCGATACATTTTCAACTACCGGGCATATCTCCTTCTTTCTTATATCTATGGGTACGACAGTGCTCGTGGCCTGTTGTATAATGTGCAAAAGAGTGTCGTGATGGTGTTTGGGGCTGGTGGAAAATGTCCAGAAACGGTGCCTCCAGTAATGATGAATGGTGTACCGTTATCGAGAGTGCACTAATTCAAGTACCTTGGATATGTTTTGACCACCAGCCTTAAGGATGATGACGATAATGAGAGAGAGCGGAGGGCGCTGTCGGTCAGAGCGAATATGATTGCCCGCAGGTTTAAGCGTGCTTCTACAGAGGTTAAAAAAACACTTTTTAGAGCCTTCTGTTCCTCGTTTTACACGTGTGGCCTGTGGGTACATTTTACGCAAAGGTCGTACAGTGCCCTTCGCGTGCAGTACAATAATGCTTTCAGGGTGTTGATGGGGCTGCCTCGCTTCTGTAGCGCATCAGGGATGTTTGCGGATTTGCGTGTTGATTGCTTTTATGCATTAATGCGTAAAAGATGTGAGTCCTTGGTGCGCAGCCAGTTCCTACAGCATCCTGGGAGTTATTGCTGACAGGCTGGACTGCTGAATTGTGAGTCGTTGCTCCAGTATCTCTGCTGGAATGCTGTAGCAGTGATTATTTTGTTGTGTGTGTTTTTGTAATTGTATCACTAAAATAGTTGTAAGTAAATATAATAAAAATCAACCATATTGGTCTTTGTGTATTGTATTGTAAGTATTGTTTGTTGTATGTGTAATGTATTGAATGTCATCTATGAGTCATTGTAACCTGTTTAATAAATGAATAATAATAATTAAGATATGGTCCGGAAAATATGCATAAAATAAACCACTTGCGCAATTTCGCTAGGTAACGGTTTATTTAGGTGACAACAAAGTTGTACTGCACCGCGGCGAGACACATTTTTCGAACATAATATGGACGCAATGGATTAGCAAATATAATTGATCGTGTGTTACACCCACGCGGCCACGTAGCAACGCTGCTGTACCGCCGCCGCACTGTGGATCGAAAAAACGCTCCCGAAGACATTGGAGCTTAAATTTTAAATTGACAGTTTTTTACTTGAAATATCTTCTAATAGCCATTATGCATAAATATATCATAGGATACAATCAGCTAGGCAAATTAGCAACTTATATTTTTTTTTGCAAAACATATACCAATTTAAGCAAAAAACCGACACTTTAAAATTCAAGCTCCTATTTCTGCGAGAACCTTTTTTCGATCCACAGTGCGGCGGCGCGGCGGTACAGCAGCGGTGCTACGTGGGCGTAACACACGATCAATCATATTATGTTCAAAAATCATGTATATTATGTTCAAAAAATGTCTGCTAAACAACGTACCTAAATAACGCAATGATTGTTGTTGAACTGTCAAAATGAAACAGACTGTGATTGATCGTGTGTTACGCAATTAGGGTGCTGGTCTAGCACGCTATTAGAAATCCGGAGTTAAGTACTCAAGTCAAGACTCTTTTTAACCGACTTCCAAAAAGGAGGAGGTTATATTATGTTCGTCGAGTGTGTATGTAATTTTTTTGTTTTTTTTAATGTAAGTATGTCCGCATTGTCCGCCGATTTCTCAATCAAAATAAAATCAATGATAACGATACAAAAATACGGTTGAATAGTCAAACTTGAACTGCAATTACATCGCAACTTGATCGGCGCGTCATGAAATTTCGTGAATAAGCCTAGATGTCCAATCAAAGGGTAGGTACCGTATAAGTCCTCGAAAAAGGTACGTACACACATAATTATCAATTTTGATATGCTGGTACACACACGATTTACAATCCTAAAAAGTCTGTATCAAATCCATCGCAAATTGGCGATCAAGATTTTTCCGTCAATAACATGAACTTGTCTCTACTTGCATCGTTGCACTTTCCCTACTCTATTCCCCTAATCTACTTACTGTCAAATTAAGTTGAAATACTTACTCAAGTTTTAATTCAAAGAAACAAAAAATGCTCATGTAATGTTTAGGTAGAGTTTGACAAGTCCTCTATTTAAAATTCTCAACTCAGAAACCGCGTGATACTTGAGTGGATTAGGTATAATTATAAAAATTACTATATTATCCTCAGCCCCAGTCGAATAACTCCAGTCACTGAGGGTCTATAAGGCCCATTACAATGTTACCTACAGGGCCTACATTATAATTGGCTGTAGACCTGTCTTCGCAAATTAATTCTTAAAATCCATCCGCAACTCATCCCAATCAGGAAAAATTCTCCATGTTCGTAAACTTACAGAATATCGGAAAGCTCTCATGAAGATATTCCTTTGACAAAATCCACATGCGTTGCATTTTAATTTTGAAATATTTACCAGTTATTTGAAAAAGTAATATTGGTATTTTTCGCATTGATATATTTTAGTTTATCAATGATTCTTCGTCTATTTCTCACTGTGAACAGGAATCTAGTCAATAAGTATAATCATTTATTTATCTCTCCACAAAGGTTGGCTTAGAATTAACATCTTAGGACAAGACAATACTTAAATGGTACATTGCAGAAGTTTGAAGTACAAGCACAAGCATTTGAATTTCTATGAAAGAGAAGCAAAGGAAGGAGAAAGAGTCAATGCGTGCCTGTTGAGTCTCACGCGATCACGCTCACGATCTTCTTTTGAAAGAGGCAGCAAAGGTTGAGTAGGGCTTTCTACAGTTAGATGAGTAGAAATAGAATATGGGAAATAGAAGCAGAAGAATATAATCAATCAATCTGCCTAGCCTTTTCCCAACTATGTTGGGGTCGGCTTCCAGTCTAACCGGATGCAGCTGAATACCAGTATTTTACATGGAGCGATTGCCTATCTGACCTCCACAACCCAGTAACTGGGTAATACGATACCCCTTGGTAAGACTGGTGTCAGACTTTCGGGCTTCTGACGACTCGTAATGACTGTCAAAGATCCACGAATGACAGCCGGGACCAACGGCTTAACGTGCTTTCCGAGGCACGGAGGATTCTCGGTATGTAAAGATGGTCACCCATCCACTGACCAACCCCGGCAAGCGTAGCTTAACCTGATGGGTCGACCAGTACGGCTGTTGTTACTTAGCTACGAGCTCCTCAAGCAGAAGAATATAATAAACCTACTTTATTGTAAGAACCTACACTAAAATTGTAACACAGCAGCTCTTTTACAATATTGCTAGCTACATTTATTTATATTTCTATTGCTAGCTACCTTATTCTACAATGTCGTATTATTCTATAATTCGTACAATGTCGGTCAGAATGAAATTAACTAACAAAAGCATCTAAACTATATAATATTATAAAGAGTAGGTAAAGATTTGATTTTTTGTACCTATGTTTGTTTGTTTGTTTGCAATGAATAAACTCAAAACTACTGGACCGATTAAAAAAAAAAAATCACCAGTAGAATGCTATAGTTTCACTGAGTAACATAGGCTATAATTTATAAATATATCACACGGGCGGAGCCGCTGGCGGAAGCCAGTTTTAAAATAAACTTACACTTTAGGACATAATAGTGCAGATACGCCTCAAATGTGAATTGTTAGAGAAATTGCGCTCGATCAGAGAATATGCTAAAAGGAAAAAAGTTTATGGGTTATTTATTATAATATGTCCGATCGATAGGTCTATTTACATAAGCCGGCGAGCACAGACAGGTTTTGCATATTTTTTGTAAACGTTTTCTCCAAGCAAGCTGCGATCGCTGTAGATATTTAAGTACTTCGATGGACTTGGATTGTTTTAACAAGCACCATCGTAAGGCTGTGCAATATAAATAATATGGTAGCCTTAGCCAAAATAAAAAACATCCCGCTTTACGTGTACGGGGAGGTAACCCAAAAAATATTTTTTTTTCATGATTTTATTCTACCACTTTGTCGGCGTGATTAATATGTTTACCCATACCAAATTACAAATTTCTGGTACAAAGGTCTCCGAGCTAAGCCGTGGACAGACAGACAGACGGACATGGCGAAACTATAAGGGATCCTTGTTTATTACGGAATCCTAAAAACTTATACGACACACCAGCATCACTATATGAAGCACACAAGTACGCATGAGGAAAACAAAAACGACAACTACATTCCTGAAATAACACCAATAACGAAACAGAGATACTTCATAACATCAAGAACCTGACAAAAGCCCAGGACCCGACGGCATAGACAAACGAAGTATTAAAGAACGGAGCATCAATATTAAGCTACCCATTGTGATTACACCACTACCACACCGTCACAAATCACAATGGTCAAATTCGAACATAATATTGTACAAGAAGGGTAACCCGAGAAACATCTCAAATTACAGATTGGTCTATTGCCAAGTCTCTACAAATTATTTTCGTTAATAATTGTAAAATGTTTAAGCGCTACCGTAAAAAAACACCAACCAGTTGAACAAGCAGGCTTCCGCAAGGATTTCTCTACAGTCGACCACAGTCCACACCACACCACTGCAACTGACCACAGTTTTTAGAGCTACTGATAGAGAAATATCAAGAACAACAGAGATCTCTATATGTCGCCTTGGTAGACAACCAAAAAGCTTTTGACACATTACTACACTCGAGTATTTGGGAAGCGCTAAGCTACAAAACAAGGATAGACGTTATATCGAAGTCGGCCCGTATTACAGCAGAACGTCACTCTTGTTGAGTGACTTTCTGTAATACTGGCTATTAAATCATTATTTGAGACAATTGATCTGTAAAAAATTACTTATGTGCTTCCAAAATCAATTTTGTTTTTAAATGTGTGAAAAATTGCAACTTCTAAATTCAGTATAAAAAAGGCATTTTGAACTCAGTTTTATTTTAAAAAGTTCTTAACTCAAGCATTACTTAAAACTAGTTTCAACCAATCAAAAGGCGTTAAACGAGTTTTGAGTAATGCTTGAGTTTTGAACGAGGTTCTGTAATTCGGGCCTTAGAGAATGTCTACGAAAAATAAACAAGTAAGGTAAAATTAGAAACCTCAGGCCCAGAAATTGCAATAAAAGAGAGGTAAGACAAGGAGACCCGTTATCTCAACACTTTTCATACATAGGAAACTAGACTGGAATCGAAATGGCATAATTATAAAATGCACCAATTTTAACCACATAGGGTCTGAGAGCTTTAGTCAATTACAACACATGATTACTACACTTCACTCTGCAAGTATGCAGGTTGGTCTCGAAATGAACTCGTCAAAAACAATAAACACTACACTTACAACGTACTCCTTGAATATGACTGTGAAGGATACTTAGTAAAAGAAAGTTCCGAAAAAAATTGCAATTTACTGGAAGTTGAACGAAGGGTTAAACAAACATAGAATAAATATTGGAACCTAAACGAAGTATTCAAAAGCGAAAGTAGAATTGAAGAAAAAGGTAATGGACTCAAACGTCCTCCCTACCTGCGAAACTTGGAAATTTAACAACTCTATCAAGAACAATATTACTACATGCCAAAGGGGAATGGAGCGCAGTATGCTTAACATAAAAAAATTATTGCATAGAGTTCGTCACTCAAAAATTCGACATAAATCAAAAGATGATTTGGGGGAAAATATGCGTCACATCCACGCAGATGTGACGCATATTTTCCCCCAAATTGTTTATTTTCGTGTTTTGTTCTTACCTTGCGTCATGTGTACCGCAAATAAACGTATTTTCTTTCTTTTCTTTCTGTAGGTACACATACTAAACCAAAGCAGCGTTTTTTAGGGTTCCATGGTAAACAAGGAACCCTTACAGTTTCGCCATGTCCGTCTGTCTGTCCGCAGCATAGCTCAGAGACTCTTTATACTAGAAACCTGTAATTTGGCACGGGTATACATATTAATCACGCCGACAAAAGAAAATCAAGAAAAAAATATTTTTTAGGCATCCTCCCCTACACGTAAAATGGGGGTGTTTTTCCCGTGGTGTGGGGTACATTGGAAACGTCGTTCAAAAATATTGCGAGTTTGTGAAAACCATTTTTGGATTCAGGTTCAGGTATCCGGTTGCGAAATATTAAACTTTATTTTTTTTAAAGTGCTCATTTTTGTTAGAGTCAAGGCCAGCTAAATGGTTGGTTTTGTGTATGTGAAAAAATTCACGGCAGTAGTTTATAATATAACGAAATTAAAAGAAAACTATCACAGCTAAGTAGGCTTTACAAGTTAACGAGTAATAATCCACCAACTTACATTTGCGGTTGCAAAAACATGTTCTCGCATACATTCCATACGGGAGAACATGTTTTTCAACTACCTACAATGTTAAGTTTGTTCTTGCGATAAATTCATCCAACTATGGAACCCTTCATTGTGCGTGGGCCGACACGCACTGGGCCGGTTTCTTTTTATATAATTCCGCTATTTCCAAATTACTACCTACTACCGTTTTTACTTAGGTTTTTTTTATCGTTTGTGTGACAGACAGGTACCGGAACGTTCCCAGTGTTTTTACTGGAAAGCGATGGAGCTTTACGTCTTGTAGAGCTTCATCTCTATCCCACACTAAAGTATTATGTACCTACCTTTAAATGTATTTGGATATGTTTTAGGTTAACATTTTTATCATGTTGCAGGTGCACCTTTACTGCTGATATACAACACAAATCCACCGAGCACCGACCGAGCATCACAAATATAGATTATAAACATGTTCTCCCCACACATTCGTAATGCACTGAACTACTGATAACATGCACGAGTGGTGTGAAACTTACAAAACCTGATTGATAACACATTGACCTTGAAATTGAGAAAAAGAGCGGAAGTGAGTCTAAAAATTGACGACAAACGGTTTCAAGTTATGTTTCTTTTTACTGATTTTTTTTTGTGTACAACTCGTAAGCTGACCGACGACATGTTGGAAATACGATTCGCGTCGCGATCAATATTGAACTCACGTTAACTTATCTAAAGTTTTAAGTGAAATTCTTTACCACCGCGAAGGTAACATATTAATTACTGAATAAAGTTTATAGCATTTGCGCAATCTTATCGTACAGAGGTGTAGTGTAGTGCACATAGTACCTACCTATACTTGGAATCAATTTCACTTACAGTTAAAAGGCACCGACTTCTGAAACTCACACGGTCACACCCATAGAAATATAAATAACTTCTTTCTTATATCTATGGTGAGTTTCGGAATTTGGTGCCTTCTATTCTATTAGTTAGATACCTATAAACAATTTTAGCACCGACTTCCGAAACTGCTCTACATATTGAATTGGTGTCATTGACTCTGGCAGGGCCACCATCAGGGATTTTAATTTTGATAACACAATAAATTTGACGAAATTTGTCGCCAAATATCAGAATTTGTCGGTCACTGGTTCAAAAGATATAAGGGTTTATAGGTGGCCGATCTCGAGAGTCTCCCCAGCAGGGCCACATTTATATCAAAAAAACTAGGACACCTAGCGAAGATTGTTTTCTCCCATATTTTGTCGCCAATTGTGTGTACGAACCATAGAAATACGTATATATCTTGGTACGCGAACCGACCTGAACCGACCCGAAGCCGCCATTTTGGGAGAAATGTTTCAACAAACGAAAATTATTCGTGATTTCAACGAAACATTACTGTCAATCGAAGCCTAAATCAATACCGTACAAACAAAATATAGTAGGTACCTAGGTACTTAGAACGTAAATTCTTCATCACACTTTTTATAAAAATTGGCGCGAAAATCTGACGCATGCTTTACTCGCAAACCTGACGAGTCACTCACTGGAGCGGGCGGGATGGACAACAACGCCTCTTTGCGACCGTTAGCCAAGGATAGACCCATGGTATAATAATATACTTAGATATATAATAATAATAATATACTATAATTTTATTAGACCATGGATAGACCTAATTTCTTAACATTCGGGTCATTCGGTCCCTGTCAAGTCAAATACAATGTACGGTATCGTCCGCTGTACGTAATGTGCCGCCGCTCCCCTACAATCGGTTTTTAGGGTTCCGTAGTAAACAAGGAACCCTTATAGTTTCGCCATGTCCGTCTGTCTGTCTGTCCGCGGCTTAGCTCAGAGACGGTTAGTACTAGAAAGCTGTAATTTATTTGGCATATGTATACATATTAATCATAATTATTTAACGAAGTGGTAAAATAAAATCAAGAAAAAATTTTTTTTTTAGGTTACCTACTACACGTAAAGTGGGGATGTATTTTTTTTCCCCTCATCTTCCCCATGTTGTGGGGTATCGTTAGAAAGGTCTAACATTTTTGGATTCAGGGATCCGTTTGCAAAATATTAAGCTTTTAACAGATTTTTTTTGTTAGAGTCATGTGCCCCCCCCCCTTCTAGCTATATGGTTGTACTTGGACTTGTAAAAAAAAATACAGCAGTAGTATAATATAACGAAATTAAAAGGAAAACTATGAGAGCTAAGTAGGCTGTACAGGTTAACAAGAAATAACCAACCAACTTAAATTTGCAGTTTGAAAAACATGATCTCCCATACATTCCGTATGGGAGAACACGTTTTTCAACTACAATGTTAAGTTTGTTCTTGGGATAAATTCATCCTAAATACGGAACCCTTCATTGTGCGTGGTCCGACACGCACTTGGCCGGTTTTTAATGTTTCATGTACCAATTTTAATTATTTTCTGGTGATATTAACAATACGCACAGGACGAGGATGCGATTGCTGCAGTCGCGTCAGGCGTGTGATTCGCTGACAACTATTGCAAATATTGCAATATTCCATTTTCTATCTCCGAAAGTCTTTATGGCAAACTTTATTTTAGGGAGCAAATTAGACAAAAAAGCACCATCTGCGTTTAAAAAGTTATCATCGAAACCGTTTTCGATGAAAAAAATATACCTACTTACTTATTAAGTACCTACTACGAATTGATTTGAGACAACTTTTTGATGTCCGTAAAAAATCTCACCAAGTTTATTTCAAGTAGGTACAAACAAACTGGGAGTTTTTATTTTTATATATTCACTACTTAATCATTTTAATCAGTATTTATACCTACAAAACTAAATTATTAGTTTTTTACCTAAAAATAAAGTTCATGGTCACTATGATAAACTCCAAGAGCCCGTGACTTATGAACAGTACCGTACAAAGTCATCTTGAGCAGGAATTGTAAAACTGCCAAGTCATGCTAGTAGTTAATGATGTTTTTGAGTTAAAATAAAGCTATGGTAACTATGCAATAAATATGCGTAAAAATTGATTTCAAGTTGCCAAGAGCTAAAAGTCTTACAACCCATTTTTAGCATGAAGGTCACGTTGACAAAGTAATGATGATGAATATTGATGAATAGGTAGGTAGCTACCTATAGGTATAAGTAATATGCATGTTTTAAAAACAAACCATTTCAACAGAAACCTTAATGTAAACATAGAGTCATAGAGCATAGAATCAGCCTTACCTAACGTTCTCTGATTTTTGATCTCGTGAACCTAATCAAACAGCTCAGATAGTGCGGAAGCAGTAACATCAGCGTAGATAATAATAAATAACACACGTGGTAATACTTACGTTAAAAATATTTTCGAGATAAAGTTTGCTTTGTCGTGAGGGTTCTTTTGTTTCAATTCCACTTTCGAGTCCATGGTTCACTAACTTATGAAGCTCAAAGCACAGTTCAATGTTGTTTGGCTGTTTCCTGCAGATCTTGTCGTCAAAACACACCAATAAATCCGTTTAGTTTATTATTATAACTGGCGAATGTTGCCCAGCGGTACTATCACATGCAGCAACTTTACAGCCATACGAGGCAGCGTTACCTATGAAATTTCCAATACAGTAACCATTCGTTTTCAAAACAGATTGCATAATATTCTACTCATGAATTTTAGTACAGTTCGACCGATTCACTGACCACTGGGTTGCTTAGGATTTCAAAGGGCATTAGTCACTAAATAACCAAGTAGAAAACGATCCGTTTTATAAAACTATGGATTAAATAGTAGCTAGTAAAATATAAATTCCATTTGTAAAGTATCACAGTTAAGTAGATTGGTATTGGTAGGTTGAAAAACCGCGAGCTCTACTCCACGAGCATATAGCCCGAGCGTCGCCGGCGTACTGACGGGAAGCCCGGTGCTCTCTCATCACACAGCTGTGGTGTGTGTGCTTTACTGTAGCTGTAAAATCTATAAATAAGTACCTACGTTTAAGCGTCCTCAAAGATAACAACACAGAGTTGTAAGTCAGTGGCAACACGGAACACACAAGAAGAAGTGTCTTAACTCACGTCACGAGTGTCAAAACACATATCAGATTCATTGAATCAATGAACCGGAATTGGCTAGAGATGCATTCAAATTAATAAACTACGCACATAGCATGTGACGCAGACAATTGATAAATTACCTACCTAAAATAACATTAAAATACATATAAAAATAAATACTTTAGAAATCGAGACTAGTCTGTCATTCTTCCATACAAACGTAATATGCTGATTACTCGGCTGTTACGTTCGAGACGGTGCACGGTGTAAGTTCAAAACTAAAATCTATATCAATTTGTCTTGTCATTAACTAGCCCTATAAGGAAGCAAAATTGGAAAAACAAATCGGTTCGGAAGTTATGAGCATCGAAACTTACATATTTCAACACAAATTTTAACTCGTCTTTGGGCTTATATAAATAATTTATTTAGTAAAAAATTGCAAAATAGAAACGGTACAGGGATAGATAATTTATTCAAAAGTTCAACTAATTTTATTTTGAGTAAATACATCCAGTAGTTTTTCTATAACTCTATACTATACCTACGCTCAAAAAAACGCCCACCAACGAGTTCGAGCCGTCGACTTATAGTTCACCCATATATTAGCAAATTTATACACATAACTAGGTATTTTGGTGCCCAATAAAGTATGTTCTATCTATCCGCTTCCGACTCTCCAATAGCCATACGTCTCTACGTATGGCTATCATCATATATTAGATATCAAAGTACCACTGCACATCGATCTCAGCATAGTACTACTATGCTGAGATCGATGTGCCTACTATGATAGTAGCAGATTCGGACAAGCTTAGGCATCGGTATGAGTCAAGTGCACAAAATCCTCCATGAACATTTAGCGGTCAGGAAGCTTTGTGTCCGGTGGATGCCTCATAATTTGACAGAGGCCCAAAAACTCCGTCGTGTTGATTGGTGTCGTGAAATGGTTCAAAGATTAAACAGAGGTGACTCAAATACTGTATTCGACATACGAGGGGTGTTCAATAAATAGTGAGAATGCGATACATTCTCCTTGGAAAGAAAAAAAATAAATACTGGCAGGCATAGCCCAGACATTAGTTAAGATGATAATAAAAAAAGCAATTAATTCTCTTTTGTTTTTTAAAAGAAGAAGTCTATTGTTTGCGTCGTTTCGGAACGTGTTCTTAAAAATGGATAAAATTGAAGTTCGCGCGGTAATAAAATATCTCTGCTTGAAAATTTTTACTACGGAGCAGGTAAATCAAGACTTGAGAGCAACATTAGGGGTTCATGCTCCTCCATATTCTACGGTTGCGCGTTGGTGTGCTGAGTTCAAGCGAGGAAGAACTTCCACTAACGACGACCCACGAACGGGACGCCCCATGCAGTGCCCCCCGGCAGTGACTGAACAAATGATTAAAAAAGTTGAAAATATTGTCTTGGCGGATCGTCGTGTTACTGTTCGTTTTATAGCTGAAGAAGTAAAGATTTCGATAGGAAGTGTCCATAATATTATAAACGACCATTTGGGTATGAAAAAAGTGTCAGCGCGCTGGGTGTCCAGAATGCTTTCTGACGCGCAGAAACAAACTCGACTGAGAATTTCACAAAGCTGTTTGGATTTGTTACAACAAGATCCTGACCGATTTTTGGCTCGATTCATAACTATGGACGAAACATGGCTTCACCATTATGACCCGGAAACGAAACAACAATCAGTGACTTGGAAGTGACCGTCATCTCCAACTCCAAAGAAATTTAAGGCGATTCCATCCGCCGGAAAGATCATGGGCTCTCTTTTCTGGGACATCCAAGGGGTGGTAATGATCGAATATCTTAATCATGGAGCCACTATTACGGGGAATATGTACGCAGGACAAGTAACAAAGTTGCGTGAGGAAATACGCAAGAAACGGCGTGATAAACTCGCTAAAGTTGTTTTGTTTCACCAAGATAACGCCCCTGCGCACAAGTCCAGAGTTGCGATTCAAGAAGCTGGCTTCGAATTGATGGAACATCCTCCATATTCACCGGACCTTGCTCCTAGTGATTTCTACCTATTTCCGCGCTTAAAGGAACATCTCAAGGGCCAGAAATTCGAAGTTGATGACGGAGTAGTCGCCACCGTAAATGATTTTTTAAGGGATCAGGAAGAAGATTTTTTTAGAAAGGGAATTTTAGGATTAGAGAAAAGATATACAAAGTGTATAAACCTGAAAGGTGACTACGCCGAAAAATAAAATAACAAATAAAAGATAATTGCGTCTTACTCATTCTCACTATTTATTGAACACCCACTTACGGGTGACGAAAGCTAAATTTATTGTTATGATCCAGAAACTAAGAGACAGTCTGCTTTCTGGGTGTTTCCTTCCGAGGAGTTGCCAACTAAAGCGAAGAGTGGTCGAAGCGTGGGAAAAAAGATGGTGGCCTCGTTCTTCGGAACGACAGGTCAATACGCAACAATAAAATTGTTTTAGAGGATCGAAAAACAGTTACGAAACGCAGCCACGCGTTTCAAAATGCCGTCGAAGAGCCCGTCGAGTGCCTTAGAAGGACGAGTGGGCAAAGTGCTTTTCTCAGTGGTTCCATCGGATGCAGCGATGTATTGATGTAAATGGACAGTATTTTGAAAAGATATAATAAAACTAATAAGTTGCTAGTTTGTTCAGTTTTTTTTTCTAAGAACTTTCAGTGTCACCCTCGTATGAATATAAACAAAATTTACTTTACCAACTTTGAAATAATAAAAACTTAATATCTATTTTATTTATATCTATGAAACAACAGTTCATTTTTTCGATGTTTAGGTAGAGTTGGTCCCCATCCCCATTCCTTTGATAAAAATTGTTTTTAATTATGAAAACTTTCACGAACTGAAAGGACGTCAATGAATTCGTAATCGGTCGGTCAGTGTCTATCTATAGGTACTTACTATTGCCGATCTTTATAGGATGGGTCACTGGGCAAAACAAATTTGCTACAAGCCAAACAAACTGTGCGTAAATAGCATTAAACTGTTATATAATACACAACAGCCCTGTTGTGTATTATATCGGCAGAATCGACGCGAAATCAAATAACTTCTCCCGCTCTGGGCGGAGTGGGAGGGCGTGTCACACTCTTACTGACTAAAACCCACCCGTGTTCCTTCAGTTGCCTGTACTTTGCCAGGGGCCACGGTATCCCTTTCGGACTTTCCCGGGACCCCGGCAGGCATCGGTCCTAGCGGACCCCGTCAGTTGTGCTGACATTTCTTTGAGGCGCGCGTGGAACGCAACGCGCCGTCGACCCGGGCCTGGTCCTTATCGGACGGCGAGCTACCCATTGTTCACCGTCCGCAAGCCCGCGCGTCCTGTGGCCGGGAATCGGCCTGCGATTCCCGGCGCCCAGGGCGTCTCCTGCGTGAGGGCGCGAAATTTGCCTCCTCCTTCGCGAGCATTACTGCTTCGCAGAAGGTGACGGCTTCCCACGCCGTCTCACTCTGGACATTCTGAAACCCCTGCGTTCGTCGGTTATTTTAACCTGCTGTTCCATACATTTTGACCGCGTAGGTATTGCACTTTTCTATAAAACAACAGTTTTTTTTTTTATTCGGATAAAAAAATCTCAAGGGCATCAGCCGTGCCTGGCATTTCCTGAAATTTTAAATACCTCCTTCACGAGGTTTCAGTACGATCTCTAAGTAAATTTAAATACACACTCACTCTACATGTACAATATTTTACGTTACAGTTGGTATTATTTAGTTATAACATGTGTTACACATGTTTCGGTTATGCTTGATGATTCAGCGGACTGATTAAAACTAACGAACGACGCACGGCGGCACGCGGCGCCGGGGCACCGGACCTACAAGCACGTAATCTGTGCCACAACTTCCACAAGGCCTACAAGTGCAGGAAAAATGATTTTACCTACCTCAATATTCATAATAATTGTTATAGTTAGATACGTTACCTTATGTATGTTGTAGTAGGCACCTAGATTTTTACCAGGGAGTAGAATTTTAATCATCACCATTTCGTCCCAACTTACTGTTTGTACACTGGTTAAGGGGCCTATTACAAAAATGCGCGTAAATGCATGATTTCCTCGTTGAAATTGAATACTATTCGTTGGTTAGTATAAATAACAATTACTTGGTAAAAATTGTTCGTTTTCTCTTCTACAATAAAGCGATTTTTTCATTATTTATTTATTTATCTAGCAATAATCTTTCTCCTAATGCATGTTTTGGTAAAAACTCATGTAGAGCTCATTTGAGAGCTCTAATTTGCGGATTCTGTTGAATATAATTCATCAAAACAATTTTACTCATATTAAACATATCCGATACTTTTATAATAATAGAATACATTTTTGTTATATGACTTTTATTTAAAGAAAAAATTACTGGACCTAATTCAATGTTCCACTAAAAACGTTTGGAAACAAGTCTGAATATCCGAAATTCTACATCATTTTCGTACGTAGTATTTATACTAAAATAATCTCCAACATTTGCTCAATAACAAACATTTTTTTTTTTTTTTTCTATTTCTATTTTTTTATGAATAAAATAAAAGTACCATATATTTCACTGCGCGCGCCGGCAATGTGCGCTCAGTTTCGCAAGAATGCTTTAGCGCAGCGCCGAAATGTAAGAGGGCTCTTAACAAGTTAACACTATACAGGGTGGCAGGGACATCGACGCGAAAACGGTTACCATGGATTCAGTACATGATTCTGAACTCTCCTGAGTAAAAATTTTTCATCGGTTATTAAATCCATGTCCCGAACTCCCGATCCATCATGTTCCAAGCCATTCATCCATCCATCAATCAAATATTGAATCCATGGTAACAGGCTTCGCGTCGATGTTGCTGCCACCCTGTAAACGATGTCGCCCATGGGCCGCCATATGACCGCCCGTATTTTTCTGAATATTCATGAAAAATTATCGAAAATTAAATTTAAAAGGGGAGGGCTCGGTCTATCTTTCTTCGTATAATTTTGCAATGTTTGTGTGTGTGTGTGTGTGTGTGTGTCTTCGTATAATGTGAGCACCATGCATCTAAGTATCCCATACTTAATTTATCTGTCATTGCCTTCGATCAATAATGCTCTTATTGATCGAAGGTCATTGCTTAATTTTTCATTATTTTTACCTATCGTGGTATAGTAATCTTATTCTATTGCACATGCCCATGGCCGACTTGTATAACAAAATTAAAAGGAACACTATCACAGCTAAGTAGGCTGTACAAGTTAACGAGTAATAATCGACCAACTTACATTTGCAGTTGCAAAAACATGTTCGCCTATACATTTCGTATGGGAGAACATGTTTTTCAACTACCATGTTAAGTTTGTTATTGGGATAAATTCATCCCAAGTACGGTACCCTTTATTGTGCGTGGTTCGACACGCACTTTAACGGTACATACAAGCTGATCTCGCATTTTATAGGATTTCCGTACAATGCGAGGTCAGTTTAAACTGGAAATGTATAGCTTGATGTGTGGCCGTGTGTACGAAATAGCGTCTGTAATTTACTGCACTACATAAAAAAACTTTTTACAAAAAATGATTTTATTTTTCACTTTTTAGTTGTGGTACCTACCCCACACAAATTCGAATAAGTACCAGGTACTTGCTATGTAAATAACAGTCACAGGAAGTTATCATCATACCATCCACATAATACTAAGAGGGAAAATTCACATAATACTAAGAGCAGAGATGAGTTCACAATAAAGATTTAGAAACTCTTTGCCCAGTAGGTACAAATGGCATTCTTTGATATATACCAAGAAATAATTGTCTTAGTCATTTAATGGTATGTAAGCTCCTTATCACAATAACTCCTACCAGCGTCGAAGTTGAAAGGATTTTTCCTCCACTGGTTACATATGTAATAAATTGAGGACATCTCTAAACAACACGACATTGGATTGCTTGAGTTTTTTAAAAGGTCTCATTACCAAAGAATGAAAAAGAAATGTTATTTAATCTGTTTGTTGTTGTTTCAGAATTATTTTAAGTCGTTTTTCGTGTCTATCTGGTTGACCGCGTTGTTCTTCTAAACTACGCAACCCATTTTGATAGGGTTTTTACCATAATTTAGAGATTTTATTTTGGAAGTTTTATGTGTAGGTCTATTAGATTAATTATTAAACTACATAATCCTACCTACCTACTTGCAGGTTGCTTTGGGTGAAGCACAGTTGTAATATTTTCTGGACACAGAACTTTGTTTTTGGGATAAATTCATCCCAACTACAGAACCCTTCATTGTGCGTGGTCCGACACGCGCTTGGCCGGTTTTTTGTAGGTAATAATAACAGAACACTACCGAATCAAGGCCTTTCCTGTTGAAGAGATCTGCGCTATGAACATTAATTGGCGCAAAACATGTGAGTGACGATGCTCATTCTAGCACATTTACATAAATATGTCTAGATACTTCGATCAATAATGCACTAGATTCCCGGTAAGCGCTTCAAAAACGGAACGAAAAATAAGAGCACATATTCGGTTGTGGTCTTATTTCAAATTAGTATGGTCCAATCATAGCCAACGTTAAGACGTCAAAATGCCGCAGTACGCGTTCAAAAAAAATTGTAAATAACCACCGTAACACCAAGATTTTGGAAGGAATATTTTTTTTTCGGTAAGGTTATTATCAGTAAGTGTTTTTCATAAAATAATAACAGAATTAAATAGTAAATATAAATCAATTAGCAAATATTATGATTGTTTGACCAATGTTTGTGACAACTACCAACTATTGTAACAAACATCGACTGTTTTGGAACAGGGAATGCATGGATGAATGTATTGTTATTTTATATTTTGTTTCTGTTTGTAGATTTCCTAGCGACCCATTTCGTTATGTAGAATGAATGAGTATCTGAATGAGAATGAGTATCTACTGTCGCGAAAGAAAGAGGAAAAGAAATATATAAGCCTTATAAAATTCGACAATTTGTTCGATTAATTTTAATAGATTGGACATAACTGGAAACACGCAAAGGCGTAGATTACGAGTACTAAAAACAGTATAACAGTAACAATAAGTATTTTTGAACTTATATAAAATTGAATTTTTATTTTCAAGCGACATGACATTATAATTATTTGTTTCTCCGATGACAGAAAGATTTAATTTTGCCATTGTAATTAAACTTTATGTTTGAGTGTCAAGGCTTATAATAAACTGAATTTGTTAGTATAATTTTTTTCTGTTTTTCATAGAAATAAATATAAACACATTTCGACTCCACTCATTCCTTGTCCAAGTGGCGAGCTACTGTCATAAATTTTTATTGCTTTTATTAGCACTTTGTAATTCGAACTTTAAAATAAGCGTGTAAGGCTGAATTTGTTTTGATGTATGTTTGACTTTTTTGTTTTTTGTACATAGCTTTGTGAATACAACTTTAAGCATTGCATTTAAGGTTGAATTTACATTAATGTATATTTATTTAAACTAGAAGTACGTAAACACAATTGGCGACAGTTTTAAGAGAACTTTTGTATGGGATAGTGTATCTAGTGCATTATTGATCGAAGTCTAGATACGAATAAATTGTTGCGAATGCAGCAACGACACGCACTGATGTGAATAAGAGATAATTAAAAATAATTATGTTGCGGAAGCATCACTCCACCATTACAAAAGTAGGTAGGTACTACAACCCTTTTCAAAAGATATCAGCTTAGAGTATATAACACATATCCGGCTAAACTATGCAACGTTTATTTTAGGAAATTATAAAAGACTGGCCAAACAAAAAAAAATTACCTAAAGTGGTCTTCCGATATACGAGCATTAAGTACTACAATTACTATTTAAAAAAAACCGGCCAAGTGCATGTCGGACCACGCACAATGAAGGGTTCCGTATTTGGGATGAATTTATCCCAAGAACAAACTTACTATTGTGGTTGAAAAACATGTTCTCCCATACGGATTGTATGGGAGAACATGTTTTTGAAACTGCAAATTTAAGTTGGTCGATTATTACTCGTTACCTAATAGTTTTCCTTTTTAAGTTCGGTAGGTACCTATACTACTGCTGTAATTTTTTTCATAAATCCAAGTATATATACATACATATACGTTTCGTGTTTTTATTTTACCACTTTGTCAGCGTGATTAATATGTACCTACACCCATGCCAAATTACAGCTTTCTAGTAACTAACAGTCGCTGAGCTAAGCCTATAAGGGTTCCTTATGTTTGAAAATACCAAGGTACGGAACCCTCGGTGGGCCGGTCCCACCGGGCAGACCTAATGCCGGTTTTTTTATGCCCAGTTCACATTATTCCAGTCCAGTAATCCAGCGAGTCAATCCAGTCCACTGCTAGACTGGATCATATCGTCTAGGTACATTATTCTAGTCATTCAGTTAGTCAAGACAAAAAGACAATGCGTGTTCACTGTTCAATGTTTAATCCAGCACTGAAATGGCCGCCTACACTATTCCAGTAGTGCTGGAATGGGCGAGCTGGATTGAAAAGTAGATTATCAATCCAGTCACTGGACTGGATGGTTCACTGACATCCATATTCCAGTGCATTCCAGTGCCGGTTCATATCATTCCAGTGGCATTCCAGCGCTGGTTTCGATCTCTGGACTGGAATGGTGCTGGAATAATATGAATATTATTATAATGTTGCACATATGAGTTGCGGAACTTGCGGATGTTGGCAACTGGCAGGGCCGGATTTAAAGGTCCTGGGGCAACCAATCCGATGTTTTTTTTTTGGAACAGACGATAAATAAAATCACAGTTTTGCAATCACTTATACCTACCTACTTATGTGTAATGTTTTAATTTTGATTTTAATTGAATTTAATTTCGAATTTAGATTTTAATTTTAACATTGTTATTTTTAATTTTTTATGGAATTTTTTCTTGTTATTTAAATTGTGTTTCTTTTTACGGATCATGTGGTTTGCAATAGGTAATAATTTTTATTATTATGATTTATTTTATGTAATACAAAAAATATACAAAAGAAAAAAACATTAAGGGTAGACGAATGGAACTTTGCGAGATTTTTTCGTCGAAAAATCGTTGTTAATTGCGATGAAATCCAGTTATCGGAGTATATCACTTCAATACTCAGTAGGGATAACTTTGACAAACGATTCTGTGTCATTGTAATCCGAAGTCTATTTTTTATAATTTTCATCTTCGAAAATGAGCGTTCACCAGTGTAGTTCGACACCATCAACACCAAGTACTTACATTCTCAACATAATTTGAACATTTGGAACTGTAGCTCGGAAATTTTGGTTTTTGAGTGTTTGTAGATCTCCTTAGATTGATCATTTTGATAATCGTTTTTAAACAAAACGATCACTTAAGCAAATTGGACCATTACCAAGCAAGACTTGGTTCCAAGTGTATGCTTTGACCAGTTCTTCCGCTGTAGCGTATAAATTCGGAGCGTCCATTTTTTCAACTTAAATCGAGAACGTACACACGGCTACACATCAAGCTATACATTTCCAGTTTATGCTGATCTCGCATTGTATAGGATTTCCGTACAATACGAGGTCAGCTTATACTGGAAATGTATAGCTTGATGTGTAGCCGTGCGTACAGTGTCATAAACAATGCATGTAGTCTTTCAGTCAGAGAAACACATAGCTGATCGATCACCCGGATAATTTGATAATTTATTTGTTTACTTTCTTTAGAACTTTGTATTAATAATTATTTTAGTTTGAGTTAAATAAAACACGAGGATTGTACATACATATTTTTAATATTTAAAATGGCAATAAAAAGAACAATAAAATTTAAAGCCTACAGAGATCTTTGTACTTTGCGCACGTGTTGGCTTTTAGATTCCTTTAAAGCTTGCTCCAACTTGTTTGTTAAATGTAATAAATTAGGTAAGTCACACTGAAGTAGAACGTGGCTTACTTTATTTTGACAATGGCTGGCTGCCTTGGCATCTTGTATACTGGAATTGATCTGTATTGGAGTTAAGCTTTTGTCGTTTTCCTTCTCATACCCTATTCTGTCGTTGTGTTCACTGTATTGTCCAAAGTTTTTTGGTTCCATGATCATAAAATCCATGGCAATCATCGGTTTTATTTGTTCACTGCAACTTCGTGAGGCTACCTGTGAAAGCACAAAAATCTTGGTAACACAATATTCAATAGTGGAAGAAATAATAGTTTTGTACTTATATCAAAACATGTTTCCACAATTTTTTTCAACTTGCCTGGATTTCAAACCTCCAAGATAAATCCTGATAAGTAGCCTCTTTCTGCTGCAGAAGGTTCAATGCATCTGATAACTCTGCCTTCTTAGTGTTGTGCAACTTTACCAACACTTCCTGTTGCTCTGTAGAGAAACCCGCTATAGCCAATGATGACTTCAGGTCAGCATCTGACAACTGAATAAAATATTCTATGTTGTGTGTTTTCCATTTCCATACAAAATAATGCAAAAACCCAAGTAACCTAATTAAAGCTACAAGATATGTATAAGTACTTACATTTAGTCTACATGCCTCTACTATAAGATATACCAATGCATGAACCAAATTTTGGACTGCTGTTAGTGAAACATCCAGCTTTTCTGGAAAGAAAAATGATAATGAAATACACCAAATCATTAACAGTGGTGGCTCATCACATTTATCACTAACTAACTGTGTCATACTCATCTGATGATAATTGATTATTTGCGAAGTTAATACAAAATATTTTGGAGCAGTTAGAGATTAACAGCAACAACATAGCTAAACAAGCCGACAGAATAGTATTTATTTATTATTAACATCGTGCATGAATTCCCAAGTACAGATGGACAAAGGGATAAGAAAGCATGCATGTTGATGTGCTTAGTAGTCAAGTTGGACACGACTCATTCGATTTTTTTTTTAAACCTGCCAAATGCGTGTCGGACCACGCACAATGGGACGCTCGTTAATTGGGACGAATTTATTCGCAACAACAAACCAATCACAATAAACACTCGCGAGCAATAAACTGGAATCACTTCATCGCGCGTTGCTCAAGACAATTTTTTACAATTTCTATGCAATGAGCTGTGGATTGTTGGATATCACCTGAAAGGTAATTTTGTTAGCTTTCAAATGATATCAAAAAGATTTTAAATTAATTAAATTTTCTACCTAAATTTAGAGAATTATTGAAATAGGTCGAAGTTGTGGACGTCTAAATTAATAGGAAGTAATTTGAAAAGATATTTTTTTTATTTACAATTTTTGTTATTTACCCCTTAATATTTTGTGTTACCCCACTGGCCCTAATGAATGAGTTTCCTGATGGAATCCTGTGGGATTTCCTGCCACTCTTTGACTAAAGCAGTTTTCAGGTCTTCTATTGACGCCGGAGCTGGACATCTTCCTCGTACCCGCCTTTTCAGCTCGTCCCATATATGTTCAATCAGATTTAAGTCAGGGCTGAGGGCTGGTCAGTCTAGTGTGGGAATCCCGACTTCTACAAGGTACTGTCTAGTCACTGCAGCGGTGTGGCAGCGGGCATTATCTTGCATTAGCAGGAAATCTTCGCTAATAAAGCCGGCGTAGGGGAGCACCCACCCGCCCACATCATACAGGACCCACCCCCGTATGTCACTGTTTCCGCAAAACAGCATTGTGAGAATCACTCCCCAGGTCTCCTATAGACTCTCTGTCGATGGTCGTTACCATGTAGGCACATCCTGGATTCGTCTGAGAAGAGGATTCGCCTCCATTGCTCGATATCCCAATCTAAGTGATCGCGACCAAACTGAAGCCTAGCTTGTCGGTGGGCTGGAGACAATTTAGGTCCCGTGGCTAGCCTTTTCAGGGTCAAGTTCGCTGCTTTGAGTCTTCGCCTCACTGTCCACTTGCTGACAGCCCTCCCTCGAAGTTCTCTGAGCTGCTGCTGGACGTCCACGCCGGTGAGTTGTCGATTTCGGAGAGAAGACAATAAATTGGTCATCTCTCACCGAAGTGCATCGTTGTCGCCCATACCTGTTGTATACCTTCGAGACACAAGACTGGCTCAAATGAAGCTGTCGAGCAATAGTACGCTGAGACAATCCTGGCTGGATTAGGATGAAGACTTGAGCGGCTTCTCTAGGTGTGGTTTCCATTTTATTTTAGCTTCAGTATTCCCAATGACGTTAAATATTGGACTGATGATCAATTTTCATAAACGCCCCCTTTTTATAGGGTTTCAAGACTACCAAACAATATGGTGTTTCGTTTAAAAAGTTTATGTTTTTTGTTTTACGTTCCATGACATAAGGTGAATAATTTTTGGGTATGATATTGGAAGAGGCTGAAAGCTAATAAAATTGCCTTTCAAATGATATGCTACAATCCATAGTTCATGGCATAGAAGTTGTAAAAATTTGTTTCGAGCAGCGGACGATGAAGTGATTCCAGATTATTGCTCGCGAGTGTATATAGTTGAAAAACATGTGGTTGAATGTATGGGAGAATATGTTTATACAACTGCAAATGTACGTTGGTCAATTTATTACTCGTTAACTTGTAAAGCTTACTTAGCTGCGATAGTTTCCTTTTACCTTCGTTATATAATACAGGGTGTTCGGCAGAAGGTTGAACATACGAAAATGGCGGATCCGTGGCCGTCTACTACATAATTAGGTCCAATAACAAGACCCAGGCCACAAGGATTTTTTTTAAATTTAAAGAAAATTCGTGGTTGCTCAAATTTCAAACGTCAATAATTTCATTTAAAATAACAAAACTAGCAATTTTTTTTTTGTTCTAGAATAGTTGTAGAATCTAATATGTAAAAAAAAATTGGTTCGTATATTAATTAATTTCATTTTTCGCAAATTTCCTTCGCAATCCTTTCGGTGAAAATGTCCCAGGCAGTTAAAATTGGCGAATTGTTCTAGTTGTTTTAAAAGAAATTGTGCATATTGCATACCGTTAGATTGGGCATGAACCAAAGATGTTTTCCTAAAATTAAAACTGCTCTATCACTGTTAGTTTTTTTTTAACGCAGTATAAAGTCGTGCTTTCGGTATTTATTTTTGATTTGTTTGTAGTTTAAGGGCTCGTATTTACTTTTCTAGCAATCATCTGCGTCAAATACGAATTTTATAAGATACACAGTTACTTTAGATGAAAATAAAAATAAAATGTTGCCAGTTTTGTTGTTTTTAAATGAAATTATTGACGTTTGGAGTTTTGGCAACGACAAATTCCGAAAAATAAATTTAAAAAATCATTAAAAATAATCCTTGTGGCCTGGGTCTTGTTATTGGGCCTAAAAACGTAGTAGACGGCCCCACGGATCCGCCATTTCCGTATGTTCAACCTTCTGCCGAACACCCTGTATATACTACTGCCGTGATATTTTTCACGTATCCAAAACCAACCATTTAACTGGCAGGGGAGGGACACATACTTGACTCTAACAAGAATTAGCACTTTAAAGTTTAATATTTCGCAAAAGGATCCCTGTATCCAAAAATGGTTTTCATATGCTCACAATGTTTTTGAACCACCTTTCCAACGATACCCAAATTACAGCTTTTTTAGTACTAAGAGTATCTGAGCTAAGCCGCGGACAAACACGAGAGACAAACAGACGGACGGTCATGGCGAAACTGTAAGGGTTCCTCTTTCTTGTTGACTACGGATTCCTAAAAATGGTAGTCTTTGACATTCTCTAAGGTATGAATGAGGCATCTTACGTTTGTTTTAACTAGGTATGCATTATGAGGTTTTCGACCCGGATTTGTGTAAAATACAGAGGCGAACCACTCGAGACTTAAGAGTAAACTTACGCTTCGATCTGGCCAAAAACAATAGATTTCCAAAAAAAACACTATAAAGTGAAAAATAATTTTGTGATTATGTGCAAGCCTACATTCCCAGGTTTTTGAAATGATTTCGAAACCAGCTAAAACAAAAAAATAAAAATAAATGAATTCGACATGTTGACTCACTTGAACGTAAATTTATATCTTTTATTAATGATAGTAAGATGATTATTTCGTGTCTGAAATAATTTTCCAAATCAATGAAATTTTGCAAAAAAAAATATGTGAAAAAGCCCTTTCAAAATAAAGACAGATTTTTTTTAAGCAGTTTCCATAAAATTTTCACGAAAATTTTAAAAATACCTAATTATAACTCGAAAACTATCAACAATAGCGGAACATACATGGGGTATTTTCGGATACCCCTGGGCATGAGGAATCAATTATTTTTTTATGACATCTTTATTTGGACAACCCTATATATGGGAACAGTTTTTGCTTTTGCAACTTATGGCTTTTCTAGCACCTACTCTAACCTCAGTGTGTCCAGAAGAGTCTTTTAATATATGAAACTGGATATATTGAAGTCATACAAATAAAACGTTAGAATTGATGTTTATCTAATAAGCTCACATAATATTTTTCTTAAATCTGTGATGCAGTTAGCAATTACTTAAAAATTAAGGAGACTCTGCTATGACCTTCGATCAATAATGCACTAGATACACTATCCCATACAAAAGTTCTCTTAAAACTGTCGCCAATTGTGTTTACGTACTTCTAGTTTAAATAAATATACATTAATGTAAATTCAACCTTAAATGCAATGCTTAAAGTTGTATTCACAAAGCTATGTACAAAAAACAAAAAAGTCAAACATACATCAAAACAAATTCAGCCTTACACGCTTATTTTAAAGTTCGAATTACAAAGTGCTAATAAAAGCAATAAAAATTTATGACAGTAGCTCGCCACTTGGACAAGGAATGAGTGGAGTCGAAATGTGTTTATATTTATTTCTATGAAAAACAGAAAAAAATTATACTAACAAATTCAGTTTATTATAAGCCTTGACACTCAAACATAAAGTTTAATTACAATGGCAAAATTAAATCTTTCTGTCATCGGAGAAACAAATAATTATAATGTCATGTCGCTTGAAAATAAAAATTCAATTTTATATAAGTTCAAAAATACTTATTGTTACTGTTATACTGTTTTTAGTACTCGTAATCTACGCCTTTGCGTGTTTCCAGTTATGTCCAATCTATTAAAATTAATCGAACAAATTGTCGAATTTTATAAGGCTTATATATTTCTTTTCCTCTTTCTTTCGCGACAGTAGATACTCATTCTCATTCAGATACTCATTCATTCTACATAACGAAATGGGTCGCTAGGAAATCTACAAACAGAAACAAAATATAAAATAACAATACATTCATCCATGCATTCCCTGTTCCAAAACAGTCGATGTTTGTTACAATAGTTGGTAGTTGTCACAAACATTGGTCAAACAATCATAATATTTGCTAATTGATTTATATTTACTATTTAATTCTGTTATTATTTTATGAAAAACACTTACTGATAATAACCTTACCGAAAAAAAAATATTCCTTCCAAAATCTTGGTGTTACGGTGGTTATTTACAATTTTTTTTGAACGCGTACTGCGGCATTTTGACGTCTTAACGTTGGCTATGATTGGACCATACTAATTTGAAATAAGACCACAACCGAATATGTGCTCTTATTTTTCGTTCCGTTTTTGAAGCGCTTACCGGGAATCTAGTGCATTATTGATCGAAGGCTATGACAGTTTTTCTGTAGCTGTAACAGTTAAAGTACCTGTCCTTAAAGCGACCCTATATACAGAAACACAAAGATAGTTACAAATTTACAATAATATCTAATATGTAAATAAGTTTTACATTATTAATAATCATAATACACACATCAACACGGTCTAGGGATATTTCATACTCAATTAAATAACTCGAAAAGTACTGGCCGCATTTTAATCTTTTATACACCGATTTGTTTGTAATTTATCTCAGACTAATTCCAAAATCAAATTTTTGAAAATTCTTTTGTTTCGGTGGCATAAAAATGTCTTGATGTGTAGGAGAGCGAATTTTCATTGTGCGAAATTTAGAAAACAATACGAATTACGTTTAGTTACAGTGTTTTTTTCATTTTTAAACGAAAGATAAAGTTAAAATTGAGTTATTGTAGCCATGCAACGCCAACATTTGACGAGGGCGGAGATGTTACGAGCTGTGGGAATGCTGGAAGCTGGGTCTGTTCAGCGTAATGTTGCTGAGGCCATACGGACCCACCAAAATGTAATTTCAAGATTGTGGACACGCTATCGTGCCACAGGTGAAGTTGCGGAGAGGCACCGGGGGCCAAGTCGCATCACTACCCCCAGACAAGACCGATTTTTGCAAATTACTGCGCGAGCTCAACCAAATGCAATGGCGACTCAATTGGTCCAAAGGCTGCGAGTGGAACACCAAGTGCTTGTGAGTGACCAAACTGTAAGAAGGCGACTGCATGAAAGCAATCTACGCTCTCGTAGACCACTCCGGGTCCGACCTTTACGGAGAGGCAATCGTGGACGACGATTAGAATGGGTTCGGAACCACGTGGACTGGGGCCGTGAGCAATGGTCCAATGTGCTGTTCACGGATGAATCCAGGTTCGGCTTCCATCCAGATTCACGAAGGACGCGTGTTTGGCGAGTTCCTGGACGATGGAGCCGTCTTCAGAACCCTCAGGAAGTTAACCCATACCAAGGAGGAACAATTATGGTTTGGGCAGGAATTCGTCTTGGAGGACGGACGGATCTCGTTTGGGTGCGGGGCAATATGACGGCAGAACGATACGTCCAACAGGTGCTGGGGCCCGTAATCTTGCCCCACAGAACACAAATGGGGCAAGATTTCCTGCTCATGCACGACAATGCCCGGGCACACACGGCGAGAACGGTAGCAGCTTGGTTACATACACACAATGTTAGGGCCTTAGACTGGCCTGCTCAATCGCCAGATCTAAATCCCATTGAGCATGCGTGGGATATGCTGCAAAGAAGAGCTCTGAAGGAAGTTCCTGAAAATCTGGCTACAGAAGATCAACTTTTTACGCACCTCAGAAGGACATGGGACAATATTCCGCAGCCAGACATTGACAAACTTGTTCTGAGCATGCCGAATCGTTGCCGATGTGTTATGAACATCATGGGCGCTTTCTCAGACTACTAACTTCAAGTTTATAAACACAAATTAAATGATTTTTCTATTTTTTTCAGTTTTTACTCATAAATTAAAAGTTAATCCATATACGGTTTCCGTCTATGCTTCATTTTTTTTCCATAAAATCCTGAAATTTTAATCGAAGTACCTTAACCATTATTAAAAAATGGTAGAATATTAAATAACGTATCTTTTAAGTATATACATGTCATATAAATAATTAATACATTGATAGTAATTCGCTTTTTTAAAAATATCCCTAGACCGTGTTGATGTGTGTATATCAATCATTCAATGACTGAAGCACTGTTATACATTATTTTTACAACTTTGGAATATCAGCACTTGCAGCCAGACCAGCACCTAATAGCACTGGTAGTTATACGAATACTGCCCCATAAAAATAACTAAGTAAGGTTCTTTTTGCATAACGAAGTGTATGTACCTACACCTTGAGTGTACAGTAGACCATGCAAATACAATTTTGACAAAGTTTTATCACAAGACAGGAGTCAAGCTAACGAAAGAAAAGGAATAAAGCAAAACCAATTTTTTAATTTCTCAAGAAGCGATTAAAAATAATATAGAAAAAATTACTTGTTGAGTGCTTTACGAAAAGCAAAAGCAAAACAAGCATGAAAACATCGTAAATTATGTATAGTACTTATAGTACTTCCTCTTACCTGCAGCAATACTATATTTCTTATGATTGGGTCCATTATTAAGATAGTCCAAAGCTAATTTACAAAAGTCGATCAAAACTGAAAAAAAAAAAAATGTGAAGGTACTGAAAACGAAGTGTTTATTGATCATTTTATTTATGAATTATCATTTGATACTGACCTTGTATGGAATGCAGGTTTAATAAACTAAGATGTTCTTTCTGTAACTCGCTTAAAAAAATAATCATTGTATTTTCAGAAATTAAATTTATATAGCGCCACCGTTTTTCTGATGTTGATGATTAATGATTAATGACATCCAATGACATCACCGTGACACTGACACAGTCACAGAATGACGTTAATGACAATTTGTCACTTGTCACTGTCAGTGCCTGCTCATTTAATTTGAAATCTATGAATGTCTGTTGCCATTTCACTAGTGTTGTCATAGTGGAATTAGTCAGTACTATAAAAATCAATCTGCCTAGCCTTTTCCCAACTACGATGCCCCATGATCAATTGTTTTCTATTTAAAAAATTTAACCTCCCAGGTAGGCTAGGCGCTTTTGATTGTTGTCTTTGTATGTACTGTTTGCAGCTGAGATCCCACAGACATCTGTACAGCTTGATCAACTCAGTAACAATTTATTTTTCTTTCGCCATTTTGCATTTTTTAATACATAGATAAACTTGTAAAACTTGCGCTCGTAAGATATGTGTCTCGTGCAGAGTCGTGCGACGATTGACAGCGAGTGACTGACGTACTCGTGGTTGGCAACCGCAGTCTACACAGTCGGCCGCCGACTCAACCTCCTCTACTCGCCCTTCACCCTTGGTCACTAGCGCAGCTCTTTATACCATGGTCGTTGGAAGGGCAAACGAAATTTGGTGGTAAACCATCATCTATACGGTTGAAAACCACCAAGGTCACCTCTGTTGGGCCGCGGTTGGCGACCGTGTAGTAGGACCGTGTGCTTTAGCCGCGACCCCGTCCTCAGTCATTACTAGGAAATGTTACACTATGTTATGCTAGATACACAACCACCAAAGAATAATGGCAATACATATGTCGTTTCATTTGCATATTAATTTATAATATTACGGCATTCAACATATTTCTTAAAAGTATGGACAGTAAAGTAATCAGGCAAAAAAAAAAAAAATTAGATTTTTGGATAATCTATAATAATTATTATATTTTACATATTATTATGTCCTATAGCGAGATTTGTGATTTTTACAGATTAGAGTCGATTGAAAACAATTTGGAGCCTATGGCGGTGGGCGTTAGTTCCGAATTCATATTCCGATGATGGATTGGCCTCGCTCCAAATGATCCCTAAGCAACTTTAGCAGACATATAGCTATTAAAACTGCATAGAAATTATGGAGATACAGGGTAATAGTTGTGATGCTTACACAAATGTTAATAGATCATCCGAATAATTAAACTATAAATCGACTAAAACATTTGCAATGTGAGCACAACGCACCTCTATAACTTTTGGAACATGCTGGCTCTGTGGTTGTCATTTTCTTGACGTAGACGTAGTTGCTTACGAGTTTTTCAATTTTGTAATTTTGTTGACATGTTTCTTTAATTTTACTTAATTTAATTGATAATATAATCGTAATTAATGGTCAAAGAAGTTACTACATCAACATGGCTTTGAAAAAAGTTAAAGGGAATTTTGAGAGGATGTTCGATAAAAATCTGACGGATTTAGTTCGAGGAATCAGAAATAACAAAGATAATGAGGTATTTATATATGTATTGGTGCTTTATTTTCGCTCAAACATTCATTTAAGTCAGCAATACAGCCAATCCTAGTGCCTAACCAGGAAAATGTATTCTTATTAGTTTCTATCTATGTACCCCTCCACTGTCAGATTTCTTGTCTCAAGCAGAAAAATCCGACCTGTTTCTTTAATAAATTAAATGTTTAGCTAGAGATAAACCCACTACAGATAGAATTGTCTAAAAGCTTAGCTACAAAGTGTATACTTTAGCAGAAGCCTTTTAATCTCATTTCCTATTACATATATAATTGAGGCTTTCTATTCTGTTCTATATTTAATTAAGATTACATACGAAAATTAACATACTGCAACATATTTTGTTGTTGACACAGATCCAATGTTTACTCTCCACTATTTAGTCATTGTTGTCAATGATGAGAGTCAATATCCTTCACTACAGTAAACAAGTACAACATACCTTTACATCTGTGTAGCAGGTTTTGGTGAACATTTTAACTGCTGGTAGCATTTTGGTATGTTAGTTAAAACCTTTTGCATTATTATGGTGTAATCCTGTTAGATTATCTTGCAGATAATAAATTAAAGCATACTATAAAAAATACATAACATCTATCTATCCATGAAAATACTTTACTGTATATTATATTTACCATCTCATTTTTAGTCAAAGTATATAGCACAATGTATGGAAGAAATAAAAGTTGAGCTACGCCAAGACAACATAGCAGTCAAAGCCAATGCAGTGGCTAAACTGACATACGTAAGTACCTACTTGAATCTATATGTATTCTTATTTATCACAATGTATGTAGGTATAAAAATAAGATAAATATTGTTAGCAGTAAATGGTGCCCTGATAACATACCCACATGGCAACTTATCAGATTATTGAACACAAGTATAGGGGTAATAAAAATGTTTTCAATAATTCAGAGATTTTCTATGTACTATTATTACTGTTGTATTATTCATCTGTTGTTCCATAATTGACACCCATGTATTTGTCAATATTTAATACTTATCTTTGTCAGCTCTGGTTTAAACAGATGTTGAGGCACTATCAGATGCATGATTGAATGTAGATAATCTGATTGTGTTCGTTCTAATAAGTATGCAAGTAGAATCAAGCCTTAACCATGCCAGGTCATGCTTAAATGTCAGAGCAGGGAATCGTTGCGCCTGCAGCAACTAGAGATGGCAGTACTAATCAAATTCGTGCCACCGAAAGTGCATTGAGTGTGTCCATTCAAAGCCGTCAGTTTCAATTTTGTCATTTGTGTCGTAGTGCAAGAAATAGATGAAATACTTGTTTTTTATGGAAACTGCTGACAAAGCCGCCTCTAAAATTGGCTAAAATTCACATATTTTATAAGATACCTAATACAAACCTGTTTATTTTAATAGCCAATTTACCAAAAACATTAACATTATTTCACATGTATTACAGCTCCAAATGCTGGGATATGACATATCCTGGGCTATCTTCAACATAATAGAGGTGATGAGTTCCAACAAGTTTACTTACAAGCGCATCGGTTACTTAGCCGCTAGCCAGTCATTCCATGCAGATTCAGAACTACTAATGCTCACTACAAATATGATAAGAAAGGATCTCAATGCACAGAATCAGTATGAGGCAGGGCTGGCACTCAGTGGTCTCAGCTGTTTTATATCCCATGACTTGGCTAGAGACCTGGCTAATGACATCATGACATTGGTAAGTAATACTCTAGCTAGCTAATATCTATTTTATTTGACTTGGTGTTCAACTGAAGTGCCCATTTGTGCCTATGATAAGTTAGCACTTCAGCTACACTTTATGCAACTAAAAGCTAATCATGTGTCCAATCACACATGCATTACATAAAGGACATTGCAGAAATACATGAGGAAGGTGATAATGAGGACACTTACCTTGTCTGATACAAAAATTAAGCATTTTTTTATGCAAGCAGATAAAAATTTCAAGTCACTAACAGGTGTTCTGAAATTGTTTGTAGATGAGCTCAACAAAACCATATTTAAGGATGAAAGCTGTACTCATGATGTATAAGGTATTCTTAAGGTATCCAGAGGCACTAAGACCTGCATTCCCGAAACTAAAAGAGAAATTAGAAGATCCTGATCCAGGTACAGTTATTATTGTAAAAGTTGGCGTTTTACAAAACATGTCAACCCTTTTTCTCTTATTACACAAATATGTTTGTTATTACAGGTGTCCAATCAGCTGCTGTTAATGTAGTTTGTGAGTTAGCAAGGAAAAATCCAAAAAATTACCTCTCATTAGCTCCAGTGTTCTTCAAACTGATGACAACATCCACTAACAACTGGATGTTAATCAAGATTATCAAATTGGTATGTACTTCTAAGTATAATTTTGAAAAAAAAAACTATTCACTTTTTTTTTCAGGATTCAAAATGCCGAATTATATTTTTATTTGAATAAGTGATGCCTAAAATTAACATTTGATTAAACAGTAAGAGATGTTGTTTATCACAGACTAATTAATAAATAAACTTACTTTTAGATTTCTGTAACTTTAGTTTTAAACATATCTGAAATAACTTATGAATTCTTCACAGTTTGGTTTAATGACACAGTATGAACCAGACATTGGAAGAAAAATAACCCAAAGCCTCATAGATCTAATTTGCAGGTACCACTAGTGAACTTTACAAAAACAGAGTTTACCCAAAATGCTAGATTCATTCACCACACCTCACAATTGAAAGTTAATACAACTTAGTTTATGCCACATTCTGACTATACCAGAGCTGGAATATTTGAAATGTACAACTAAATTAATAATTTTATTCATAAATTGTACAATATTCTGAAGCATGAATGACATTACAAAGGACTTTAACATACATTTGTAACTCTATATTTCTAATGTTCCAACTTATGAAATGAAAATATATTCCACACGAATGACACTTATGAATTGGCACATCAGGCTCACATTTTTGTATTATTTTTGCTGCTGATATTATAACCAGATAAATACCAACAACATTTACCAATGTGTCGCCGTGAATTACTAAAGAAGGAAGAAGCAGAAACCACATTTAGGGTATCTTTAGAACAGAGACATGACATCATCTAGCTATTGGTTGCTATCACATAAGCTAGTCTTATGTAGTTTCATTGTGTTTGTTGCAGTTTGGTGCCTTAACCCCATTAGAGCCTCGACTTGGCAAGAAACTGATAGAACCATTAACTAACTTAATACATAGGTGAGTCAGTTACTGTCCATTAGGAACACCACCGACCTGTCCAAATTGTTCTGTTACAGACAGTGCCTTCGTCATACTAATTATGTAGACAATAATGTGTCGTCCTTACTGTACATGTAGTCTCTATGGGGTGAAAGGAATATAATGCGTTCTTTTGCATATTATAAATAGTAAGATTTTAGTAGATGCTACAATAATTATTCAATCTTACAGTTAGATAAGTATAGTATAGTTATTGAAGGTGTTTATTCTATAAGGAACTGCTTGCATTGCTTTTTTAACATTTTGTTCAAATAAGCTTATTATACACTGTAGCACTTTGAGGTTAATTGACACATTAGAGCTTCAAAACACTAGTTTTAGGCTTGGAATTGTAATATAATAATTAACATTTGTTCATAAAGCAATGTACATTATGTATACACAGCGGCTTACTAAAGTTGTCTTCAGGTGGATCACTGGAAAGACGTAACAAGCAGTGTGAACCACCAAAGATTTTATTAATTTATAATATTTTAATGTCGCGTATTAACTTAATGACAGTATGATAGTGATAATTATGAACTATTTTGATATCATTGAGTGATTTTAACATTAAATACAACGGTGTAAAAAGACCCAACACAAAGTCGTCATCTACGCATTCTGTACAATGTTACTTACATTGCATAAATGTAATTGCTAGAAAGTATGGTTTTTGGTGTGAAATATCGCTGGTTACGGTAGCGTGCAATGTAACGCACGCAAATCTTTGTGCGCTTATCGGTGCATGCAACGGTACAAACAAGGGTGGTGGCGATATTTTAAGTAAAGTTATAAAAATAAAAATATGTTTACGCAAAAAAGGTAAAAAAAAGTTGCAACTTTGACCTTGATTGATCCGTATCCAGAAGGTCGCAATGGCGGGAAGAACAAGTGACTCTTGGCTTCGTTAAGCGTCTTTTTACACCTGTTATAGAGTTTAGACTAACTGCATTAAATAAAAAACAATGATTTTTTCACTTAATTTGTAGGGTATACACAGAGGAATTTTCTTGTAAGTACTTCATAAATTTAAGCCCATACATAAAAGTAAACTAAAGGACTAATGGACCAACTCTAAAAACTGTTCAACAGAGATAAGATCTATATCAAATTAAAGCTGATAAAACTCTCTTCATTGTATTCTATGACAGCTAAATTCAAATAAAGCGCAAATATTATTATCATATCATAATATAAAAAAATCACATTTTTTTTACTCATGTATTTATCTCAAAAAGTAAATGACCTAATCTGCGTGCGTAATTTAATTGCCAAACATGTAAACAAACACGTGTTTTCCACTTAGACAAACGTCAACTTTATGCAAGTATAAATAAGGTTGACTTTAGGTTGAGTAGTATTGTTGAAAAGTCATAAAAATATGAAATTGTAGCGCAAAGTCAACCTTATGTGTAGGTATTACAGTTGTTTTTTCTAAAAGTCGTGTTTGTTTACATTTTTGGCATATGAATTGCGAATGCGGATTAGGATATTCACCACTGAATATTGTATCACTTATTCTCGATTGATAGGCGTTTTTCAATACTGGGCGGTAGGTATAAGATAATCCAGGTCCCATACAAAAATGTTCGAACCCCTTCGTACTTTTTTGTATCACAATTTCCGCGTAGTTACGATTTTGTACATTTTACAATAACAAAAAATCTGTTAACTATTTTGCCTCAATTTTTATTCATAAAAACGCGTTTTTTTACCTTGATGCTCTTCTGGAAAATGTTATTATTATTTGAAGTGCTAAGATCTAATAGAAATAAGAAAAAAATCGCTGTTAAGATTTAATGCAAAGATCGTAAACTAATTACCCCGGAATATTATAGTGTACAATAAAGTGTAGGTATTCTATCTATCTATTTAGCTAAAAATTGAGGGATATTACCTTATTGGCGCATACTTTGGTACTAATTATTCAGCAACAGTTAAAGTGAGTAATATAATAGGAATATTTATTATTATTACTAGTGATCGGAAATTCCGTTGCAAAAGGTACTTAAAGTTGCAGAGTTAGTATAGACGCCATTTTGAATTACTAAAGTAATCTCAGGAAACAAATAGGAGATTCGGAAGCCTACTAAGTACCTACTTACGGTTTCTCTGACATCATAGTTTGTACCCTGAGTTTTTTAAATGAAATGTTTGCTTTTTTTATGACAGAAAATCTAGTTTATGCAGTACAAGTTCATCAGAATTTACGATCACTAGTAAAGTTATGACTTATTTACACGGAGGTATACAACTGTATGTTTATGGACAGTACGTCCGCGATGTCCCTGCTGTACGAGTGCATTAACACGGTGATCGCGGTGCTGATCAGCATCAGCAGCGGCATGCCCGGCCACGCCGCCTCCGTGCAACTCTGCGTGCAGAAACTCAGGATACTCATTGAAGACAGCGATCAAAATTGTGAGTCACCTACCACATTTTTTTTTCTCCTCTCTGTCTGTACTGTCTTATCAAAGCAGCAACTTGCTCAAGCATTGATGAGACAGTACAGAGTACAAGGTTGCCCATTCAATCAGATCAACCACCAACCACTCCAAACAACTTAATAAGAGTGAAGTCGCATATGGCTCTGTCGTGAAAAGGCAGACCTGCTTCACTCTTGTCCTATCATAGATTCACGGTTTTTGTTGCTGTGCGACCGGTGCTATCCTCGACCATAACCAATGAGTGTAAGCAAAATGATTAATCTTAGTAGAAATCGCAACTGGACCACTCTCAATAATGCAGACCTAGTAGGCATGGGTTCGATATATCAAAACGTAACTTATATCGGATATGTGTTTATTATCATACCATATCGATATCTAAATATACATAACCGTTTTCACAAAAACTTCATCGAGCTATGGCTTATCCAAAGCGCAACATCGAAAACGAACTACGAATAATGTCGAATAAATAATAACGAACAAAACGCAAACTTCACATCACGAGCGATATGACATCGACGGTTTTTATTCGCTTTGTCTCTGTCTTACCATTCAATGTTTTACTGGCGTAAAAGTGATGAAGCGAATATTACGTAACTTCGGCTAGTGATTGGTTATTTGGTTAATAATAGTACGTGCGTAATATCTATATCCTAACGCGCTAGCAATAAGGTCTAGTTTCTATTTATTTAGTTACAACAAATATTCCATAAGTTAGCAACTTTCCGGCGGCTACTCGATATCAGGGAGAAATTCATTCTTTAAACTAGCCCTACGTTCAATAGATTTAAGGTTGAATTTATGTTGTTGGAATAAGAAATTGCATCGAATTAATTTTGATTTGTATTTTTTAGACAGTTTTGTTTTGAGTTGCACTTGACCTTGGTGACACGTGCCCTACTTAACGATAATTCTTTGCCTTTTTTTAGTTTTATAGTTTGTATTTAGGTACTTATTGTAAATAAAAAGTAAATTTTTCAACATTTCTAAATGCAAATTCTTAATTCATCCAGAATGAATCAATCAATAACGTAGAAAAAAAAAAAAATATAATATTCAATCATTGTAAATAAGACGATTTTTAAATGCGCCAGAAAAGTTAGCTTTTAATAATTGACATAATTATAGTATGTTTTCAAAAAGTTTTCTGCTAGTCCTAAGCCTAAATTAAAGCATGAAGGGTACATCGTCGTACTTACAAGAAGCTAAACTGATAAATTTATTATTTTTAAACTTTAAAAAACGAAAGCACTTATATCAATGTATTAACGGTAAAAGTGTGAGTTTGCGTTTCGTTCGTTTCAGTTACTTGTGCAAATCGTACTACTGATATCGATATCTGAAAACGGTTTTCAATATCGATATGAAAACTGAATATCGGTTACATATCCGTTAGCAACTAAATACGAAAACGCCCATGTCTAAGACCTAGTAAAAATTGCCACCAATTGAATGTCTTGTTCAATTGACTACTAAATCATGCTCCAAATTGTTGACAGTGAAATACTTGGGCCTACTGGCTATGTCAAGAATACTGAAGTCCCACCCGAAGTCGGTACAAGCCCACAAGGACCTTGTGCTGGCGTGTCTCGACGACAAGGACGAGTCAATCAGGCTGAGAGCTTTAGGCTTGCTGTATGGTATGGTAAGTATATAAAACTTTTGGATAGTAAATTCATATCTCACTGTACATTACATTGTTTTTTTTTTCTTTTCAATTTAGGTAATGTTTGATCGCTTCAAAATTCTGTAGATACATATTTGTTACGGCCACGACTCATATTTTGATCTACATACAACCTAACACTAACCCGCAGATTGTAAAAAAAAACGTGAGAAAACTTGAATTTCGTCGTATCTTGGCGCATACCCCTTACTGCCATGGATTACCTATATCTATATATTTTTTTAACTGTTCTGTGTTGGTTATTTTACGTTGTTTTATTAAAATAAATAAATTGAAGTGTATTTCAAATTAAGTACTCATGACATTCACCCTTCATTGTCTTGAACAAGAGAGAGGTATTGTAGTAATTTAGTATGACACAATATACTTACCTAATTCCCCTAACTGTTAAGTAAGTAATCACCAACAATTCAGAACAGTCTATAGTATGAAATGTATCAGAATATGGAAATTCTCAATATAACAGAAATGTGTAAGGACGATATTGGTCTCTGTAATGTAAGCTACTCTACTATTCTCAATAGAATTAGCTACTCTACTATTCTCAATAGAATTAGCAGGGACATATAGTATTCATGCTCTGTTCCAAAAGTATCTGATGAAAATGTAAACAAATTGATCAGAAAACGATTTATATGTTTTCGGGATCCCAATTTGTAGTTCCGCTTAAAAATGTTGTGCTCTGATTTGATTGTTTGAATATTTCGATACGAAATTCTAATTTTAATTCATTCAATTGACAAGTGAGGTTAATTTTTCAACTTCAAATTTCGTCGATAATTTTGAACTACAATTGCTGTATACGGTTTAAGAAAATTTATTTCGCTCAAAAATAATACAATTATTCACTCCTATGATAGGCCGGGGACATTAGGTTTGAACCCTGCACTAAATCCTAACAGCGATTTTTAATCTGAGTCGTATTTTTGAACTTAGCTCTTCAAATAATATAAATAAAATAAACATTTTCCAGGACCGCATCAAAGTAAAAAAAAACAAAACGCACTATTGTGAATAAAAATTGAGGCAAAATAGTTAACAGGAAAATTTTGGTTATACTATGTAAACAGTTCGTAAAACTAATATTTCAGAATTAAACATTTACGTCCCCGGAAATTTAAATAAAAAAAAATAAAAATAAATTGTATTCGACAAACACTCCATACAAACATATCTGTTAATATTTTTTTTCTACCACGTAACATTGAAATTAGATGTTTTCTGAAAAAAAACGTACACGCGGGGGTGAACTTTTCGCGGTATACAGTTTAACATACTCCTTTGACCATACCCTACACGTTAAATGAAAAAAATCGCTGTTTTAAATTATTGCAAGCTATTAGCCGAAATAGCAAACCGAAGTAACCAAACCTAACAGCCGAAGTAGTAACTTCCCCGGGCTATGAGGAAAAACAATAATTAAGATAAGCGACGGTTTCGCTTGGTAATAAACTAAAATTAAGTTATAAAAACGGTAAAAACTTACAATCCATACATTATTCAGGTGGTGCTTTAATAACCTTTTAAAAGTTGGAAGTGATTTCAATTTCATAATGTTAATCAAATAATAATTGTTGGAGAAAGCGGTTAAACAAGAAGTTGAAACCTTTTAAATACAGATGAATGTCTTTCTAATTTCCTTTAGTGACTGATGGCGTAAGAATTGAAATTGCAATTGCAATTCAGGTCGCACAGCGCTAATTACCTATAGTTATATTCACCTAGAAGTCTCCTATCTTTCTATCGCGTAACTCTTAGATCTTCTGACTACGTTACACACACTGAATTGGCCCAACAAGTCGAGCCCGCAGTGTACTTGTAGCTTCATACCTAAAATGCGAAGTGAACCATCTGTGTTCTCCTGTGCTGAACAGGGTTTGTTTAGAGTCACATCACATACTTTTGGAACAGACTGTAAATATAACCATTTATAGTAAAGAGACTCCCAATCAAAAATCTTTTATTCTCATAACTTTTCAAACAGGTTTCAAAGAAGAACCTAATGGAGATAGTAAAGAAGCTGATGGTCCACATGGACCGCGCGGAGGGCACGTTGTACCGCGACGAGCTGCTGACGCGCATCATCGAGATCTGCTCGCAGAACAACTACCAGCACGTGGTGGACTTCGAGTGGTACGTCACCGTGCTGGCCGAGCTCACCGAGATGGAAACCAGCGCGAAACACGGTGAGTTGTACATTGTGTGCTAGACTATAGCAACGACGCCAAAAAACAACTGAGGGTTCGCTTGACTGGACAGTTATCTGTCACTTCACTTCTGTCAGTGATTTTCCAAATTATCGCGAGGTTGAAGAGTTCTGATTTCGTATAAATAATCCGTAGCTAAGCTTATACATTTTTATTGGGTTTAAAATAATTAAGTAAATAACTTAAAACTTTTCTGCTCAAAAAGATTTGTCAGAAGTGTCAATGGTAGCCCAATCGAATGAAGCGCCGCCCTGGTGGTAAAAAAACAGGGTTCAGCTTGCATATTACAAGATAGGTGGTTGAGCATCGATTTGATAGACAGAGAGTAACATTTGTGTGGTGTGTCAGGGCGCATGGTGGCTGCGCAGGTGACGGAGGTCGGCGCGCGCGTGGCCGAGGTGCGCGAGTTCGCGGCGCGCGAGTGCGGCGCGCTGGTCGGCCGCGCGCTCGCCGCGCCGCCCGGGCCTGCGTCGCGGGAGGTGCTCTACGCTGCCGCCTACGTGCTGGCCGAGTACTGCCGGTAACTACTCACTGCACACTACATTACGCGCGAGTGCGGCACGGAAGTGGATTTTGGAAAACGAAGCATAATTATGCCTGCAATTTGAACACTTGGTCTCTGGCAGCCGTTCCCTCAGTGGAACTGCTGTCAAGTAAAAGCGGTTTAAAATGCTATGTTTACCTAGCGAGGAGCCAGTGATGCGCGAGTCGGTGTCGGGGCTGCTGGTGTGCGCGGGGCTGGGCGGCGGCAGCATGCGCGCGCGCGCCGTGTGCGTGCACGCCGCGCTCAAGCTCACGGCCAACCTGCTGCGCCTGTTCGAGGCGCGCAACGACCAGGAGGCCGCTGTATCGGTCAGTTACTTATCTTATTTATTTTCATCCATACTAATATTATTAATGCGAAAGTAACTCTGCCTGTTTGTATATCTGTTACATTTTCACGCATAACCACTGAACCGATCGTTATAGGATAGGTAGCCTGGAACCTGGAGAAGATCATAAGCTACATTTGATCCTGAATATTTGTATAACAAAATGTTGAAATACAAAATACACGAGGACAAACTCGCGGGCAACAGCTAGTGACAATATAAATAATTTACCTCGTTGGTCTAAAAGTCGCCTAAAATAAATAAATAACTTACAATTTGTTTCATAGATAATCCGTGAAGCTCTAGCGGGTCTGCGACCCCTGCTCTGCAGCGAGGACATGGAGGTACAAGAGCGCGCGCACAACGCGACGGCGCTGCTGGCGCTGGTACTGCGGCGCCTGCGCCCGCACGACGCGGCGCTGCGGCCCGGGCCCGGCCCGCTACCTGACGCCATACTGGTTGAGCATGAGCAGAGGTACCTTTGACAAATAATACTAGCCTCCTACTGTCCCACTTCAGGGCAAAGACTCGACTTCTCATTCAGAGAAGCACTGATCACCACAGACTAACAATACTATAAGTTTCCTTACGATTTTTTCCTTCACTAATGTCAGTAATGTCTTAGATAAACTCCGAAAGTACATATGAATTGAAAAAGTCAGTCACACTTTTGAGAAATACCGGGATTTTGGAAAACATGTGTTGTAACGGCTAAGTCTGCGCAGGGTAGGCTGCACAGGCCGTCAACTGATAGGTAGTAGTTTAGGGTAGAAATATAATTAAACGGCAACATAAGTTTATACATATATTTAGGGAGTAGGTCAGCAGTAACACGGCTAGGTCGTGGGTAAAGTCCTAAACACGAGTCTTGAGCACTCGCACATGTAGGTAAGAAGGGTACCGTCCTTGGCAGACAAGTAGTGAGCGTCGGTAGCACGTGCAGGCCGCAGGTAGGGCGCAGGATTGAGTACGCATCAGCTGTAGGTAGCGTGCAGGACCGGGTAAGGTGTCCTGCCCGCAGCCCGTACGGAGAACCCCTAGATTCGGGACACATAGTGGGTATTAGAGGATTGTCTGCTAGTATAGCCGGTTGCAGATGAAATGTAGAGTATATATAGAATAGCAGTGTTGTACCACGTTTTTAGTGATGTGGTTAGGAACTTACTAATTGTGATATTTTAGGATCACTCGACTACTTGCAGTTGACAACGCTCACAACGCTACAGAGTCTATTGAATCGTGCGCGGTCACTTAAGTGTCGTTAGAAGTAAACTTAACAGAATATTTCTATTTTGCGATCGCTTGAAGTCAGTAAAACTCAATTTTGATTGGAAAAACATAGTTGCTAAACATTGATATCCGAAACAAAATATGCGTGGAACCAATGTTGCGCAACTTTTGTTTCCCAATGAATACGGGACTTTAGGCACAAATCACACTTCTAATCTGCGTTCGCAATTTATTTGCCAAAAATGTAAACAAACATGAGTTTTTAGGAAAAACAACTCAGTTCAGTTTGCGCTACAACTTCATATTTTTTATGACTTTTTTAACAGTATTAGTCAGTCTAAAATCAACTTTATTTACACTTTCATTAAGTTGATGATTGTGTAAGTGGAAATTACATCAATAGGAAACAAGGTTATAAATAGACCTTTTTAGCGTTCTTTCAATTTTTTTTACTCTTCGCTCGGATCCTAAGGGTCATAGCGTGATGATAATCAACGTCGATTATGACACTATTTAGTTGGATACGGATTAATATCATGATATTCGTATCATCATCGGTCGATTCTACCCGTGTTTTGTTTTAATAATTTAAACAAAAAACGGTTATTGTGACCTAAATATAAAAGGTAACTATGAATATTATAAACATGTAGTACATTGTTTTATGTATCATCAATAGATTTCGCAGCGTACGCCAAGTAATGACTTTTATAGACAAATTTTTGATACCCTGAGTTACATTATTGCAATTTTTGCAGGGATCTCTAATGTTATTGAAAAATAAAATACGCCCATGTTACCCGCCGATAATGTAGCTGAATTTTTATATCTAAACGAATTTTTAAAATAGTTTGCGTTTATTTTTTACTTTTTTTATTACACAAACATACTTAGTCGCTTTTCATGTTTGTCTGTGTGACCGCGTTGTGCTTCTAAACTACGCATCGGTTTTTGATGCAGTTTTCACCATAATTTTGAGATTTTATTCGGAAGGTTTATGGTATAATATATTAATTATACTTACATACATATAATAAAGAAATCTCGGATGTTTTGTTAAGTCATAAAAACCGTAGGAAGCAGGGGCAGACAGTTCAGTAATAAAACCAATAACACATTTTATTTGCAGCAATGGAGAGGAATTTGTAGAGAAGGAAGAGAACGTCGAAGACATAAACAACGAGAACTCAGTTCAGAGCTTCAGCGGCGGCTTGATAGAGGAGCTAGCAGACTTGTTCGACGGAGAGCTGAAGCCTGTCGCGCCCAAAGCACAGAAAAAAGTGCCCATGCCTTCTGAGTATGTGACTTGTTATTATTGCCTTTTATTACTAAAAACCAACGAGTCACGATGTGAATGTGATGAAACTCGATACAATCTTGACTGGTTGACAGAAAGCCCTCCAGAACAGAAACATTTGGGTACTAGATTGATGATCGACGCATTTTATACGAAGTATTGTAATGTTTTTCTGTTTAACAAATCATAGAATGTATAGTAAACCTGTACATTCTCTGACACACGAGATACAAAAATAAAAAAACTGAGTATGAGAATGTATCTTACGAAGGTTACAGCGTGTAAAAAGATACTACTAAGTATTATTGTGCAAAAATATTTCTGAGAAACGACTTGAAAGTGTTTACGGCAGCACGCATGTAACGCACACAACACATTGTACTCATGGGTGCATACAATGGCAGAAGAGTTGTGGTATTTAAAGTTAAATTATAACATTTAAAACTTGTTTACGCAAATAAAAAAATCGAAACTATGACCTTCAATATCTCCGTAACCAGAAGGTTCCGAGGTTTAGCCCAATGCAAAAAAAAAATAACAATGACGGGTAATAATGGTGACTCTGCTTCGTTGAGCGTCTTTTTACACCCGCTATAATAATACAAAAAATGTCGTATTACAGTTTGAACCTCGAACAATGGCTGTCTCACGAGCGCTGGTCGTCGGACAGCTCGAGCTCAGAGGGCGAGGGCGAGGCCGCGGTGTTTGCGCCGCCGGCCAAGGACGCAAGACCCATCGCGCAGTTCACGCCGGACGAACTGGCCATGGTACGACTTTAACATACCGTCATAACCTGTCTCACCGCGACTAACGAGAAGCGAGTGGAGCTACCAACTGAAAACGATTTGGCGAGCAACGAGCAGAGAGTGCGCGACGGCGACGGGCGAGTACTCGCTGCTGTGCGGATGTAATCTGCATTCGCAATTAATTTGCCAAACATATAAACAAACACGAGTTTTAAGAAAAACAACTGTAATGCTTACACACAAGGTTCAATTTGCGTTACAAATTCATATTTTTTTAATTACTTTTTCAACAATACTAGTCGGTCTAAAATCAACTTTATTTACATAAAGTTGATGTTTGTGTTACTGGAAAACTCGTGTTTGTTTACATGTTTTTCAAATAAATTGTGCACGCGGATTAGGTACCAAGCGTGAGTCTCTCCGCGAGTGTTCTGCCCGCCAAGCGAGCGTCGCTGAGCGAGTACTCTGTTTGATAGCTCTTGTCGCTACGACAAACGAGTACTCGCCAGCGGTGTGAACAGTCAGCGTTCAACGGTATCTAAAATTTTTTGTACGTTTCTTTAGCGAGTAAATCGTGGATAGCTAGTCGCTTCCTCGTCGGCGATGGCACAGATACATTGCCATAATCAATTGCAGCGTTAATGGGCGGCAAGTACGAGTATATCTCAGTCCCGCACCCCCTACAATGTGGTAGTGGAAGGACGACTAAAACCCCACGGGGGTTTCATAATCATAATCATTTATTTGCTTAGATAGTAGGTACACAAATAAAGGTGTTTACAAAATGTTGAGATCCCTGTACAATCTACTAATTAGGCATGCAAACATTTAAAGTAAATTTTATTGCCCAAAACGAATGAAAATTTAAAAGATAAACTAAAATTGGCAAAAAAAAAAATTTTTGCTAGCCTAATAATTATAAAGAAATACATAATGTCAATAATTAAATCTAAAGAGTAGGGTCATTTAAAAAAATATTAATTGAATAATAACACTTATCAAGTAATAATCAGTTTCTTTTTAAACACTTGGATTGGGTATTTTTTTATAATATTTGGTATTTAGTCGGTAGTAGTCCGACATATCCCTCCGTCTCTCCAGATAGAGGGTAAACTTTGCAAGGAATGGGAAATTGCTACGTCGCAAGCCGGTCGACTGTACTAGACAGATAGTAGAAAAAAGTAGTTTATTTGTGTTAATTGGTCTTTATCCCCACAGTTACGCGAGGCCCGGAGACAAGAGCAAGCGAACAACCCGCACTATCTGAAGGACGACTCGCCGCGGTCCTACCAGCAGGACGATGTTCCCATCGCTGAGATAGCACTCGAAGTGCCTCTACAAGTTCACAGTATGTATCTTAACGTACGGTAAACCCATAGATTACTGCTGTGTTGCGTAGCCCCGAGGTGGAATATTGAATTCGGGCGCCATATTCACGATATTATTGTGTGAGTTTAGATATAGTATGAAATTACCTCTATTACTAACTAGGTCTTAAAAAACTCGTGTGATACCGTCATAAACTACTAAAGGGTCAAATTAAATGAGCTAGCGAAACCCCACAGACTTGATGGGCATCAAAAATGATTTAAAAAATGTAGTTTTTTTTTTGTACTGTACCCTACTAGCGGTCGTTGACCAGAAAATAAAATCATCCAATCTTCTCTTTTTTTCTTTTATCATTTTTAGATATCGATACCCATTACGTCTGCGGAGTTTCGCTAGCTAATTTAATTTGGCGTCATACAAATCTGAACTGATAGTATTGAGAAACTATTGGTCCATAAACCACTTCCTATACAATTTTGCCCAGTCTTATAATGTGATTTTTCTGCTAGAATGTTTTATTGATGGAGCTCAGTTCAGGCCCTTCTCCATGAGAACCATAACATCGTCTTAAAGTAGCCTTGACATAAGACGAGTTTTGTGAGCCACACAGCCATACATGCTACGGTCTACCGGAGAGGTTACCTATGCAGGATTGGCTGCGCAGTTCGACCGCATGTCGGTAGCGTCTATGGGGACGGTCCGGTATACCGGAGCGGTCTTCAGTTCGTTTTGCTATGGCATCGATTGAAGACGACGACGCAATGGCATTAATAGGTTTTGCACTACCCAAGTTGGATGAAAACTTGGGCGTGCATTGATGAAATTGAAAAAGTCGTAGCAACACAATATAAAACAGTACACATCATCAACAGATGTCCCAGACTTTAATTAAAGATTGTTCATATTTCTTCTTTTCCTTCCTAACATTGCTTGTTAAATTATTGTTTTTTCTTACTGCTTTGTTGTTCGCATCTGGCTCAATTTTTCTAAATTTTTCTATAAGCTATTTTTATAAGCAGCTTCTTTTTTGTCTCGATCGTGGTACTCTTTGCTTTTTATTTCCCAAAGACATGGACGAGTTCTATTATTTCGAGGAAAATCTTCAAGTACTTTCGTAGTTGAATGGTGGCACCTATATCGCGTGTTGAATCACGCAGCCGTAAGGACAGAGACTAGAAAACAACTAGCTCGACCTGCACAGGTACACAGTACGGTGTCACTCGAAAGAATTGATTTTCGATCTTGCGCCGGTCGCCTGCGCAGGTCTATTCCCAAACACGCTCCGGTCTACCTCCCCAGGCATACCTGCATAGGCAGGCCTCTCCGGTGGACCGTAGCGTGTATGAGAAGATTTGTTTGTAGCTCTCCATAGATTATACACAAGTTTATAATGTTTAGTAATCTGTTCTCTAACAATTTAATTATTTTTCGCAGCCAAGAGATCTGATAAATACTTAATATCACGGGAAAATTCAAACAAGAAGAAAAAGGAGAAACGGACATCGAAGAAACGAAAAAGCAAAAAGGATAAACCGTCGAGCGACTCAGACAGTGAGGGTAAGTCAAGTGTTCTTAGCATTGTCATAACTGAACTACAGCAAGGTAAATGAAAAGCAAGATTATACAGGCTTATTGGTAATATCTCGGCAATCCATTGTGGGGATGTAGGAGAGGTCATTTACAACCGAATGACCCCATGTGACTCTTATGCAAATGTCATTGGTCAGATTTTCGAGTAATTTGACATTTAATATTTTTATTTCATTCATTTTAAGGAGGAGCTCGTGGCTAAGTAACAACAGCCGCACTGGTCGATCCATCAGGTTAAGCTACGCTTGCCGGGGTTGGTCAGTGGATGGGTGACCATCTTTACATACCGAGAATCCTCCGTGCCTCGGAAAGCACGTTAAGCCGTTGGTCCCGGCTGTCATTCGTGGATCTTTGGCAGTCGTTACGAGTCGTCAGTAGCCCGAAAGTCTGACACCAGTCTTACTAAGGGGTATCGTATTACCCAGTTACTGGGTTGTGGAGGTCAGATAGGCAGTCGCTCCATGTAAAATACTGGTATTCAGCTGCATCCGGTTAGACTAGGCGGAAAAGGCTAGGCAGATTGATTTCATTCATTTTAAATATAAAATGTCAAATTACTCTAAAATGGTTGACATTTGCATATGGGTCATATGGGGTCATTTGGCTGCTAATGATCTTTCCTAAATCCCCTTAATGGATTGCCGACATACTATCGATAACCCTATAGATATACGATATTCGTTCTCTCGATGGGTTGCGAAAAATACTAGAGGTGTGACTAATATATTCGTAATAGGTACAGGTATTATAATAGAAGTCATGTATATTCGTATTAGGATATGCGAATATAGAGTAATAGGTTACCAGGTATTAGTCAAATAATAGGGACGCGGTCGCGTAATCGGCGGTTCGCCGCGCCCAGTATTTGGTCTGTTAATTGTTCATAGAAAATTATTTTTTATTGTCATGATTTGATATATCGTTACCCCCCGTCGCTAAGTTTCGCCAGCTAACAAAATGTAGTGGCGGCATTAGGCGTCGGCGACCGCCGACGGTCTCGCGCCTGTGATTTTTAATTGTGTGCGTTTTTTACGACTTACTTTGTTGTTTTTTTTTTTAAATTCTCTCTGGCAAAAATGCAGTGCACACAATTATTTAAAATTTTGTTTTTGTTAGTCTGACTGAAATTAATATTTTTTTATGCCTTAGGTAAATATCCTTCTTCTTCTAATCTGTGGTTTCAAACAAAATATCTATGTGCTCCTCCATGTCTGTAGATTTTTAAAATAAAAAATGAGTAATTTTTTATTAAAAAGTTTAAAAATATTTGACAGAAGAGGTCCACCTGGCGCGGCCCGCGGTGGCGGAGGGCGGCGAGCTGCCCGAGGGCGCGGCGGCGTCCGACGACGAGCCGCCCGCGCCGCGCGACGACCCGCACCGCGCGCTCGACCTCGACCTCGACCAGTCAGTCCACCATCCTTTACTCGAAGCCATTCACGCGTAGCATGACAACCATAGAAACGGGTTTTGTCGACGGAAGAATAGACAAAATGACAGATTGTGATTGTTTATCTGTCATGTTGTCTATTCTTCCGTCGACAAAGCCCGTTTCTATTGTAGTCATGATAAGCGTGCTGGACATTTTTGACCAAGTCATTCTGTTTATTAAAGCAATTTAATATTGATACGGTCACTATAAAATGTTGTTAGTTAACTAATTAGGTAACAATTTATGACAAAGTTGTTGGATAGATGCTCCCATAGATAGGTACAGAATAAACTATCAGGCTTGGTTTTACATTAGATCTCACAACGTTTTGCGATAGAAGAACTGCGTTGCGAGACTTTTATTTTTACTAATTGCCACACTAGGATTGCGTTCCTTGGGATCCAGCCTCTCCCCACAGCTCATTATTTCTACTGTATCATAGGACAACGTTAGACGATGATGGGTTTCCAGTTTCAAATTATTTATACACATCTCGTATACTTACAGGCCTCTACGTGAAGAAGAGCTACTCACGTCAAGAATACATCACTACCCCACGCCTGAAAGCGGACTGTTGGACAAAAAGCCTAAGTCGTCGAAGAAGACCAAATCGGCCGACAAGACGTCCGGCGACAAACCCACGAAGAAGAGGAAGGAAAAGAAAACTAAACAAAAGACCGCAGACTTAATGCTACCAGAAGTAGCTAAGGAAGTAGATGAGGCGCTGCTCATTGAAGATCTAAGCAAGACAAATGGCGAGAAACCAACGAAAGATAGTGACGTAGCGGAAGATGACGCTTCACTTGTTGAACCTCACACGAAGGACACAAAGACTGAAAAACATAAAAAATCTAAAAAGGAATCAAAAGATAAAGAGTCGAAGAGGAATAAATCAACAAAGAAAGGTATTTTAGCTTTCTTATAAAAAGTAATAATACTACCTACCTACTTGTTACCAGCTCGTTACATTAGCCGAAGAAAAGCGTGCTTCCTTCATCTAGCGTTTTTGTTCCACTTATTATTCCCAATGTAGCTTTTTAGGGTTCCGTACGTCCGAATGAAAAAACGGAACCTCATAAGATCACTTGTATGTCTATCTGTTCGCCTGTCACAGCCAATTTGCTCCGAATCTAATGGACAGTTGAAATTTGGCACACATGAATTTCTGTGACCCAAACAAATGAATTTTGAATATGGAGGTCACACTTTGCAAACTGTACCGTGTGACATATCAAATGAAAGGGGACAAATCTGTCAATATTGTGCGTACAACCTTACATTTGCAGTTGTAATGTATGAGAACTTGAACATGTTTTTCAACTACAATGTTAAGTTTATTATTGGGATAAATTCATCCCAACTACGGAACCCTTCATTGTGCGTGGTCCTACACGCACATGGCCGATTTTTTTTTTTATCAGTTAGCTTTATGGCGTAAAGAACTACCTAGTTTGGATATAAATGCTCTATATTAGTCGGAGTGATATTTTGATGAAGGATCAGGCAAGACTACATATGTGATTTTATGAAAACATTTAGGCAAAAAAAAGGATGCAGGCTCTTTGCTAAGATTTAAAAAGGTACATATTTCTGACGAGTATATAGTTATCTGTGGCATACTTTCCCCGACTTTCCCGTACTAAATTGCGCACAAGATAAGTCTGCAAGGGACTGGTGGCGCAGGCGTGCTTAATTCTATACTGTTATATTTCAAATATTAAACCTATATTAATAATTAGTCTTATATTAATAATAATAAATTAAATAATTCTTAGTTCTTACATAAACGACAAGACGGCGGCATACTTATTAGTTCCGATTTCAGCCGCGCGCAGACGTATCTTGCGAGCACTCTAGTGCGGGAATGCAAAGAAAAAGCATGCTTGTTAAATACACTGCATTGTGAACCTAAAATTGTTGCAATAAGTGCTATTTTTTAAGTGCGTTGAAAAACATAATACCTATATATGAAATTATTGTTTTTGTTTAATTCACAGGCAAACATGAAAAGAAGACCGGATATGAAGAAGCATTAGGTATATGTACGCCCAGCAAAGAAGTCATTTAGTGTACATAATAAGTAAATTGCTTAATTTTCTTCATTTATGTCACGCTAAACATGCTGTCTCAGTGCAATTGTTGATTTGAACAATTTAAGGATATTTTTATTGATGATTAGTTCAATTCCAATATGTATTAGATTTTAACTCCATATTTGAAAGCGAACTATGTCCATTTATATGAATATATTATTATAATATTTCCATAAGTCTATATAGTAACAAATAAAAAGCTAAATATATTAATCATAAACTGATTTTATTATTAAAAAAAAAAGGTCAATATACAGCTTTTCAATATGATGATTTGATGGCAGTAACTGTGGCAAGATAATAAACAAACTAACATATACAAAATTAATGTATAACTATCTAAAATCAACTCAAAAACAGATACGTTTATTCCAGTGCTATCATTCGGTACAGTTATTTTGTTCATTTTGGCAACACCGCTCCACGCGTTCGAGTTCTTACTGCGGCCACGCGCGCCGCAGTCGCACGCGCCCCCTGTAGGATCTAGGATTTACGAGAGGGGCCGCACACGCCACCCTGTGCTCTCTTGGATTTACGTGCGCCGCACACGCCGCCCTGTGTTTTCTTGGATTTAGAAGTACCGCAAATATCGCTCAGTGATGCACTGCGACCGCCGCCGCGACCGCCACGGCCTCCTGCTCCTTTCTTGGGACTTACACGTACCTATGAAATTATAAAAACAGGGTAAGGAATAAGGACAGGAGAAGGTAAGCGAAAGGCAGATTTTTCAATCATTTGATGATATTATTCGAGAAGTATTAAACTCTAAACTCCAACTCTTAACTAAAAACTTTATATTACTATACTTAAATCTATGCTTCTATACTCATAAACTTGAAACTGTTACCATGGATTTAGTACATAATTCTGAACCCCGCTGCGCGAAACCATGGTAACAGTTTTCGCGTCGATGTCCCTGCCACCCTGTATACTTATAATATTATAAAGAGGTAAAATTTGTTTGTATGTAGGGGGGTAATTTCCGGAACTACCAGTCTTATTTAAAAAAATCTTTTAGTGTTGGATAGCCCAAAGTCGCGGGCCGAAGCTAGTCTGTATACATAAAACTAGAAACTGACTGACTGACTCGGCGCTGTGAAATATCTTTTTTAATAAATAAACTTTAAACTTGGCACTAATAGATTCTAAAAAAAAAAAACATGAAATTTATTGAATTTTTCAAAAAGCAATCTCAAGTTTTTAGGGGAGGATTTCACTGCTTGATACGATTAACACGAAAACTGGTATTAATAATCTGAAAGTTAAATTATTACAAATTCAATATAATAACATACATCATGCCATCAAAACTGCTTGAATACTAGTAGTCATAAGATCAAGAACCACAATAAAAAACAAAAGAAACTCACACACAATACAATTCGTCTAATCGAGGAACGACAAATGTTTAGATTATAGAGAGCTCGACCGCAAAGTTAAGAGAAGCATACGAAGTGACATCAGAAAATACAACACAGAACTTGTGCACGCTGCTCTAACAAACAACCGCTCTCTCAGATCAGCCATGCGCGGTATGGAAGTAGGCAGATCTACAATCACTCACATAAAGGACAGCAACGGTGTGAGACAGGCAGATAGGGCGGCTAAATAATCGAAATATGCACACTACTATAAATCCTTATATTCCGACACCAAAACTTCTCGACACACAGCTGAAGATTACGCATGCCCAGACGATATCCCGATAATAACTGGTTATGAAGTCCACCAAGCACTTAGAAGCATTAAATATAATAGAAGTCCTGGTGAAGACGGTATTACTACTGAAACACTCCGAATTGGAAAACAAACCTAATTATCCCACATTGCAACCTCTTCAATTCAATTCTTAAAACAGCCATATTCCCGAGTAATTTCTGTCATTCCAATATAATCTTGCTACACAAGAAGAGAGATAAATCAGATATTGGGAGTTATCGCTCTATCAGCTTAGTTTCACATCTGTATAAAGTTTTTGTAAAATTATCGAAAACCGTATAACAGGCATATTAGACCTCCACCAACCTCCCGAACAGGCTGGATTTCGTCGAGGCGTTTCGACTTCTGACAACCTACAATCCCTAAACCAGGTGATTGAAAAACATCATTTTTTTTTTTTTTTTTTTTTTTTTATATAGGGCATCTCGCAGTTAACCTCTGAGGAGGTCGTAGCTGCTTAACCGGACTTTCCTGTGGCTGCCTTAAGCTTCTACACTTAAAGCCTCCAGCCAGGGGCATAAACTATTCTAATTAAAACTAGGCGAACGCTCGCTAAGGGCACCCCCTGTGGGGTACGGACCTCGGCTTAGGGCGTCGCTGGGGGGAGGACAGCAAGATGGGACAGGCTGGATCAAACATAGATTATTATTATTCGGGGAATTTAAGACTACGGGCTCAGCTTCGACGCGGGCTGGCGCATCGTCGAGCAAGGGTCGGGGGGGATGAAAAACATCAAGAGTTCAACCTACGTTTGTACCTGGCGTTTGTGGATTATTCGAAGGCTTCCGACAGCCTAACGCACGAAGCCATACTCTCGGCACTCGGAAAACACTAAATAGAACCCACTTATATACACCTGTTACAAAGAATATATCACAATAGTACAGCAGCCATCCGCATAAATACCACCGGGCCATCCTTTCCAATTCAACGAAGAGTCAAGCAAGGTGACCCGCTGTCTCCCAAACTCTTCACAGCTACGCTGGAAGAGGTTTTCCAAAAATTAAATCCTCACTGGCGGGACAAGGGTATTGCCGTCGGAGAACGGAGATTGACTAATCTACGTTTCGCCGACGACATTGTCCTCTTTTCTTCTTCAGCAGCTGAACTAGGCTAAATGTTCGAACAACTGAGCCACGCCAGTATTCAGGTCGGACTTAACATGAACATGTCAAAAACAAAGCTGATGACAAACAGCACCGAACGCAACGTTATTGGGGGTGTGGAGCTTGAATATGTCCATGAGTATATTTACCTCGGCCAAATAGTATCCTTCCAGGCGAGAAAGGACAAAGAAGTCGCTCGACGCACAGAAAACGCCTGGAAGAACTATTTATTGGTCGATGAAACATCTCATGAAAGGACCACTCTCACTTTCACTAAAACGAAAGCTCATGGATATGTGCATTCTTCCCACCCTCACCTACGGAGCGCAAACATGGTATCTTACAAAGCGTCAAAAGTCCGCACTTGGAGTCTGCCAACGGGCTATGGAGTGAAGCATACTAGGTGTCAAACTCACAGACCGCATTAGGAACTCTATACTTTGTTCCAAAACACAAATAGCGGATGCTGGCCGCACAGTTGCTGGACTAAAGTGGAACTGGGCTGGCCACATCTGTCGCATGTCGGAGCAGCAATATGCAAAAATCACCACTCAGTGGATCCCAAATAGCAGGAAACGACTACGCGGCAGGCCCAGAAAGAGATGGCGGGGTGAGCTGCGTAGAGGATTGGCCTGCAATCGCAGTAGACCGGGAAAAGTGGAAAGAGGGAAGGGAGGCCTTTGCCCTGCAGTGGGACAACACAGGCTTATAATAATAATAATAACCCCACCGCCGTATTTCTACGTTGACGTCGCCCCACCGCCGTATCTCTACGTTGACGTCGTGGTGGGGCTTGCGCGCTCCAAACTCTAGGTCTGTGCCGGTAGAGCTTACTTAATCGGAACAAGTCGAGGATGAGGAGCCAGATCAAGAGAGATACAGAAACCCGCAGGGCAGCTTGTGGCGAGCTGTTGGGCAGTAGCGACCCCATGGACCCTATCCCCCGGGAAAACTCTTGTTCCTCATCTCTGGTTTGCCTTTATTGCCGGCTGGAGTGAACACTGACCAGCAACAGAGCTCGCACCTCATTCTTGCCTTAATTGGCCGGCTTGAGTGGAGATTCGCAAGAGCAAACGTGCTCGGAGGAAGGAAGTATTCCAGTAAGTGCTCGTAGGGATCTTGACCATCTTCCGGGCTCTGGGATTGTTCTGAAAGCCGTGGAATACCTCTCCACTCCTCAAGCACCTCAGGACATGTTACCCCCTTGTCGTTACGTCACTATGTGCTAGCGACAGTTTTCCGGGGCCCATTATTGTGTGCAAGTTACCCCCTGCCATTTTATCCGTGTATATCTTAACATTGATCAGGCAGGGGACATAGGCCTTCCATAGTTTTAGGTAACCTGCAATCCACTATAGCCACCCAAACCCATGGCCTAATATTTTTTGTTTCCATGTTCGCAATAGTCCTGCACCAACCGGAGATTGTCCTTGTGTGCACTTGTATAGTGAATACAGAGATAATCGTCGGTTGGTGCCTCATTCCATTTAAAATTGTCTAATGGGCCTCTGCGAGTTGGCTTCGGCTCCTCGTACGCCTTCCAAAGGACTGGGACCCATGGTCCCGAGTTTTTTTGACAAATAAAATAATAATAATAAATTATTGCAACAAAACATTTGTTTTTTTTTTTATCAGCCCCAGTCGGGATAAAAAGGGACATTCTCCAGGGCAGGTATTGATCAGATATTATTCCTTAGGTTTCGAAACTTGAAACTGAACAAATATTTATTTAGGTAAATAATAAGATATCACAACAACTCCATACCGTAATAATTGAACCCCAAGACAACTCGACCCCGACAACTCAACCCCAAGATAACTCGACCCCGACAACTCAACCCCGATTACTCGACCTCGAACTTGACCACAACAAGTTGGTCGTAAAGCTAGGGCACCCCAACCAAATGGGTTAGGTTAGAACTGTGGCAACCACAGCGCGCGTCGAGCGAGCGGTGCCGCGGTAGCGGCTGACGAGCGCTACATCTGAGTTGGTCGCAGTTACTGGACTATTTAGTATTTTTTGAAAAATATTCATTTTATCGACCGCAAAAATAAATTGGTACCTACTACGCAGTAGTTTTCGAAAAATCTATGATAAACCAAGTTAACTCTGGGGTTACAATCGAAAATATCTAAAAAAACTATTGACTTAAATAGCAGTCACTTAGAACCATCTTTATTTGGTAAGGTGCCCTTTTTTTTTTTTTGAGCGTGGGAAATTATCAAATAACTTCTCCCGCTCTGGGCGGAGCGGGAGGGCATGTCAGACTCTTACTGACTAAAACCCACCCGTGTTCCTTCAATTGCCTGTACGTTGCCAGGGGCCACGGTATCCCTTACGGACTTTCCCGCGACCCCGGCAGGCATCGGTCCTAACGGACCCCTTCCGTTGTGCTGACATCTCTTTGAGGCGCGCGTGGAACACAACGCGCCGTCGACCCGGGCGTGGTCCTTATCGAACGGCGAGCTACCCATTGCTCACCGTCCGCAAACCCGCGCCTACGGTGGCCGGGAATCGGCCTGCGATTCCCGACGCCCAGGGCGTCTCCTGCGGCGGCTAGGGGCGCGACATTTGCCTCTCCCTCACGAGCTCCGTCTCCTCCTTCGCGACTATTAAGGAGGTGACGGCTTCCCACGCCCTCTCGCTCCGTACCATGGCCTGGACCAGGGCTGGACGCGAGAGATCACTGCCGCCGATCGCCTCCACAAGGACACAGCGGTGCCCCGCCCAAGTCGGGCAGACCTCCACCGTATGCTCCACCGTGTCCTCCGGGCGACCCACACAGTGGTGACACCTGGGCGTTTCCTCCCGCCTTATGCGGAACAGGAACCTCCCGAAACAACCGTGTCCAGTGAGGACCTGCGTCAGGCAGAAGGTGAGGACGTCGTGGCGCTTCTCAAGCCACTCCTCAAGGAGGAGACTTATCTTATAAAGGTGCCTGGTTTTACTATACTACGGAGCACTGAAAATGGTAAGCGTACCGTTCCTCCTCGTGCACTAGCAGTCCTCCATTTTTTTTTTTTTTTTTTGGGTGGGAAATCATCAAATGACTTCTCCCGCTCTGGGCGGAGCGAGAGGGAATGTCAGACTTTTACTGACTAAAACCCACCCGTGTTCCTTCCGTTGCCTGTGTGCCGGGGCCGCGATATCCCTTTCGGACAAACTCGCAACCCTGGCAGGCATTGGCCCTTACGGACCCCGTCTGTTGGTGCTGACATCTCTTTGAGGCGCGCGTGGAACACAACGCGCCGTCGACCCGGGCCTGGTCCTAATCGGACGGCGAGCTACCCATTACCCCCCGTCCGCAAGCCCGCGCCTACGGTGGCCGGAAGTCGGCTCGCGACTCCCGACGCCCGGGGCGTCTCCTGCGACGACTAGGGGCGCGAGGGCGCGCATCTTGCATTTCCCTCGCGCGCTCCGCCTCCTCCTTCGCGAGCATTACTGCTTCGCAGAAGGAAGTGACGGCTTCCCATGCACTCTCGCTCCGGACCATGGCCTGAACCAGGGCCGGAAGCGAGAGATCGCCGCTGCCGATCGCCTCCGTGAGGACACGGCGGTGCCCCGCCCAAGCCGGGCAGACCTCCACCGTATGCTCCACCGTGTCCTCCGGGCGATCCACACAATGGTAACACCCGGGCGTTTCCTCCCGCTTTATCCTGAACAGGAACCTCCCGAAAAAACCGTGTCCGGTGAGGACCTGCGTCAGGCGGAAGGTGAGGACGCCGTGGCGCCTCTCTAACCACTCCTCAAAGAGGGGCCTTACCGCCGCAATTGTGGCGTGCCCAGCGCTGGGTTGCGACAGAGCCGGAGCTCTGTCCGCTGTGCCGTGATTTCTCGCGGCAGCGGAGTTACACCCCGGCGTTTCGCCTCCTCGCGCAACTCCCACATGTGCGCGAGGACTTGCCTCCAGATCCCATGGCGGTAGTCCGGCAAGGAGGCTCGCCGCCTCACGGGAGACCGTGCGGTATCCTCCTGACCAGCCTAATGGCCATGACCCTTTGGGACGCGTTCAATCGCTGGGCTGGTCGCAGCCTTAATGAACGCGCCCACACCGGTGCCCCGTAAAGGGCCATGGACCGCACGATCCCCGCGTAGAGCCTCCGGCAGGAGGCGTTTGGACCCCCTAGATTGGGCAGAAGCCGCTACAAAGCAGCCCCAGCCCTCTGCAGTTTGGGAGCCAAACGTCGGAAGTGCTCCACGAAGTTCCACCGGCTGTCGAGGACGAGTCCCAGGTACTTCATCGTCGACTCGACACCGATGTGAACCCCTCCCGCCGTTATCTGGGAACCCGACAGTGACGCGTTCCGAGGACCATAGAAACACATGGCCTCGGACTTGTGCAAGGCCACCTCGAGTCCCAGTTGCCGGATCCTATCGACAACCCAACGTGTAGCTAGTTCGGCCGCCGCCTCATGCGACCTCCCCTGCACCAGGACCAGCGTGTCGTCAGCGTAGCAGACTACGCCGACGCCGCTAGGGAGGTCGGCGCGCAGCACCCAGTCGTAGCCGATGTCCCACAGATGCGGCCCCAGGACCGATCCCTGCGGGACACCGCACGACATCTCTTGCCGGTTCCACTCTCCGTGGTGACCGGGGTAGATGACGGCCCTGTCCGTCAAATAGGCCTCGACCACTCGACAGAGGTAGGTCGGCATCCGGTGATACCGGAGTGCCTCCCTAATGCAACTCCAGGGCAGGGTATTGAACGCATTGGCGATGTCAAGAGACACCGCCAAGACCACCCCACCCCGGGCAATAGCAACCCCCGCCGTGAGGGCTCGAACGCGCATGATGGCATCCACCGTAGAGCGCCCCTTGCGGAAACCAAACTGGCTGTCCGCCAAATCCGGCCCCACTCGCACCAGCTGCCCGACAAGGCGGTCTGCAATTACTCTTTCAAAGAGCTTGCCCACCTCGTCGAGCAGCACGATGGGCCGGTAAGCGGACGGAGAGTCCGCCGGGCGCCCCGGCTTCTTGATGAGGACCAGTTTCCCCGTCTTCCAACGAAGTGGGAACTGGCCCCTCTCCAAGCATGCGCTAAAGAGCCCTCGAAGTCGAGGCCCGAGAGCCTCTAAGGCCAGAACCCAGGCTTTTCCAGGTAAGCCGTCGGGTCCTGGGGCGGTATTTTTGGCATTCAGCCTACGTACTGCCACTCTCAAATCTAACCCGGTCACCTCCGGAGATTCGTCGTCGTCGTCGTTTCCTGTGTGGTCCGCATCGGGCACCGCACGAGGCGGAGCCATGGGCGGGGGAGTATGTTCCCCTCGCGAAGGGAACAGAGCGCTCACCACGTCCTCCACGAGCTGGGGCCGGAGACTCTGCGTCAGCGGGGGAGCCCATGGGCGGAGCTTGTCTCGCACCCATTTATATGGGCGTCCCCACGGGTCTCTGTTCAGAGTCTCCAGCGACTCCTCGCGGGCCAGTCCACTGGCCCGCTCGATCCCGGCTTGGAGGGCGGTCTTCGCCGCTCTGTACCCGGCGTACAGCTCCGCCTCAATGGCTTCCGTATCCGGCGGGCGGATACGAAGCCTGCGGTGCCTGGCGTACAAGTGGCGCGCAGCAACGCACGCCGCGTGTAAAGCGGTCAGCTCACGCGACCACCAGTACACCTGGCGCTGAGCACGTCTGGGCTGGACCCGGGGCATTGCCACGTCACATATTTCGGACATGGCCTCCCGGAACCACTCCGCCTCGTCGTTGATGTCGGCAGGCCTGTCCGGTGATGTCACCCAGGCCTGCACGATCGAGGCTTCCAGGAGGAGCTCCCGGTCCAGCTGCTTCAGCGCCCACCGCGGACCACTCGGGGTCTGTCTGACCGGCGTGCCCGAGGTCTGGGCGGAGACGTCAAACCGGATGTACCGGTGATCGGAATAGGTCCACCCCCTCCATGACGCGCCAGTCGATGACACGTGGCGACAGAGCGGGGCTGGCGAACGAAATGTCCACCACTGACTCGCCCCGCATCCGCACGCACGTGGGAACAGAACCCCGGTTTAGGACGACCAGACCCGACTCCAGAGCCCAGTCCTCCACCATCCTGCCCCGTGTGTCCGTTAACCGGGAACCCCAAGCCACGTTCTTGGCATTGAAGTCCCCGAGGACGATCACGGGGAGGGGATGGTACCCGACGACGACGACTCTCAACTCCCCAAGGGAGTTGTGGAACTCGGCGAGAGTTCGGCTCGGGGAAAAGTACGCTCCCACCATGACAATCTCCCCGAACCGTGACTAGCAGTCCTCCATGGAAATGGAAACTGATAGGTGCACCATGGGAGTAGCATAAGATTATCAGGATTGCAAACTTTGGTGTTTATACCCAAGTTTGTACTCTCAGGGAACCTAACAACATCTTTATCTTCTTTATCTTTACATAGTATATAACAAAGTCGCTTCGCGCTGTCTGTCCCTATGTATGCTTAGATCTTTAAAACTACGCAACGGATTTTGATGCGGTTTTTTTAATAGATAGAGTGATTCAAGAGGAAGGTTTTTGTGTATAATACATTAAGGTTTTATGTAAATTGGCTGAAATATGACGATTATTGTCGAAGATGTCGGAAAAAATCATGCCAACTGGGAGTTTTACTGGCGTGCGCCGCGTAAGCCGTAAGAGATACATCAAATTTATGTTTTACAGTTGTATATCTTAAAAAGTTCAAAAATAATAATAAAGTTTTAATTATTAATATTAATGCAGTCTATATGCGATCCGATAATTATGCGTTTACAGTAGATAGATAATTATTTGTGATGATGACGTGTCACATAATTTTGATTTCGTGTATTATCAGATACTTTTACTCGGTCCGATCCGATACTTATGCTGTTACTGGCAAACGATTATTATGCCGGCTGTAAGTCATCACATATTTTTACCGGCTAAGTCTCGATATATAATTATACCTTCAATTGATGATCAGATAATTTTGCAGCGCTGCCCATAGTCATATATTTATGCTGGTGACTGTACACAGAGTTGTCAAGAAGTATCGGCAGACCGGACAGTATATGAGACTCGCAGGACAGGGCCGTAAACGGAAAGCTGTGGCCAGAGATGACCGGTTCATCGTTGTGTCATTGACTCTGGCAGGGCCACCATCAGGCATTTTAATTTTGATTACACAAAAAAATTGTCGTTAATTAGTCGAAATTTGTCGCCAAATATCAGCATTTGTCGGTCACTGGTTCAAAAGATATAAGGGTTTATAGGTGGCCGATCTGAAGAGAGTCTCCCCAGCAGGGCCACATTTATATCTCAAAAACTAAGGCACCTAGCGAAGATCTGTTTTCTCCCATATTTTGGTTATTAAATTTGTCGGTCACTGGTTCAAAAGATATAAGGGTTTATTTTTTCTTGGCAATTTTTCGTGAACTCTTCGACTATAGCTCTTGGACTATACCTTACTAATTGAACTCATTATATCTCCTAAACTAAGACCCGATTAAATCTGTGACTTGGCGACAAATTGCGACTAATTGGCGACAAAATATGGGAGAAAACACATCTTCGCTAGGTGTCCTAGTTTTTGAGATACTCGTATAAATGTGGCCCTGCTGGGGAGACTCTCCAGATCGGCCACCTATAAACCCTTATATGTTTTGAACCAGTGACCGACAAATTCTGATATTTGGCGACAAATTTCGACTAATTAGCGACGAATTTTTTGTGTAATTAAAATCCCGGATGGTGGCCCTGCCAGAGTCAATGACACTTCATCGTTACCAGTGTGTTTAGAAACTGGGCCTTAACTTTTTCAGAGGTAAGAACGAAGCTCCAAAAAGTTCGAGGGGTTACAGTAAGCACAAAAACTGTGAGAAGACTGAAATCGGACGGAATAAATTCACACTTGCCTGCCAGAGGCCTTCTTCGTGTTTATCGAATGCTCAAGTTAATTTTGCTCGCATTCACGAAAATTGGAATGACGAAGCTTGAAGTTAAATTCTATTCACCGATGAGCCCAGATTTTGCCTGAAGCCATTTGATGGAAGGATTAAGAGTGTGGAGTCATGGTATAGGGAGGTATTTGTATGGGGGCACGTACGGAACTCCGCGTCTTTGAGAATGCGTCACTAACAGCTTCACGATATGTAACTGAGATTTTGGAAGAAACTGCAGTGCCATAATTTGCCTCCTATATATATATATATATATATATAGGAGATAGATTTTTTTTTATGCGATAATGCACGCCCCCTTACTGCGGCCGTAGTTGTCGAATAAATAGTAGTTTATTTTGCTTAATAAATAGTAGTTTATTACTACGGATAGATAGATGAAAACGCAATATCTTTGTACTGCGCTTATAACCGAGGGCAATATCCGAATCCCGTGTTTTTATGTATAAAAAGATGGGGAAAGATGAGGGTAAAAAAGGGTATAATAGATGAACAGAGTTGAAAATTCAAATGATTTCTTTGGCAAAGAAAACATTTGACCATTTTGTATACTTATGGTGAGACTACACTCTAAGGTATTTTACACTACTGTACCTTATATACACGTCGTAATCTACAGCAACAGCTAATATTAAGGGAAACAGTGTAAAGAACAACTACAATACAGATCTAAAATAAATTTATTATATTCAAACGAAGCCAAAAATAAATATTTAGACTGTAGTATACTTTACATATTTAGATTCAACTGTAGATACCATATCATATGTTTCGTATCTCTGCAGACTTTGCCACATTAAGAATGTGGCAAATAAAAAAAAATATTATTGCTATTTACAAATAAACATACATATTGTACAAAATAGTAATTATTGCGTCGTTAACTCAACTACACAACTCAACGTACACCTCTACTGTACTCTGTAGGTGTACTTTAAAATTAACAATACATACTTTTAATATTTTCGTAAATTAATGTTATAAATTAAATACTTTTACTCGATCTCTATCAATATTAAATAGCAAATTACAATTTTATAACGCCTTGAAGGATATTAACACTTTACTACAACATCAATATTATTTTAAAAATCATTCGAATTAAGCATGTTTTATCTAATAGGTTTACTTATGCTAAATGTGTTTCAATAAATAAATCAATGAACTACATTATTTAATCTAATTGGCTCTTATGCATCCAGTTCTAAATGACAAATCTGCCCTTACATATTCGATCAGCAACTCTCTTGTTCTGTAAATTCGCGACTTTCAATAGTAACTACAAATGGTGTTATTGGAATAAATGATGACTTTGATCGAAGTGCTTAAGAATCTATTGAAGGGGTAACTCACAAATAAAGTTCTAACTAGTTCACATGTAGATATCACAATGTACTTCAGCTTCGTATAATATTAATATAACAATAAAGCCTATCGATAAAGTATGTAATATATGGAATAGGTAGACTGCAGGTATGTCATATAAACAGTGTTATGACCACACCAGTTTTCTGTGAAATGGCTAACACCAGACTTCAAGTTGAAATTTCGGCTCCCAATATGAAAAAGGTTCTACTTTTTATTTAGAACTATTAAATGGCTATTTAGCGTTTTGTCAATAATCCTTAGTAATACAGTATAACACTCAATAGGTTCACAGATTATTTCATAATGAGAATGCAGTGTTATCAGGGCCTGTTTCGTGTTTACAGATCGAATCACAAATTTTTCTTTTTGCGTTTATTTATGTGATAGTCTCGTCCATAAAGGCAGCTCAGAGGGTCTCGTTAGACGAAGGCGAATGAATAACAGTGTTTTTCCTTTCGTACTATTCTCATCCTTAAGTCATCCTCGCTCATTTCACAGAACGTGGCAAAAGCCCTATACTTTTGTAAAATATGTCATTACAGGCGACAATGAGTGTTACATAACTACCAAGCTATACAATCACTTGTGCCATTAATTCGAAGCAACAATAATTACAACTGGATTACGCTAGACAACAGTTATGACCAATTAGATAGTGATGGTTTAAGATATATGAAAAATACTGCAATTTTTTACTCATGGTGAAACTCAGGGAAATCAAATTTCACCTCAACACCAGCTTTCTTGGCGAGATTAACGATCTCTGCTAGCTGCACCACGAGCTTCGCAGCCTCGTCGAGGTTATCACGCGGCACGATGCGAAGTCCTGATTCTGCGATTATTTTCCTCGCCTCGTGCACTTTTGTACCCTGTCAGAAAGTTTTAAGGTATTAAATATTCTATCCATATTCACATATGTACTCATGATTAGGAACTACTTTTACAATGGGATCAACCCCGGTTTTCAATTACACCTTGGTATGTTTCAGTGAAAACCCTTAATAAGTTAGATCACTCACTAGGTTAGGTGAATCACTGAAAGAAAAATGTGTTTTAAAAGGGTAAAAAAAATACCTACCGACCATAGAAATATAAATAACAAGTGAAGTGGTATGGAGGGAGTATCTGTGTCCGCGCGTCGTGATCACGATGCTCATGTCTAAGGCAAATGGCCGTCTCTGTTAACTAGTGCGCTTTCGAACGCGATCGTGATAAAATTTAAGAATACTGTGTTGTTCAGTGGTTTCTTGTAAAAATCGAAGCTAAACAAGAAACTATATAAATCATAGAACCACATAATCATATATCAGCACAAGTATTTTACTATAGTTGTTTTTTCAGGAACTCCCAAAAATTTTAATATAAATAATAATGAGAGTGAGAATCGATGACTTTCCGATTTAGTCAATCGCTAGCGTATATGTATGCTTTTGCACAGCACAACGATAGCGATCGATGATTTCGTGTGAGTGAGTTGTACGGTGCATGGTAAATTCACGCTGTGTTTGATGGGATAAGGTTTATAATTGATTGTGTAGTAGGTTCCGATTTGTAAATTGCAAGTGTGAGCGTAACCTCGTATGTATTGGGTTTACTGATCTGCATCTGTAGTTGTGGCGAGGTAGTGGGGATGAAGTGGAGACATTGGGTTTCGGTACATTTCCAACTACCGGGCATATCTCCTTCTATCTTATATCTATGCTACCAACCAATCTATTTGGTCGGTTAGTATTTTTCTGGATCTAAATAACTGTTGTGTAGTTGCAAAAAGATTTTAAGTGGCTTTGACCTGTTAAGAGTTTTGACTATGACATATATACATTGTTGGGAAAAGATATGTTATGATAAGAAATCAAATATGATAACAATGGAAATAAAAGAATTCATACCTGAAGACGAACAATGACAGGGATTTCGATACTAAGGTTCTTGGCTGCAGTAACAATTCCCTCTGCGATGACGTCACACCTCATGATACCTCCGAAAATGTTTACCAATATGGCAGTCACGTGCGGGTCCGACAAAATGATAGTGAAGGCTTCCTGAACCAGAAAAATTATGTTAAACGTAGTATATATTATATCATTAAACGTAGTTACGTTTAATGATATATTATACATTTGTCGTGATGGCCCAGTGGTTAAGTGAACTTTAAAAACGATGAAAACAAGGTTATTTGATTTTTGTTAAAAATTTATATCTCGCGACCGTTTAAAAAAATCTCTTCCACGGCTTAAGGCATCCAGATATAAATATTTGAAGAAATTCGTAATAGCTTCTTGCTTTATTTTTTGCGTCAATATTTTTTTATCATTACTGAAACTATTTTATCTTATGCTGTTATGACCGTCTTAAAACCTAGGTATTTGGATGTCTCACTGAGTGAATAATGTAATAGATTTTGATTTAATAAGCATGACAAGCATCTTTAATCGCGAGATATAATTTTTTAATAAAACTGGCGCCACTAGACTTAGGTAAACACTCAACCATGGTAGTTGAGTTCTAAAATAATCAATCACTAAGTAACCATAAAGTAATTTAAAAGTTGGTACATGTAAAATTATTCATAGTAAAGTTCAGACTGTGTGTGATTTAATTCTTTTAGCTAAAATATTTTACACTTAGGGCTGATTTTTCAATAGTCAAATAACTTTTATCTGAAGAATAAATGACAGTTTGACATGTTTTCTATTCAAAAGCTGCCAAATTGAAATATTTATTCTTCTTTATAACTGGGACTCGAGGTGGCCTTGCACAAGTCCGAGGCCATGTGTTTCTATGGTCCTCGGAACGCGCCGCTGTCGGGTTCCCAGATAACGGCGGGAGGGGTTCACATCGGTGTCGAGTCGACGATGAAGTACCTGGGACTCGTCCTCGACAGCCGGTGGAACTTCGTGGAGCACTTCCGACGTTTGGCTCCCAAACTGCAGAGGGCTGGGGCTGCTTTGAAGCGGCTTCTGCCCAATCTAGGGGGTCCAAACGCCTCCTGCCGGAGGCTCTACGCGGGGATCGTGCGGTCCATGGCCCTTTACGGGGCACCGGTGTGGGCGCGTTCATTAAGGCTGCGACCAGCCCAGCGATTGAACGCGTCCCAAAGGGTCATGGCCATTAGGCTGGTCAGAGGATACCGCACGGTCTCCCGTGAGGCGGCGAGCCTCCTTGCCGGACTACCGCCATGGGATCTGGAGGCAAAAGTCCTCGCGCACATGTGGGAGTTGCGCGAGGAGGCGAAACGCCGGGGTGTAACTCCGCTGCCGCGAGAAATCACGGCACAGCGGACAGAGCTCCGGCGGGATCTCATGGCGGCATGGAGAGTGCGATTGTCGCAACCCAGCGCTGGGCACGCCACAATTGCGGCGGTAAGGCCCCTCTTTGAGGAGTGGCTAGAGAGGCGCCACGGCGTCCTCGCCTTCCGCCTGACGCAGGTCCTCACCGGACACGGTTGTTTCGGGAGGTTCCTGTTCAGGATAAAGCGGGAGGAAACGCCCGGGTGTTACCATTGTGTGGATCGCCCGGAGGACACGGTGGAGCATACGGTGGAGGTCTGCCCGGCTTGGGCGGGGCACCGCCGTGTCCTCACGGAGGCGATCGGCAGCGGCGATCTCTCGCGTCCGGCCCTGGTTCAGGCCATGGTCCGGAGCGAGAGTGCATGGGAAGCCGTCACTTCCTTCTGCGAAGCAGTAATGCTCGCGAAGGAGGAGGCGGAGCGCGCGAGGGAAATGCAAGATGCGCGCCCTCGCGCCCCTAGTCGCCGCAGGAGACGCCCCGGGCGTCGGGAGTCGCGAGCCGACTTCCGGCCACCGTAGGCGCGGGCTTGCGGACGGTGGGCAATGGGTAGCTCGCCGTCCGATTAGGACCAGGCCCGGGTCGACGGCGCGTTGTGTTCCACGCGCGCCTCAAAGAGATGTCAGCACCAACTGACGGGGTCCGTAAGGGCCAATGCCTGCCAGGGTTGCGAGTTGGTCCGAAAGGGATATCGCGGCCCCGGCACACAGGCAACGGAAGGAACACGGGTGGGTTTTAGTCAGTAAAAGTCTGACACTCCCTCTCGCTCCGCCCAGAGCGGGAGGAGTCATTTGATGATTTCCCACACAAAAAAAAAAAAAAAAAGGCTAGAACCTCAACAAAAAAAAGGCTAGTCATTTTATTTAGCCAATACTTTAATTTGATTGATTATAAAAATAATCAATGAGTCCTTAACTCCGTTAGAAATAAAGACTTCGTGATTCTTATATAATATGTTGTTTGTATTTAATTTTTAAACTGAACTCGAACGTGAACTTTTTCCACAAATCCCATTATGAGTTCTATGAGACGTCAATAAATCCCTATTGACGTCTCATAGAACTCATAATGGGATTTGTGGAAGAAAAGTTCATAAATCCCCATTGATGGAGATTGTCAATGGGGATTAGGGAATAACCCATAGTTAATATATAAGTCTAATATCGCAAACCCGTCTTAAGCAAGCGTGGTGATCAATGCTTGTGTCTTTTCTGTATGAGAAGAGGCGTTTGCTCTGCAGTGGGACATTATTATGTATATACATTTAGTAATGTGTTAACGAGACGCACCGTTACAGCCTGTGCGGTGGCGCCACCTCCGACGTCGAGGAAGTTGGCGGGATCACCACCGTGCAACTTGATGATGTCCATCGTAGCCATGGCCAACCCGGCGCCATTTACCATACATCCAATAGTACCTAAGAAAACCAGATATTTATATCATAACATTATCTGTAGCATCTGATTATTCTTAACTAGCTGCTGCCCGCGGCTTTGCCCGCGTGGACCCTAATTATGTTTTTCTAAAATAAATGTTTATATCGGTCCAGCCATTTCGGAGATTAGCTGGAACAAACAGACATGCAGACAGAAAAAAAAAAAAAGATTTTTTTCATTTAATAAGTACCGTATATACTTTAATATGCATTTAGTAAAATGCTGATAATTTGACATTACAAACAGACACTTCAATTTTATTTATGTGTATAGTTATATTCAATTAAAATCATACCGTCAAGTGCAATGTAGTTCAAGTTTGACTTAGCAGCTTCGATTTCTTTGGGATCTTCTTGAGTCGGGTCCCTCAAAGCAAACAGTTCCTTTTGTCTGTATTCAGCATTGTCGTCGAATCGGAACTTGGCATCTAAGCAGAAGACTGAAACGAAGATTGCAAGACTGCGATATAGTTTTTTTTGTAGTTTCGAACGTTACAACAAGCAGTAGCCTAATTAGTACTATCTTCAAGGTGTTATTAAAATAAGTGAACACCTAAAACGGGATCATTTTACTCATCATTATGAACAACTTTTATGGGACCAAGCCCGAAATCTGCTGTTCCCTACATATTGTCCAGTTTCGCGAACATGAAAGCAACTGATCATTTGTTGCTGTGAAGATTTTCTGCATTTTCGTCTCTAATTGGCTGTACTCTCTGCGGCCCTGGTCTGAAACAGATGTCAGTTAAAAATCTGTTTCAGACCAGTGCCGCAGAGGGCCGATTCTACTAATTTGCGACGATATGGGCCTTAGCACACCTCAGACGCAAAAATAATTATGCGAAAACGCTAAACGACTTTCGCTGCGAAACATTACTACATTATGTCGCGATTCGAGTAGCGAAACTTATCACGCGATTCATTTGAATTGTAGCAATCGAAGCAAAATGTCGTCGCTTTCAGAGTCAGAGGAGGACGAAATATTATCGTGGTCATTAACTTTGAAAAGGCGTAGAATGTGGGTGCACAAGATGAATGAAAAAATGAAGAAGTTTAAAAAACCGATTATATCATTTGTATACAGATACAGTATAATTAAATAAAGTATAAGTCTACTTCAGACCTTTTGGATTTGGTTTTCCGTAAAATCAACATCCATTTTACATTTTAAAAAAAAAAATATATGTAGGATTACTTTTAGACTTGTTATCTTAATAGGCTGTATAGCTAAACATTTCTGAACTTTAATAAAGTATGTTACTGAACAAGTGAACGGAACGAGTGAAAGAGGAAGGAAGGAAGGAAGATGGCGAGAGAGATATTTCGAGATAGACGTGTTAAGGTGTTTAAGGTGTGAATAATTAAAATAAACGTTGTTTAAACGATTTGTGCCTTTTCCTGGAAATCCCAACACTACATATATAAAAAGTTTCGATTTATAAACTTATCGACAAATATAAATGAATAAAAACTATAAATAAGCAGCATACATTTGAATTATTCATTATCAGTAAAGTACTTACATTTGCCACTAATGGCATCTTCCGCGTATGGGTTCACCTCAACTAGAAGAGCGTCTTTTTTCACAAAGAGGTCGTACAACTTTTTAACCATATCTGTTGCTTCGGGGGTGTCTAGGCCAATCTAAAAAAAAAACTAGTATTTAATAAGCTAATAAAAGTGTATCAAAAATTGCTTCCAGTGAAACATCGATTAAAATTTCTGATTTACACCTGCAAACTCTTCCTGTTTACTAGATCGTCACTTTTTTATGCATTTCCTTTGAAAGGAAAATGGTATAGTGAAAGTTGTAATGCGCTGTACCTTCTACTCTTTAAAACCAACCTTACAACAAAGGTTGCTGTAGCACTCGGTTGCAATGAGTTCATGGGCCACAACTGCCCACTATACGACGCCAAGCTGGGCAACTGATCGCCTAGTGTGCGGCGTAAATGATAATAATAATATAATTTATGTCGTTTATTTTCTCTACACAAGTTATGTAATAAAATGATCAAAGTACCTTAGTTAAAACACGTTTTATTTGTTCGTCCTTGAGTCCTGCGATAATGTCGATAGGTTCGTACGTGATAGCCTCAGGATTCGATGCAGCCACATCTTCGATGCTCACACCACCTTGAGAGGATGCTATAATAACAGGACCCTAAAAGCAACAGATTTAGGAAATTGTAAAAGTTGTGATCATTTATGACAGGTGCAATAATAGTTCAGTATTGGAAAGGAAAACCAATCCACTATTTTACGAAGTGTAGAAGAGTCATACATACATTAAAACTGCGCTCCATCATGACGGCAATGTAAAATTCTCTACGGGGGAACTTGCGCTCGGTCACCATGACCTTATTGCAGATACGTCCCCCCGCGCCAGTCTGCTTGGTGACTAGGTACTGCTTCAGCATCTTGCTGGCTATATCACGGGCGACTTCGGGCCTAGTAATAATAAATACAGCTTGCAGTGAATAAACAATACACATGTAATCAGGATAGCTTGCAGAAGATAAGATGATATTGGATAGAACAACAACATAGTCAGCACTCGAGCTTTCATGCAGTGAGTGTTGAGGTAATTCAAAATGCATTTAAGGTTGAACTAGTCGCGGGCTCGAACTCACTGGTGGGCATGGCCAATAAGCACGCTGTCTCACCTTGTATCGTGTCCGACAGAGATATTATTAGTGATGAGCAGTTAGACGCCGGTCTACATGCACGTCTAGTTCGCTGTGTTTCTTTCAGGTACTACTCCGGAGTAGCCTTACTCGCCCCTAGTCGCCGCAGGAGACGCCCCGGGCGTCGGGAGTCGCAAGCCGACTTCCGGCCACCGTAGGCGCGGGCTTGCGGACGGTAAGCGAAGTGTAGCTCGCCGTCCGATAAGGACCAGGCCCGGGTCGACGGCGCGTTGTGTTCCACGCGCGCCTCAAAGAGATGTCAGCTCAACTCGTTAGTTGTGCTGGTCCTAGCGGACTCCGTCGGGTCCGCTAGGACCGATGCCCGCCGGGGTCACGGGAAAGTCCGAAAGGGATACCGTGGCCCCTGGCAATATACAGGCAACTGAAGGAACACGAGTGGGTTTTAGTCAGTAAGAGTCTGACACGCGTTCGCCGGCGCGGGGTAGACTCGACTTTTTGATATACACACAGGCGATGCGCGCCCTTTGACTAATGCCGACGGCACGTGTAAGATAGAGGTACTCAATTTAAGAATTAAGGTTACCTTTAAAAATACCGGTATAATAAATAAATGGTGTAACCAAAGAAATATCAGTATTGATCATACCGGTTTCGGTCCCTACTTACATCTAATTATAAATAAAACATTAATGATGTAAGTAACAAATATTTTTTTAAATAGTGTCTGTTTTGTTTCTCGCCCGTTCTTCTCCATAGCGTCACCTTAGAGTGAAAAGCTCGGGAATGCAACTTTGACTTTTTATTTTATACATTTTTGGAAAAACTCGTAACGCACGCCCTAGTTTTGTGGCGGCATCATCTATATCGCCAAATGCGACCTTCGCATCATACTGACTGACGTCATTAGGTCTACTAATGTTGGAATGGGCAACTAGCTTCATATTTCCGACTGACCGACTCTTTGACAATATAGAAGTGCCTGTAAATGGTTTAATTGAAATAAATGCTTAAGTTAGAGTAAGAGATGTCAATCCTTTAATTTTAGTTTATTTTGTGAACAAGGGAATCGGTGCCAATATCGAAGTTAGTTATCAGCGCAAAAAACAAATTGGCCCGCAAGCTTGCCGGCCGCGTGTTGACGACCACTGCTCTAGTGTGTACTCATCTTACGACGCGGAGTGGAATGCAAAACACCGGTCTGAAGGTTTGTCTGAGTGAACATTTACGCAAGCACAATATTGATTTTACCGGCCGCAAACGTACGTTTGCATTTGGCAGGACATCTCGAAAAAACTACAATGAAGAACAACGTTATTTCTGGGGCTGTTCCCGAAATTATCCCATATATCAAAAACTTTAGACTGAAATGGCAAAGAATCCTATGCCATAACCCAGGTCATGGTCTACGTCTGTCCCAAATTTTATATAAATACGTTCAGCCGTTAAGGCGTGAAAATGTAACAGATAGACTAGTCACTTTCACATTAATAATATTAGTATGAATCATTTACTTACGTGTCAACCATTTTGACACCACCTTGGAGGCCACTTTTAAAGGTGCCTCTTCCTCTGCCTCCAGCAAGTACCTAAAATAGCACTAGTTATTATATTATAATAATAATAATAATAAAATAAAAATCGTTTATTCTCTCGCCACAATATAACAAAGAAAAAAAAAAAACAGAGTAATCACAGTATAAATACATTTTTGTTATTTAATATTGTGGGAGACTGGTGCCTAAACTAGGCTCGAGGTCTGTATTTCAGGACACCAGGATCTCCGCCATTTACATTCATTCTATTATATACTTGTACACCGACCATGACGAACATTATATAATATCATGGCAGGAAAAAGAGATTTTGTGACTCAAGTCAAATTTTTATAAATGGGTATTCAGTAATTGACTCACTAAAATGAGTTAGAGAGTCAAAGATTTATTATGTTAGTATTTGTGCATGGAAGTGTGTGTATGTGTAAATTATAATAATCTCAATACAACCGTTTAACAAAATATTTTAAGTGTTTAAGTATTATCCTAACACAAGCAACCCCTTGCTTAAAAGATGATCTCCAATAATAATGTATCGTAATGCCCTTTGAAATTGAAATAAACATTTTTTTTAATTATCCAGATTTACAATTTTTAATTACTTTTAATATTGATAAAGCTCTTTTTTGTCTGATTATAAATAATTTTAAGAACTTGAAATAAAACTTTCATAAATTACCTGAGCCTTGAGTACCATGTCTTTTGTGTTAAGTTCTTTAGCAAACTTGAAAACTTCATCTGGGGTAGTTGCCACATGGAATTTAGGTACAGGAATTCCATTGTCTCGCAGGAGGGTGTAACTTATATGCTCATGAACATTCAAGTTGCGGACTTGTTGTTTGCTTGGGTAATGGTTTGCGGTTGCCGCGACCAGCAACTGGAAAAACACACATTTATTTATATAAAATACCCAATACAGATAATATTTGTAATGTTTAACATTATGCAGTTTTATGTTATAGCATCATATTTTATTATACTTTTCATGTTTTTGTGTAGAAGTAAGCAGAATTCATATGAATTCCTGCATAACAAGTGCCTTTATCACAAATTTGATAACATCATATCATAAAACAACTGTGTAGTCATCCATAGAATTTCATATCTGCATAGAAATTATTTTGAACATAATATAACATCACGCCTGTATTCCCCCAAGGGTTGGGCAGAGGTGTTCCTATAGAAAACCCACATTTTGCCAGTATGTCTGAGTCCCATGTGGGTGTCCATGGGGGGGAGCCTATTACCATCAACTGGACTCAGATCCAGACTCCGAGCTGCTTCTGGGAAATTCCAGATGGAAAACCCAATAACACTTTCCCCACCCGGGAATCGAAGCCAGGACCTTGTGGTCAGCAGTAGTGCTTGTGACCACTAAACCAACAAAGCATTTTATATTTTGAAATGTGGGCAGTATTCAATTTCAGTAACATGACCATTCCTTTTGTATGATTTCACATGAAATAGAAAGATATAAACCAATGCATGGGTAGCACATTAACTAGATAACCACTACAACAAATATTGAACTTTGTACAAATCTGAACATGTGACAATAAAGATGTAAGTACTTATCTCACATAGGTAGGTATTACATAATTATTTGTGGAGCTAAGATACTTTGTGAGTTATTGAGTGCAAAAAAAAAACAGGCTCCTTTAAAATCAATTTAACTAATCTGCCAACATTGACTGAGACAAAATCTATATCCACAATAAAGTATTTCAAAATGGATATAAGTGACCGGATAATTGCAAAACCATCTGTTCATACTTTAGTTGGTCTCACAGGATTATAAACTGTAGAATATCTTTAAACAAATAATTTGGGTACAGTCAAATGCATCAAAATTCATCATAATCTATCCATGTCTTGCTGTCAGATTGTGAGATAGCAAGGAATGAACAAAGCATTGTGATAAATCCCTTGAACGGGAACTGGCAGAGAATTCCCTCGAATCATCACCATAATGGTCACTGAATAAGCTGGTTTTGGTTTGCTTTCATTCAGAATGAGTGAACTTGTACCCATGCTTCAAGAAACAGCTGTGCAAGAGCTGCAGCTCTGCCAACAGAACCAACCAATCAAGGACAGATTCACCATTATTTAGTGGAAGTAAACAAAATGATCTATTCTTAATTTTACGACAGTATAATTAAATATCTAAATTATCGTTTAAAGTTAAAGTTTGCGAGCACATTCGCAAGAAACTGGCAGTATCATCACAACGGTAATGTTTTCTCATTAATTGTCTTAGTTGTTTTAGTATATTTATTTGTACTTATATTTATATATAATTAGGTGTATATATTATATTTATAGTTTTTGATAGATATAATATGTTATTTAAATAAATGTTTATTCCTCAATTCTCACTATTGCACCTGCCACTGTTTGTCTCTGCATCACCCAAAGGTTGACTGGTAGAAAATGCCTATGGCATTAACTCCGCCTCTGTACATTTGTGTGCTTGAAGTATTAAATAAATTAAATTAATTGACATTGTTTGCAATCATGCAGTGACAGCTACAAACTAATAAACACTTGGTAACACTACATTATCTTCATGATTTCCTACGGAACCTCTGTCTTGGACCTAGGAACTCAACAATAATTCAGAAATAATTATGCTTTCTGGGATGTTCATCGAAACAAGAACTGCCAGTTTTATTGATCCGTTATTGAAAATGCGGAAAGATGTACGTACAAGTAAGTGTGCATTTCATTTAAATGGTTATTAGGTACATGTATACATTTTACTATCAATGGATTATGGGCTTTTGCATAAAAATTACGTTGGTCAAATTACAAACTACAGCGAGTAGCGATGACGTAAGGTCACAAAAGCTGAAATGACAAGGTCAAATTTATAAATAAATGTCTAATTGTTATCAAGGTCTATTGCAGTCTACTGGTAACGAACAAAAAAAAAGTTGTTTATTATTTTTTAGAGATTACATTATATTAATTCTATCTATTTTTGTGTAATAATTGATTTGAAATAAAACCACTTCAATATTTTATTGTTTTTGTGATAATAAGAACGAAAGTCATGTCAAATTCCTAAACACTTAAATAATGATAATGTTTGTGATCGTAAAATGACTAACTACATAAATGTTTTTACCTTATTCCCATTTTTCAGTGAAATAATTTGGGCAAGACCAAGAGGACGGGGAAGTAGGGCCGCCATTTTTACACTACCACAGCCACAGATTCACAGAACATTTATGCAGTATATGCACAGACAAACGATGAGGAGCAGTGTTGCCAGATGCATTGAACCTTAAATCTGTAATTCTGTAATAGCATGGTATTTATTATTACAGTGCAATCTACTCACAATAAACATAGCCAAAACCAACTACATCATTTTCGCGGCAAAAAACAAAAAAATATCACACCATTCCACCATTCACAACTAACCATAAATAACCAACCTATAAAAAAAATTGATCACGAAAAGTATCTTGGATTCATTTTAGATAACCACCTGAACTGGAAGACACATATGGAGAGGGTAAGATCTAAACTGAGGTCACTCACGGGAGCCCTACGGAGTGTTGTCCGATGTCTTCCACGCCAAGTTCGCTACAATATATATAACACTCTTATAAAACCTCACCTGGACTATCTAATAGAAGTATGGGGCACAGCGGCCAAAACCAATATTGAAACACTACAAGTAGCACAAAATAAGTTAATAAAGACACTCTTCCATTACGATTATAGTACATCAACACAAAAAATATACAATGAAACAAAGTTAATGAACATATTACAAACATACATAAATAATACTTGCATTTTAATAAGAAAAATACTTAATAAAGACATTCACACACAAATACATTTTACAAAGAAACATCAAATACACAAAATTGGGCTCAGAAATACAAATGACATACAATTATACTCACCACGCACCAGCTATGGCAAAAAAAATGTGATGTACGAGGGTGCTGCATTGTATAATAAACTACCAAAAAAAATTAAAAATGCTAAATCCATGTCATTATTTAAGAAACACTTAAAATTACATGTATTTAATAAAAAATAAAGCGAGCGCACCTTAGTACATTACATACCACATCTAGTTGCGCGCGTTCCGTGTATGTTTACATCCTAGCTGTGTTAAATTATTAGCAATTACCCTACACTTTTGAAATGTTTTTGTGTTGTATTTATTTTTTCCAAAACTGTTAACTATGTTTTTAAATTAGTTAAATATTTCTCGTGTAAGTGAAATTTCTTATGGGAAATAAAGATATCTCAAACCTGATTACTGCGCCCAGCGGTTTCACCCGCATAAGTCTCGATCCCGTAAAAATATCGGGATAAAAAGCATCCTATGTGTTAATCCAGGTTATAAACTATCTGTGTCTCAAATTTCATCCAAATCCGTTCAGTAGTTTTTGCGTGAAAGAGTAACAAACATCCACACATACATACAAACTTTCGCGTTTATAATATTAGTAGGATTCTAAAGTGAGAGCTAATATCGTCAGTGGGTGGTTTTACTTTATGGCCAGATGGATAATCTCGTCAACTAAATCATTCAAAACAACAATATGCACTAGAAAGTATACGTAAATTCACAAAAACGGCTCCGCGTCCGCGCGCTATGAAGTTTGTGTTTGAATATTTTGAAAATATTACGTAGGACTCTATTCTATCTATTCGATAACTTATCTATTCCTAATGTAACTTCCAAATTTTCGTGTACATGGGTAGCGTATTTTTATCAGAAGTAGACACAACACCGGAACAAACACTTTTTCAAACGGTTAGCTGATCGTGAGGAGCACGAGCTCCTCACGTGTACATATAATATCTATCATGCTAAGGGGATTAAACAGGGTTACAGGGTAACTCGACGTATTCCTTGCAGGACGTCATAGTAGGGTTAAAATGCAACAAAATAAGCCACCAAATGTTCTACCGAAATTCAGTAGTTTTTGAGTTAGTTAGATTTTTAGTTTTTTATGAAAAATCCCAGATTAAATAATTTAAAACCAATTTAAAAATGATTTCCGGCGCGACTGTACCTACTGAAATTTAAGTTTTTATCATAGTTGATGCGGTAGCAGATCTTAATTATTAAAAGTTCAAAAATGCCTAAAACCTTGGCAAATATCACTAATCAAACTTTTTTTTTTGTAATTTTTGCTATTACTTCATACAAAATGTTGTATAGTGCAAAAAAAAATTACTACGCTTGATGTACAAATTAATAGTAAAATATCCTTGTATTATCAGCTATTCAAAAAGGTATGAAAGTTAAGGGCGCGTTTGCAAATCGGACAAAATTATGCTGTTTTTCGGTAGATTTTGTGACAAAACTAAACCGAATCAAATATAACTAATAACTACCACATATAGGTTGGTTCTTCATCTTCCAATGATAGGAACTCTTTTGTTCAAAATTATAGTTTTTTATATTGTAAAAACGATCTTCCGTTGCCATTTTCCACAAAATTAACGTTATCGGGTTGAGTTTAGGTACATTTTTTGTTCTATTATCAATATATTTTAAGATTTCTAAAAATACTATTAGTAGGCAGACATGTTCAATTTTAAACCTTAGGAAAAAATGTTTCAAAATGTCACAAATAGCAGCAAAAAAAAAAAAAAAACGAAACTAACTTTTTCACATATTTTGCTATTACGGATGAAATTTTATTTTTGGTCTGTTTTGATTTATTTCACAAATATTTCGAGAGAAACCTCAGTCCGCGCTTGGCCGCTGTCGGTGGTGAACCCTGTGTTGCCTTTTTGCAGCGGCTCGTGTGGAAAAAGATCGTTGTACAAATACAAAATATTCGATAAACCAAATTTGATATTTGATATGGTAAGATAATTTTGCATTCACAGATTTTTATAATCATAATTATTTTATTTCGGTAAAAGTAAGTACGGTTTATAAATGCCTATTCGACTGGGACTTGATGGAGTGACCTGTGTACTTCGGTGACTGCTACTGGAACTCCTCGACGAGTAGAACTAGCTGTGCCGAGTTTGGGCTCGTTTTGTTAGTTATAATGAGATCTTACCTCCGGACTTGATGGAGTGACCTGAAGGTGTACTTCGGTGACTGCTACTGGAACTCCTGGATGAGTAGAACTAGGTGTGCCGAGTTTGGGCTCATTTTGTTAGTTATGATGAGATCTTACCTCCGGATTTGATGGAGTGACCTGAAGGTGTATTTCGGTGACTGCTACTGGAACTCCTCGACGAGTAGAACTAGGTGTGCCGAGTTTGAGCTCGTTTTGTTAGATATGATGAGACCTTAGCTCCGGACTAGATGGAATTATCTGAAGGTGTACTTCGGTGACTGCTACTGGAACTCCTCGACGAGTTGAACAAGTTGTGCCGAGTTTGGGCTCATTTTGTTAGTTATGATGAGATCTTACCTCCGGACTTGATGGAGTGACCTGAAGGTGTACTTCGGTGACTGCTACTGGAACTCCTCGACGAGTAGAACTAGGTGTGCCGAGTTTGAGCTCGTTTAGTTAGTTATGATGAGACCTTACCTCCAGACTAGATGGAATTATCTGAAGGTGTACTTCGGTGACTGCTACTGGAACTCCTCGACGAGTTGAACTAGTTGTGCCGAGTTTGGGCTCGTTTTGTTAGTTATGATGAGATCTTACCTCCGGACTTGATGGAGTGACCTGAAGGTGTACTTCGGTGACTGCTACTGGAACTCCTCGACGAGTAGAACTAGGTGTGCCGAGTTTGAGCTCGTTTTGTTAGTTATGATGAGACCTTAGCTCCAGACTAGATGGAATTATCTGAAGGTGTACTTCGGTGACTGCTACTGGAACTCCTCGACGAGTTGAACAAGTTGTGCCGAGTTTGGGCTCATTTTGTTAGTTATGATGAGATCTTACCTCCGGACTTGATGGAGTGACCTGAAGGTGTACTTCGGTGACTGCTACTGGAACTCCTCGACGAGTAGAACTAGGTGTGCCGAGTTTGAGCTCGTTTAGTTAGTTATGATGAGACCTTACCTCCGGACTAGATGGAATTATCTGAAGGTGTACTTCGGTGACTGCTACTGGAACTCCTCGACGAGTTGAACTAGTTGTGCCGAGTTTGGGCTCGTTTTGTTAGTTATGATGAGATCTTACCTCCGGACTTGATGGAGTGACCTGAAGGTGTACTTCGGTGACTGCTACTGGAACTCCTCGACGAGTAGAACTAGGTGTGCCGAGTTTGGGCTCGTCTTGTTAGTTATAATGAGATCTTACCTCCGGATTTAATGGAGTGACCTGAAAGTGTAGTTCGGTGACTGCTACTGCAACTCCTGGATGAGTAGAACTAGGTGTCTCCATCAAGTCCGGAGGTAAGATCTCATCATAACTAACAAAACGAGCCCAAACTCTGCACACCTAGTTCTACTCGTCGAGGAGTTCCAGTAGCAGTCACCGCAGTACACATTCAGGTCATTCCATCTAGTCCGGAGGTAAGATCTCATCATAACTAACAAAACGAGCCCAAACTCGGCACACCTAGTTCTACTCGTCGAGGAGTTCTAGTAGCAGTCACCGAAGTACACCTTCAGGTCACTCCATCAAGTCCGGAGGTAAGATCTCATCATAACTAACAAAGCAAGCCCAAACTCGGCACACCTAGTTCTACTCGTCGAGGAGTTCCAGTAGCAGTCACCGACGTACACCTTCAGGTCATTCCATCTAGTCCGGAGGTAAGGTCTCATCATAAGTAACAAAACGAGCCCAAACTCGGTACACCTAGTTCTACTCATCGAGGCGTTCCAGTAGCAGTCACCGAAGTACACCTTTAGGTCATTCCATCAAGCCCGGAGGTAAGATCTCATCATAACTAATAAAACGAGCCCAAACTCGGCACACCTAGTTCTACTCGTCGAGGAGTTCCAATAGCAGTCACCGAAGTACACCTTCAGGTCACTTCATCTAGTCCGGAGGTAAGGTCTCATTATAACTAACAAAACGAGCTCAAACTCGGCACACCTAGTTCTACTCGTCGAGGAGTTCTAGTAGCAGTCACCGAAGTACACCTTCAGGTCACTCCATCAAGTCCGGAGGTAAGGTCTCATCATAACTAACAAAACGAGCCCAAACTCGGCACACCTTGTTCTACTCGTCGAGGAGTTCCAATAGCAGTCACCGAAGTACACCTTCAGGTCACTTCATCTAGTCCGGAGGTAAGATCTCATCATAACTAACAAAACGAGCCCAAACTCGGCACACCTAGTTCTACTCATCGAGGAGTTCCAGTAGCAGTCACCGAAGTACACCTTCAGGTCACTGCATCAAGTCCGGAGGTTAGTAAAAATATAAAGAACAGTACCAAAATGTTTTTTGTAGGTACCAAGTAACATAAAGACATTAGAAATAAAAACAATTTTCCAAAGTATCAAAATTAGTTCACTTCACTACTATTCCCGCAGCTAACCGAGCGTACACTTGTGTGTGTGACCCGTGTCGACGTAGTAGTTCGATTCTATACCTATCAATTTTGCAAACGCGTCCTGTCATGAACTACGTTTTTGATTTAGTACAGGAAAGTGTGATCCTCACAAAAAGGTGATTATTCGGAAAATCAAGTTAAACAATTTCGTGAACGTTATTATTTATTTTTAATCAATATCAATTTAAAAACTTTAATTACACACATTTCATCGTCTTGTTCGATGTGCTGCCCTCGGTTTCGAATACATGTTCTTATTCGCTTCCTCACTTCGGTTTTTGTGATTCTTGATGTGATTGTTGCCCTCATTTGGTCCGCCGCATCTGTTATTCTCTCCCTTAGTTCTTCAATTGAATTTACTGGGGTCACATAAACTAGGTCTTTCATATGACCCCAGACGTAAAAGTCTAGCGGTGTCAGATCAGGGTTTCGTGCAGGCCACGGAATCGGCCCACCGCGCCCTATCCATCGGTTTGGATAGTTTTCATCCAGCAATTGTCGAATTGTGATTCGGAAGTGGTCTGGACATCCGTCATGTTGATAAATCATGTTTGTTCTTCTTTCTTCCGGTACACACGACTACACATCAAGCTATACATTTCCAGTTTATGCTGATCTCGCATTGTATAGGATTTCGGTACAATGTGAGGTCAGCTTATACTGGAAATCTATAAAATTAACAATACTTAAAGTGGTAATGTTGTAGTCCACTGCATTATCCGCAGATAGGACATATTAGAGAACAGTGGTTGCCACTAGACGGGCATTACCAAAATTAACAAATAATTTAAAATAAATAAATAAGTTACTATAGAGCTATCTGTAGCTACAAAACCAAATCAGGTAAGAGACAATTTCACTTACCTAAATTATTCAATAAATTAGTAATAAGATTACAATTAAGATAATTTTTTTATAACATTAGTTTTAAATTCATATTTTGAGCATGCAAATATATCAATATCAATGAAATTTGAATTATAGGATTCCAACATTCTATGAATAGGGCAGCGTAAGCCAGAGTTGGTACGACAAGAATTTAGTGCGAACAGAGTGCGGCCACGAACTTGACGTGCATGAACTGTTCGGGGGACAGAATAACACAGCTTACTCGTTAGATCAATGGCATCAAAATGATTTTGAACAATATCATGAAGCACGTTGGCCTCCAGGTATTTGCGCCGGTTCTCCAAGCTGATAAGCTTGTACTTATCAAGAAGTTGGGAGTATGATAGATAAGCCTTAGTCCCATTACATCTGTAGTACATAGCACGGAGGTACTTGCGCTGGACCCTTTCTATTCCAACTACGTACTTTTGGTAGAAGGGGTTCCAAATAGGGACCGCATATTCTAACTGACAGCGAATGAGCGTCTTATACAGACAGAGATAGGTTGAGGTTCGCTTAAATTCTGTTGAAGATCTCATCACAAATCCATACATTTTAAAAGCACTATTGACTATGGCTTCGATATGCTGGTTCAAGGACAGTTTGCCATCAAAGAGAACACCTAGATCCTTCACTATGGAAATATTATTTAAGGGGTACAGTTAAGATTATAATTGAAATTGATGATGAAGTTATTTTTAGTAAAGTGTATATAGTTACACTTGGGGATACTAAGATGCAGCCTATTGTCAATACAGTAGGCAGTTAGTTTGTCCAGGTCCTCCTGAAATGACTGGCAGTCGTCTATAGTGCGTATCGCTTGAAACGCCTTCAAGTCATCAGCGTCCATCAAGAATTTTGACTTTTTAAAACATTTCTTAATATCATTAATATAAATAATGAATAAAAGCGGTCCCAGAATGGAGCCCTGTGGAACTCCGGAAGTAATATTAACAGAGACAGACTGATGACCATTAACCACAACCCTTTGTGACCGGTTTTCGAGGTACGTCACAAACCAACGCAATAGATCCCCGCGTATTCCATTGTAAGCAATTTTACTCAGGAGAATTTCATGATCGACCTTGTCAAAAGCTTTTTTGAAATCAGTGTAGACCGCATCTATTTGCAACCGCCCATCCACACTTTCAAAACGGTAATTTGCAAATATTAACAGGTTAGATGTCGTAGATCGGCGCTTAACAAACCCATGTTGTTCAGGAATGATAGTATTATGCAGAAGAGGGTACCTAAATCTCGTTGTGAACAAGTCTCTCAAAAAGCTTCGACAAGGTCGATAGAATCGAGATAGGTCTATATTGTTCGACGTCATGCTTTGAGCCACCCTTATGCACGGGGGTAATGTTAGCTCGCTTCCACACCACCGGGAACACACCTTCATGCAGACATCTATTAAAAAGGATATAGATCGGCTCACAAATATTATCAGCCGTAGCCTTAAAAAAGGCCGCCGGAAGACCGTCCGGTCCGGGATGTGGTTGGTTTCAGTTTTTTAAGGTTTGCTTCTACTTAAGGTGCCCAGTAATGTAAGTTGTGGTAATTTGTGATACCATCACGGTCAAAACATGACTCATCTGTCTACAGAATGTTTTTTAAAAAGTTTTCGCCTTCGGCGTCGGCACTTAGCATAAAACGAAAAAATTCAAGCCGTCACGGCGGATCTCCCTCTTCTAATGACTGGACTGGTTGGTGGTGGTATGGATATCGGCCTGAAAAGTGAACTACAGACCAGACTTTCCACTGTGCCAAGCTCACGCGCTACGATGTTTGTCGATATGTTGGGGTCGTCAATAAAACGTTGAAGAATAAGCTCCTCGACCTCAGCCGTGTATCTCTGGGCACGACCAGTGTCAATTTGCCTGCTTCTTTGGACGCTGCCAGTTTCAGATATTCGCCGATAAGTCGATCCGAAGACACTAACGTGTGGGAGTCAGCGGTTGGGAAAACGAAGTTGATATTCTCTCCGCGCCTCAGCAGCGTTACCGTCACAAAGTCCGTAACAGTACATTATGTCAGCGTATTCAGGATTAGAATATGCAGCCATAGTCAGCACTTATGAATGCACAGCACAGCACAAGAGCAAGATAGGCGGCAACAGTTAGGGAAATAGCCAGATAACAAAACACGAGCTTGCGTGACGTAGAGTTGAGACTTGAGACTAACTCACGCTGACCACCAGATATTGCAAAGTCGCACCCCCTGTCATGCCAACTGAACAATAGTGACCAATCACAAAGCTTGCCGAGTGTTTGGAGTTCAAGCGCAGGTAAAAACAACGAATAATACGAATACGAAATAATAGGTTGATCGTCTCGCAATTTTACCTGCTCCCCATAAAACTATTCTCTTCCCTGTCTCACATGCAAAAGTATTGACAATCGTACAGAGGCCAGCAGGTCAAGCTACCCGAAACTGTCAAATTTTCGCAATCAACCTTGAACCTTATGCTGTAGTGCTAAAGTTGAAAATCTATTAAAAAAAATTGACAGATTGTAGTAGCTTGATGTGCTGGCGTCTGTACCTTTCTGAATAGCTGATAAGACAAGGATATTTTCCTGGTAATTTGTACATCAGGCGTAGTATTTATTTTTTGCACTAGACAAACATTTTTATGAAGTTAAAGCAAAAATTACAAAACATTTAATGTTTGGTTAGTGATATTTGCCAACGTTTTAGGCATTTTTGAACTTTTAATTATTAACAAAGATCTGCTAACGCATCAACTACGATAATAACTTAAATTTCAGTACAGTCGCGCCGGAAATCATTTTTAAATTGGTTTCAAATGATATAATCTGGGATTTTTCATAAAAAAACAAAAAATCTAACTAACTCAAAACTACTTAATTTCGGTAGAACATTTGGTGGCTTAATTTGTTGCATTTGAACCTCTGAGATTTGAACCCTACTATGACGTCCTGCAAGGAATACGTCGAGTTACCAGTCCAGTAACCCTGTATAAACTTCGCACGCTCTCTCTCGCACACCGATCGACGACGTCTCGCTGAACAACAGGAGATCGCGCGAAAAGCTAACTAGTCTGTGGTGCGAAGTAAAGTTTGCGTTATCTCGACATAATACCCCAGCATCTGCTGGGGTCGCGGGTTTGTCTGAAAGGGATATCGCGGCCCCAGCACATACGCAACGGAAGGAACACGGGTGGGTTTTAGTCAGTAAAAGTCTGACACTCCTTCTCGAGAGCGGGAGGAGTCATTTGATGATTTCCCAAAAAAAAAAAAATACCCCAGCATACGAGTTACGCAATAAAAAGATGAGCAACTTCTAGGTGAATAAAACTAAAAAAAATATCCCAGCATACGAGTTACGCAATAAAAAGATGAGCAACTTCTAGGTGAATAAAACTAAAAAAAATATCCCAGCATACGAGTTACGCAATAAAAAGATGAGCAACTTCTAGGTGAATAAAACTAAAAAAAATATCCCAGCATACGAGTTACGCAATAAAAAGATGAGCAACTTCTATGTGAATAAAACTAAAAAAAATATCCCAGCATACGAGTTACGCAATAAAAAGATGAGCAACTTCTATGTGAATAAAACTAAAAAAAATATCCCAGCATACGAGTTACGCAATAAAAAGATGAGCAACTTCTAGGTGAATAAAACTAAAAAAAATATCCCAGCATACGAGTTACGCAATAAAAAGATGAGCAACTTCTAGGTGAATAAAACTAGGTAATTAGCGCTAATTGCACTTTATTGTGTAAAGCGACTCGAGCTCGTGGAAAGTAATAACAGCCGCTCGATGCAGGTCGATCCATCAGGTTAAGCTACGCTTGCCAGGATGGTCCGTGGATGGGTGACCATCTTCTGTACATACCCATGAGACTCCTCCGTGTCTCGGAAAGCACGGTAAGCCGTTGGTCTCGGCGTAGACAGTCGTTACGGTTGTTAGAAGCCTGAAAGTCTGACAACCAGTCTTACCAAGGGGTATCTTATTACCCATTTATTGGGTTGTGGAGGTCAGATGGGCAGTCGCTCCATGTAAAATACTGGGACTCAGCTGCATCCGGTTAGACTGGAAGCCCAACCCAACATTTATTTGGATGTTTGTGTAAAGCGACTCTTGCTACGGCAAGCCTCGCCCCGCAAAGATTTAAATCGCTAGATTTGCCCTCACCGTACTCCTGTTTTTTCTATTTTGTGCCGTACTCTATCACAAAAAAACAACCATACTGAGGAGAGTGAGCTCACACATAACGTTTCCATGACAAACAATTTAATTACTGCGTCATTGTGTGTCAAAACGAAAAAGAAACGTGAATATCTTTTGACGCGAATCTAACAATTTAAATCTTTGCCGCTGTCATCATTTTCATGACAGCCGCCACTGCGGCCGTCAAGTGCTGCCACCGTTTTTCTAGGAAACAGTGCAGTATCTCTAAGTAGTCTGTGAAACCCTGAAACATCTTTAAATATATGTTTAAATATATAAAAGAAAGTCGTGTTAGTTACACTATTAACTCAAGAACGGCTGAACCGATTTAGCTGAAAATTGGTGGAGAGGTAGCTTAGAACCAGGAGTCTAACATAGGATACTTAATTAGGATGTTTAACCCGGAAACCATCTAGAGGTGAAAAGGGGGTTGAAAGTTTGTATGGGAAATTAAAAACTGATGACTGGATTTGGATGAAAATTTTCAATAAGATAGGTGAGATACTGAGATAAAGGATAGGATACTTTTTATTAACAGGGGGATGAAAAGGGGTGGGATAGGGATAAAAAATGACGAGTATCGATATTGGTATCATTTCCGAGGTTTCTGGGTCGTTTATTTAAAAAATGATACCTATTCTAAAATCCGAAATGTTAGAAGTAAAATATTATCATCCCTTAATGGGGCGGAAAGGGGTCGAAATGTTTAAAAATCAACATTGATGTCGTTTTCATGGCTTTTCCCATACATTGCCTAAGTTCTCAAAAAACTAAATAAATGAATAGGTATATGTTTCCTGCTTTCTAAAAAATTACCCTCAGGGGGAGAAAAAGGGGTGTGCTAGGGATAAAAATGTAAAAAATCGATATGGGTATCATTTTCGAGGAATTTTGGGTCGTTGATTTCGAAAATGACATCTACATATTTTAATGAGGGTTGAAAAATGGATGTGATAGTGATAGGGGTAATAAATGTGAATAATTAATATGGGTATCATTTTTGAAGATTTTGGGGTCGTTTATTTTCAAAATCTATATCTGTAGGTAGGTAGGTAGGGTAGATAGGGTTTTTTATATTTGATTGAATGCGGAACAAAGTTCGCCGGGTCAGCTAGTCTATACGTATATACTCGTATATATAGGTACCTACGTAAAAGAAAGTCGTGTTAGTTACACTATTTATAACTCAAGAACGGCTGAACCGATTTAGCTGAAAATTGGTGAAGAGGTAGCTTAGAACCAGGAGTCTAACACAGGGTACTTTACTTAGGGTACTTTACTTTACTTTTTAGTAGGGTAGGTAGGTAGGGCTTTTTTTTTATTTGATTGATTGCGGAACAAAGTTCGCCGGGTCAGCTAGTGGTCTAATAAAACAGTTTATACCATGCCCTGAAACAGTAGCTAACAACAGTAGGGCATGCAAAATTCAAATTTTCTTTAGTGTTTTGCATTTTAAAGGTCAGTGTCAGGTTTTATGTTGATTCAAATATGATTCGCGACCGTAACAAATATGGCTTTACATAATTATAATCATTACAATCAGGAATACAACTCCATAAGTAAGCAAAATCGTCAAATGTCATGCATCATGAAATAGTCATTCAATGGAATTATATGAACTTATTTTAGAGAGTTGTATTGATCATTTTTAAGATTACAATTCTATAAATACGTACACATTTGATACGGCCTAGATAGATATATAAAATATGGTTTAAACAGAAAGTGGGCAACGAATTTGGCAATTGACTGTATGGAAATAAGAAATATGGATATCTAGTGAACTAAAATATTGATAATGAAATGCAATAATTTAATATTGTAACACCGAATATTTAGTCTAAGATGTAAAAAAAAGAATTTGGAAATTTTCCAAATGTTTTTTTTACACTTAAAACGATTACAAAATCAAATTCAATATAAAAATAAATCCTATGTCCGTCTCCAGGTTATTGTGTCCGATTTAGCGTAAATGCGTTACAAACAAACAAACTCACTTTCGCATTTATAATATTAGTTAGGATTAGCATTGAAACAAGGTTATCATATAATTCTTTTAAACCATATTATTATTTAAATATTAAAATTTGATGTTGGGATTAGTGTTTGATAGTCTAACTTATCAACAGTTTTATTTTTTTCTTCAGTCCATACTCCATTTCCAGAAAAATAATGATTCTTCTCTAGTAAATATAGAACTAAACTTAATTTTTGAGACTTGCTCAGAGAATTATAATTTAAATTTTCTTGAAACAGAGGAATTTGTTTTTCTATTAGCTTTTTATCTATTATATGAAGAGTATCTCTAACTTTCTTCCAGGGATATAATAATATAGGACAATTGTCATAAATATCTTGATCTGTGAACTGTTTGGACAGTTGCTCATAAACATACTTCACCTGAAGTACTGGTGTGTTAATCCAAAATGGGTGCCTTTTTATAACATTGCGAACATGTGTCATATTAAATTTCTTTCCTAATGACTGTGATATGCAGAACAGTAAATCTTTTCCTTTGCCTAATCTATCACCAGGAGCTTTTTCGAATATTTCATAATGTGCTGCACTTCCAGACAGGATATTTAAACTAACACACTTTTTGTTATTACTGTATAATTTGTTCAATCGTTTCATTGCTGTTGTGTTATAGTGTATCATCTTCAGAAATCGTGGATGTTTAATAAACGCACTGAATTCCGGTATATTTTTTGCTTGTTCCAATCTTTCTCTTATTGTACCTGGAGCTAAAGTATAAATACTAAAACATTTTCTTTGTGCCTCGTTGCTAATGCCATATTCTTCGAAGATCTTCCGTATCTCAAGCATAGTATTAAAGTTTCTTGTAGCTAATTTAGGATGCATCCTAATGACTTCTTTGATATCAATTCCACCAATACACCGGAAATTATGAATTATATTTTTCAAATTTTCTGGATCAACATGGATTAGATACAAGTTAGATTTAATTTTATGATTAGGTATCATAATTTGCAATTGTAATATCTCTAGTGTTTCATTTATACATTGCAAAGGCCGATGTTTAATTGTAGGATAAGTTTTAACACCTCTACCAAACTCTTCATTTGTAAGATCCAACACAAGTTCAAGATATCTTTGAATGATTTTCAAGCGCAATGTATATAATGATGTATAATTGACATCTTCATCAATCAACGTTGTAAGAGATGTGGGCCACTGGGTCATAAAACTTGCTAGTTTGTTTTCAACATTAATATGGGGAGGCAGATATCCTAATTTCTTCAGTTCTCCAATTTTCTTCTGTTTTAATATTGTTAAGTATGTTGTTAGGGACGCTGACGATATATTTTGTATCCCACATTCTTTTAAAACTTTGTATCGAAATTTTAAGGTTACAGGTAAAATTCCAAATATTGAAGGTTCTTCAATTAGTGAGGTGTTGGAGAATCCCATCTCATTAATGGTATGTACTAAACTTTCGATTTTTTCATCATTTAGTTTAGTTATTATAGGATGTTTCATACATAAATGTTGTGCTTTGCTTTCACTTATATTTAGATGTTTACATAAACTTTTCACGTAACTTGTGGTTTCTTTAGTCGTTGCACTGGCTTGCAAATAACGCCTCCCCCTATGCAGGAGGTAAATTAAATTATGCCTTTTTGAATTCATTAGTAGATACTGCATTTATAAAAGCTTTTAACTTGTAATCATACACACGCTGTTGTACGCGTTTGAAAGGAATAAAAATAAATACACTTTGAAATTGAAATGTTCCAATATGATTGACAGATGTGGATGATAATAATGACAGACAGTAGCTGTCTGTTGTCAGCTGTGAGCTAACCCTGGAATTAGTATGTACTATCTAACGGTAGTGAACTAGTGAGTGTGTGAACATGGAGTGTCCCTTTCCAAATGCCCCTATGTGGCGGCATCTACATCGCCACATGCGAACCACGCATCAAAGACCTGACGTCACACAAATCCTGCATCGCGCAATTAGAGTTTACCGTGCGATGGACATATATACAAGCTCCCGACTTCGACCTCTGGGCAGTTTCCCGCCAGACACGACAACCGTCTGGTTGGAGGATCCTCCCTTTTCTATGATGGATGAGTGAACTTTACACCCTGTTCCTCATACTCCCAAACCCACCTGTACTTTTGAGGAACGCCATTGACCCTGCTTATTATAGTGGCCGTGGGCCCAACGAAAACTGTGGACCCAAGTCATGTAAAAAATACCGTCGACTCGAAAAGAAGCCACCACTCAAGTCCGATAGATGTGGCGCTAGTGTCTATATATCATCATTGGATCAATAAAAATGTAGTTCCACAATATTCCGCTGCATTTTGTGGTGGTGCGAACTCTAATTTCTGTGTGGTACAGTCAACCGCACATCAGTGGTAACATTTTAACATTGACAGTACTGTCGCGGTCGTAACAGTAAGGGCTGTTTTTGTAGTGCAAGTGTTACCACTGACGCGCGGTTAGCTGTACATAAAAAAATAGGAAATGGAAATTTCTACCATCTACCTTGATGTCTATTTGTCCACATTGAAAATTTATTTTTTAATGTGTAAAACCGTTTATTTTTAGACTACCAAATGTTATGCTAGTTACAGCTAGTAACACACGCAGCGATTTTTCTTCTAAATCCCACGTTTATAGTTCCAGACACAGATTTTGATAGCCTAGCGATGCCAAAATCTGTATGTGAATATGAGATTTTAATTAATACGCCACGACAGTACCAAGAATTATAATTGGTCGGGGCAATACTAATACATGGCAGATGGTATTATAGAGTCTGTTTAAAAACTATATCTAGCGAAAATGTAAACAGACTACAAATGAGTGCTTATATTTGATTATTTGGATATTTAAACTGGAAATTCTAATCAAATCACTTCACAATTGAGGTTAATTTTATAAACATTATTTTCGTGGTTATTTTTCAATTACAATTTAATAAAATATTAATCAATCAATAATTGTTAGAAAAACTGGCGTGACGTAAATTTGAAAATATGCAATGTGTTACTAATTCGTATGAATTTTACCTGTACAGGGTTTGTTTACACTTTCATCAAATACTTTTGAAATAGACCATATGATTAGTAGTAACATGGAATAAGTAAGTACTTGTATGTCCTCTTCTTCTAAAAACTTGAAATCTGTGGCGGGGTGGGGCGGGGGCGGGGCGGCAACGGTTTATGTTTATGACGTTGACGTTTAGGGCGTGTTGATTTACAAAAATAATAAAAATGGTTAAATCGAAAACAGGATTATTTGCGCTTGGATTCTTTGTATTTGCGTCTTTATTCATAATAATTGCCTTCGTAAGTCCATATTGGCTGGTTACTGACGGAAAACTAAAGAACCCAAAGTTTATAAAAATTGGTAAGATGTATCAATAACTCATGTTTTTATTGTTTGAAGATATGATAGACAGTGAATTGTATCTATAACTAGCTGTTGCTCGCAACTTCCTTTCTGACTTACCGGTGTTTTCCTTTTTTCATTCATAAAATATTCGCGGGCGTGCGCATCACAACATGAACATGCCAAAAGTTTCATCGCTAACGAATGAATAGTACCGGAACGCCTAAAGGAAGGAAATACAAAGATTTACTTTTCTAAATATAGGTATGCCGTTTATCAAATGAATATATAGCATCTTGGTTAAATTTGCAGGCTTGTGGGAGGTGTGCTTCAATGGATTCGAAGAAATCCATCATTGGTATGACACGGTGTTCACTGGATGCTGGTGGATATTTGAAGAGGAATATTACATAATTCATGACATACTACTGCCTGGGTTCTTCATAGCAACACAATTCTTTTTCACTATAGCTATGTGCTGTGTTATTTTATCTATGTTTTTGTCTTACCTTTATATGAAGAAAGACAAAGATGACGACAAATACCTAACGCTTTTGGTAACTCTAGGGACAGTGCTTGTTATTGGAGGTTTGTTATAGTTCTTACCTATCTAAGTCAAAGTACAGCAAAAAAAAAAAAACTATACTACACTGCCACATGAACTGATTGCTCTTAGAGTTGAACAGATTACCCATAATATTTATAAAGTATACTTTAGTGCCACTCTTGTCAAAGTTTAAATTAACATACACTTGTAGAATATTCTGCTATAATATAAACTTATTTTCAGGATTCTCTGGCATCATATCTGTGGTGACTTTTGGTGCAAGAGGTGATGGTCGAGACTGGATGCCCAATTGGGAGCACAATGATCTGGGCTGGGCATATGCTCTTGGTGTCATAGGTGTTATCTTACTGTTCCCTGCTGGCATTTTATTCTTGGTAGAAGCTAGAGTACAAAAGTATAAGAGACTTCATGAGATGCAGAGCCGGGAGCCTTCATCTTATACTATGCATGAAAGGAAGGTTGGCTACACAGGAGGACATACTGACATATAGACTAACATTTTTTTAAGTACTTTTTATAATGACTCCGTCCTTTCTGATCTTTAACAGTTTTATTGAACTATGTGGTTTTGTATTTTACAAAAAACGAATATTTGTACGATAATCATTGCCTTAACAATATAATTTATATAATTGACTTTATCTGAGTAGTCCGTCCAAAAATAGACTCATATAATATTTTAGGAATAGCTAGTTTAGACAGTACTATTTTTTTACATCTAAAACTTAATTACTTCTGTAAAATAATATAGCTGTGTTCAAGTAGAATTATGCATACTTTTAACAAACTGGAAATCCTGATCTGATTTCCTTTACTGATGTATTTTCTAAAAGATAATTATTATTAGTGTTGTGGTTCTAGGTAGTAAGTTAAGAAATCACAAAGTTGATAAATATTCTTTGCTGCTAATAATAAGTATTTCGAATTTGGATATAGTGTAATCTATGTAATTATAATAAGTATGCAGCTAGCATTCAGGAGTTTAATGACCTGTAATGTTTTATTTATTTAAACTTCATGTAAAATGGTATTAGTGATAGACAGAAATAATCCCACAATGTATTTAATAATTTTATTCATAAAATAATAGGTACCATCAAAGAAGTTCGTATCTAACTAGTTTGAAAACAAAATCCCGTGAACATGATTACCACATCTGTTACCGGCCCGTTTCTATAGCCACCGAGCGCTGCAAGCAAGAATAGTCCTTACGGTGGTTAGTTATGAACTTCTTTGATGGTACATCAAAAATATTGTATTAAAAACATATAAATTCAAATCAATTCAGTTTATTGCAAACATTATGATGATAATTCATCATAATACATTATTATTAGTATATGTAAGTACCTACTGGTATTATAGATTTATTTTATGTGTACTGAAAATATGTGTTTTTCCCATCCTAGGTTGGGGCTAGACAATCATAACTGTCGTAAAAAAATTGTAATCAGCATGATTTCATACATTATTGTGGTTTGCGCCACCCAATTCTCCCCAACCTTAGGCTATGAAGGCTCATTATATTAGTAAAACCCATACTAAATACTGCACGGTAAATACATAATCAGTATTGAAAATAATCAATTCGAATGGAATGTACATTGCTTGTAAGGTTTAGAATAATTAATTAAGAACCTTTTTTATGTTAACAGTTTAAGATTGTGTGCCTTTATAAAAAATATAATTTGAATACTTTTAACTATCACTTTAAATCAAATCAAATCAAATAATTTATTTGCTAGAATGCAGGTATACAAATAAGGTCGTGGAGAATTCAAGTTGAGCCATACATTCTGCCCAAGATTCGACATGCAAAATTTAAAAAAAAAATACAAAAAAAATTATATTATTATTATAATTATAATTATATTAATTTGCAAAATTTTAATTTACTTTATTAGTTCGTACTTCGCTTTTTTAAACAAAGAAGAATTTATACTATCTAAATTCGAAGGTACGGTTTTTCTGCACAGAAGCGACATCTTAGCTGCTTCAAAGCCTATGTGCATGCACTGTGCTTCCTGAAGTCCAGAGAGCATACCATGAATAAAGCCACTTGCAAAACAATCTCCTGCTCCTGACACATTCTCGATCATAATAATAGGTTCGGTTGGATAAAATCTTGCTATATCTTTATGTCCTTTGTTCTTGATAGTTATAACTCCTTTGGAACCCATTGTAATAATCATGAATTCCACAGCATGTGATACAACTGGATATAGCTCTGCAATTTCTGTAAATTCACAGTGATCTTCGCCGTATGTGCTTTGTGATGGTTTAAGCACTTGCGCCATTGCTCGTAATTCAGATAAATTCGGTGAAGCGTATGATATAGTGTATTTATCGCGAACAAGTTTCGGAGCTTTTCTTCTATCTGTCGGTTCGAAAAACACTGAAAAAAAAGAACAATCGATATACCTATAGTAAATGTAGATGGTACTCGTAGTATGGTAGGTATTGTATGTTTAAATGTAGGTACTTATTGACCTACTACTTATTGGCATACCTACAGGCTACAGTAACAGTACTATAACAGGATGGGCCCTGGGCTAATAATGGATATGCCGAACGCAATAGGTATCGTTCTACACTATTTCAATTTGCTACTACCACTTAACAAATAAAAAAGTAGTTTCTTCTCTCCCATCATGAACATATGTACATAGCCAGTCAGCAAGCAAGGCGTACCTGGCGTACAGTCAGCGACAAAAGTTGGTTATCACTTTAGTTTTTATTCATTATTGCGCTAATTAAAACGTAAACATAATTTAACATCACGAGTGTTGTCATCGAAGTGTTAGGCAGAGGTGACCCTTAGTACACCCACATTGCGCGATAAAATCCCGCCGCGATATTTTTCGTCCACGTTCGCACGAAAGTGGGCTAATAATTGGCGGCGAGCCTCTTGCCAATCAATCGGGCACAAATTCCGGGCTGCTACAGACAAATTGAGCTACCTAAATATTTAATTAACATCGGAACAAGTAAAATAGAAGTACTCACTCAATTGAATTTGAAGTCTTCTAATTTATAAAATGCTAAAATACAATGATATCGAACAACTTTGTGTCAGTTTTTTTTTGTAAAACCAAGATGAATACAGATGTTCACTCCGCATTTTAAGTACCTATGAAGCTACAAGTAGACCGGTACGCGGCGGGCTCGACTTGTTGGGCAATTCAGTGAGTGAAACGTAGTCAGAAGATCTAAGAGTTACGCGATAGAAAAAGAGGCAACTTCTAGGTGAAAATAACTGTAGGTAATTAGCGCTGTGCGTCCTGAATTGCACTTTATTCTGAAAGAAAAAAGAAAAAAGAAAGAAGTAAAGAAGAGAGAAAAGAAAAAAAAGAAAAAAAGAAAAGAAAGTAAAGTAAAGAAGAGTGTTTAGTAAGAGTCGCTTTTTATTTAAATGATTTTTCGGAGTGAACCATCTGTGTTTATCTGTAGTAATGGTAAAAGTAGCAGTCAGTGTTATTCGACTTTTGTCGCTAACCGTAGATAGGGGCGTGAATGCCCCATTAACCCGATTATTTTATAAAAACCTGTAACCAGCCTGTTTTATTACAATCGCATGACAGCGGTGCATAGTCCCAGCTATGGAGTGTGATTCCCCGAAGTGTTGTGTTTCCCGTTAGCTATAACCGTTCAAGTTGAGAGTGAGAAGGTCTCATAGTCAAGAGTCTGATCCTGTTGGGGGGCCTTTTTAGGGTTCCGTAGCCAAATTTCAGAAACGGAACCCTTATAATTTCACCATGTCCTACAGCCCGGAAGTCAAACAGCCATTTTACTCGTAGACTACTGGCACTATATCGATGAAAATTTAAACGAAGGTGTATTCTGTGCACCGCTAATCAATAGTGTAGTGAAATTACGAAAAAAACAATCAGGGGTGGCCTCAAAGAGATGTCAGCACCAACTGACGGGGTCCGTAAGGGCCAATGCCTGCCAGGGTTGCGAGTTTGTCCGAAAGGGATATCGCGGCCCCGGCACACAGGCAACGGAAGGAACACGGGTGGGTTTTAGTCAGTAAAAGTCTGACACACCCTCAGCACCGCCCAGAGCGGGAGAAGTTATTTGATAATATCCCACCCAGAAAAAAAAAAAAAGGGTGGCTGGCACTCCCCATACATTACTTAACCGAGAGTTGCAAAAAAAAAAACAATGTGTAGAGTACGTATCGTTGCAACCGCAACCCTTATTTTTATAGATGATGATGTTTCTGAGTGCCTTTTTATATAAATAGTTTGTAAGATATGGGATGTTTTCGGTTACTAGGTACCAAAGAAACAACTTTGATTTTCATAGGTTTTTCGAGAAATAAGTACTTTAAAATTATATAAGTATTATTATTATCAAAAAAGAGTTTCGAAAAAATAAGGGCACTACTATCGCACTTAGGTCACTTCGAATGGGAAATAAATTGTTAAAATAAAAGTGTAACAAAAAACGCTGCTTGTGGGTGACTCAAATCAAAACCTAGACCTACCTACTAGCACTTGTCGATAAAGTATTACACACGGCTACACATCAAGCTATACATTTCCAGTATAAGCTGACCTCGCATTGCACGGAAATCCTATAAAATGCGAGATCAGCATAAACTGGAAATGTATAGCTTGATGTGTAGCCGTGTGTACCATCATCATAAATGTCAGCGCCATCACTGAAGTCCGACGGAAAATTGTGGCACTATATTTTTTTAAATGCATTTTCTGTATTACTTGAGTGGTGGCGCGGACTTTAGGGCTAGAACCTCATTCAAAACTCAAGCATTACTTAAAACTCGTAAAGCCTTTTGAATGGTTATAAGTAATGCTTGAGTTTTGAGTGCGGTTCTGTAATACGCTCCTAAGATTAGTTTCGGGCCTGATACCAATGAACGATCCCGTATCTTCGTTGATGGAATGTATATTCTGTGCTCTATAACTAGCGTGTAGCTAATATCTGTGGTCGGTCGGTTGTTTTGTTGGGACTCGGGTGAATTGGCAATGTGACCAGATTTAGCAGAATTATGCGATTATAGCAGAATTGGATCGCCAATAAGAAGATTATGATAAATAAGAATGCGATAGCAGTTTTTGGCAGAATCTTATAAAACTTTCGCAGAAAATGAAAATTAGTAGGTTCTAGCTGTAATAATAAAATATGAATCCAAGTATGTAAAAATAAGTATTTGACACCGGTCGTAGCCCCGAAAAAAGAAAGTTTTAATGGATTTAGAAGGTGATTCTGAGCCCAGAATCTGTTTGACTGATGCTCTGTCACTCGCTTGCTAATGCAAACTTGGATATAAAACTCTATATTGAGTTTGGTGCTATTATGCTACTAATGTGATGTTTGGGCGTGAAGGTGTTGTAATTACTAAGATAAGAGAAAATAATCCACATCGTACATCATAAAAAGAAAAAAAAAACGCCACCCTTCCAGAATTTTAGAACTTTAGCGAGCAGGTGGCATAATTTTAAATTTACATTTGGTCACACTGACTGGAATGGTAATGGAAGTAATGGATAAGGAACTAATAGTAATAACTGACAAAGTGACAACTGTGACAAGCAAGTTGGGCGTTGATCAGTAATCCTGAGAGTTATTTTGTTATTGTTCAAACTAAAAGTTTTGAATGATACAATTTATTCACATAAACTATAAGTGGTAATAATATTTCTGGAATTCTAGAACATTGGTGAGTAAACTTTTGGCTCCGTAGAAGTTCAGATTCTCGCACATTCTTTGAATTGAATACTATGAAGGTATAAGCCTAATAGTTTAAAATTTATTTATTTTTTCATTACTTTAGTGACTTATTTTGGGTTCCTATATTATTTAATGTAACTAAATTGTATTTGTGTGTACTTACCTAACACCATCATTTCATTAATTTGTTTTCTTTATTAAAACTGATTTCTATTTCAAAATATTGCATTAAACAGTAGTGTTGATTTATATAAATGCTTTTTTAAACATGTGTTAATAAAACTTTTGGTTGGTTTTATAAAAACTAGGTTCCTGTGCTTCCTGTATAATCAGTTTACCTACAATGTTGTTCTAGGCATACCTACCCTAAACTTAAGGTAACCATAGAGGATGGATGCCATCAGAAAGTTTTAAACTTCGCAAATAGCAGTCAAATATGAATGAAAAGATGATAATATTGCTCCATCATGCAATTAAATATTGATTATGAATTATGTTGTCACAGTCTTAAGTGTAAAACAGTTATTTTGAAACATTTAAAAAACCCTGTTTTACACCTAAAACTAAATATTCAATGTAACAATATTATATAATGCAATTCATTATCATTTAGTGTGCTGTAGAGCATTATTTCAGTAAAATTGACTAATTACTCAAAACTGTGAAATATTTGTCAGCTATTTGTGATGTTGCCCACTTTCTGATTCTTATTGCACCCTCTTCATGAATAGAACTTGGCTGCTGCTGGGTCTATTTGTTTTTTGTGTATGTGCTAATGACACATCAACTTGTTTTTTTTTTAAACTACATGCCAAGTTTGCCTAATGCTTAGGCTGTAACAGTCATTACCTATTTATCATTTTAAATATCTTACTTAATCTTAATAGTTTTTTTTTTCCTATATTAATAAGAACTGATGTTCTTAGGAATTGATTTCTAGATCTAGACTAATAAGTAATTTGATTCTAACTTAATATTTTACGAGATAGATTATGTTTTAACTAAGAATAATGTCAATTTTCACTTTTAAACAAGATCAATTTCGTTGCACTTTCTTAGGGTCTGATAATTGATAAATACTTTGTTCATGAGTTATATGTATAGCACAGCATTGTTACTATTTATTATTAATTCATTATTTACACACTACACTAACTCAAATGGTTTAGTTCTTTTTAGCCTACACACTATGTCTGTGTTGTCTAGCAGCTGAATTGCCTCGATATTCATTTTAATAGATATGTTTTTTTTTTAAAGTAGAGATAGAATACTTTGTTTTACTCTCACCATATTCAAAGTATAGAGCTATCAAATTTTACAAATGGGAAATGGCGCTAAGTGCTCACACTGTGAGCAGTCTTATCTCAATCAGCAGTTCAGACCTCATGATGAATGTCTTGTGGAGTGTAGGCAGGTAAAATAGCAAATACATTATACTTTATAAAGATATAAAATCACAAAGGTACTGCTAGCAACGGTCACCGGTGCTGCTGCTTAGGGGTTAATAAAATAAAAATAAATGTAAAACGTAAGTATTCGAAATAATCATGTAAGTAGTTAGTTTTTTTTATACCAATTATATAAATTTTCAAGTACCTATGAATTTACATTTCAAGTTTAAAGTTCACTGGTACCTAATCATGTAATCAAAAACAAAATTCTACAGGAAAATGTAAAAAAAAAAATATAGTTTTGCATATTTTATGAGTTCCCACAGTTAAAATGCGTGTGAACATTTTGGCATTGTGTTTCTGGGTGAATGTTATGCTGTGTATTACACACACTGCCTTCATTGACTGTATTGCGAAACTTTTACGGAGGTACTTGGATATGCTATTCATCTCAGGTGCATGACCTTGTGTGTGGTGTTAAGTGAGATATACTTATAAAGTTCTTACAAATGGCTCTGACATTGGGTTTTACTAATTAACAAGTCAAAAATATGAACTGTAACAGCTATATGCATGAGCTTTATTGTTTTGTAACACTGTGTTTTAACATAGGTATTATATAGCTATAGACTGATTGTAAAATGCTGAGGAGTTGATTCACGTTGTTTATTTCACAGACCCTTTTTTGGGAATGTGTTTAGATGCAGTTGTCAAGTTTTAAAACAGTTGGGTCTTTGGTTTAGTACCTATTTTTGGTTTTTGCCGCCGACTTCCGAAATTAAAGTTATCATTCACTTTGTAGTGTTAATTTTGGAAGCCGGTTGTTTTTATTCTAAATAGGTTTTTAATAAACATTAATCCACATTGTCCACACCATAATCCCCTATGTACAATTATTTTTTGTATGAAATGTAAAAAGTGTCAAAAACTCTTCCAATTAAGTAATATCGATGCACGCGCACTGCGGAACTAAGGTCATGGATTCGATTCCTGGGTTACTTTTGCGTTTTCTGACTTTTGGTAACAGACTGTCTTTTTTAACGTTTCCCATCAAGTCTGAAAGTTTACAATTATTTGAGTCAAAGTAGGAAATCACAAGTAAAAAACTATTTTGTTCTCAAAGCAAATAAAATTATAACGCGTAGTCGTTCGAAGTTTATATATTTTTTATTTTTAATCTGCATCCATCATAAAAAAGTAGGTTGGAATGTTTTTCCTACCTAAAGTATGGGAAAAGTTGTTTTTGCGATTGCTAACTTTTCTATTACTCAGACCTCAGTTGGTGCAGTAGAGTTTTTTGATCTTTATAAGAAACAGGATCGATTGGCATCAAAAAACTTGAGAGGTGTCAAGGGACACCCGGATGGAACGAAGTTCAGAGAGAGAGAGAGAGAGACAGACAGACAGACAGAGAAACACGCGCACGCCGCACGGCTTATAACTATAGCAAAAAGTGTCGTTACAACTTTTGGTCTTAATTTTTTCTGTCTAGCCCCCTTTCGCAACGCGCGATAAGGAACTTCGTTCCAAAAGTAAAAAGTTAAAAGTTTTTTGGGAAAACTGCCCATTTTCTGGTTGTCTGTACCTTTTTTTCAAAATCTGTGAATGCTTAACAAAATGTCTCAAAAAGTTAAGGACAGTCTCCTAAGACCGTTTTCCTATACCTACAACGGTTCAGGTAGCTGCCCTTACTGCCCCATCTCAATAATCCACCGTGTATACGGTACACGTGTACACGTGCGAACTTACTGTGACTTATAGTTATTACGCTTAACAAAAATAACAATTGAAAAAAAAAAATGTGTTTGTTTCGGCTAATCTTCGAAACGGTTGGACTGATTTTGACGGGACTTTCACTGGCAGATAGCTGATGTTATAAGGAGTAGGCTACTTTTATTTTAGAAACAGAATTAGGGTCCACGCGGGAAAAACCGCGGGCATCTGATAGTACTCCATACGACACTGCCTCTCCGTAGGGAGAGGCGTAGTGTCGTATGTTCGATAAGTACGTTCACGCAATACAGGCGTAATGAAATAAGCAAATCGTCGCCTTAGAGTGAAAAGCTCGGGAATGCAACGTTGACTTTTTATTTTATTACAATGTTGGAAAAAAAAACCTCGCAACACGCAGTTTCGTGGCGGCATCTATATCGCCACATGCGACCTACGCATCATACTGACGTCACGCAAAATCCTGCATCGCGTAACCAGATTTTACCGCGCGATCAGCCTATAATATAACTTCCCAGTTGCCCACCAGTTTTTCGCATGAGGTTTTCACTGTAAGACGACGAAATATGAAAAACTTTTTGACTTTTTGATATTCTGATGACAGAATAATATCGGGGCCCATAATCATGAAGGCGGGCCGGCTTGAAATATGGCGTGAGCGTGTGTGACCCTAGCAACTCAGTTCTAGCATTTTCTGTATTCAAATTTTCAAAGTCATTTCTAAGTATTTCACAATATATACATCTTCACAAAATCAGCCAGTATGAACGGCAAAAGCGCAACAACGCATTTTCTATTTCACTGTTCTGAATGTGATGCCATGTTTAGCGTCCACAAAGCGTCTTGCTAAACAAAGGCGTTGGACCGGTAACATCCGTTTGATAATTAATTACAAAGCTGAATCATACAAAATCACGTGTCGTGCTTACGACAATAATCCAGGCATCTCTGTGAGATGAGAAACCATGAAAGCACTGCAAAAGACAATTTATGTCTTCAGCACGCCTACATTTTAATTCAACGTATTGCATGTTTACAGTCTACAGAATAGTTAATATGACCCTATTATTTACGCCAACAATTTTCTATTATGCGAACAGTTGTCAAAAGGTGATGACTCATTAAGAACACGTTGGTTACTATCTGAGAATTATAACAGTGTCTTTGCAATGAGGGGCGAGCCTATTAACCTATTTATCGGCCTTAATTCGAGCAAACCAGTTAACCAGATGAGTTTATTGGTGCAGTGGCCTGAGCGATTGGCTACTGCGCTACGAGAGACTCAGGTTCGTGGCGTACAGCTATACGTCCTGTAGAGCTTCATCTCTTTACCACACTAAAGTAATATTAAAATAATACTATACCAGATATTCTGGGTGGTTCAGCATAAAAAACTTATAAACGCATCACGAATAATGATACGATTTTATGACAGGTAAAGTTTGGTCATAACCCATTTAAATTACCAAATCAGATTGCTTCTTTGTTCGATAAGGAAGGTAGAATCGAACCTATGAACTCCCGTCCGACTGTCGCACTTGCCACCAATATACTTATTAGGTACCTTAATTGTATACTTATGTAAATTGTGTTTAAAATTTTCATGGTTTTCACTTTTTTGGGAACTAACATTTGTCTAGTTAACATGAGATCGTATGTGAATACGATCTCATGTCTTTTCGCTTTTTGTTCTCACTACTGAATCCTAAATAAGAACCATTAATGAAAGGGATTTTTAACTTGTTGCAGAGACAATGAAGAATAGAAGTTTGGCCGGTAATTGTGGCATTGGCGTGTTTGTCATTGCCCTTGTAACGGTGGCATTGGCATTCGGTACGCCCAGTTGGTTGGTCAGCGACTCCAGAATAAGAGGCGCAAAATTAGATAGGTAAACACAAATTACGTAATTATTTATAATTTTCTGAGAAGATTTATGTACAAATGTGTCATATTTATGAAAAAATCTACGTGTCGTTATTTTAACACGCAGAAGTTTGCAGTTTTATACTTATAATCATTTTCCTGCTTCTTGTGAGTAGGTACTTGTTCTTAATAACGACAGGTATTTAACAATTTCTTATGTTTTTAGATTAGGGTTGTGGAGTCATTGCTTCAGATCTCTGCCAGACCCGTTGGATCAGTATCAAAGGCGATTCTTCGTTGGATGTCGTTGGGTGTATGACCCATTTACGACCGGATACGATAAGATCCGTGGATATCTACTACCTGGTCAGTTACCTTGCATTGTTTTTATTTATTTATTTTAGTGTTCGATCAGTTTAGCTAGAATCTGGTTACTGAATAGACGCTAATTAATCTCGCCCATTTATGTATCCTACTGAGCCCAACTCAACCAATCAAAAGGCTTTAAACGAGTTTTAAGTAATGCTTGAGTTTTGGGTGAGGTTCTGTACGGGCCTTAGCTCTCCTACTCTGTAATCCGGCAGGTTAAATTTTAAAGTGCCGGATTACAGAGCGCGCACATTGTTCGTTGTCGTTTTGCGGTTTTGAGTAGGTATTATTAGGTAAACTAATAAATAATTTTTCATTCGCAAATTCGGTTTAAAAAAAATCCTACTTACTAGCTGACATTTCCTATAGAAATCTAATAAAACGGCGTTTCCGATAATCCGCATTGGCGAAAAAAAAATGGGTGGCGGAATACCGAGCGTCTACTGTCCCTAGATTTACCATCGACTCCAAAAGAAGATGTTTTATGTATTATCTTACATTACATAAGCAAACATAAGGGGCGTTTATCGCCAGAAAATTTATTAATTTGCGAAACCTCAGCTATCAATGTTATTCATAATCACTGAATAATGTCCCGCGCCGAAGACTAAAATCAAACAAAAATTGCAATATCGCTATTCTATTCTGTAACCTTAACCATGAACGTAAAAAAAACATATTCTTAATAACCGTTTTTTTCCAGGTTTCATGATAGCGACACAGTTTTTCTTTACATTGTGCTTGCTGGGAGTTCTGATCTCTACAATATTGGTGTTGATGTTCTTCCTATGCTGGGGACCTGAACAACGCAGATATGTGATGCTTATCAAAAGTATTGGATTTATTATGCTAGGTTCAGGTGAGATGAGCTGTTTATGATACATGCAGACATTTCGAAATTAATAACGTCATAGAATTTTTTAAATAACAGAAGCTTTGTTTTTTTATTTTAGGTATTTGTGGAGTAATTGCAATTATAGTTTTTGCCTCTTTGGGAAACACAGACGGTTGGATGCCAGACCATCCCAACAATTACTTAGGTGAGCAATTACTTCATGATTTATAACTACAATAATCAGGGCCGCGCCGACCCTCGGCAGCGCCTGTGTGCGAAACCAATGAAGCGCCTATTTTTTTTTTGTCGTCGTGTTTCGCCACATTTTTTTTTTCTTTAGTCCGTTATACCTAACGTTCTCTAGTTATTTTAAATTTTCGTAAATAGATAAAAATCTTCTAATTCGATAGAGAGAGAGAGTGTGAATTTGGTCAAAATGAAAATCCAAGATGGCGAAATATTCACATTTTTTGTTACTAGTGTCGTTATTATATAGGTACGCGAAATAAGTCGCGGGCAGACGCTATATTATTATAATGCAGAAAAAGCTATCATAGCAGATAGACCGCAGCCTAAGCAACATAGCAACAGCCGCGGTTCTTTTGATTTTATAATTAACGTAAGCTGTGGTTACCTGTAATTGAGTGTGCATTACAGGATAAGGGTTATTATGTTGTATGGTTTTTATATTGTAAAAAGATAATTGTAATGTACCTCGTTGGTAATCCTTAAATAAATAAATAAATAAGTAAACTAAAACCCGAAACCTAAACATTGGGTCAGTTCAAATGATGTAAACTTGAACCACGTAAATATTGTCTTGGAGATTTGTACCTGCTTATCGATACTTTAATAAGTTGATTGATAATAATGAATGTTAAAGGGAAAAAAACAATTGGCCCTAGCATTTCATTAAGTCTCAGGGGCGCGGTCTGTGTGCGCCGCACACTTCGCACATATGGGCGGCGTGGCTCTGACAATAATGTTCGTTTTTGCATTACCATTGGAATTAACTTTTTTTTTTTTCGCAGGCTGGTCATTCGGTTTGGGGGTCGTGGGTTCTGTAGCATGCTTAGTGACAGCTGCCCTCTTTTTAACCGAGTCTAACATTCAAACAAAGAAACGTAACAAGATAAAAGAATCACAAGCTCGATTTGAATTGGAGTACGAAACAAAAGCATAACATTGAATATCACAAGTAAATAGAGTTAATTAAATACTAAGTTTTTGATCTTATGAATCGGTTCCGTCCAAAAGAATCGGCACAAATTCCAGTATTCGAATGAATACATTTTCATAACCAGTACACACGTTTTTATGTATTTATTTTACTTATTATGTTACGTATGTACTTGTATGTTGTAGTTTATTTTCTAGTTGAGTTTTACACGTTTTGTAAGTTTACAAAATAATGTGGATATTGATTGGAGTGATTGAAATATTAAATTTGTGTTGGACTCAAGATTTGAGTGAGTGCTAGATGTCATAATGAAACAGACTACCTCCACTATTTTACGTTGCCGAAAATGTTGCGGTTTTAACTTTACTGCAAATAATATTATTTAAGGCGGCCCCTACACCTACAACAAATTTCTATATGAAATCTGCCCTTTTACTCAAGCGATATATTATTTTCACGCAATAACACGATATTGTAGGTGGAGTGGCCCGGGCCGCCTAAGTGACATGACATGACAAATTTTGTAACTATTGCCGTTTTTTTATGTGACTTGTTTCGCCTTTTCCTAAGCATCTTCAATGATTCAAACTTTGGATCAGTCTGGATTTTTTCAATCTGCCTAGCCTTTTCCCAACTATATTGGGGTCAGCTTCCAGTCTAACCGAATGCAGCTGAATACCAGTATTTTACATGGAGCGACTGTGTATCTGACCTGCACAACCCAGTAACTGGGTAATACGATACCCCTTGGTAAGGATAAGGATTTTGTAAAAGATTTAATTAAGATAGAATAATGAAAACCGTTTTTAAAAAGTATACTAACTGTTCTTATTTACCTACATGATTCTAAATATGTGCCTTTGCAGATAATTATATATCTGCAGTAATTTCGATAGCAGCTTGGTTAGTAAATTAATATTTTATTATTCTATTACCTATTTGACATTATTTCATTGAAAAGACAAGTTATTAACGATGTACCTTTCTTTAAACCATCCAATTTATGTACTCTAGCGTTTTTTGTTTTGTATGTAGTCAGTAAGAATAAAATTAGTATAAGATTTATGTAATTTTTTCTATGTGTGGATCAACAAGTTATTAACGATGTACCTTTCTTTAAACCATCCAATTTATGTACTCTAGCGTTTATTATATTATAAGTAGTCAGTAAGAGTAAGAATAAAATTAGTGTAAGATTTATGTAATTTTTTCTATGTGTGGATCAACATTAACTGCCTTATAATAATAAAATGTTTATTTTATTTAATTGCCTATATAATTATGATTGGCCCCTTCTTTTATCCAGCTTTTCAGGTCTAGTTGAAAACCAGCGTCAGGCACTAGTTGTCTGGCATTTTTGCTGAACTAGGCCTAATTGGCGCAGCCGCAACGTACACTTTCCTGCTAATATCTTAGAACGCATTTTACACTTTTTATTTGTTTTCTTTCTTTTTTAATTTGGTTTTTATTTGTAGTCCAATAATTATGTTGTGTTGTGTGCCTTTTAGTCTGTGCTTAATAAATGTATTTTCTTTCTTTCTTTCTTTTTCTTTAGCTATTAGTCTCACAGGGTCCCTGTGTTACCCAAACTATGGGATATTCCAACGTACACACTCAAGAGGCTCGGCCTCGCGGCTTGGCCTCACGGAGCCGAGCGGCCCTAGCAGAGATGCCTTAAGGGTCAATGTCACCACCCGGACGAAAACCGCGGCGGTAGTGTCTCTACCATTGCATCAAATTGTATAAAAAAAATGTAGTGTGACAATTTTCCGCCGGACTGCAGTGGTGGCGCGGACTCTACATTTAGTAGAAAATAACAAACTTTTTGAAGCTTTTTGCAGTAAAGCAATGTTTAAGCTGATTTAAGGGTACACTAGTCGACGGCTCGAACTCTGATGGACGTGACTAATATGCATGCTAATTATTCTTTATTTATTTCGTTTTATTTACTTAGTATTTATTTTTCTAGTTTTTCTTTATTTATTCATTTAGTGAAATAGATGATGATTTATAACGAAAACGAGCGAGTAAAATTTTATGAACAGACCTTTGGGCGTATAGATATTATGGAAAAACTATTTACTATTTTGCAATTATTTTTTTCTACATATGTTATTTATTTACGCCCAAATACGAGTTAAAATTAGTGTTGAAATATGGAAGTTTCGACGCTCATAGCTTCCAAACCATTTTTTTTTCCAATTCTGCTTTCATATAAGGCTAGATAATGACAAGACAAATTGATATAATTTTTAGTTTTGAACATACACCGTCAAACAGACGAGTTAGGCTGCCTGTCCATTGAGGCGGAGCGAGGCAGCGGAGAGGAGTTACGAGTGTGTGGAGCGAGGTAGCGGGGCGGAGTTGCGGACTGTGTCTGTCCATTGATGCGGAGCGATTCTGCGGAGCGGAGTTACGGACTATGCGTGCGAGGTAGCGGAGCGGAGTTGCGGACTGTGCAAAGTGACAGTGATAAAAAGGATGACATGACAAAATGCAAAAAGAAATAATTGTGGGGGAGATCGGGTACAAAAGTAACGACGGTCGTTGTCACCTACTGGCCAGTTTTATGGAGAAGGAAGGCCTCTTCATGATGAGCTCCTTCTTTAGAAAGTGAACCTGGCAGAGCCCTGATGGTGCAACTAAAAATGAAATTGACTTCATTATGTTGACAAAGAAGCAAAATATTAAATGATGATACTGTGATCAACGCGTTGAAAACCAGAGTGATCACCGTATGGTAAGGGTCTTAAGGACTGATGACGTCTACGCTCCGTCCAGCACCGATCCAAATCCAAAACCCCGAAAGCTTTCAGCTCGAACTTCAGAATCGTTTCGAGTATCTAGGGAGCTCCGAGGCGAGGGCGATTATAATGAAAACTGTCCATACAATCGGGTCTAAGATCTTTAAGACCCGTCGTACGAATCGAAACCAGAAGCTTTCCGATGCTACTTTACAGATCATGGAGGAGAGGCCTTTTTTTGTCTCTGTAATTCCATAAACAGCGAATAATGAGATAAATTTAGATACAAAGTAGAGAATAATCGAAGTTTATAAGTGGCTATATTCGTATTATCAAAAATATGATAACTAACTAGAAACCAGTGTCAAAGTACAAAGGTTTACTTGGTCTCCCCTAAGTCGAAACAAAGAGGCCACATAATATACTCGCCCAGCCGACACACGCACTGGCCGGTGGCACACTACTCCCCCTCCCCCAGGCCCCGCGGCTGGTTTTTTTCTGCATCCTCTCTCCGTTTCTCCGCTCTGCTTCTCCGCACCGCTTCCCGGTTTTGTATGAATTTCTAAACTAGTTCCTCCGCCTACTAAACCTCCTAAACCTCCTACTAAACCTCCGCTTCACTTCAGTGGACAGGGAATTGCGAAACTCCCTGTCCACTGAAGTGGAGCGGAGGTTTTATGCAATTCCATTGGTTAATATCCTCTAACGTTAATATTGAAACACCGCTACTCCGCTACAATGGACAGGCAGCCTTATGGTGATAACTCGTCTGTTTGACGGTGTATGTTCTATGACTGATTTATGGGTACGCTACTAGGTCATTATTGCATACAAACGTAGTATGGTGATACTACGTTTGTATGGAATAATGACCTACTAGCTACCCATCAGTTATTCAGAATGATGAAAAATTCGAAAAGAGTACTAGAATGAAGTCAAAGAAACCATAGCCTCAATTTTAGAGGATAATAAAATTGTATTTTTGCTACCGCCCGTACTATTGTAAAGGCAGCCAAGAAAAAAGTAAACATCACTGGTACATTTTGGTTGGCATGGTCGTCTTAGGCTTTCGAAGTTTTTAGACGATAACCGATATGTCATTTTCTAAAGGAACGTAACGTAATCGACAGACGACAAATGTCATTAGTGTCAAATTTTCAGTTGAAGACGCTTGACGCTTGTTTTCATCTATTCTATTACTGTAAATTTGCTCTTCGAAGTGCTGTTTTAAAGATAATCTGCAATTGTTGATTGAATACAATCGACAATATGACGGCCGCTGATAATGAGTATCCGAAGGCTTCAAGTAAGTAATTTAGTTTGGGCACGCCCTTTAATTTTGAATGAGTTCGTTTCTTCATGTTTGTGGTTTATTTCAATACTATTAAAATACTTCTATGTGAGGATAATAAAGAGATAGTTCTCAAATAATGATTGATGTTAAAACGTATTTACAGATGCCACTCTCATCGGAGCCAGTCTAACGTATATTGCTGGCCTATTTCTCCTCCTTTCGTTTGCCGGCCCGTACTGGATTGAGTCGTATCCTGAGATGTTTTCAAGCTTCAAACACATGGGCTTATGGGAATATTGTTTTGACCGTTTTCGATTCCCTTCCTATCAGTTTGATAAACTGTTTCATGGGTGCCACTACATCTTTAGTGAGGTAAAAGCAATTACTTTTGTTATGATTACCGATTGGCAATATATAATATGACAGGGTGATTGAAATAAATAAATTGTTAAATGTAGTATGCAGAAATACCTAGGTGAACAGTGATACTATGTGCTGTGTTTCAAAAACGTTAACAATTAAAATTTAAGGACAAAATACATGTATGGTATGGAAGACCATGTAGGAATACACAATTATTTAAGATATTTTGTTATTCTAGGAGTTCTATGTGATCCGAGAATGGTTGCTGCCTGGGTGGTTGATGGCAGTGCAATCATTTGTTACAGTTGCTCTGATATTGTCACTTACATCGCAAGTGTTACTGGCATGTGTTATAGTGCGATGGCCACTGCGCACTGTGCTGCGATATGAATGGATCTTTGTCACTTGTGCTTTTATAATGGTGGCTGTCTCAAGTAAGTTTTAAACAAATGTGATTTATCACTGTATCAAATAAGTTACATATTTAGATCAATAATGTCATCTATAAATTCATGGGCGTACCCTTTTGGCCCAGGTGGGGGTCAAAACAGATATTTCTAAAGCCAGGGCACATGTTTTACCCTACATGTAGTGTATTTCGGATACACCTGCAGGAGATCCTAAGCTATAAGTAGTTAAATTAATAAACTGTGTGCTTGCTGCATTCGTGTATTTTGCAAGATATAACAACATGACCTGCCGTGCAGCTTGGTTTTTCTAAAATTAATGCATAATATATTGTAATTGTAGAGTAAGTCTTAACGTGACTCTAACATAATTTTTGTCAACTACAGTATAGGCACACAAAATCCAGGGCGGCAGCTGCCCTCCCCTGCATATGCCTATGTATAAATCAGTTTATTTTTTGCTTGCAGGTGTATTTTTGTTCTTCGCAGTAGCTATTTTTGGAGGGAACTGTTATCGCCGTGATTGGCTGTTATATCCTTCATTCAATGTGCTGTCATGGTCTTATGCTTTTGCTGTGGTTGCCTTCCTGTTGTTTGGTAAGTATGTGTTGCTAATTAATTTGCTATTGCAGATAAGGGGAGAATCAGCCCCTAAGACTAGTATTAAAGTCTATGATGGAGGCCTTTGTCCAGCAGATCTTATATGAACTTGATATAATGTGTAACTATAACGTGTGTAACTATAATATAACGTGTAACTATAATTATTAATACTATACAGGGTGGATTATTGAGATGGGGCATTAAGAGCAGCTACCTGAACCGTTGTAGCTACAGGAAAACGGTCTTAGGAGACTGTCCTCAACTTTTTGAGAAATTTTGATCTGCATTTACAGATTTTGTAAAAAAAATACTGTTATCAATTAAATAGTTTTTATACATAAATTATACACAAATGTTACAAATCGCATAGAGCACGTCCGTCACTCATAGAGAGGAGGGGGTGAAATGCCGGAGCGCGGGCGCACACACCGGCCTGTTCTTCCCTGCATGACGTCACGTGGCTGCCTGCACGGCTCATGTTGCTAACAGTACAGACAGCAAGAAAAAGGGGTAGTTTCCACAAAAAAAAAATCGCGGTTCTATGTCAATCGATCCTGCTTCCTATAAAGATCAAAAAACTCTATCGGACCAACTGAGGTTTTAGTACTAGAAATGTCGGAAATTGTAAAAAACTTTTCCCTTACATTTTGTACGAAATGAGACTCCAACCTACTTTTTACGGTGGATGCAAAATGTCTCAAAAAGTTAAGGACAGTGTCCTAAGAATGTTTTCTTGTAGCTACAACAGTTAAGGTAGCTAGCTGCCTTTACTGTCCCATCTGAAAAATCCACCTGTATACTATATGTCACTGCACATCTATAAAAACATCAGTGCCTATGACAACCCTATAGTCCTCACCACAAAGTAAATATACACAGGAGATGGTGTAGTGGAATTTTCCTATCAAACGGTGCATGTTACTTTATTAGCCAAGGAATTTACACTGAATTTTAGGCCAACTTTGCAATATTTTAAAACAATGTTTTTATTCTTTTAATGTGTAGGATATAGACTGGGAAGGATGTTAACGCTGGTAGCACACCTCCACTGCGGAACAATAGCAGCGAAACCGCAGTAGTTCAATTCAATAGACTTGTGTCATGTTCCGCTACTCGAATAGGATGCGAGTAGTGGAAAATGACGCGAGTCTATTGAATTGAACGACTGCGGTTTCGCTGCTATGGTTTCGCAGCGGAGGTGTGCTATCAGGGTATTTTTTTATTTTCTTTAAAGGTAAGTATTACAAGTAGGTCAGTAAATAAACATTTGTCAATGGGCAACTGTCGTCGTATAGTCGAGATAAATGATTATTCTGGAGATTATTCAGATTACTGTTAATTATTAAAATTTTATAATATTCGGCTGTATTTTAAATCATTTTAAAGAAGATAAATGTTCACCATAAAAATTTAAATTAACTAGGTTTTGCTAAGTATAGAGTATTAAACCCTAGGGCGGTGCCAAGCCACTAAAAAGCTGAGCAATCTCCTTTCGTATTTTTTTTTTTTCGTTTTTACCTTAAAGGAAAATTAAAAATATCATAACGCCTATGAATGCATAGCATTCAATGCATTAGTCATTAGATGCCTGTCTCTTTCTTTAAATATCTGCAGAAAATATTTTTTTTGGCTGGAAACATGAACAAGAAGTGCGCCAGATAAGTGCAGTTCCACTGCCTGAGGCTTCTTAATGCACTGTGGCTTACGCTATCGCCTTTGGTATAACAATTCGCGGTCTCCAAGAGGGGGACCATGCACTATTTAGATTTCAGATAGTCTGGTTCAGATGTCCATAGGACAAGTCAATGCAAAGCATAAAATGCAAGTCATATTATGGAAGTTAAATTCTTTAATTTGATTGGATAGAGTCAGATTGTTTGGATAACATATTATGTTGTATTTCTATACAGGAGCTGCAGCAATCCTGCTGTATTTGGAATCCCGTAAGCTTTACGAACTTCGTTCGGAAGCAAAGAACCTGGTGGGTCAAATGCAACATAGCCAGCCGGAACATGCGCTGCATCACTTGCGCGATCAGCTGCAGCAACAACGTCAGTTGGGTTTTATGTAAAATATAGCCCAGTCCAATAATTATTATTTTAAATGTACTTTGAACACATGAACTTTAATAGATTTTACACGCAAACTAGAGCTGTTTTTCACCATTCAACAAGTAGTTACGGTGGATATGAACTCACGTACGATCAATATTTTATTGTCTTGCTCGAAAAGTGCAATAGGCAAAGATTTATCTCCTGCACTTAATTCCAAAGTATAAAATAATATAGATTGAATCTCAAGGAATTGATAATTTCGTTTTGCTGTTTGTTCTTGTTCAATATTTTTAGTACCTAGATTTGTGTATTGTGTTGTTCTGATTAGGCTAATTGGTTCTATTCCAAATTTTTGTATGTACTTATTGATGTGCACCAGTTTATGTAACAAGGCAGTTCCATGATTTGTGCCTCCCATTTCAAACATGAATTTTTTGCAATGATTGCGTATATTATAATAGTTACGTATTTTGTATGTTATGTAAGTACTCAATTACAAAATAATAAATTAACAAAAAAAGATTCTAACCTACAGGTCTTATGACCTCTATAGAAAATGTCTGAGAGAAGCCATGAGCTCGGATTCACGAGATTTATTGGCTAGAAAAAAAAACATCCTTGTTTTTTTTTGTATTTTTAGAACATCATATTTGGCTGCTAATCAGCAAATTTTGTCTGAGATTTTATTTTGTGATTGAATATTGTCTGATTCTTTCTTTCTGGTCAGTTTAATGGTGAGTGTTTAGTATGCTTGAAAGAATATTATTTACTTAATTTAGTATTTTAAAAAGTAAATTAAGTGCACTTCCAAGTAAAATGTACAAGAATACATTCTTTATTCAATCTTAATTTCTTATTTAATAATTTTGTATGTTTTTTATAACTTTATAATTAGTTCGTATATGTTTTAAATTACTTTTCATAGCTTAATGTTTATTTAAAAAAAAAACATTTTATTATTAAGACTATGTACCTATTCATAATTATGACAAATATTGTACCTAATGAAGTACCTTAGTGCCTTGAAGAAATTAATCTCTTATTAACAATATATTTGTATATTATTGTTAAATATAACATATCCGTCCGAATAATAATCTCATTTTAAAGCCATTCCAAGGATGAGCACTGATTGTACTGATTATTTTAAATATAATTATATTTTAATGACAAAATATTGTTTTGAAATCCGTCCTTAAATTCGCGGTTCTATCTCACTGCTGGTAAACGATGATGCGTTTGACGACCATACACACATTCATAAAAGGAACTTATTAACTCATGAAATAGAGACTTGTGAAAACTCTTTTGGTTATAGCTATCAGGAAAAATATCGGAATCGGATATCGGGAATTCTACTCCTTAGCTGGATATCGATTCTGGCAGATACGCTTTCAAGACTGCCAGGGTGTCTGCTTAGACTTTACACGAACCTTCCTTCTACTTCCGCGCCATCGTCGGTTACAAATTATTCTCATTAAACTGAACTAAGACGGCTTGTCCGCTTTTTTAGGAAAAATCGGTCAACTTACCAGGTGTTTTAAGACGCTGGCACACCTTTAACACGAAGTCAATTGTAGACTGAGGAACGTTGCCGTCAAGAATGACTAATGGAGCTTCTTCAAGGACCTTCATGTGCTTATTAACCTGTAGATAATATAAATGTTGATAAAGGAAAATGTCATAGACTATTGTTTGGTGCGACACGCAATCGATGCCACGACGTGTCAAACGGCCGCAAGTATCAATTATTAATTATTATTATATAGTTTTGTGCCATTGTAGGCCCCTCAAATGTAATGTCACAAGCGTTTTGAATCGTGGTCCTAGTTTTGGGTTTATGTTCTTCGGAGTCAAATATTCAAAATGTTGGTACATATATCGGGGGAGTTTCTACGCGGTGAAGTAGTTACTACCTAAGTACTTACTCGTTTTGATCCTAAGTCCACCCCACCGAACATTATTCTGATTAGAAGGCTTATTGGAGTTATTATGAATCAACTACACGTTATACGTGACATATACATAACATAGCTATCCACATCCAGAATGCTACGCTACCGCTCCCTACGTGAACCTACCATACAATGAACTGCCTACAAGGCTTCTAATAAGTACACACACACGGTGCATGAATTTTTATGAAATGGAATTCTACGTACAAGATCTATAGTGACGTGGTTGTGCAGAGCCATGTCGCCCAGGCCGAGAAGGCATTCACCTCGGGTGTCCATCACTGCGGCATACGAAGGTGTGCGAGAATTTTTTACCACACAATCTGTGAAACAAAAATAAAAGTTAAGTGCCGTAAGTTAGCTACGGCCTATGACATTCCAAATGAAAGTGCACTGATGCACTCGTAGTAGCTTGGGTTTCCTAAGACTCCGGTGACCGTCACATAGCCTCCGCACTTTACTGTCGAATGATGTCACTGAAACGTTATTAATGAAAGTAACTAAGTTGTTTTCCTAAAGAGCGTTTTTGTCACCGTAAAATCAAATCCCGCTCCCATCATTTTCATGATGCCGTCACTACGGCCGTTTGTGGCGACCACCGCTGTAGTAAGAAACCAAAGCTTTAATGAACTGACTATGACATCTCAAATTAAAGTGCAGCTGCTCAAAACTCGTAGCACTGCGTAGCTTCGGTCTTCGCTATGCTACGACTACCTTAGTGAACTGCCCATGACATCTCAAATTAAAGTGCATCTGCTCAAAACTCGTAGCACTGCGTAGCTTCGGTCTTCGCTATGCTACGACTACCTTAGTGAACTGCCCATGACATCTCAAATTAAAGTGCATCTGCTCAAAACTCGTAGCACTGCGTAGCTTCGGCCTACGTTATGCTACGACTACCTTAGTGAACTGCCCATGACATCTCAAATTAAAGTGCATCTGCTCAAAACTCGTAGCACTGCGTAGCTTCGGCCTACGTTATGCTACGACTACCTTAGTGAACTGCCCATGACATCTCAAATTAAAGTGCATCTGCTCAAAACTCGTAGCACTGCGTAGCTTCGGTCTACGCTATGCTACGACTGCCTTGGTGAACTGCCCATGACATTACAAATAAAAGTGCAGCTGCTCAAAATTCGTAGCACTGCGTAGCTTTGGCCTACGTATTGCTACGACTGCCTTAGTAGGGACACTGACCATGACATCTCAAAACTTACGCGAATGCCACGAATATCGAGCATCCGATAGATATCCTTTGATTTTATAAGTTTACGTTAACAAAATAATGTTAGGAAAAAGATTAACGAAAATAACGAAAAAAATAATAATATATGATTGCTTGAAAGTTGTTTGGCTATACCGTGTAGTAATAGGCCTGGTGCTATGTTCGCCAGATATTCTCCATCGGCATCATCACCAACAGCGGTGAGGAGTTTGGTGCGGCCTCCTCGCAGCCTCCACAGAGCTTCGGCCATGTTGCGCGCCACGCCACCTGGGACCTGCTCCGTGCCACACACGTGCGTGCTCCCGTCCAACTGGAATGCAATAAATTAATGAATACCTAAATAAAAGCACTCTGTTGGATTTTCCATCTTCGGCTCAGCGTCGAAAGTAGAAAATCCAACATCGCACTTTTATTTAAGCATTCCTTTATTTTATTTATTTTTAGCCTGTGTTGTCCCACTGCAGGGCAAAGGCCTCCCTTTCTTCTTTCCACTCTTCTTTGTCTTGATTCCTTTAGCTGTCTAATATTAGTGAAAACGGGCATTAAGTCTGGCATCCCTACAGTTGGGCAGACTGCTTGAACAGCTTAGTAACGATCAATATTATCCGTAGAATAATATTATCGAGCGGGCAATTAATCCCAAACCTGCAGCGAATAGCCAAGCGGCCAGCTAGTGCGCTAATCAAAGCTGTGATTTCGGATTGGATTTATAAATTTAACACAAAGAGATGGAGTTAGGCTACTAATTCAAAGCTTAAAATTAGGTTGGGTAGGTATCTTAACAATTTCGTTTGATTTAAGGCTTCCCGCAGACAGTCGCGACACGACGGCGCGACGCGTCTCTGGTGGAACAATTTCTATGAAAACTTCACGGAAATTGTTCTACCGGTGTCGCGTCGTGCCTGTCTGCCTTTAATTTCAGAATTGATCAATTTTATCGGTAGGTCAAACCATAACATAACGTCAAGTGCATAGAATAGAATAGAATAGAATATTCTTTATTATGTACACCATAAAAAATACAGATAAAAATGTAGTTATTTTACATAGGGTGACAGAATGGGCGGTCTTATCGCTAAAAGTGATCTTTTACAGACAACCTTTGGAAGGATTAAAGGGAGAAGGAGAGACAAATACTGCAGGTAGTCAGTGGTGTACCATTTACATACACAATAAATACACACACACGCACCACGCCTGTTTTCCCCCAAAGTTCCATACCTAGAGGTATAGGTTAGGTACACCCACATTTCGCCAGTTATGTTAGGTTTTGTTTTTCCTAAATGTATCAAATTTGTACATACTTAAAGGTATTGCATCGAGCTATGCCCTACCTACCTACTACTACTACCTACGTGCCAAAAGGAAAAATATTCCATAATTTCCATCTACAAAATGCAGCCTACTTATTCCCGTTTACATTATTCCGCTGCGATGCACGTTTCAGTATAATTTGCGCACATAGCTCCAAAAGGAAGTAATTCATTGCATGTGCATTTTATTATAAGGCAGTTTCTGACGGCGGGACCGCATGGTGAATCGTGGGTAGTTGTAACGGGCTAGTGATGTGGTAGACCTAACCGTACCATTTATAAACTGCAAAGCATAGTAAAATTGCAGAAAAATAGCAACCTATTCAGCTGCATCCTATTTCGTGACACGGGCTTGTATGTAAAAGGAAGACAATTCCTACAGCTCTCTAGCCTAGATATTATTAATATCTGTCATCCTATTAGATATCTGTCATTCTATTAAGGCTGCAAGTGCAATTATTGTCACGCTTTGATCAGCATGTCGATTCTGTAAAAATATCACCGTGAAAACTTGCGTGGAGTGAGCTGTCAGTGTCATTTCACTGATGCTAGGGATTGACCAAGCATTACATTTACAATCATAATCGAGATTTTAATTAAATTTTTTATGCTAATTCTATTGATCATTTTATACTAAGTATTCTAAAGCTAGTAGGTATTTAAATGTGTAAACATGACTATTTAAGGGGATTAGCGCGCAAGTGAAATAAAATAGCAAAACAGATATCCAATCAGACACTCAATTTTGTTTTATTATATTTTGTTCCTAGACTAGTCCTTTGATATAAATAGCCTGAGGCGCGACGCGTTACGCAGGTAGGTAGGTACCTACCTACAATAAATAAAATAAAACATACATATCTACACGTTGTGAAATGCGCATTGACATAGTTTGTTATTATGAACCCATTGTTAACTTATATTATGTAAACGCAATCGAGTGTTAATAGTGTGTAATTTAACCCCATACAAACTATGTGGGAACCTACCTAAACGATGTAGTCATTTAAATAAAAAGATGTGTATATTGTATGTACCTACCTACCGAATATTTTATTGGAGATAGCCTACATAAGCGTTGAATAAAATCATATTCATCAAATCATTACAAAATTCTTAAGTTCAACAGCTGACACTTGCAGCTCGCGCACACCGAATCACTTCACCACGTTGAAGTGGTAAGAATCGCGCTTGCGCGCTAGGCGCTACACTATCACATTGAGATTTTTTTTACTTACTACGTACCTACACTTATTTAAATAGTATGTAACGCGTCACGTACTTGCGTACTAAATACCAACGTCCAATAAGTACCTACAATGTTTTATTCATCACCATCATAAATAAGCCAAGTAAAACTGACACTTGTAGCGCGCGCACATCACATCACCGAAGTGTTATCGCCAAGGAAATAACACGCGTGGTCACCTTAAGGTAACCACTGTGATAATATCATGGTGGTAACCATGGAGACCACGCGCGTGATCACTTCATCCGATTCTATATTAAAGAATCGGATGAAGTGATCACGCCGCGCAGCCGCGTTGTTACTCACTTTGTTTTTTTTTCCCTCTTTGACGGCCATGTCCATAAGCTTATACGTATTCAGAGACAATAATTAGTACCTACCTATTTATTTCAATACTTTTAGATAATTCAATGTCTAAATCATACCGTTTTGTACATTAAAAATTCAGTTTATTGCCTAGATACATTTTGTTTTCAATAATTAAACTGTTTTTTTTTTTTAATGAACTAGTTACGTACTTACTACATATTTAACCTGTAGGTGTGTAACGCGTCACGCATGTGCAGTCAGAACATAATTATATCAAATAAAATGCAATAGGTACCAATAAGTACAGCTGCTACAAAGCCCTTTTTCGTAGTTTGCGCATATTTAGGTACTTACATTGTTTGTTTTATTATAGAACCTATTGTCATCTGATGACTTGGATGCAATCAAACTCCTAGCGTGATTAGATGCGCTTTACCTATTTAAACGATTTGCTCATTTCAAGCTGACTGTTAAAAAGACGTGCGGATTGTTGGCCTACGCGTTGCCAATAATCAAATAATATTATTTCGTCGGCTGTTGAACTGTTGAATATTGTCAGTTCAACAGCAGACACTTGCAGCGCGCGTACCGGCGCACTTCAACACGCTGAAGCGCCAAGCGATAAGAATCGCGCTTGCGCGTTAGGCAGTCACTATCACATTGAGGTTAATTTGACTTACTAGGTACCTACCTACCCACTTATTTAACTTGTAACGCGTCACGTACCTATGCGCACTAAATACAAAAGTCCAATAAGTACCTACAATGCTTTATTGTAGATCGATAGATAAGTACCTCCTTAACTAACCGTGGCCAATAATAAAATAATATTCATCAAATCATAATCATCATCATACTGATACTATACTATGAAAAACTGACACTTGTACTACTTGTAGCGCGCGCACAGGCGCTCACTCAGTGTGTCCACTTACGTTTTTAGTTTTTCCCCAGTTATTTATCCCTAAGACACCGTTTTATTTTTTGACCATGATGAAAATAAATAATAACAAATCATTCCACATATTTAATAGCATTAAATATCTACAAAACTTTCATTAACTGACGAGATTACAAAACATTCAATTATTAATAGAGTGATAATGCGACTTAGTTCCGATGTCTTCTTTAGCCACGATAATAGTACAATAGACGGATTACATTCATTAAGAATTTGTCCCCGAAATTCCCTAAATCCCTGTCTACATAGAATATCCCTAAACTATGCATAACATCGGTAATTTTATTTTTCCCTAAAAAAGGGAGAAATCCCTAAAAGTGGAAACACTGCGCTCACTTCGCCTCGCCGAAGAGCCGTTGCCAAGTGGTCTCCTAGGCAACCAGCACGTGGTTACCATAGCAACAGCACGCGGCGATAAGTTTTTTTTTAATTTTCCCCTAATTGACGGCCATGTCCATAGGCCTATTCGTATTCAGAGATGATAATTGGTACTTATTTATTTCAATGTTTTTATATATTTCAATGTCTAAATCATACCGTTTTGTACATTAAAAAGTCAGTTTATTGCCTACATTTGGTATTCAAAAATTAAACTGATTTTTAAATGAACTAGGTACCTACTTACCACTTATTTAACCTGCAGGTATGTAACGCGTCACGCATGCGCAGTCAGAACATTTAAGGCGAAAGCGTCAAGGTAGCCCGCGAATTCAAATTTTCTTACGTTTTTTGCAATTTGCAGGTCAGTATCATGTTGTATGTTGGTCTAAATATGATTCGCGGCCGTATCAAATGTTTATTTATAGAATTATAATCATAAAAATGATCAATACAACTCTCTAAGTTCATTTAATCGCATTGAATGACTATTTCATGAAATCATGACATTTGACGATTGTGCTTACATATGGAGTTGTATTGCTGATTGTAATGATTATAATTATGTAAAGCCATATTGGTTACGGTCGCGAATCATATTTTAATCAACATAAAACCTCACACTTACCTGCAAAATGTAAAAAACTAAAGAAAATTAGAATTTCGCGGGCTACCTTAGCGCATGCCCCTTAAATAATAAAATGCAATACGAATAAGTACCTACAGCTGCTACAAAGCGCCTTTTCGTAGTTTGCGCATAGTTACTTATGTTTGTTTTATTAAGAACCTATTGTCAGCTGATGACTTGAATGCAATCAAACTCCTAGCGTGATGAGATGCGCCTTACCTATCTATAAGATGTGTGTATTTATCAAATCACCTAATATTTTATTGTACCTCCTTATCTAAACGTTGCCAATAATAAAATAATATTCATCAAATTTTATTCAACATCATAAATTAATACTAAGTTCAACTGACATAGCGCGCGCATTGCACCTCGTCGAAGTGAAGTGCTGTTTCCATGGTAACCAGAATCGCGTGAGGTGAACTTTTTCACGCCGCGCATGCGCGCGAGGCGCTGCATAGATGTAACACACGGAGTGAAGTGCTGTTGCCTGGCAACCAGACGCTGCATAGATATCACATTAAGGTTCTATTTTATTTCCCGTCATTGGGGGCCCCATGTCTCCATGCGTATTCGTATTCACAGACAATAATTTATTAGTATTTATTTCAATGCTTTTAGACCTACATTTTATTTCAACAAATTGATTTTACTTGAGAAAGGTGAGATTGAGCAACTTCATAAAATTTGTGCTAGGCAAGTAGGTATTCAGTGTTCGTTTACCTATATACATAATACGTAAAACATAGGTAGTAATATCGTGTGGGTCTATCTGGCAGGCCCCAACGAGATTTATCAACAGGTGATAGGTTTACATAAGGACATTATTTTTTACCTACTTATATAAAATGAATAAGATGTATTTTCTATCTCGACAGCTTTTGTTTTTCGACTTTCTGTGAGCTATACTTTAGAGGATATTCGTTATCTAAATAAATATTCAACCAACGGACCTAGTTAAATTTGCGAAAGTCGAAATTTTGGATTTGTAAGGTACTTAATAGTATCAAGCTCCTTATGCTATTGTAGGATATTAAAGAGTAGTATTTAAAAAAGGGGCCCGCTCGCTGGATGTTTGTCTAAGTAAGTAACGAATATGTTCTAAAGTATAGCTCACAGAAAGTCGAAATTTTGGATTTGTAAGGTAGGTACATAATAGTGTCTAACTCCGAGCACTACTGGGCGATCTGAAAGTAAAATAACAATAAAAATAATCACAAGGGGCCCGCTAGCAAGACACTTCATAGAAACGTTGTTTAATCAAAAACTGTCGAAGTACAAAATACATCTTATTTATTTTCTATAGGTAAAAAATTATGTCCTTATGTAAACCTGTTGATAAATCTCGTTGGGGCCTGCCAGATAGACCCACACAGTAATACCAAATCATCTAGATTGTTAGAGATAAACCACAGTACAAGATACAAACCTTGTAACATAAATATTACATAAAAATATACCTACACACAAATTGCGCTTCACTCTTGCAAACAAGAAAAATTAAAATTATTATAATTAATATATGTATTTATTTATTTAAGAAGTGTATGTGCGTTTATTTTAAGCTGATAAAATTATGTGTGTTTAGGTTGCTGTAGTCTGTTTAGGTACTGTTTTACACACTGTATATGTCTCATAGATGTAAATCGACACTATGTCTGTCATCCAATTCTCCTGTCACAGGTCTGCTGGAAACAAAATCTAATAATAAATCTTTATTTATTTTACATTATTAAGTGTTTAGTGTGTACTTATATAAATAAATAAATAGAATTTATTCATTTGCATCACATCAAATCAATTTGCTAATACATTTTTGCTACATTTTTCTTGAGGCTGGGAACGGAGCGCTGTCGGATGTGTGTGGACTGCACACCACCACTGCTGGAAATAATGGTAAGCATTTATTACTATTTGATTTATTTCATTCCTACACTCATCCGAGTATTATTTTTTACAATCAATTGAAATAATATTGTGATTATCATCAGTATAGTAATGTAGTACTTTCAATAAGTAATTACTTATAATAGGTACTCATTTCAATCAATCATTATGAGTACAATGAGTTGCAACATTTATTCATTCCATGCTCCTGCTCCAATTTATTTGCTCCATAATTATGTACCTATGTTTATCAAAAAAAGTGTGTGCAATACTGAATACTAACCAGGATTGATGTGATCAAATCAAGTAGAGGCGGTGTTCCTTTACTGTCTTCAGTTCATAAGACATTACTTAGCAGCTGCTGGGTCGCATGGGCTCATCTGCTAAGAGATAGAATATTTATCAGATTAATAATATTCACTTGTTTTAAATGTGTGCCTATTCTTTTAGTTAACTTTCCATAAGTTGTGCCTTCACCGGCCAATTCAAAAGTCATTTATTCAAACTAGGCTGAGAATCAGCACTTTTCGAACATCAAAATTACATAAGACAGTCCCCCAAAAACGTCCACCCTTCACCACTTCCTAGTGCTTAAGCTGGGAAGAAGAAGTGGCGCAACAAACTCCCCAGCAGCACAGCTGTCTGTTCAGTTGAAAAAACTTGATTCTATATAATAGTGCTGCTAAAATAATTTACATTACCACAAATTGCAATACAACTCATAAAATAAAAACATTTTAATGAGTAGATTGTGTCAACAATAAATGAAATTAAAATAAATTGACTTACAGTCAAATAAAATAATCCAAACAGTTTTAAGTATGCTAATATAAAATAAAATAGTCTAAAATAATTGTTTGTTGCTTGGGGTACATTGGAGTAGCTTAATAATTAGTCCCAAGCCTTTTTGTCGTCTAAGTAATCTTTAACTTTGTAGAAACCTTTTTGACATAGTTTCTGTTTAATAAATGATTTAAATTTATTGATGCTCAGTTCTTTGACATGGCTTGGGAGTTTGTTGTAAAAACATATACTTTGGCAGTTACATGACTTACTAATTTTTTGTAGCCTAGTCCTCGGCACAATAATTAAATTTTAGTTTCTAGTATTTAAGCTATGAATGTCGCTGTGTTTAGAATATAGATTTATATTCTTTTATACATAAATCAGGTTCTCAGAAAACATACTGAGACACGACTGTCATTATGTTTATTTCCTTAAATTGATCCCTCAGTGAATGCCTACAACTTAGGTTATAAATTGCTCGAATGGCACGTTTCTGCAGCACAAATATAGCCTGAAAGTCGGCTGCATTTCCCCACAACAAAATTCCATACGACATTACACTATGGAAATAACTAAAGTATACCAATCGGTCAGGAACGAGTCCAAATCGCCACGACAGCGTTTCTTAAGCCTGCCACGGTCTCGGGCACCCACTGTGTGGCGATCGTGGCACGTGGCCTATTTTTACCTGAAAACTATTATTATCACCAAATTAACTAAGTAGATACTTGGCATACTTACCTACCTGACTGACCAGTCCACCACTCGTTCTTACAAAGCTAACCATCAGACTGATGATCTACTACATCACTTATTATGAACAGTAACACAGGAATTGTATAGTTTAGGAATCCTCATCGTCATTTTAGACGAAAGATGTGCACTGCTGGACATGGGCCTTCCCAAGCACCACCACGGCGCCACAAGCCGCGCCAAAATGTATTTTTGATACTTTTACCAGTATCTACATGTCAACACTACGTCATATTGTCACATTCACGATTACACACTAATAATAATTATTGTCACTGATAAACCAATTCAAAGTAGGTACTAAATAATTCAAACTTTCATTTGTTTTTATAGATGTTGTAATTAATTTAACCGGTTTTGGTTTGGAAGTTCAAACAAATGCACTTCACAATGCACTTCAGAAAAAAGTTGCAGGGCTAACCATAGACAATTTCACCACAGATTATTAAGATTTCGATTTGATGAAGTTTAGTAATCAACATCAACAAAAAAACCATGGACGGTTCAAAAATAATTAATTAATAAATAACTACCTAATTATCGTTAGGTTAAAACTATTCAAACTATTTCAAAGTACCTAGATACAAAATTCAAAAATTCATTTTATTTTGTTTATAATAGAGCTGCAGTTATTTTTGAAACTTAGAACGTTGCGGCGCTAGCCAGTGTTGAAACCAAGAATTTTAAATTACTTTGACATTGTTGAGATTTATTGTGGCGTCGCATGTAGGCGACACGTAGTGTCCCTACCGTCAAGCCCCGCTGTCGCTTCTAAGCGACGCGCGACGGTCAACTCACGCGGTCTAAATCTCTATTTTTTTTGTAAAATTATGGTCTGTGGGCTGTTTCACTATACGGCGTGACGGTTCTCGTCAACTAATTTATTGAAAAAATGTTACGTAACACATTGTTTTTTTTTGTATGTTGAAAGTGACGTGACGCACGCGTCAATGTCAAACCGCGGTGCTCGTGCTTGTTACAAAATGGGCGGGGATATATCGATATCAGCTAACTAGTCTGTGTTGATAACACAGGTGTTTTGTTTCCTTGAAACTCAGATTAGTTCATACTTAAATGCTTGCGCGACTACGATTGCGTGGTTATATTTCTAAAGGCGTAGCAATGAAATAAAATAAAGTAATTACATCTACAACTTGTAAAGACCGTGGCGAAATACGGAACTACATAAAATGAATACTAGATTTGACAGATGTTTGACGTCATCCAGTAACTCTTGGTGATAAATAATTTATTTTTATTCTATACATACGTATTTTTTATTTTGGTATAGCTGCAATAATTTACTAGAAGTGGCACAGGGAGAAATTCTGCTTTCGTTCCTGGGTGTTACAGGCGACTACAAGTACGACGGCCTCTAGTGATGGGCGTTGATATAACGAACTAGTTAATTCGATTGTCGACGTAATGTGAACGAATCGACGGTTCACCGATAATCGATCGACTAGTCGAACGATTGAACTGAAACTCGCAACGCGACGACCGACGCGAGAATGTAGTACAAATTCATTCGTCCGTTGAAATAAAGCAAACAAATTAAACTCTAAATCTAGTAGAAGGGAGTTGATATTTATACGGGTCGAATGAAATTATTGTTAAGTGAAGAAAAGGATGGCATGGCGTTATGGTAGTTTCCCTTGTGCAAAAGAGTAAGGTGATGGACTGGTCGAACAATGAGACACCGGGACAAACCGGTCTGTACTTGTTTCTGATTGATAGTAAGTTGTTCATTTTGTTTTGACTTTTTATGTTCAGTGTGTGATTCAGTATTCAGCGAATCCTAAGCCTGGAAAAGTATGAAGGGAAGATCAAATTAATAGGTACCTTCCGTCGTCATCTTTGACTTCGTCGCAAAGTTTATCCAAGTTGACGCGTAAACTAGTCGACGAATTCTACTAGTTAATCGATTAGTCGATGAACGAAGTTGGATCAAATACGTTGCCGACCCATCTCTAATGGCCTCGCTCGGGCGTCTGAGACTTCTGAAGTTCTGAGTGGCTAATAAAAAAAAAAACCACCATAGACAATTTTACGCGGTTTTCGAACTTTTCGACTTTTCAGTTTTGATAATTTGTTTTGTTTTGTGTTGGATTAGTTGCGACTTGTGAGTAAAGTTTGCGTTGATTAATTTCCGTTCTTAGCTTCAAATTATTGTAAAGTGTAGTATTTTGCATAGGTAGGTAGTGCAAGATGAACAACAAGCTGTTGTATCGAACATTGCGGTCCTAAACGAAAGGTTGCTATTGCTTATATAATGCATACGTTTCCTGTTAGTGAGATCGGACACAAAAAGTGGCTCATAGGTAGTCCTGAGCATTAACCATTAACAGTGATTATGAGCTCAAGACCTTCACAAACTATATGTGTACCAGAAACACTTTGAAAAAGCTACATCAATGAGAAGTTCCTATTGGGTCGAAGTTGGTCTAATCCTTCATTGTTTTCGGCCGAAGAAATTACCACAGGAATAATCACAATATTTTATGAAGGTTCGTACGTTATCAATACTACTTGCTAATCTTAAAGAATTAAAGAATATTTTATTCCAATCCACTCAAGATTTTCTTTGCCAGCATGATTTTTTATTTGAGCTTCTAACAGGCTGTCCAACTTTACTATAGGGTTTGAGTTATTGGCAAATTTAATTAGGTTGACTACAACCCTTAAAAGTAATGACAAACATTATTGATCACTACTCTCTCCATCCATAAATGTAAAAGAAGCCTGTCAACATAGTTTAAAGAATACTATTAATGTATACATGTCTTTTTTCAGATGTGTATCAGCATTATGATCTTAAGTATTCTCAGAAAATTAAACATGAATACCATAGTTATGCCCGCCTGCCTGGTAAGACTGATATTTTAATTAACCATTTAAAATCTATAAACATTCATTTGATTGTTATTTGTGTTATTGATTCTGCTGATGATTATTATAAAATAAAAGTAAACACTTTTTTGTTCGTTTTGCGTTTTAGCGTCATTTTAAATAATATATTAAAAAAAAACTTGTTTTTCAGATACCTCACTTGAAGTGCCTTTGATATTAGAAAATTGTGCTTGAGTTTTCAAAAAAAAACAAGTTGTAGCCACTCTCGACTTATATAATTATCGCAGTTTTGTAAGTATTTGTGTGATATTTGTAGTATATAACTATGATAGATTTCATGTTGTAATTCCCAGTTCACTTAAAATAGAAATGATAATGTTGTCATTTACTAGCATTTAAACAACCGGTCCCAATAATTAGAATAAATCAAGCAATTTTTGTTTTTATTTATTTAGTTATTCCAGTCATTAATGTAATTGTTGTGATTTAAATATTACTGATACATGTACTTTCTGAAACTAATGTCAGTTTTTTTTTTTCAATTATCTTACTTTATATGATAGTTCACCAAGTTTAATTTGAGTGTCATTTGTTCCAGGCGCAACATGCTGTTGGGAGAGTAGTTAGCGCCACCCTTAACGAAAATACTGCTGAAAGTGCTGCCACAGTTTTTTTTTTTTTTACTATCTATCTGACTCAAGAATGATGCTTGATTGATGTTCAAATAGTAAGACATCAAGAGAGAAACCCGCATTACGCGCATCCTGTTCATCAGATTCACCACACCAACGGTACTGGCAAGAAGCCATACAAAAATATAAAAGATACTATTTGTTGATGTTAAAGGTAGGGAGACAATAGTGCCTGCATAAAAAAATAGGATAACCCCGAAGGGTTAATCTTATTTTTAATCAAGCCTAAGTACTTAATTGACTTATTATAATGTGAAAAACACAAAATTAAAAAGGGCTTTCTCGACCATGGGGTAAAATAAATAATTTTCAATTGATCTTGAAATGTATTCAGATTATTAGGAAAATCTCCTTCGAGAATGCTAAATAAAACATGCATTAAAATTAAAATTTAATTGAAGAATTAAAATCATAGTAAGTATTTGTTGTGTTTTATTTATATTTCACATTAATTCCCTGGAGTTATAACGTTACTGATGAGTTCCTATAACAACTCATCAGAAGTAATGCGGCTAACAGCAAAAAACAAAAATAAATTGAGATTAGCACATAAACTTATCAAAAACGAGCTGTTTTATTTTCCAACTCATTGACAGACTACTTTTTTTTTTGGCAAAAAAAAATTTGTCGCGGATTGTGGCGCCCCGTGGCGGTGCCTCAACTCCACAATTCCTGTGTTACTGTTCATCTCTGTGTGAACCATGGTCTTAATATACTCGTACCATGATGTGAACTAGATCATCAGCAGTCTGAAAGTAAATTTACCCTGCATTCCGAGTTACGCTGTAATCGATTTGAGCGTGCTTATTCGGTACGGCCGTTAGCACCGTGAGCGCTGTCAAAGATGACAGTTGTGCTGTTTTGTTTTGAGTCGCATCATAACTCTAGACAAACGGCATCTTCGAAATTGTGCTTCTGGCTACCGTGGCCACCTAACCAACGAAGAAGAAGAAATGTGTAGTTTAAACACAAAGAATTAATGATATGCAAGTTTTGACATTGTGTGAGCACCGTGAGAGCGTTCACGAGCGTTCCGAATTGTTGACAGATCTCAGCTGTCATAATCGTGATATCTAACTCGGAACGCCAATTATTGATGTCAGCGCTGGGAGCGATTACGTTCATATTCGGAAAGCCTTAGATATCGCGATAATGACAGCGGAGGGCTGTCAACAATTCGGAACGCTCGAAAACGCGCTAACAGTGGTCGCTCAACGTCAAAACTTGCTTATTCTTTGTGTTTAGATCACAAATGGCTTCTTCTTCTTTGGTTAGGGGGCGACGGTAGCCAGGAGCACAATTTTGAAAATGCCACGTTAGTTTAAGCCCACGTTCGCACGGACTTAATAAAATCGCGGCGAAATAAAAGCGCCTAGCGCGATTTTTCCCGCCGTTGGAACCGCCTCTTCGTGCAATACGGATGTACGATGGGTTTCGCAAAATTATTAGCAGTAGCTACTTGTGAGACCAAGAGACCCATGCGGCACGTCTGCACTCTACGAGCCGGTGCGGCGGCGCGGCGCGCGCCATACATAACTGACCAATAGGTATGGGCGTTAATCGGCGTTATTTCACGTCTCTAGTTACAATAACTGGCTACGGGGCATGTAGCCGAATAGCTAGTTTCGAGTCAAACTGTAACCACGTTACTTTGAAAGTAGTTACAATTTCGATACTGCATCGAAAATGATTGTAACTACTTACAAAATAACCGTCATAACCCTGAATAAATTATGAAAGGAAGTTTATTTTGTGTTAATACTACGACGTAACTGCATATGTAACGTATTACATAGGTAATCATTTGTGTTTTCGTTTCGCAAATAACTGTAACACTTCCATAGAATCACCATTTTGAATCACTGAATAGAATTTGAAAAAATAATGCACTTGACATGCGAATGTCCTTTAGTAAAAATGTACCGAAGGGTTGAGATTCATGTATGAAACCAAAATAGACATGTCGATAATTTTGTAGTAAAAATTACTTAGTAATTATTTTTGTTTATTTTTTTTGATTGTTGAATGTTTTATAACTTTTTTATGACCATTGAAGAGGGTTTTTTTTTTTTTTTTGTGCTTGACCTAATTTACTATCGAGACTACTTACTTAATACAAATTTAGTTACTTTTATAATTTAGTTATTTTCTCTTCATAGTAAAATGTAACTAATTATGCAACAGCTTGCAGCATGTTTTATTAGGATTCAAGCAAAATTAGGAATGAATACCGATATCGATAAAATAAAAATTAATGGTACGGACTTCTCTTTCCGCTACCGCGTCCCCCGCTAAAAGTGATAGAATTTTTTGTTCGTAATAGTGTGCTTAAGGCTTCTCCAGTGTTCTACACTCAAAGCGCTTCACGAGACATCGCTACCGCGCTCACGCTAATTCGGTACGGATGTAGCATGCTCAAATTGATTACAGCGTAACTCAGAACGCAGCCTTTATAGAATACAATGCAACATTCCGGAGCGAAATGTTGTTATATGTTTAACATGTGATGCTATAAGCCTTTCCTTATCTATTTCCTACACTCTGTGTAAGTGAGAGCAAGAAAGGTATACTTTAGACAGGCAATATTTCGCATTAAATTCGATTGTAACGCGTCGACTCAGCGTTTTAGCGGCAGGCAGATCGGGCAGATCGAGTTCCAACCAAAATCTACATTTTAAGCTGTAAAAAAAACAAATGAAAGTTTGAATTAATTAGTACCTACTTACTTTGAATTAGTTTATCAGTGACAATAACTTATTAGTATGTAATCGTGAATGTGATAGTAATAAGACATAATGTTGGCATGTGCTGGTAAAAGTTTTTCTAAAATGATTAAAAACTGAATTTTGGTGCGGATTGTGGCACCGTGGCGGTGCCTCAACTCCACAATTCCTGTGTTACTGTTCATAAATAAGTGAACTAGATCATCAGTCTGATGGTAAACTTTGCAAGAACGAGTGGGGGTCAGTCAGGTAAGTATGCCATGTATCTAGCTAACTTGCTGATAATAATAGGTAAAAATGTAGGCCACGATCGTCACACAGTCAGTCATCACCATCACCGAAGTCTAAGAAACGCTGTCGTGGCGATTCGGACTCGTTCCTGACCGATTGGCCGGCGAAGGCACAACTTATGGAAAACTGGAAAGTTAACTAAAAGAATAGGCACACATTTAAAACAAGTGAATATTATTAATCTGATAAATATTCTATCTCTTAGCAGATGAGCCCATGCGACCCAGCAGCTGCTAAGTAATGCCTTATGAACTGAAGACAGTAAAGGAACACCGCCTCTACTTGATTTGATCACATCAATCCTGGTTAGTATTCAGTATTGCACACACTTTTTTTGATAAACATAGGTACATAATTATGGAGCAAATAAATTGGAGCAGGAGCATGGAATGAATAAATGTTGCAACTCATTGTACTCATAATGATTGATTGAAATGAGTACCTATTATAAGTAATTACTTATTGAAAGTACTACATTACTATACTGATGATAATCACAATATTATTTCAATTGATTGTAAAAAATAATACTCGGATGAGTGTAGGAATGAAATAAATCAAATAGTAATAAATGCTTACCATTATTTCCAGCAGTGGTGGTGTGCAGTCCACACACATCCGACAGCGCTCCGTTCCCAGCCTCAAGAAAAATGTAGCAAAAATGTATTAGCAAATTGATTTGATGTGATGCAAATGAATAAATTCTATTTATTTATTTATATAAGTACACACTAAACACTTAATAATGTAAAATAAATAAAGATTTATTATTAGATTTTGTTTCCAGCAGACCTGCGACAGGAGAATTGGATGACAGACATAGTGTCGATTTACATCTATGAGACATATACAGTGTGTAAAACAGTACCTAAACAGACTACAGCAACCTAAACACACATAATTTTATCAGCTTAAAATAAACGCACATACACTTCTTAAATAAATAAATACATATATTAATTATAATAATTTTAATTTTTCTTGTTTGCAAGAGTGAAGCGCAATTTGTGTGTAGGTATATTTTTATGTAATATTTATGTTACAAGGTTTGTATCTTGTACTGTGGTTTATCTCTAACAATCTAGATGATTTGGTATTACTGTGTGGGTCTATCTGGCAGGCCCCAACGAGATTTATCAACAGGTTTACATAAGGACATAATTTTTTACCTATAGAAAATAAATAAGATGTATTTTGTACTTCGACAGTTTTTGATTAAACAACGTTTCTATGAAGTGTCTTGCTAGCGGGCCCCTTGTGATTATTTTTATTGTTATTTTACTTTCAGATCGCCCAGTAGTGCTCGGAGTTAGACACTATTATGTACCTACCTTACAAATCCAAAATTTCGACTTTCTGTGAGCTATACTTTAGAACATATTCGTTACTTACTTAGACAAACATCCAGCGAGCGGGCCCCTTTTTTAAATACTACTCTTTAATATCCTACAATAGCATAAGGAGCTTGATACTATTAAGTACCTTACAAATCCAAAATTTCGACTTTCGCAAATTTAACTAGGTCCGTTGGTTGAATATTTATTTAGATAACGAATATCCTCTAAAGTATAGCTCACAGAAAGTCGAAAAACAAAAGCTGTCGAGATAGAAAATACATCTTATTCATTTTATATAAGTAGGTAAAAAATAATGTCCTTATGTAAACCTATCACCTGTTGATAAATCTCGTTGGGGCCTGCCAGATAGACCCACACGATATTACTACCTATGTTTTACGTATTATGTATATAGGTAAACGAACACTGAATACCTACTTGCCTAGCACAAATTTTATGAAGTTGCTCAATCTCACCTTTCTCAAGTAAAATCAATTTGTTGAAATAAAATGTAGGTCTAAAAGCATTGAAATAAATACTAATAAATTATTGTCTGTGAATACGAATACGCATGGAGACATGGGGCCCCCAATGACGGGAAATAAAATAGAACCTTAATGTGATATCTATGCAGCGTCTGGTTGCCAGGCAACAGCACTTCACTCCGTGTGTTACATCTATGCAGCGCCTCGCGCGCATGCGCGGCGTGAAAAAGTTCACCTCACGCGATTCTGGTTACCATGGAAACAGCACTTCACTTCGACGAGGTGCAATGCGCGCGCTATGTCAGTTGAACTTAGTATTAATTTATGATGTTGAATAAAATTTGATGAATATTATTTTATCATTGGCAACGTTTAGATAAGGAGGTACAATAAAATATTAGGTGATTTGATAAATACACACATCTTATAGATAGGTAAGGCGCATCTCATCACGCTAGGAGTTTGATTGCATTCAAGTCATCAGCTGACAATAGGTTCTTAATAAAACAAACATAAGTAACTATGCGCAAACTACGAAAAGGCGCTTTGTAGCAGCTGTAGGTACTTATTCGTATTGCATTTTATTATTTAAGGGGCATGCGCTAAGCTAGCCCGCGAAATTCTAATTTTCTTTAGTTTTTTACATTTTGCAGGTAAGTGTGAGGTTTTATGTTGATTAAAATATGATTCGCGACCGTAACCAATATGGCTTTACATAATTATAATCATTACAATCAGCAATACAACTCCATATGTAAGCACAATCGTCAAATGTCATGATTTCATGAAATAGTCATTCAATGCGATTAAATGAACTTAGAGAGTTGTATTGATCATTTTTATGATTATAATTCTATAAATAAACATTTGATACGGCCGCGAATCATATTTAGACCAACATACAACATGATACTGACCTGCAAATTGCAAAAAACGTAAGAAAATTTGAATTCGCGGGCTACCTTGACGCTTTCGCCTTAAATGTTCTGACTGCGCATGCGTGACGCGTTACATACCTGCAGGTTAAATAAGTGGTAAGTAGGTACCTAGTTCATTTAAAAATCAGTTTAATTTTTGAATACCAAATGTAGGCAATAAACTGACTTTTTAATGTACAAAACGGTATGATTTAGACATTGAATTATCTAAAAGTATTGAAATAAATAGGTAGGTACTAATTATTGTCTCTGAATACGTATAAGCTTATGGACATGGCCGTCAAAGAGGGAAAAAAAAACAAAGTGAGTAACAACGCGGCTGCGCGGCGTGATCACTTCATCCGATTCTTTAATATAGAATCGGATGAAGTGATCACGCGCGTGGTCTCCATGGTTACCACCATGATATTATCACAGTGGTTACCTTAAGGTGACCACGCGTGTTATTTCCTTGGCGATAACACTTCGGTGATGTGATGTGCGCGCGCTACAAGTGTCAGTTTTACTTGGCTTATTTATGATGGTGATGAATAAAACATTGTAGGTACTTATTGGACGTTGGTATTTAGTACGCAAGTACGTGACGCGTTACATACTATTTAAATAAGTGTAGGTACGTAGTAAGTAAAAGCGCGCAAGCGCGATTCTTACCACTTCAACGTGGTGAAGTGATTCGGTGTGCGCGAGCTGCAAGTGTCAGCTGTTGAACTTAAGAATTTTGTAATGATTTGATGAATATGATTTTATTCAACGCTTATGTAGGCTATCTCCAATAAAATATTCGGTAGGTAGGTACATACAATATACACATCTTTTTATTTAAATGACTACATCGTTTAGGTAGGTTCCCACATAGTTTGTGTGGGGTTAAATTACACACTATTAACACTCGATTGCGTTTACATAATATAAGTTAACAATGGGTTCATAATAAAAAACTATGTCAATGCGCATTTTCTTTATTATGCAGCAGCAACGTGTAGATATGTATGTTTTATTTTATTTATTGTAGGTAGGTACCTACCTGCGTAACGCGTCGCGCCTCAGGCTATTTATATCAAGGGACTAGTCTAGGAACAAAATTGAATAAAACAAAATTGAGTGTCTGATTGGATATCTGTTTTGCAATTTTATTTTACTTGCGCGCTAATCCCCATAAATAGTAATGTTTAGACATAAGCGGTTAAATATCTACTAGCTTTAGAATACTTAATATAAAATGATCAATAGAATTAGCATAAAAAATTTAATTAAAATCTCGATTACGATTGTAAATGTAATGCTTGGTCATCCCTAGCATCGGGTTGGGTGACACTGACAGCTCACTCCACGATCACTTCCCCTAAGTTTTCACGGTGAGATGGTTACAGAATAGCAAGGCAGTAGTAACATGATATGCGTAGTTTGCGACACTGTCCTGTTTTTCTGATTGTTCTTATACTAAGTTATCAAGAGCCGGGGAACGTCACTACCAGGGTTGGATTTAGGTATGTTGAAAAAGATAGCACAAAAAAATGAAAAGGATAGTATTTATAAAAAAGTATAGTACACTTTCATTATTTTTAATTTAATATATAATAGTCAATAAAATCAACACCCGTCATGGCAAAATTTATTCCACTTCTAAGTTTTATTAGTTCTATCTTCAGCATTTAATCTCATCAACATAATATCCTCAGTAGGAATAAAATCAGTACAATTCCCACTTTTGCTACCGCTTTTGATAGCGTCACAAGACAATTAAATAGCGTCTATGGATTATGTTGCTACACGCACGGTCGAAATATTCACAATATGACGTAAAACTAAGCATTCGGGAGCAAACTTTAAATTATAGTATTTAAGCGTACTATCCTGAGATGTGGATAGTATATAGTACAAAGGGCAAAAATATAGTATAAATACTATAATTATAGTACAAAATCCAACCCTGGTCACTACCGCAGTGCATGTCGGTGGGTAGCAGGTGCAGCGGCGGCCGGTCGCCGGTCAGGGGGCCCGCGGTTCCCGGGCGCATGCCGTTGACCGCACTGATGCTATCAGCGTCCACCACCACCCGCAGTACGCCACTGCATTATGTGATCCATTTGTTTTTCCGCACAGATTTATGCTACGCTAATGTTTTTACATTCGAATTTATTCAATTATATTTGTTACTGCGGAATTTTCAGCTTTCGTGTCTCATATATTTTCTTGACTGACGTTGTTTCGTGTGAACTGTGAGGCAAATGGTTTTGAATATTTTTTAGTAGTGATTCAGGTGGATGGATGCCAGAACTGGTTGATTGTTTAGATTTATGCGGGGCCTACATTCATGCAATGAATTTAAAATGTTAAAGATTTGTACTTTGCGAACGTACCTACCTACATTCGTTAATTGTCATTCACTAATACTAGGCCACACCTAAATTTAATGTCTAATTATTATTGTACTGTTGGTTTTTCAGCTCTCGCCGCTATGCCAAACGTTGAAAAGTCAACAGTGCGCTTTCATTTAGGACTTAGGTGTCGCCTAATGTTACTCATTAGACTAGTCCCTTTGTAGGCACCTATATCATGTTCATAATAAATGGAGCTATGTAAATCACAGTGATACTGATAAGTTACGCACAAGCACCGCCCACATTGTACAATTTCAAATTACTCATGGATGAAAGCAATAAATTGATGAGCTCGGTGACGTCAATGTCCATGTTCATACATTGATTAATGAGTTCAAGTTAAGAGTTTAATTCTACTAGGGTTGACTACATAGGCACATCAATTTAATGAAAAATTTGTCGGTACTCGAGGCAGGTGGAATGATGGTGGTGATTCTCTAGGATGTCTGGAATTCTGGATGTCCTTTGTTAATGGATATTAAGTTTTCTGTAACTGTGAATAAAGGCACAACTTCGCCCAATTGATATGACAGATGGACAGACCGCAGCGACACGACTGGTTTCTATGTAACTCTATGAAAACGGTGACAGGTGGCAACGCCATCTTCGGAAGAGCGACACGACTGGTTTCTTACATTCTTGGTTAGTTTCTGGTTTCTTTCTGAGCGGTCTGTTATTGCGATTGGGCGACGTTGCCGCTTGCGATTTACGGTAGCGAGCGGTCGCCTTCGGACCTTATAATGTTTATTATGAACTGTTGAAAAGCACACCTTATGCACATAACTTCACTCAACTAAGTAGTCTGTGAAGTGCGGGAAAGAGATGAATTCCATCTCTTTCCCCCACTGAAGTAAGATTGAAATAATACTGCTTTACAAGTGGTGGTAGGCTCCCTGTCTAGAGTTCACCTTTTTTTTATCATTTGACATTTCGTGAAATAAAAAACACTTTTAGGTATTATTTTTATACCAAGTAGGTACTCAAAGGATTTAGGGATGATACCACGATTTATAGCCATTAAATCCTGTATGACGTGACAAGTTTCAGGATTATTCTAGCACCTAAAAAGGTTCCGCTTAGAAAATTATGCTTTACGAAATAATCAAGACAAGAGAGAGAGATAACTTGCTCGCGAGTGGACTCGTGTGTAGGCATGGTTCATAGCTAGCAGAATATAACCTGCTATAAATATTTTTAACAAGTAATAACAAGTTGCTGCTTATTAGGTAGGTACCGTTATCGATATATTAGATTAAGTACCTGGTCGACCGAGTTCTGCTCGGGTGAAAATAGATAAACATATCGTCCAGGTATACCAACGTTGTATCACATTCCCGAGGCTTTAAAAATAGAGAAAACTAATTTCCCCAGATATGAGACCTCGCTAGATTCGATTTTTCACCATCGTAAACCCTTATATTGCAACTTTCATCGAAATCGTTAGCAGTTTTCGTCAAAGTGGTTACAAATATATGTATATACAAATATTGCTCATTAATAATATAGGATATTAATGAATAGGTAAATTTACGCTCAGTTTAGTAAATAAAATCTTATTTAAATGATAGAAAACAGTAAGTTCAAATGAATGAACCTGAGAACCTGATTTATGTAAAACAGAATATACATCTATATTCTAAACACAGTGACATTCATAGCTTAAATACTAGAAACAAAGATTTATTTATTTTGCCCAGGACTAGGCTCATAATTGGTAATTCATTTAAGTGCCAAAGTATACGTTTTTACAAGAAACTCCCAAGCCATGTTAAAGAACTAAGCCTCAATAAATTTAAATCATTTATTAAACAGAAACTATGTCAAAAAGGTTTCTATAAAGTTAAAAATTGAGACGACAAAAAGGCTTGGGGCTAATTAAGCTACTCCAATGTACCCCCCCCCCCCATGCAACAAACAAGTGTTTTAGAATCAACGACTAAATGACACTATTGAGCTCATAATATAATTGTTTAGTTTATTTTATTTGACTGTACAAGTCAATTTATTTTAATTTAATTTTCATTTATTATTGACATAATCTACTCATTACAATGTTTTTATTTTATGAGTTGTATTGCAATTTGTGGTACTTACTTAATGTAAATTATTTTAGCATAAGTACTATTACATAGAATCAAGTTTTTCTAACTGAACAGACAGCTGTGCTGCTGGAGACTTTGTTGCGCCACTTCTTCTGCAGGTAATGGTGAAGGGTGGGCGTTTTTGGGGGACTGTTATGTAATTTTGACGTTCGAAAAGTGCTGATTCTTAGCCTAGTTTGAATAAATGACTTTTTAATGGTGTCAATTCACTCATTCTAAAAGTAAAATGGGTGTTCCACAAGGCTCGATATTCGGTCCTTTCCTCATTTTAGTATATATTAATGATCTACCCCATTTATTAAAAACCAACCACAAATGGTGTTATTTGTTGACGATACTTTCCTATTTTTTTGGATAAATAGATGTGCATCAAATCTTGACGATGTAAATCACGCCAAAATTGGTTCACTGCTAATAATTTAGTATTAAATGGAAAAAAAAAATGCATAAGATTTGCTTTACATATGTTAATAGTATTGAATAAGGAGAAAAAATAATTAGTAGATAAAACTGTTTTCCTGGGGATTACGCTCGACTCAAGGCTGCAATGGGGTCCTCATTTAAAATATCTTGCAGGACGGCTAAGTTCTATGTGTAAGAAAATGTGTATGTGTTTGCTGTAAGAAAAATTCGTCAATTTACTGATGTAGATACCGCGAGTCTAGTCTATTTCAGTTACTTTCATAGTCTTACGGTATTTTACTGTGGGGACGAACTGCAGATATCGCCTTTATTTTTATTCTGCAGAAAAGAGCCATCAGATCAATATACGGCCTCCGCACGCGCGATTCTTTAGGGGACTGTTAAAAATATTAATATCATGAAGGTACCTTGTCAATATATCTATGAAAAGACATGTACGTAAGGAAAAATCTTAATATTTTCAGTAAAAGAGGTGAAAGACACAATGATTGTACTAGAAATATCTAGGGTCGAATTAGTTCAGCCAGGTTTCAGGCTAGTTAAAGTAGACTCAACTTTCATGGGGTAATTTTTAAATGTTACGATAAAAAACCTCTTCACATACTTCAACTGAATGTAACGAAATTTAAATCTTGTATAAAACGCACACTATGCTGTCAAGCATATAGTTGGGGGATTACATTGCTGACAAAAATGTTCGCTCAACGCTGGTGCAGCTCCGCAAGGGCGCATAAATTAGTTGATTAGCATCGAAAATATTGTTGGAGCTGCTGAAGATTGCAAAAACTATCTTTGCATTATATAAATTCAATCTCTTAGTATTGTAAAATGGCATAGCACATATGTGAGCACTGTGACCATTACCTTCTACAAAACTACCATTTACTCGGTACGTCTTTCATTGACTTGAATGGGCCCTGGCGGCTGAAAGTATATATGCTCGCAATGTTTCGCTGATGTGGCGTGTGTGTTGGATCATTAAGTTCCCTTCAAGATGGTGGTTGAGCTGAATGGTCAATGGTGCTGATCCATGCGTCATGTTCGTGAACGGGCGCCGTCCGTCAGTAGGGACTGGTCAACTCTTAGCTGCCATGGCTTATTTTAATTGTTTTTTTTTAATACGGACGCTTGTAACCTTCACGTCTTTCTACAATGTTCTCACATGTATAATTTCAACATAAATGATGTAACCAATATTTTGATTTAAAGGAGTGTCCGTGGAGTTTCTTGCCCGGTCTTCTCCATAGGTACCTACTACGCTTTGGAATGGGGAACTAGTTTCATCTTTCTGACTGACCGACCCGACTTGACAATTGAAAAGTGTAATTGGTTTATTTAAAATAATAGCTTTGAGTTTGAGTTTGACGAGTGAATACCCGCGAAATATCGCGTTGTTGCATAACTTTTTAATAAGTAGAAATTTTGAATTTATATTCTTTATGGCACCTCTTTAGGTCATGAGCTATCCGAATATAATATCTAGGTCTTAGGGGGGTTGGGACGTGAAAATTGATTCTCTGTTACAATGTATCTATACATACATATACATACAAATAAATAAAATTAAAGTGTCTGTTTGTAATGTCAAAACAACAGCGTTTTTACTAAATGCATATAAAAGTGTATACAGTAGGTATGTACAACAAAAAACAATTTTACAAAATTGTTGTCTCTGCCTGTTTGTTCCCAGACGTTTGTTGACGAGTCTTTGACGTGCAGATAGCTGATGTTATATTTAAGAAAAAAAATGGATGACAATTGGAGTAACCGGAAACACATACGAAACGAGTAATATAAAGCTTGTAAAAAGAATTAGGGTACACGCGGCGAAACCGTGGGCATTAAGGGGGCGCCCAATGGTCCACTAGCGCCACTCATTTAAAAAAAAATTATCTCGTGACTGAGAAGGAATTGTGAATAACGGCTAGTAAGGACCCTCAGTAAGTGTGTCTAGAATTTTTTAATACCTTTTATAAAGTTTCATATTGAGACACGAAGCAACAAAACACGATGTAGAGGAATGTGGCCGCTTTTCTTTAGATCGAATTTTGTTGCTTCGTGTCTCAATATGAAACTTTATAAAAGGTATTAGAAAATTCTAGACACACTAACTGAGGGTCCTTACTAGCCGTTATTCATAATTCCTTCTCAGTCACGAGATAATATTTTTTTAAAGGAGTGGCGCTAGTGGACCATTGGGCGCCCTCTTAACTAGTAGTAAATAATGATGCCTGTTAGGACATAGTTATGCCCGGCTATTATTAACTTGTATTGATTAAGTAGGTGCCTAGTTATAAATTAATACATTGTGATCGTTATGGAACGAATTAAGCTCTAGAGCTTTATTGATGAAACTGTATTCAGAGCTGTATTTATAATAATAAATTTCCTATGTGATACGTCAATCATTCATAGGCACTACCTATCATCTTTAATCGTCTACATTACAAAACTTGGGCAGCAAAAAAGGCAGTTGGGTTTTTCTAGAACAGGGAACTGAAGGCCCAAACCAGCCCAATCTAAGCCGAGCTTACGATCACTTAACCCATAAAGATAGCGGCGGCAATGAATGCGATAGATCTATTATCACTTTTATCAGGGCCATCATTCATAATTATTGTGTCAATCCTTTGTTATCCCAGGGTTTTTATAGATCCATTAATTTCCAATTTTTTATCAACATGTTCACAATTACGTTAGTACCATGTGCGGTAGATAAGTAGTTCTATCTAATCTTTCTTATAGAATCTGTTTTTATCGAATGGTTACAAAAAACCCTCTTGCGCATAATTTATGCATTGGTAAGTATTATCGTAGGCACTTATTTACATTGACATGTAAGTACCTATAAAAAATGGCGAGGAGTTTATTTTAAGGTTAAGTATGCGTCTGAATTGATTAAGAAATTATGCCCAAATTAAATATGCTTGATGAAGTGATGTCAAAGCGTTCATTTAGTTAGACAGCCACGCCTCCCGCTTGCCACGCTATGATTACACTCCCTCAGGTCGCACTTTATTATTCCCACAAAAACATGAAAGACAATAAACGCGTCGTTATTCAAGAGTTTGTCGACTACTGAGACGTGGCTGAAAACGTATTGTAATATCAGTGTTTTGGCAATAATCTGTTAAATTTTTAAAAACGTTTTGCAATGTGGGAGGGCGCTGGGAAGGCGGCGGTATCGAGCGTGGGCGCGCCGCCCTAGCGGGGCAGAAGCCCTACAGTTGAGTCCGTGGAGAGGCCGAGCGCGCACGCCCGACACGCTCCCGCCGCTCTCGCCGCTCGCACCGCGCTCCGCTCGCCCCGCGCGCACGTACCCGACACCGGTACACAGAGCGACCGCTGCACGTGTAAGTGTATGCAACCGCCGACACCGCGAGACGCGTGCTTCTACGATACAAACCTTGTTGAATAAACGTCACGTGTAACCTTCGTTTTCTATAATAATAATTGTCTCTTCGAAAAAGATTGAAAATTAAAAGTGTAGCATTAAATATCATGATACGTGTCAGAAAAACAGTGTTTATCGTATAATTTGGGCGGCGGCGGCGAAACGTCTACGTCATGCTACGAGGTAACTAACATTAGATACATTATATTTATTGTAGCGTTTTGTTATTTTTTTAAATATTTTTTAGTTGACCAAACGTAAGAACTTAATATTTTGTTATTCTTCCGATGGCGTTCATGCGACAAATAAATTATTTTATTAGCTTTTAATCGGGTATCTCCTTAGCTATTCTGGCGAGGTTAGTTCTGCTTGCAATGTCTTTTAAGGAAATTAAGAATAAACTATTATATTATTATAAGCAGATACAACCCAAATCACCTAACACTATTTATTTTAATACAAACAAGAAAACATTAAACAACATGAAGGCTAGAGTAATTGATTTAAAATGGATTACAATTGCTAGCTACGTGTGCTACAACTAGGGGTAATAGTCATGAATTTTACACAAGAAAGTAATGTTTCACCGGTTACGCCTTATAATAGGAGCCATTACAGTAAAAGTATCAGTTAATAATACACTTTACTGGCTGATGACATGTTTCTATGGAAATAATACTTAATAATATTGACGATCTTGACAGCTATGGGAAGCAATGTGCTGTAGCGAGTAGCGGGGCGCAGTAAAACTTGAATATGCCCCGGGGACAGGCTCCGGAACAAGGATCAAAGTAAAAGGATTTCAGTTTCTCGTCCGGACCTATTAGAATACATTTGGAGGCGTTTAAACATTTTATGTATCGACAATTTAAGAAAATTCTAGAAAGTTACCAACATGTTTGTTAATACAATAGATCTAACTGCGTAGATCGAGTAACTCGGTAGCAAACAACATTCACATGAAAAATAAAACTCATGGGTATTAAGGAAAATCCGATAATCCTGTCTTCTACAAAAAGGATGTGGTGTACTGCGAACTACCGGGACTACATCGTCTTTCTCGGACAATATATATCTCGGAATAGCCTCGCGTATCCTGTCACATTATTTATATAATTCAATCGGACATTGAGCTGTTTTTTATGTCATCACCGTGATTCGGAAACATTTTAACATAGAGCGTATTTTGCTACGGTTCATAGTTTGCGTTTTAATGGGTGTTAAAGGGGACAAGAAATTCTCAAGTAAGTTAAGATAACTTTGACCGAACTGCACGGTACCAAAATTGAGTTAAATTCTAATTAACCAATCCCAACGTTTGCCAAGCGTCGTAAATCTGGCAACGTTCCGTATGATAGTTCACCGTAGCATTCTTGATTGAAGATCGTAGTTCAAGTTAAGCAATATGATGATGAAGTTTATAGGCTGGTAGAACAACAGGCACGTTGTTCCACCAGCGTTGTCATTTGTATTGACCCCTATTTTTAGAGATTATACTATCAAATTGTGTGGTGACCAGCTGTCACCATACAGCTTGATAGTAATCAATCAATAGTTTTTGCATTTTATATAAAAGCTTTGCCAGCTAAATATCCACTCGAAGCTGGCCTTAAAATTAGCTCTGAGGGTGCAGGTATGGGCAAATAATTCGAAAGATTTATTTACGATGTCCCTCGCTCGGTTGCTCCATTCCATAAATTAGAGGCTTTACGCCAGAGGTCTTATTTCATTATTAAATTATATAAGGGACCTGTAGGTGATATAATGTTCAACCCAAATATGTTTTATAAAGGTTGTAAGGATTTTTGATTAAAGCTAGATTCATATTAAGTATCCTCAACCACATGCTACCATGTACCATGTACACTCTGTTAACAATCGCTGGTAAATTAAACGTAAGTGTTGAGAATTATTACAAAACAATAACTTAAATCTAAATAAAATGTACAAGTTATGCGAATCCGAAGATAGTACGATGTCGTTCCGGCTACTTAGATTACGTCATCAATCAATGGCCGTTGATCAAATCACCCGAGACCTTCGCGGTGGCTATCAATGGAAACGCCCCTGATCAGAGCTCTCGTATTGACGTTTATGTACAGGTAGCACGGTAAGCAACCCTTTCTATAATGCATGGATAACATCGCCATTTAACAAGAAAACAACATTTAGTAAGAACCACGTTGTTTGTTGTTGTTCAACAATTAATCACATATCAAGTGCAGGTAAGACAGGTGTTAATGGCGCTGTTTCGAGGCGTACATAAAATAACCATTATTTTTGTTATACCTACCACTGACAAGAAACAGAACATTTTATGTTGTAGATAAATATAGCGGTCTAAAATACGGATTTTATAGAATTTTCACTGTGGTTAATGTGTTCTTTGCTGTGGAAGTGCTGGGTTGCAGGTCTGTGGGTTTCAGGACCAATCAATTGTAATTGGCACATAAGCAATTCCACGTTCAGGGTCTTTTTAATTTGCGAGTTAGATATTTGTCAATAAATTACAAAATTATAAAATAAATTTTGAGAAAAGTTGCCATGCGAGTATACTTGATATGGCAACTTTTCTCAAAATGAAATGTCATGTGATAATTAATGGTGTTAATAGTACCTAGGTATTTTTGTCTGCAACAACTGATTTTTGTGGATTAAAACTTGGTGCCTACATACCTCAAACTTTTTATAATTAAATACAAATCCGTGATAAGCATGGTGCGTTTAGGTATGTATAAGAGGCGATGCTAGCCATTAGATTAATTTATGTGTTTACTGTACGGCCATGAATAATGTGTTCATAATAATTTGAAGGAACAATAAATTACCCTATTCAGTATATTACACACACGTAATCAACGGTTCTTCATGGAGGCTCAAAATAAACTCAACTATTATTGAAAACTGTTAAACTACTTTTTGTTTATATTTTCAGAAGTTTCTTGCGTATGTTTATTTTGTTAATTCATGTATGTTTTTACACATTATTTATCCCTTATTGTGTATGTAGATATTATTACTTTGTCGGAACAACATTTCGTTATTTAGATAATTAGTATTATTGGCGTATTTCGTGATCTTAACAGAAAAGTCCGCAAGCAAGCCAAGCAAGTCAGTCTCTGCCCAACCCTTCGGGAAAAGCGTGATGTTTTGTTATGTTAGTAAGTCAGCAAAGTTCCTAATTAGGATTATCAACTCAAATGACTGATTTTTGTATAAATATCATAACGTTAGAGACATTACCCTCAGTAAAAAAAGTGATTGCCCTACAGTGGGAGAATACTTACTACCTATGCTGGTGTTACTATTATTTCGCTTATACATTTTTCTTTCATAGAAAATACATCTTTAAATATTTCTTAACACATTCAGTGCCAGGAGCTCTCCTGGGCGGTTCACCTAGTCGCATACGTCGGGAGCCCTCGCTGAGAGTTCATTTAAATGTAGGATTTTCTTAGCGCATAGAGCATTATAAACCGTGAAAATAAAATCTGATGTATATTTTACAAGATTTATTAGTGCGTTGGTTTTAAAATCCAAGCCTTTAAATATTTAAAAGAAAAACTGTTCGCGGTTACAAATATTTACAAAATTTTTAAACGTTGTAAACAACATACAGCGACAAGACCCCCTTAACACACTATTTTACTTCGATTTATTTTTATTTTTTATTTCATTTCGATTTTTTATAGCACGGTTTTAAACCTAATGCCGTTGACTGTCCGCGATGGTTAACTTTAACGCAAACGTAATGCCGACACCCCCCGGAGGGTTCACGTCCAATATGTATGGCGGCATGGCGTATGAGTTCTATGAAAACGGGTGGAGATAAAAAAAAAAAAACTGGCTTGCCGCCGCGCCGGTGCCAGGAACAAGGTCCAAGCTAGCTTTCGAGGAGTACTGCCTTCTGAATCAGGCCCTTGATCCAACCGCCTAACGAAGACCTCGAGAGATGTTGGTCGAGTCTTTCGGCCATCAGGCCACTGGCTCCCATTCCACATGTCATTAACCTCGTGAGCTAGTTGATATTTTATTTGTTTCTCTTTCTCAGCTTTCACGAGGTTCTCATCATGTGGAATGGTAGGTAACATCGTATTATTATTATTATCATTGTGGTTATATGATACAAACACCTTGCCATACCTAGATAATGTGAAGTTATTTGCGGTGTAGATAGAGACCATTTACCTATGTACGTCTGTTACGTAACGGCATTATGTTGCGAAGCTTGCTGCCGAAGCCTCCTTCATTTTACTTATTCAGCCATCATTCCTCGCGATGGAAGCGAGCAGGTCCCAGAGGTTCCTCACTAACAACATTCTATTATTATCTATAAAATATAGAAATGTTCTGAGATGGAAGGAAAATACTGTTTCAGCTTGATAAATAAAACTGTCGTAACTACCTTTATAGATTGAGTATTGAAGTTCTGTCACCATTTTCAGTGATTGTGATGTTAAACTCAATATACACACATCAAAAGTGTCTAGGGATCAAGTACGTTTTTGCTAGTTACAAAAAATCTGGTTTTAATTATATTTTTTGTAACTCCTATGCTCTTATGGATACTTTTTTTTGTAAAATTTGCCATTTGAAAGGGAATAGTTTTTGAATTTCGGTTCAAAGAGGAAAATCTTCTGTCAAGTCATATTCCTTTATAATCCTGCAGCAGGTTTGAAGCCAAATTAGTATTTATGTCAGTCTTCTGTGTGGAATCAATTCTTAAGAACGTTATTATGGATAGAAGACGTCATTTGAGCCGAGAAAAAATGACAAGAGCCGTGGGAATGTTGGAAGCTGGTTCTCGGCAAGGTGCTGTGGTAATCGCTCTAGGCACTACGCAGAGTGTTATAAGTCGACTTGTTACCTCATCACTGGCAGCGTGGCAGAGCGACATGGAGGACAAGCTCACATCATCACACGTAGGCAAGATCGTAACATACAAATTATTGCTAGACGAAATCGTACAATGACTGAGTGATGTTGGTTACGAGGGATGTTAATTAGCGATCAAACCATAAGAAATCGCTTGTCAATCAAAAAAAGTCAATCTCCGTTCTTGAAGGCTGCTACGTGTACCACCTATTGAGCCCCGCAACCGCAGAGCACGTTTAAAATGGTCTTGTGAACACAGAAATTTGGCAGAAGAAGAATGCCGTATTGTGTATTTTTGTGAAGAATCTCGCTTTGGTTTGAGGCCATACTAGAAGGACACGATATTGGAACATCCCTTGACACCAAGAACGTTTAAAATCATGCCAGGCAGTCCATGCATAGTGGCGGAACAATCATGATATGGGCGGGTATTTGGATCGGCGGACAACCGAACTGATTTCGATCAGAGGCAATCTCAATGCACAGATATACGCTGAAACATGGATGAACTCATGTTGAGTATCGAATCGCTGCGATTGTGTTATACGCGGTAACAGCGGAAATACAGACTACTAATTGTCTATTTTACGCACCTTTAAAAACTTAAATTTTTTCTTTTTATCACATTTAAATGGATTAACAAAGGTGAAAAATCCAGCATAAGCAAAAATCGTCAAAAGTCTTCACTTTCGACTCCACCCACTTTTCATAACTCATACGCCATGCCGCCATACACAATGGAAGTGACTCCTCCGGGAGGGTTGCCGGCTTTACGTTTGCGCTAAAGTTAACCATCTCGGACAATCAACGGCAATAGGTTTAATACTGTGTTATACAACACTGTAAAACGAAGTAAAATTGTGTTTTCAGGGAGTCTTGTCGCTAAACGTAGTTTCCAACTTAATTTAAAAGGTTGGAAACTACGTATAGCGACAAGACCTTGACCAAGACATTTTGTGAATATTTGTAATGGTGAACAAAAATAAAATAAAAAAATGCTTGGATATTAAAACCAACGCATATAAACTAATAAATCTTGTTAAAATATACATCAGATTTAATTTTCACTGTTAATAATGCTGTATTCGTTAAGAAAAACCTACATTAATAAATGAGCTCTCCGCGAGGGCTCCCGGCATCCCATATGCGACTAGGTGAACCGTCTAAGAGGGCTCCCGGCACTGAACGTTTTAATGCAAAAGCAGAGAGTACTTCATTTCATTGATTTACACATACGAAAGCATATTATACATATTTAATCAATCTAAATAGGTCATTTTTATTGAATTTCAATAGAGCAATAAAATATTTTTATTAAAAAATAACTTGATCCTAAGACACTTTAGATGTGTGTAAGTAGGTAGGTACGTTACCTCCTTTGTTTCAGGTACTACTATACAAATGGGAAATAATTTTTTTATAACTTGAGAAATTATCAATTATTAATTCTAGTTATCTCTATTTATATAAAGTAGAATATGTCTTTCTACATTAATATCCCTTACAATTGAAGCTGTTTATGAAAGTAAGAAGTTATTTTATGTGGGTACTTATTTTAACATTGCTTTTGATTTACGTTCATATATTTTATCGTGACAAACATTATGCGTGTCACTTAAGGTTAGTTTAACTCTTTGATATTAATGGATACGATGATTACTTAATTAGTCAGTTGTTTATTTATTTGCTTTTAGTAGGGTAGTTATATCAAATTGTGTCCAAAAGTGGCTAAATTATATGGAATAAATCACTAAGCTAGCAATGCTAGAATTTGAAATCTGAATTAATCGGAATTTGAATTAATCTTTATGGATATAATGGATATGGATTTCAAAAGCACAAGTCAACAACATTAGCAATTGCTAATCTTTTGGGGCATATTCATAATTCCCTAAATAAAAATTATTTAACGACAGGACTATTCTTCGACCTGTCACAAGCTTTCGACTTTTAGGCACATGACATCTTGTTGAAAAAATAGAAAAAAGTGGAATATGAGGTTTAGTACTGCAGTGGGTCGCGTCTTATCTAAGCAACCGAAAGCAATACGTTGTTATTAATAAAGTTAATGAAAATGTATTAACCTCGTATTCATCTGACTATAGAGTTAATAATTGCGGCGACCCCCAAGGGAGTGTATTGGGACCCCTATTGTTTCTATTATACATAAACGACTTACCGCTAATGACGAATCATAAATGTGTATTATTTGCAGACGACATTTCAATTATTGACGACATCTGACAAAAAGTGTAGAACTAAATCTGATCATGAGATCGACATAATTAATAATACTATTGATGACATTATTAAATGGTTACAGGCAAATAAATTGAAAATTAATTTAGATAAATCTAATTTTATACAGTTTAATAAATCAAAACATACTAAATTCAATTACAAACTTTATATTGACAGGTTCAAAGAAGTTCCACAAACTAAATTCTTAGGAGTACTCATAGATCAAGATCTGAATTGGAAAGTACATCTGGCTAGTTTGTGCAGTAGGATTTATAAGTTTGTTTATGCTCTCAGACAAATAAAGAACATAACCAACAAAAAAACCGCAATTACAGCATATCACGCCTATATAGAATCCATCTTAAGATACGGGCTTATCATTTGGGGTAACAGCACAGATAGACACAGAGCATTTATTGCACAAAATAAATGCATCAGAGCCATTTGTGGTATCCGTCCTGAGTCCTGACGAGTCATGTAAACCGTTCTTTTAAAAGCTAGGTATATTATAATCCACTTCCGTCACTGTACATTTTTAAAATTTGTAATTATGTTTATAATAATAAGGGATTGTTCAAAAAAGCCTATCAATTGAACTCTCGAAATAGAGATCCATGCAGACTTGCATTGCAGGATACTCCTAAATCAGCCAAGTATGCGAAAAGTTTCCTAGTCATGTGTATACGCATTTATACCAAAATTCCTAAAGAAATAAAATTGTTATTTAATATTAACTCATTTAAAATCAGATTACTGAAATGGTTGAAAGAACACGTGTTTTATGACATTAAAGATTTTCTCAACAATAAATTATAAATTTCTGGAATAATGCTGATAGAAAACTATTATTATTATTAGCTATTGTATTGAACTTTTAAATTTACTAATAATTATTATTTTGCATGCAATTGATACATATCATGTATAGCTGAACATGCGGTCTTTAGATTAATATCTGACTGTAACAACTTTATTCCATGTTTAAGGCAAATAAAGACTTATCTTAAAGTATTTTTTTTACAAATGTTTAAATAGAATTTTAATATATTTTTACATGGACTTACAATAAAGCCTAGCATTGATGCCATTGGCAATATTCCTGGGGTTCATTTGGCACTGTAAAAAGTTCACACCACATTAAGTCCGTCGTAGTTTTGGCTGTTCGCCATAGCTCCATGTCGAAGCGACGCGGGTACCTATTATTTTCAGATGCTAACTTATCAAATGCACGTTCCTATACCACACCACATTAGTCCCGTTTTCTTATGCAAATAATACCGAATTTATTCATGATACAATAGCCTAAACACCATGTGATATCGCAAGAATTTATTAATTGGCAAAGTTGGCACTGCGTTGGGGTCATTGCTTATGTTGCAAAAAACGTTATGTTTTAGTTTTAGCTCTGAACTTTACCTATATTTTAAAGTAAAATCTAACTTAGTAACTTGCTTGCTCCACAAACCATTACATACATTTAAAGGTAATCATATTTAAAATTAAAACATAATTCTCCAAGCGGCCCTCAAAGGACATGGTTTGGTAAAGGGATAATGGTATTAGAGAGTGTTCATTAGAGAATACAGTTCATTTCGTAAGCCGAATTATTCAAACAACAATCATCCTAGCTGTTATTCTGTCAGAACAATAAACAAATCTCGATGGACGCACATTACGCCGGAGAGTACTACTTAATAAATTCCATTGTTTTTTTTGGGTATTGTTGGTTCAACAATTGAAACACGGCTGCGATAAAATGCTGTAATGGTTAAATGAGAAGGTCGGGAGTGACGTCAGAGATTACACCGATTTGACGTTTATTTTTTTTCTCCCGTTTTGATGAGCACCTAAGCGTATACGGTTTAGTTCAGTGTAGGGTTCGATTGCTGCTGTAGTAGAGCTCACAAATGCGGCTGTTGAGTGGATTGCGATTGGCAACTGATTATGTATCTTGATAGGAAACAGGGGCAGGTTATGGTTGAAATGTGTCTATAAAGAAATGGTGGGACGCATCCCCAGCCCATTATTATCGCATCATTGCTCCCAATGGTCTACTGTTGTACGACCGATCCGGGACAAAAGGCCTGTATATAAAACATTAATCGCCAAGGTCAAGGACGTTAATATTTCATATACAGGCCATAAAAATCCAGGAAAAGTAAGCTGAACCCGATGATTTATGTGTAGGCTCTTAGTAAACACGGCGGGTCGTTATCAAGCCGCGGTAAAGTGCGGCGTGATTGGCGGAGCGGCGAGATGTGGCTGGCACGCTGCCACCTCGTCCCGCTGAATCTGCACTCGCTGCCACTTCACGGCTCCATCCAAATGCTTACATACTATTGTTCGCTGTAAAAACTAGTTTGTCCTAATTTAACTATGTAGGGAAATGGCTTTATCCTTGGGAGTAAGTGTCTGCTTGTTCAAAAAGAGGTTACCCTCTTTTACGTTTTGTTAAAACTGAAGACTTGATTAAGAACTGTTTTTTAAAAGGGTGGTTTAAGTGTAGTCAGCAAGTGGTTCTTTCGTCTAGAGTTGTCTTAGCTAAGTACTAGTTTTTAAATGCATACTTTAGAATCTTTAAATGTATAATGGCAGGAAAATGTTAAGTAATATGTCAGGATCGTAGCACTTGGTATTCTGTAGCTTCATAATTATGAAAAAATGTACACGGCAAGAGTAGCGACCTAGGTCATGTTCCTTTTAACTTTAAAGTAATTTCACCGAGATAAAACGTAAAAAACGTAGCGAAGAGATGATGTATTGATATTTCATAGCTACCTGCAGATAGTAATAAGTAGTAGCTTAAACCAGAAGTGCAATAAATTTGCAAATGGGTATCTACATAACTACAGTACAACTATTTTCTTAATGTCCCTCGGGAATCATCGCATTTCCGAATACAAACGAATGCTAATTTCTATGTTCATCAATTATTAGATTTATCGTGTATCTATAATAATTTGAATTCAGAACTAAGTACTTTATTGTTGTTTTATACGTTCTGCAGTCGGTCTGAACTATATAGAGTTGTAAAAAAAAAACAACAATGAAGTACTTAATTCTGAATTCAAATTATTATATGCACACGATAAATCTAATAATTCTTGGAAATGCGATGATTCCCGAGGGACATTAAGAAAATAGTTGTTCTGTACTACTAATATGCTACAATGAATATGTATTCCAGTAATAAAACGCAATTCATACTTCTAAATAACCTGCAACCCCGAGCCGGAACAAAATTTAATAGATTGCTTTCATGTAATAGCTTCTAACGTTTGAAGTAGGAAATTGCATAGTACGCGACCGATGCGAGATTCCGATAATGTGAACCTCTTATATTGGGTCAATACCTCATATTTGTTCGGAATATAACATAGTAATTGCTTCATTTAGCTCTGACAGGTTATGAATGAAAGGTAAATGTGTTAAGATTTCGCAGCTCATTTACTTTGAGTACGTAATTTATGTTATGGGGCATATTTATTTATTTCTCACGTTAGGGCTAATGGGAGGTACTTTTCAGATAGGTTCTTTTGTTTAACTGGCGAAATGTGGGTACTATACACCCATAGTATAAGTGCTATAGGTACACCTCTGTCCAACTCTTTGAAGAATACAGTCGTGATGGTTTGTTATTGTCTTTGTTTACTTCTTGAGTCCTTTGGCGACTGCTGCTTGCATGTTCAATACATATGTATACACCTAACTAACTTCCTTGTCTATGGTACATGTTCGCTCATTATGTAAGCGTACATGACTGCAAACTTGGAAACAGAACATTCCTATACGTGGGAGTTTCATATCCAACCTTTAACAGAACTTAACAATGCGTAAAGGCATCTTTGCTATGAGAGAATTTAAAAAGAGAACGCTGCATCGCCGTGGGCTCAACTTTTCCAATTATAAACTGCGTAGAGTAGGTACTGAGAACTTCAACCATCACGTTAAAGTTATTTAAAGCGCAGTATTTTTTAATAACGACTTTCTTCGACTTTCACATTTTAATTTTATTGTTGATGCAATTTTTTAAAGATCACTGCGTCTGTACTTATTTTTAGGACGTGGCTACAACACCTTAGTTAGCATTATTAAGTATTCGATTTTTTTACGAATGATATTTATTATGATAACTGTAGGCACATTCATAGTTTGTGCTAGAAACGAGACAACAGAGCCATTAACCTGCGGCTACTAGTTTTTAGGTCGCTTTTCCTTCATGTAGACCAAGCCCTGCTCAACACACAGACTGCAACACGACCCTCGTGACTACGTGTAAGACGAGTGCCTACAACACGTCGCCACACTATTATTAGTACATACGTACACTGCACGTCGCTCTGTGGTTAACAAACTGTCGATCGGGTGCAGACGGCGCTCCAATCGATATTACATTATCGAGATTGACTCGGACGCGTCGGAGGCGCACGGCTGAACAAAAGGCGATCGTCTTGCAGCGGCCGCGGCTCTGATAATCGGCATTGACCTGCTGTCAACACGAAAGTGGGTTAGGGGCGGTGCGATGACGCGCTGGTTCCCCATGCTCCGCGCAAAACTCTCCCGTCGTTTAGCTTCTCGTCAGTTGAACCGCCGCCACTCAAGCCGCTGAGTGGAGCCTGATTGTGAACGTTACTGATGAGATTTTAACGCTTGTTGGAGCTTCAACGTTTTAAGCTGATTTAGTTTTAAGCAGCCAGCTAGCAACAGTTTCATGAAAACAATTTGTAGTCGGTAAACAGCTTCTTGGGTTAAATAGGGAAAGACGATGATATAAGTTCCAGGAAGTAAATAATGGTTTTATGTTGAGTCACTAAAACAAACCCTTTCAGGGTTGTTTGACGAACGAAAATGCCAAACAAGCAAGTTTAATGATTTTGTTTGTTTGAGCTTGATTCGAGTAAATTATATCTACTGAAACGATATTCGGATTTATATTTACACTATTACAGGTACTCAACCTATTATACCATTTAAAATCAAAGCAGAAAAATGCAACTATTATAAATGTATTGTTTAACCGTCAAGAATTATATCTGTGGAATTTAATAGAATATTGTGCATAAATCTCCACTTTTCTACTGCTTATAAAGCTTATTACAAGATAAAAACATTGGCAGTATTAAACAACGTAAAAAAAAAATGTCGGGTATTAAAGAAGTCTGTAAAGATTTCACGACTCTTATTAAAAACGTTGAAGTCGAGTCGAGGGGAAAAGTTTTCTTAACTAGGCTTTTAAAGCTCTTTGTACGGGCGGACATGCAAAGCGCGATGATCGAAGGATTTACAAAGGAAAATTAGTTACAGAGATGACAGCTTTTTCTAGCATCGATAAAAACTGCACATCTGTAAACACTTATACTAAATCGTACCATTTAAAAAAAAAAAATCATCTGATTGTTTTCGAGTTCTAAGGTGGCTTCTCAATTCAAACGTATAAATTGAGGAGCCACCTTAAACGTCCTGGAACTTTTTTAAGGGCGGCAAATTTACTACTAAATATTGGCAGTATCCGCGTTTAAATATGAGACATGGCTCCTCCATCCATACGGACACTCCCCTGTAGATATCGTCTCACAATCACATCTACAGATAGGTGATCGATCGCGCACGCTTGGAAGATCACAACGAAAATGAATCACAGTTTTTTATTCGATTTTCCCTTCTTTTTTCATTCAGTGATATCAGATTTATAAAATACAATGGCAATATTTAGTATATTCTATTCTAACCACGAAGCGCACGCAATGAAAAGTACATTGTAAATAAGGTTTATTTTTCTATGGCGCCATATCGTAATAGAGTAATCACTTCTAAAACGCCCTGTGTAATTAAACAATAATCATTTTTTTTTGCATCGACTGACTTTCATACTGAGCCTGAGTTTTGAAACCTGTACAGTCGGCACTCTTTGTAATCTAATATGACACTACAAAAAGGGGTGAATTAAAATCGAGTCGACAAAAGCAACATTAATGAGTAGCAATCGATATTCAGTGTGTGTGACACGACACCGCCCGATAGTTGTTAAAGTAAAAACAGTTTACTTAAATTATTCACGTACTTTTCAACAGAACTGTGCAAAACTTAAACAAGTCTTGTAATGGGAAAAGTTTAGGAATAAAAGCTTAAAATGTACGAAAATAAAATTAATACATATAGAAGTAGTGAAGGGGTGCTCATCGGGAATAGTTTGGATCCAATCTTATTAGGAGTTGGCAACTTTCAGTAGCGAGTGGTCCGGTGCCGGCAATCAATGTCTCAGGTGAATTTCTCTGATAATGCGTTGTGACTTAATTCGATAATCAGCTTTTGGATTGTGCAACGCTCTTGCGATAGTATTTTGGCTCAAATGTGTTATAAAGCTTGAGTTAGTCATTTGCTATTTTGTTTAAAAAAGTCAAATCAAAATTCCGGATTCATCAAAAATTTCAGTATGGCTGCCAACAATTTTGCGTTTAGTGTCAACAAAACGTTAACGTATTTTATTAGCGCACATATTTCTGTTTAGTGTGTATTCACGTTATATGGAATGCAGTCATAGTGAGTATTTAAAGATATTTCTAGATTTTCACGGCGCGTGACTTCAAATTTATTCGAGCTCCTAATCTTAGCAAATAATGTTACAAAGGTATAGAACGATACTAATAATATTTTTAAGGTAAACAAAATCGTAACTATGTTCTTCTTCTTGGCGTATCGATGGCAAATAGGTTCGTTGTGAAAATCTAAATATTAAGTTTATCCCAAAATTCAGTTACGCGAACTCCGTTCTCTGACGCAGTCACAAGATCCTCAATTGCAGAGGTGACAGGGCATGCAGCGCAAGATGGAAGGTTTGAAGGATGGAAGGCATTGTCTGCAGAGAGACGCCGCAAATACACTTGAGGTCCGGGTCGTCCATAAACCCCCATCTGTGGAGATTCTCTTTGCTAGGGCTGCCTTGTGTTCGTAGTTCGTAGACGCACGATTACATTTTTGAGGGATTCGGTTTCGGAAATCGGAATAATAGTGGCTAATTTCAGAAAGAGCTGTGGAAAGTTTGGCCTCAATCTCCTCAAAGTCAGTGGCTTGACAAGTTAACCCCAGGTCGTCTGCGTACAGAAAGCGTTGTTGTGTTTGGGCTCACCGGTTGGTCGTTGGTGTAGATGTTGAATAGGAGGAGCCAGGACGCTGAGGTCCATTTTTTTGTGCTCGTCATCTACTTCTATCTTGAAGGAGACTTATCTGAAATCGTGGGTTACTAAGGAGTACTAGAATTCGGATAAACTTTAAATCCTCTGTCAGGTTGGTAACCTTCCATAACAAAACGTGTAATATTACGGTGTCATGTCATAGGCTGCCGACAAGTCCAAGAATACTGCACCGGTAAATGATAAGAATAGTTGGTCGCTGTGATTAACTCAAGACAATGTTTATGTTCTTTCTCCAGCTTACGTACTGACAAGTTACATGAGTTTATATAATTGTTTATTTTATTTGACTTTTTAAATCAAGTTATTTTAATTTAACTTCAATTTATTTTTGACAATATCTACTCATCACACTGTTTTTTTATGAGTTGTATTGCAATATGTGGTTAGCTAGTGACCTCGACAATTGATCATATTATTTACTGTTATTAGTAATTAACTCTTTGTTTATTTATTTTACATCGATGGTCCTAGTTTATCATTTATAACTTCCAGTTACAACTATATGTAAGCGGGCACGCCCTTTATGCCTGGAGGCTTTTTTATTTAGATATTAATTCTGTTTACGTTTAGTTTTTTTTATTTCGGCCTGAGTATCGATGATTGATTGGTTGAGTTCTCGATGATTTTGTTTGGTATATTGGCGTGTGCTAGCTAACATATGGCTAATAATTTGAATTATGTTTTGTGTTGCGTAATGTAAATTATTTTGAATACTATTATATAGAATCTTTTTTTTTTGTTCTTCTAACTGAACAGACAGCTGTGCTGCTGGGGAGTTTGTTGCGCCACTTCTTCTTCCCAGCTAATGCACTAGGAAGTGGTGAAGGGTGGGCGTTTTGGGGGACTGTCTTATGTAATTTTGACGTTCGAAAAGTGCTGATTCTCAGCCTAGTTTGAATAAATGACATTTGAATTTTTTTTTGAATTTTGAATTTTGGTCACTTTCTTCATTCCAAATCCATCTTCGATGTGTTGAGTGAGGTTGAGGACCTGGCTGCAGCATGTCTTCCCTGGTCCAGCATCCAGCTTGTTCTGGTTTTTTTTTTGGTTCAACGAGGTTTTTAGATGTAGCCTTTCGACCAGTTTGTAGGTGTGATAGAGTAGGGATATGGGACAAAAGTTTTTCGAATCGTCATATGGTTTCCAGGTATGGGAAAAGCAATAACTTTTGATCTCCTCTAAAGGCGGGGTATGCTGGCCGTTAAGTTAAGTTAAGTTAAGTAAAGTTGCAGCAAACACGAATCAGACACTGGGCCGACGTGTTTAATTTGCTCGACTGATATATCATCTACTCCGGAGGCCTTACCAGAGCTCAGCCTTTGAATGGCCAGGACGGTGTCCGTTAGTGTGAATGGATCGCACATAGATTGACTGGAGGTTGACGGGTTGTTTGTTTTGGGAACTCTGCCTAAGTGTTCTGGTGGTTTGCCGTTTGAAAGGAGTTAGTGGGCAACTTGATTAGTCGTAACTGTACTCGTACTAGATGTATGAGGTGGTTCGTTGGTGAGATTGCGGATGGTGGTCCAAGCTTTTTTAGTATTGTGAGTCATGTTGATATTAGTTTAAACCGTTTCCATTCATTTTTCCTGGCGTCATTCACTTATAAGTGACAGCAGTTTTTCTCCAGCTTCAAACGTCTCTACTGAAAAAGGGTCACTGGCGTAGACCAGATTCCTGGGATACACCGGGGATGTTCGATGTGTGATATCCTCGGGGGATATATTTTCAAGATGTTACGGAGACTACGCTTACGAATTTATCGTGGTGTGATGTTAAGTATTTCGTCATCCACGGACTTTGAAAATTGTCTCTAATCACCTTTCAGATAGCGACGTTTGAATGGCATTACCACTGGATGGAATGTTCAGATCGTTAGGTTTTTCCAATTCTTCGACACAGGCCCGGATCTAGATTTTTTTTGAGGTGGGGCAAATACTGCCGTCGGTCGCCCCCCGCCAATTTTTTATAGCGTGGCCCGCGAAATTCAAATTTCCTCGAAATGTAAGTTTTGGCTGCAACATATTAATAAAAATTTATTGATCGATAATGCGCCAATCCAACAGGGGTGCCAAAACTGTTGTGAAAAAGAAATAAATAGAAAGATTATATGTGTTGCGCGTCTCATTTATCGCAAAGTTGCAGTGTGCTAAGTGGTGCACTTGTCTGCTACGCTTGAATTTGTCGCCCCCTGCAGTTGGCGCCTGGGTACTGGCCCCCGTTTGCTCCCCCCCGAGATTCGGGGCTGCTTCGACAGTTTGACCAGTTTGTGGAGCGATAGTCCCACCTGGTGCTATGGCTGTTAAAGTCACCAACAACAATTGTTGTGTGGTGAGTGTTGAAATCAGGTGTATCATAGATTTGAAAAGGCGTGCCGGTGGGTTTATACACCGATGTTGCAGTGTAGTTATCGAGGTCTAGTGTGATAATTTCGATATTATAATCATTTTGTGGAGATGATACTTACGCCAGGAACAGCAAACAGTGCGTTACCGTGCTTCTGGTGACAGATCTCGGCGACAAGTGACAGTCCAGGAATGTGAGGCCTACGAGTACTTTGGGTGGAATCCCGATGGGTCTCTTTAACGCATAAGATGTGTCTTGCGAGATCATTCAGAATAAATTTCTGCTTTAGTCTGAGAGAACCCTTCGATATTGATCGAGATTGCAGAAAAGGCTGGTTTTGTCAGTAGATTGTTTTGTCCTGAGAAGGGCCGATTAAAACTTATATTGCCATCGTGGTGATAGGATAAGCCAATCAGGAGAGGGTCGGAGGGTACGTCGCTTGGGCGACTTTCATACAACCATTGTATGTACACTATATTAATTTCTGTAAATTTATATATTTACATTGGAAAATCTCTAAAATTTTATCCCCCAGTTTTTGAATATCACCCTAAAAAATATAATTTGTATCACTCTGGATCACTATATTTTGTTTAAACAAAGGACAGCGTGCTTTACGAGATAAATGATGAGATACTGCGGGGTCGGGATTAGAACTCACGACCTTTGAAAGGACGACCTTATCATTAGCAGCGATAAAATGTAACCCAAGGTGTAATGACGTCAGATAAAAAACAAAAAGGATCACATTTGTAGCTTCAAAAAAGAAATGTTGATAAAAATAACACTGTTGATGAATACAGAAATACTTTTATTAAAACGTGGAATTAAAATGGTTGAGGAAACAGTTCTAAATATTTTGTCTTGTATGTAGCATTTCTAATGTTTTTTATATTATTTTGTCAATTTGCAATAGGTATTTTATCCACCTGTAAATGCTAGTCCGTACCTACCACTGTCTTTCAGTTGATTTTTGTTTCAGGCCTACATTCGTTTGAGTTCTAATAAATCACAAATTGCCCACGGGAAATCAACTTACCCGCGAACGGACGATTCATATTGGGAAACCGCAAACATTATACATTACGAGTGTGGTGTGTGTTTGTAGGTGTACCTATGTACCTAAAAAGTGTGCTAATGGAGGTTCAATACCAAAGTAACAAAATTGACGATGTAGATAGTAGAAAATTTCTAGGCTTGATTGTTTATTCGCAGCTCAACTGGAAGGGACACATTGAAGCCCTATGCAAAAAAAATAGTAGTTCATCTTATGCCCTGTATAAACTTGCTCCAACAGTTAACACAGATGCTCTACTCACAGCTTATCATGGTCTTGTGGCATAGCTGTATTAAGATACGGTATTATATTTTGGTATAATTCAACAAACAGAGAAGCCGCTTTTAATGTGCAAAAGCGATCCATCAGAGCCATCGACTTCAAGTAACGGACAGTTGTGAACCATATTTCAGAAAATACAAAATTCTGACACTTCCGGCTTTGTATATTTATGGAACTGCCTTATTTGTTAAGTTAAATGCATATTTGTTCTTGTGTGGCTAGTTAGCCACATTTCATATTTCCATACAGTATTAATACCAAATTAATCAAAATAGGCAAATAATTGATAGCTATTTACGACGTTGCCAACTTTTAGGATAAACGCTCTTAATTTGATGACTTTATTTTTGGGGTCGTCAACGGCAGGTCTGTCACTTGAAATATCAGTTTAAAAAGAAAACAGTTTTTTTCTATAAACTTCACAGCCGTGATGAGTATGGCTATCTAAACACGATAAAACAACAAAAAAACGGACTTTCTTAACTCATACTTCAACAGCAACATTACCAGTGCTCGTTGACCCAAAAAAAACATCAAATCTTTTTTATTTTGAATTTTCCTGACTTTAGTGTGGGAAAGAGATGAAGCTTAACAGTACACATAGCTCCATCTCTTTCCCTTACTGAAGTAAGATTAAAATAATACTGCTTTAGAGGTGGTGGTAGGCCCCCTGTATATTTCCGATCAAATAGTATCAAATTAACACATTACTTTGAAGGGCAATATTATTATTTTGATGATGTCTATTTAGGTTAGTATTCATGGATATTGTGTATGGTTTGTTCCAAAACTATCTGATGAAAATGTAAATACATTTATCAGAAGCCCTACCTGTGGAGGCCAATTTGTAGTGCCACTCACAAATAGAGCCTTATAGCATTATATTTAAATAATCTTAGGTAATTTATATAAACCTCAATGATTTTTCGTTGATGGTTGGTCGATGATTGTTCAATTACAATTAATTTTTTTGTTGAAGTTCTAAATACAGATGTTAATGTTAATAATTCCGTTTAGTGAGTGATAGCGTAACAGGGTGTATTTACACTTTAATCAGATAGTTTTGGAACAGACATTATTATTATAATTCTAAACAAGAATGTCTCAAAATCCGTCATGATAGAGTTACAGTTAAATACATAGTTGTAATTTAACTTTGATAAATCGATAAATCAGTCTCGTTGAGTGATCTCATGATTTAGAAACTACGTAAAGCTGTAACAGGTGATTAGAATAATTAGACTTTAAGTTTAAAAAAAACCTTTTTTACCCATGCGACATGATTCAGAAATCCCGCTGGTTTCTGTTTTTGTCTGGTTATAAACTTAATCACCAGGCCGCCACGTTCGTGTTTCATTAATATAATTAATAAAAAAATATTCTTTTACCACAAATTAGAAAAATGGACTCGTTCTATGATATAATTATAAACGTGATATGTGTATATCTGTTTACGCACTCGCCTTCCCACTAAATGTTTGTTTTCATGGTACGGGAACGTGGCACGGGGCATTAAGTGGAATTATAACTTAACGAATTAATATCCTTGCTTTTCAGGAAATCAATTTACTAAAGAAATACGTCGGATTGTTCCGGTGCGGTACACTACTCGTTATAGACGCACTACATGTTGTGCGGTAGTTAGGATCATGTTGCTAGTTTTCCCTGCGGCAACTCTTCAGGTATATTTTGTTGGAAATTCAGATTTACTTGGTAGAAAACGAATAGAGATGATATCAGTTGACTTCGAATAATTCAACTGTATGAGAAGGACGTAATTTTGAACGGACGTAGTAGGTACATATTTGAATAATCATTTAATATAAAAACTCATTAAAAGGTAAAGAAACTGTGCTTGTGCTGAAACTCGACGCAAAAACCAACAAAGAAGGTCGTGATTAAATTAATCAAGGTGAAAATTAAAGAGACCTCAGTTCCATTCCCTCCAATTAAGCTTTTCTTAGCACTTTACAAAATAATTGACTCGAAAAGTCAATTACCTATATTGAAGACTAGCTCACGAAGTTCCAATTTATTGTATACTGTTGTATTTTGTTTAAATTATGTATTTTTTATCTCTCCCAGCTTTATGACGCATTTGATCGCTTACAAACATATATAAAAAGCAATAAGTGCTTGTCGGTGCTATCAAATCTTTAAAAACACGATAAGGCAATTGTTACTGGTTGCCAGAGGCGCGGAAAGTCTCTCAAAAAGATTCTCGTTGTTGGGTTTTTGCCTAAACTCTGTGTGAAAGTATTGGTAAGACAAAAAGCTGGGAAAAGTAGTAAGAAAATAACCAGTTTAATGATGCACAAAATCATTCAATCCATAACCTAGTTGTGGAAAATGGCTTAGAGCACTGTCCATGTTTTGGTTCCTGTGACGATCAATCACAACAGCTTGACAATGAAAAACTGCCACAACGCTTTACGTGCTATCAATCTAGCCGCGGCCAGCTTGCACCCGGAAGTAAGCCGTCCACCTCACTAAATCAATGACAACGGCTCACTTCGCAACCAACGCTTTTTGTGGAAACAAAAGATTCATTTACAATCTTATTGAACCTAGCGTCTTACTTGTACTTTGTATATTTATGTAGAGGAGTTGATCGTTGTAATAGAGCTTTTACCTGCTCCGATAAAATGGGTACTCAAGATCCTTAGAAGGTCAACCGATGGCATTGTTCTGCCAACAGCCAGTAATTTGTTAAATATGGAAGCGCCCTTACGCTTGGTGAAGAGCGCATAAGATCTTTTAAGCGAAATGAAACAGTAATAAAATCTAGCAGGTAGTAAGAGTATAATACTCGGTATTTATTCTTACGTAGTAAAGTGCTCGATGTGAGTTTTAGTGAGCAGAAAGTAAAAGCCGAGAAAATGGGCAGTAAAAAGGCATGTAAAGAAAAAATAACAATTATAGTGAAGCGTGAAACCTTGGCTGTTTCACAGGCGCTCTCTAGGTCTGGGCTCGGTGTAATAGTATTTTTAATCCCCGGCTGGGCGCCGGCGCCCGCTCAATGGCTCACTTGGACGCTGTAGTAGCCTCCACCGGCTCGCTGATGACGTTTTTAAACTTTTTAACTAACGTTTCACGCGCTCTTACAAAAAGGGTTTACGAGCTCTCCTTGCGTTTTATGTTGATTAACTACTTCGCTCATTCACTGTTCGCTCGTTCTCTCTGCCAACAAGACGCGCACCTTATTTTTAAAATGTATTCACCGTACATGCCTTCAAATTGCAGGGATAATCTGTGTAACAGTCTCCGCATTACGGTTTAGAAGTTACTGTATAGGCATGAGCTTGCGGTTCGCGCCGAGACGTGTCTTTCTCCGCCTTTTCGTTGTTTTTTGCTGATGTTTCTTTCATTTTACTTTATTTAAATTCAGACACGGCACAGCGCAGCAAACTATTCGCATATCCGCAGCTAAGGACACAGGTGCAAGCGTGGACTGGAAATGGCATAGATTATATTATGGTCGGCACAGATGTCGGCAAAATTACATTTACCATTCATAAGAACGAAGCTTGCCTAGTTATAACATAACAGTAATAAAACTGCACTGTTGTATCTGTGTCAACAATACAATAAACTTCATACTATAATATTTGTTCGAAGGCAGGAAATATTCATTGGAATCGCATGCAAACATTATATTAGCTACTAAAATTAAATATTCTATAATATTTTTTTTTACTATATCCATACTATTACTATAATTACTATATACTACACTATATAATAATATTATATAGAGGTAAAATTTGTTTAATTGTAAGTTTGTCTGTAGGGGGTAATCTCCGGAACAACAAGTCGGATTTGAAAAATTCCTATTGCATTAAATAGGTCAATTCTTGAGGAAGGTTATAGGGTCGCGGACGAATTCGCGGGCAGAAGCTAGTATTCAATACTTCAAGCACAGGAATGTGGGCAAGAAGAGTAACGTGAAGCCAGTTGTATGACAAATGGCGGGTTTCGTTTCTTTTATTTATTTTTTCGATCTGGCATCAGGCTTCGCAGTGACACTTTAGAAATTAGTTTTGTACTGTGAATAATGAGTGTTTTAGTTGGTATATTTTATGTTAGAGGAAACATAGTTTTTTCACGAAAGATGTTTGTATCACGATGTTGGCTATTTGACTATTTATCGGAAATTGTCATGTTACCGTGCCGGAGTAGCGTGTCAACGACTACTATCGAAAATATCGTCAGTAATTACTTGTTGAATTAAAAGCCACTTACTTTATCAAATGTGTAGTCATTATTCAAAGGCATTTTGTGAAAATATCACGGATGTGTAATTCTACTGCAAAATATTCTGCAGTACCTAATGGGTTTTATGATGCTTCATTTCATGATGTGATCGATGTGAACTTGTATTCAAATATGATTTATAAATGCATTAATTTTTGGAATACGGATGAATGTAGATAATATTGTCAGTCACGACATTCGTACATTAACAACACATCAGAAATCATTGTTTTTGAATCGAACGTGTGGTGGAGCCAGGGTTGGAAAGAAAACTGTTTTATTTAAATTTTATAAAAAAAAACAGTTTAAAACGTTTTAAAGAACTGTTTTTGTCCTTTGAGCAATTTATCAAATTTATTATTAACACAAATCGATCAGGCCTACTATAATTAATATCTATTTTTTTTTTAACGATTAGAATAACATGCTGTAGTTATAGTTGGTTAGTACCTATTAACTGTATAATCTGTGAACATACTTACTTTTTTTTTCTAATCAATCTAAATATGTAACACAGATACTGAACTTATTACATAACATACACCCTGTACGTTCCGAATTGCGAATTCCGATGATCGTTCTTAGACGGGCAATTATCTTTTCTATAAGTATATTTAAATAAGGGAAGTCCTAAATATTTATAACTTTTCATTTATAGCCATTCATTCATGGATCATAATTAGCCGCGAGACTAAGCAGACGTGTTTTTTGTGTTGATTGTAACGATATTGATTTAAGTAATTACGAATAATGTTATTGCAATAATTTGCGGAGTCAGTTTATTGTGTAAGTGACGAGTGTGACTAATAACTTTTTTTGTTGTGAAAGATGAACTAAATAGTTTATAAACAATCAACGTTTTGGGTGTTAGTAGTATGTCTAACCCAGGAGATAGCCCCTTCGGCCGCAGTCAATTGGTACGACGAAGTCCTCCACCGACGCCATCGCCTGCCCATCAAAACCAGACAAGGGAACCAGCGCCGCCATCAGCCACGGAGAATGAATTACCGACTGAAGTCGTCTCTACGGCGGAGCTTCAGAGATGGCTTGGGTCCATCGACACAATTTTGACCGAAATTTGCTCAATTGTGGCAGACGGAAAAATGAATTCCGACCAAAAACTCCGTGTCACCAATCTCTGTCGAAAAGTCAACCATGGGACGTCTCAGATGGCCGTGCTGTACCAATCCCTGAAGCAGAAGTCCATCCAGGCGCACACAACCATCCAGCACCTTCAAGTGCAGCAGAATGTTGCGGAATCCCTTTGCCAGTTCAAAGAAGTCGTGGAAACGAAGATGAGCCGAACCGAACCAGAAAGTACTTCCTATGCTAACATGGTGAAGACAGGCACTGATAAATTTATTCGCCCAGCAAATCTCAGTTCAGTCGCTATATATCCCAGCGATAAAACAAAAACCAGTGACGAAACCAAGTCGTTGGTACAAAAAATTATCTCGCCAGAGGAATTAAAACTCCATGTTCGTGGTCTAAGGAAAATTAGAAACGGAGGTGTCATCATTAGGACGGATAACAAAGACGATATTGTTAAATTAAAAAGCTCACAGAAGCTACTTTCCTCAGGCCTTACAGTTGAAGAACCATCCAAACGCCGTCCCAGGATTGCTATCATTGGTGTCCCCATAGCCCTGACCGAAAAAGAGGTATTTGATTGCATTTACGTCCAAAACTTGACAGATAAATTGCCGAACATTACTCGTGAGTCCTTTTTAGAAAGTATAAAATTGAGCCATAAGTCAGGAAAAAAAGATCGTCCTACTTGTAATTATATATTGGAAGTTCCTGCTAATATCAGGAAAATTATGATGGACCAAGGCCGAATTTTTATAAATTGGACATCATGTCCAGTGAGAGATTTCACGATTGTGACCAGGTGTTTTAACTGCCAGCAGTACGGACACGCAGCCAAATTTTGTAGAGAAACGAGCCCTACCTGCAACCTCTGTGGCGAAACAGGACATTCTTTCAAGGACTGCAATAATAAAGGTTCTCCGCCTCAATGTGCGACCTGCAAACGCTTCAAGAGGAAAGATGATCATCCAACTGGTGATGTAAATTGCCCAGCACGTAAATATGCAGAAGACAACTATATTAATTCCATTGACTATGAAGGCGCCTAGGAGCGCCGCCGACTACCTAGTCAATTCAGCACATAGTTAGTAGGTTAACTTATACATATATTTTTATTTATTTTTTATGACTAATCAGCTAATCTGTGATCTAGATGAGTTTTCCGTGTCTGAAGCTAAAATCTGTAATGTTGAGGAGTGCAAAAACATCGTCTATACTGGAGATAAAACATTGACTCTACTTACACAAAATATACGCAGTATAACCCGAAATTTTAATGGTTTCCAAGTTTTGTTACAAAATCTTGATATAAGCTGCGACATTATCGTTCTAACAGAATGTTGGTTATCCAAACAAACGGCCAATATACCATCTCTCGATGGTTTTAATCTTCACAAAAGCGTTAGAACATTCAACCAGAATGATGGCATAGTGGTTTATATTAAAAATAATTTAAGAACATTAGTAGATGAACCCCATTTTCTAGACTGCAACTGCTTAGTAATTAAAATTATTCCTGATACAGTAATTATGGCTATTTATAGGCCTCCATCCCAAAGTATTGATGGGTTTTTGGATTCGCTTAACAGTAACTTAGGAAAATTATCTTCGTTTAAAAATATCATAGTGATAGGTGATATCAACATAAACATAGCTGCCGAAAAAATCGATACTCATTCACACAATTACCTCAATATCTGCTCATCTCATGGACTATTACCAGCTCATTATCACCCTACCCACCAGAGCGGCTCTTGTCTAGACCATATCCTTTTAAAATCGAAAAGTCCATCCAAAACATTGGTTACTAATTCGTCACTAACCGATCATCAAGCTGTTTTACTAACATTACAAATATCCTCACCTAGAAATAACTGCATGCGCAGCTATACTAAACTCAATATGACGAGTCTTGAAACCGACTTACGCGGTATTAATTTTGACCCCGTTTACGATTCACATGATCCAAATGTTTCTCTACAATATTTTGTCGATTTGTTACAATCTACAATAAGGAAAAATACATTTACTAAAGTAATACCTAGAAAGTATAGTAATATTAAACCATGGATTACGCCAGGACTTGTTCGCTGTATTAGAAATAGAGACAAACTTCACCAAAAATCGAAAAACGCACCGGATAATGAACTACTATCAACTACTTACAAACGATATAGGAATTTCTGTAATAATCTGTTGAAAAAGCTAAAAAACCAATATGATCGAAGTCAACTTCAGAAAGCAGGTACAAACAGTAAACTTATATGGAAATTCATAGCAACTAACACTTTTAGGTCCAAAAATCCGGAAAGGGCGCTTGATCTTTTATCTTCTGAGCTAATCCCTATCGAAGCAGCAAATAAAGCTAACAACTTCTTCATTAACGTAGGAAAAAACTTAGCAGAAAAAAACCTATTATCTAATAGATGTTTTTCCATTCAAAGCAAAACTAATACATATGCAGCACGAAACTCTTTTGTCTTATTAGATACTGATGTTAATGAGGTTGTAAGTATAATAGATGGATTAAAGGAAATTTGTGCCGTAGGTTGTGACGACATACCTAATAGCATACTCAAAAGATTTAAATACGTCATTGCCCCTCCTTTGACTCACATTTTTCAGTTATGTTTAACAAAAGGAATATTTCCTAAATTGCTTAAAAAAGCCGTAGTCACCCCTGTGTTTAAAGCTGGAGACAAAAATTGTTTAAATAACTACAGACCAATTTCAGTTTTAACAGGCCTCTCAAAGATTTTGGAAAAAATTATAAACAGCAGATTAGTAAACTATCTTGAAAGTAGTAAATTACTCTCTGATCATCAATTTGGTTTTAGGCCTAAAAGATCAACAAGCCAAGCTGTTCACCATCTGACAAATTTTATAAGCACAAACTTGGATAACGGCATGCACACCATAGGGATCTTTTTAGACCTTGCCAAGGCTTTTGACACAATTTCTTGTACTTTGCTTATAAACAAGCTGGAAATGCTGGGAATACGGGGTATACAATTGCAAATATTATCTGATTACCTTACCGACCGCCTTCAGTGTGTAAAAATAGGCCAATGCATGAGTTCTGAACTTAAAAATAGCTGTTATGGAATCCCACAAGGCAGTATTTTGGGTCCTACTTTGTTTTTAATCTATATAAATGACCTGTGCAATTTGAAAATCCAAAAGGGTGTAATTATGTCATATGCGGATGACACAGCTCTTCTGTTTGCAGCTGAATCAAAGGCTGAGGTCTATGAAGTAGCACAGAATGGTTTTAATACTGTGTCTAATTGGCTTCATAAAAATCTCTTAACTTTAAATACAGATAAAACCAAGTACCTATTATTTACAATGAGAAACACTAATCCAACGCTTACTAATCTAAACATTCAAGCGCATAACAATTGTAATTTACATTATGCTGACATTGCATGCACTTGTCCCACTTTAGCTAAAACCGATCATATCAAATATCTAGGCGTCACGATTGACACAAACCTGAATTTCCGCAAACACATCGATTTATTATGCACCAGAGTACGTAAACTAATATACATTTTTAAAAATTTACGTAACATTGCCGACTGTAAATTAATTAGGCAGGTTTATTTGGCGTTGTGTCAATCTATTATTACCTACTGCATAACTTCCTGGGGTGGGGCCGCTAAATCAATTTTACTCCACCTAGAACGCGCCCAAAGAGCAGTTTTAAAGGTTGCTACTTTTCGCCCTTTTAGATTTCCTACACACCAGCTTTATATGGCATGTAAGGTGCTAACAGTACGTCAATTATTTGTTTTGAATGTAGTTTTATTCCAACACACTGAACTCTATTTTAACCCAGTACCTTCAGATAAGAGAAGAAAAGATTTGGTTTGTGCTAACTCTCAGACTAAACATGCTTTTGCTAATCGCTTTTATTTATTTTTAGGGCCCTACTTGTACAACCAGTTTAACAGAGTGCTAAAGATTTATAGTTTAAGTTATAATAGGTGTAACTTATTAGTACAGGAATATTTGTCAAAACTCAATTACGCAGACACGGAAAAACTACTAGAAATTTTAAAATAATAGCTCTATCTATCTATTGTATAGTCTCTTCCTTTACCTAATTAATAACAGTGTCCACTTTATCTAGTTTAATATTATTTGTTAATTTATTTAAACATAATATATCTTAAATAATCTAGTTTTAAAATAATATACCCAAATTAATATTTACTCTTTAAGTCATTGAAAATATCATGGCTTCTTTTTAATTTAGCTTATTAAAAAACCTATTGTTGTCTTCTTTTTAAATGTTTGATGTAAATTGATGGCCTGAAACACAGGTTTTTCATAAACCTAGATCAGGCAGGTCTACATTACAGTTAGAATTTAATTTTCCTCGATTGTAATTAATCTAAATCATAATTTTACTTTATACTTGAATAAAATTTATTATTATTATTATTATATTCGCATTATTTTTTTTCTTAATGTTAAAAACATTATTTGAAATTTGTTTTAAACTGTGATTTTAAACACTTAATAAAAAACATTGTTTTATTTCAAACTGTTTTAAACATAGTTTAAAATACGTGTTTTTTTTATTATGCCAACCCACCCAGGGTTGGAGCTGATAGATAAATACGAACACTCCAAATTAAAAGTTTATTTTAGCTAACGATATACTCGTAAATGTAAATAATTTATTATTTATTTATAAATCATTATAACTTTTCAATATTTCCGGAGTTACTAGGTATTCAATATTATCAGATGTTTATGTGGTGTATTTAATAATTACCTTATTATGGCTCGACTTATTTGAAGTCTTACTCATGGCATAAAATTCAGCAATCCTCTATAAGAAAAATAACGTGATAATACTCCCAGTGACGTCACCCTTTACGTGCCTTATCTCTTAAGTTTCTAAACATCCCAATAAAACATACCACAACTCGTAAAAATATTGAATGATGACAGTTTTATGACGACGCTTCGTAGATTGCAGTAAAATACAATAAAACCGAAAGGCGAAATACTGCGAAATAGTTCATTTCAAACGTCAGAATGAAAAAGCGCTGTCAGCGGTTGCAAGCGGCTGTATTAGAAAATGTGGCGATGAATGTAAAGTCGGCTGCAGGCAGATACTTTTATTCCGAACGAGGTTTGCCGGCGCCGTCACTCACGAGGTGTTACTTTTTTATTGCCTCGCTCTTTACATAATGGTTTGATGGCGTCTATGTCGATGTCGGAACTGAGCTTTTCAATATAAAGGTACAACGCAGGGAATGGAACTTAGCTGATATTTTCAGGATTGAAAGGTGGGCTTCTCGCCAATATAGCAGTAGATTATGTATGGCTATTTGTTAACAACCTCTTATTTGCAGTTACAATATAACTAATATACAGTCGCGGTCTGAAAATGCTTACCACCTTAAGGCTTATAATTGCATGCACACATCTATGTCACAAAGTCGATGATATTCTATGTGATTTGAAACAGTATAGAGCATAGATTATTTTTTATTTACACGTCATCGTCTAGGATAGACCTATACAAAAACCTTTTATGTAAAAAAAACGATTAAATATTAACTGGAATAAATACGGACATTAACCAAGCGAGGTCGAACCAGGTCGAACTTATTACTGAAAATGCAAAAATAGGAAGAAAATCAAATAGAAATTCAAAACATCTTTATTTTTTGAGGATCTTTATTTTTTAAATTCTATCAACAATCTTTTGTCTAATAAAGACTCCATCAGCAGCTATGATGGCAAGTTGTGTATCTCGCATAGATGCGACAAGGCGTGCGCATTAGTCAGTTCAATATCATCCCATACCCGTGCACAATGTGATCTAAGAGCTTCAGGGTTTACTTCGTTCTAACAATCCCAGCGTTGAACCATTATGCCCCACAGATTTTCAATCGGGTTCATATCTGCTGACCGAGTAGGCCATTGAATGAGATGAATGTCACGGTGCACGTTGAAACTCGCCATAGAAGACCGGGCCGAGTGTATCGGTGCATTATCCTGAACGTAATCAAATTCTGCTGCAGGATACACTACGCGCACAGGAGAGAGCATCACATCTTCCAAAAGCGACAAATAATTATACGCAGAAGCCCTACTTTCTAACGACGTCAGTTCTCCGTCATCGCATCGTCGTGGCCCATTTACCCCCATAAGAAAAAAAAGCTTGATAATGAGCCATATAGTTCCTCTTCCGATTTGATTCGATTTAAAAGGTTTTTCGTCGGTAAATATAACAATCGACCAATGAAAATCTAGATATTGTTGTACAAAATTAAGTTTTGTTGTGAGGTTTGATTTCCACTTTAACTAGCATGATGTCTGTAGTGTAGCTCCGCTAGATGCAAAGTTCGTCGAGCCGTCCGAGGACTCACATCATACAAAGCAGCAAACTGACTACTTGATCTGAAGCCGTGCTCTTCGTATGTCGAACCATATCAGTTATTTGCCCGGCGGCGGTTAGTATCGGCCGTCGAAGTCCTGAATTGCTTCTATGATCAGTTATTTGCCCATCTTCGCCATGACACCGAGTCCAAAATCTCACAGTGAATCGAGATAAATTGAGTTCTCGTGTTATAACACTAATATTCAAGCTATCTTTGCCAAAAAATTTTTAATATAATTCACACATATTTTTGATAAATGTCAGTGTAACAAATGCAATTATGTCAACTTTTAATGTAAGAAATCAGTTTCATCATCAAAAAGTCATGAATACTTTTTTGTTAGAATAGAAGCTTCACAACTATTAAAAAGTATTATGTACCTAGATATAGCAATTTAGACTTTACTGCACAAAGTTTGATAAAGAATCTAATTTGAAAACTGATAAACATTTTTAGACCGCTACTGTACACGCAATAATCTGACACTTTAGTTGAAGTAAGTACGGGATATAGGTGACAACCTGCATTTCGCAAGGCTACGCATCTCGCTACGAGGCTCACTTCGCTACGCGCCGTGCTACGGCGTAGCTCGCAGTGTGCTACGACGTAACGTTTCTTATGGGATCAAAACCGCTCGATTAATTATGCTTTTAGTGAAACCGTTATCAAGCCGGAACATATCGATATCGCGGCCCCGGCACAGAGGCAACGGAAGGAACACGGGTGGGTTTTAGTCAGTAAGCCGCAACATATTATTGCACCCAATTTGTCCCGTTTTCCCATATTGTATAACTACTGCATAATGTTATTTATCATTTTATAACAAGTACGTATATATTGCTGTATAATAAAACATAGTTCTTGCTTACTCCGCATTCGCTTCGATGTAGTGAGCTTGCAGCGTTCCTCATTTCATATTCTCTCAATGGATAATACTCGTAATGATTTATTACTACCACCAGGCGAGAATTTTTATATAACACGTGACCTAAAGCAGTACTCATAGTGTTTATTGCAAAAGGCTAAACAGAAAATATTTTGGATTGATTTATATGTGGATAGTAGATTCAATTAGTTCTTGCCAAAATTGTAGGTCACACTTAACTCGTGGGTATCATTGGGCTGAGGGATGACGTCATGAGGAAAACGATAGCATTCTGTGTTCATAACAAACTGCGATCGCCAATTTGTATGTGAAGCGGTGATTAAAGCAACAATCTTCTGCTGCAATCGTTCGCTGTAGCGATATTTCTGTGATAGTCAAATTGTCTCGACATGATAGTTATAAATCAGAAATAACATTTTGTGTTATTAACAGCATTTTATTTATAAAATGGAATTCTGATGCATATCTTTATATTCTCCATTAACAAGAAATAACCTCAGCATTCACGAAGTAGGTACCTCTAACTTGTCTTGAGCGGTAATAACAGCCACAACAAGTAGTATGTTTACAAGATTTCCTGTGTAACAAACTGTAATTCTTGGGGACAGCCACATTTACGGCGAGTTGATTTTCAGCACCGGAAGCTCCACCATGTTGCGTGGACTGAGTAGCGGAAAAGGCGAAACCTTACTTCCGGTCAAAGTAGCCCGTTAATATATTTCTTATTTCTCTTTTATATTACTAAGTGAAGCAAAGAAATATGAACAGACCGTATCTATCCAATGAGATATACTTCCTTATAGCGTACTTTCATGATAATGTAGATATTTGACCCTACTGTGATTTGAATCAGAAACCTTGCCGACAGAAAAATCTTACAATTCGAACCCTGGATCAGTATAAAGCTGATAGTTTGTTAGTGAGTTTAGTTGTGTGCCAGATATAAACAATTGGGAGCGTTGTCATAAAAGTTAATAAAGCAATAAGGTCAGGCCAGTAAACTCCCCGCTGCACGCGCTCGCAGCTCGCTCTGACTCCAACTATTTTTGTTCACGTCTCTTTTGAGTGTTTCCTATCGAAGTTGCTTCTACTGTTCCTTTGTAAATGATTAAGTATTTGAACAATGTTTTTCTTCTGAGAAAAGAAGGAGAGTCGACATATTATCGATGTTCCAGCGAACCTCCGTGGGATCGCAACAATAACAAAGAAAAGGAGCAAAACTTTTGACTGATCAGGTATTGCCCAGTTTCTTAGTTCAGTAACAAATCGTGTTCCTTACCGATTGGGAAATTTTGATTTGTTTGACTGGTTCTTAGAAAAGATTTTGCAGATTTTTTTACATCTAAACGTTTTTAACTTCGTGGTTTAATAGAATATCGTAGGAACCCTACTTTGCTATGCTTTGCTTTATTATTGGTGAAAATGCCAATTAAAGTTGGTATGTCATTAAGAATCTAGCATGAGTAATTTAAAAATAAAAATGTCGGTCAGTGAAACGTATTACTGTTATAAAAAAAAAAGTACAACATTATATAACGTACCGTACTGTAAACAATAAACTGTGGCACACGAAAACTATTACCACACATAATTAGAACTAATAGGTGTACCTATAAACTGTATATAGTGCCCTTCATTTACAAACAGTACGATAAGATCTGTCCTTACGTAAATAAGTCGGTGCATACTAATGTGAGTCAATAAATCTGCATAATTCACACCGAAATAAAATAGAAAAGAAAGTGTCAAGTAAGTTTTATTGGGACCATGGTATCGTTGTAAAATTTACGAGGGTACCTCTAGTCTCGCCGTAAAATGTATTTGGTGGGCGGTAAGACAAGGCTTGGAGTAGGCAGTAAATGGAGTGATGATTCCAACGAACGTCATTGTCACTTACGCAAAATACCGTCGTTGTAGTCATCATTTACCCTAGATGAGTTGATAATATACAATTGCTATATTACTCGTAAATATGTACCGTGTATATGCATCTAGCTTCATCTTTCTGACTGACCGACCCCTTGACAATTCAAAAGTGCCTGTAATTGGTTAATTTGAAATAAATACTTGATTAACCTCAAACACGTATTTACTGTTTCCAAAAAATACTGATTTGTTGTTATTTTGATTCGATACAAGTTGTGCAACATCATAATGAAAATGTCTTAAGATGTGCGACGAGCGTCTCATGACAATCATTTCTTTTCCGTACTCTACGATCCCCTTACTGACGAGGCGAATATGCGCATTCCATTTACTAATTACTCTGTGGGTCAAAGCGGCCATATTGCGTGTGCCGGGACCCAAGACCCGTCACCCGCCACCTGTAATTACAAACATAAACCTCTACCTGTGTACAAATAGTTTAATGAAAGGGTGTTTAGTTACGTCACCCGTTACTTACCTGCAGCCCTTGATGAGTTAATGCTGACAAATTAAGAAGTTACTTTATGACACGTGGTTTAGTCACCCTTACGAACAACATTTTTGTATCACGTAGTTACCCACCCCACAAATGCATTTTGGCAGTTGGTCATCAAAGAACAACGACCTGCCTAATTACTTTAATCAAACAATCCTATGAAAATTTGCCGTTGAAGTGCGTAATCACACAATTGGTAACAATCAGTTTAGTGTAATTATGACGGTGGATTGTAGCTGCACGTTCTGAATACGATTACCTAACGTTTACTCCGAGATTACCATGATTAATCCGATAATATGAGAAGGGATCGTTGTTCCTTAGTACCTACTAGGTATACACGAAATCAACTAAATCTATAGGGTAGTCTACATCCAAATGCAGATCTAGTCAATTAAAATAACGACTGTTTCAATTTCAAGCTATTATATTTGTTACCACATACTTATCTCTCTCTTCCTGGCTATATATCCAGGAGTGTGGGAAAGATATCCCACATGGTAGTGGGGTCAGAATTCCTGATTAATTATTATTAGTTGATTATCAATCAAGGTGGTCGTGGAACTAAAATTTAAATCAGTAAATACCGTTTTCTTTTCATAAAGTTCCTTTTAAATTGAAAAATATATAAATTCCAATCGTACGAATTTTGAGTAGGTACCTTAGTTTATGGGTCGCCCCAGTAAATCTATCTGGGACGGCGCGCGTGTCGTCATTTTATGACTTTTGAGTCGGTAAAGATATTATTATTGGAATATCAATTATAGTGGTGAAAGGTTTGACTTAAATACGATTATACGATAGCTTTTTACGTGTTTCGCAACCATTTTGAATTGTCACAAGAAATCTACTTAGAAACTCCGGTACCCAAATGTACCTACTCGGTTTTAGGATAGTATACATAGATGGTAATATTAGTCACTATTTTATAATAGTGCAAGGTTATGGTTGTAACCTTATCGGGCACATTTCTATTTCCAACCAATTCTTCTAATCTTGCAACTTAGAATTTGTTTATCAGAAAATGTTACTTTGGTGGACCTGAAAATGATACCATAGTACTATTTACGGGTCCACCAAAGTATAATTTTATATGGAAAAAACCGGCGAAGGGCGAATCGGACCACGCACAATGAAGGGTTCCGTAGTTGGGATGAATTTATCCCAAGAACAAACTTAACATTGTAATTGAAGTAGTGATAGCCTAATGGTATGACCGTCATACTGCCAAGTCATAAGTCTCGAGTTCGAACCCGAGGCACGCACCTCTGACTTTTCAGATTCATGTGCGTATTGTATAATTATCACTTGCTTCAAAAATGGTGAAGGAAAACATCGTGAGGAAACCGACATGCCTGAGAGATATATTTCTCGACGGCATGTGGAGCCAAGTCTGCCTAAGGGCGGCTTTAAAACTCTGACACCAGGTTAGTCACTAACCACACGAAAAAGAAGATTGTAATTGAAAAACATGTTCTCCCATAGGTACGTAATGTATTGCAGAACTTGTTTTTGCAACTGCAAATGTAAGTTGGTCGATTATTACTCGTTAACTTGTAGAGCCTACTTAGCTGTGATAGTTTTCCTTTTAACTTCGTTATATATACTACTGCTGTGTTTTTTTTTATAAATCCAAATCCGTGAATTTTTTCACATAGCCAAAACCAACCATTTAGCTGGCAGGTACAACACACTTGACTATAACAAAAATTTGCACATGTTACGCAAACGGATTCCTGAATCAAAAAATTACACCCCACACCATGGGATAGACGAGAAAAAAAATAAAACATGGTCACGCGTGAGGGAGGTAACCTAAACAATTGCATTCATGATTTTATTTTACCACTTTGTCGGCGTGATTAATATGTATACCCATGCCATTACAGCTTTCTAGTACTAAGAGTCTCTGAGCTAAGCCGCGGACAGACGGAAAGACGGAGATGGCGAAACTATAAGGGTTCCTTGTTGACTACGGAACTCTGAAAAGGAACAATATTTCGTATAGAAACTTTAAACTGGGCGTATCATACGCCCGAAACTTTGGGCATGTAGCGCAATTGTGAATACGTTCTATACAAAGCATAGTTTCTTTTTCTCTGATGATATAGACTTCAAGCTCGTCTGTCACGCGTGACATCACAGAACAATTACGACAATATTTGTATAAACATTCCATCGCAACTCGATATTTGTGTTATAGGAGTAGAATAAATAGGAGGAGCAACTTCTGAGTGTAGCCAGTGAGTGAGTCCCGAGAGAGCGGGGGGGGGGGGGGGGAGCGCTATCCTCCTCTCAAATTATTCATTAACTTAGACGAGCACTCTGTGCGTTCACCGTCACTATTTGTGGTTGGCTAACGTTTATTAGTTCTAGCTTTGATTCCTACAGTACCTAGAACTAGATTTGTTTTAAAAATATACGTTTTTTACATGTTAGATGTAGTTTGTTTTAAATTCTTATGTTCAAAACTCGAATGAACGTGTGAACGAATATCAGATTTGTAATGTAAAATGTTCTGACGTGCAAACCTATCTATTGTCCCGCAATTTTGTTCTATTTGTCTGCATGACTAGTTGGTAAAGTCTCTTTTTGTTCATTTTTCCAGACAGCAGCTGTCCTCGCTGGAGCCGCAGCTCGCCACAATGGAGCTCATTATCTTGCGCCGGCTCCAACTCACCCAACTGAAAGGTACCGCACCCTAATGCCAACTATTTTCACATTACACACAACGCTTCCATGCAAATGACCCTCACATCAATGAAACTCCGCTCCAAATAAACCTACGTCACTATCGCTCTATTACGAAATACCTTTCCATTGAGTTTTTTTGCGGCAGGCTTAGTAAGCTAGTTCTAAAAATAACGCAATGAATTGTGTAACGACAATTTGTGTTGGTTTTTTGATGCTGTGGTAGTAGTGTTCCAGACGTCAGCTGATGCGTGTCGTGGCGGCCTCTCCAGATCAATAGTTTGGGAATAGACGCTATGCTGTAACGTTCCTTTGTCGGCGACTACAGACTCTCAGCGTTTCGTCCTTACTATTTTATGTTAGAAACTGATTTTGATTACTGTAGCATACTCCAACTTTTTTAATGGCAACAAGAAAAAAAAACCGGCCAACTGCGTGTCGGACCACGCACAATGAAGGGTTCCGTAGTTGGGATGAATTTATCCCAAGAACAAACTTAACATTGTCCGTATGGGAGAACATGTTTTTCAAACTGCAAATTTATGTACCAACTTTGCTGTTTGAAAAACATGTTGTCCATTATTACTCGTTTACCTGTAAAGCCTACTTAGCTGTGATAGTTTTCCTTTTAACTTCGTTATATATACTACTGCTGTGTTTTTTTTAATAAATCCAAGTACGCTCCAATTATTTAGCTGGCAGGGGGGGGGACACTATACTCTAACAAAAATTAGTAATTTAAAGCTTAATATTTCGCAAACGGATCCCTGAATTGAAAATTGGTTTTCACGCACCCACATGAACGACCTGTCCAACGACAGCCCACACCACAGGATAGACGAAAAAAAAATCCCCACTTACCGTGTAGGGGAGGTTTACCCTGAAAAAAATATTTTCTTGTTTTTATTTTACCACTACATTTACCATCGGCGAGATAAATGCGAGTATGTATACCCAGGCCAAATTACACCTTTCTAGTCCTAACAATCTCTGAGCTAAGTCGCGGTCAGACAGACAGACAGACGGACATGGCAAAACTATATGGGTTCCTTGTTTAGAAAAAATAACCAACACGTATGTTTATTAGTTTCTAGCTATGCAAAGTGCCTATCTAAACGGAATACGCAAAAAAGATTATGTGCAAAATTTATTTCTAAAAAGTATTTCATTATTTCGGCACCCTATTTGCGATCCCAATTTTATTATGTCACACTAAGAACGTAAGCAAAATACATAATTCTTGGTAAATTAGAGGCAAAACGGCCTCCGCGCCTGATGGGCAATATTAAGTAGATTAATAAACTTTGTTGAGAAGATCGTTAAAGTACGATATTATGTAGGACTTTCCTGTTACCGGGCGATCGATTCACTAGACGGACTTACGGGTTTTTCCATCAGCGTGTCAGGGATTAGCCGAGTATTGCTTCCTTAGCTTACGTCTACGTCGTCTAGGTACGTGCTGACGTACCAGATTATCTGGTATTAGTGATCGATGGACTGATAATAGGTATCGAGCATCGAACTTTAGTTAATAGATACTCGGACCTATTTTACGGGGACTAATGAATTGTACGATGTATTTACTAGTTCTATTATTTCGAGAACTAATATAGGCTACCCCGTTAGTCCAGTAGTTGCAAGTTCTACTGATGAGTGGTCCTGGGTTCGATTCCCAGGTCGGGCCAAGTGTTATTGAATTTTTCCAACAGGAATTTCTCAGTCGCAGACAGGAGTCTGGATTTGTGCCCGGTTGATGGCTATAGGCTCGCCCCCTATTACATGGGACTTAAACATAACTGGCGAAATGTGGGTGTACTATAGGAACACCTCTGCCTAACCCTGCGGGGAATTTATACATATGAATTGAATTGTAGCATATTTTTACCAGTTCCATTATATTGGGAAATGAAACAAGTTGAGCACATTAAATTGGTAATCTTGCAACTATTTGAATGTCTTGAAAGTCAGCGCTACAATATAGGTCAATGGTTGCATTTGACAAATTTATTTCGAAAGACGGAAACCGATTTGAAGGCATTGAAAATCTTGCATACAAAACAACCTACATTTCTATTTCGATTCCAATTTACATATTCTTCGAAATTCGTATAACAATGTTGATCGATTTCTCGTTGACACGTAGGTTTATCATTACAGATAATACTGATGGTATCTTTTACCTACGGAGGAATTCTTTGGATCCAGTAATTGTGTGCACTTATTAGAGGTGGATCGTTTAACCCAAACTCAGGTCGAGTGCGGGTTACGATGTCGATAAGACACGGTGTCCCTCTATTGGTGAGATTGCTTTTTACTGAAAGGTCCGGTCATGCTCGCATACCTAGGTTACGCCGCGCCTCGGCTCTTAAGACGTTTATAGATAGTGCCATCCACAGACGCGCCCCACTCTTCTCCCTAATCGCTATAGTTATCTACTTTCAAAACACAAATTATACACACTCACATGTCTATGTACATAACAGCTATACACTGTACTGTGTGGGCTGAATAGTATTTTCATATGAATACGGAATGTAAAGGATTAACTGCGGTCAGTTTTCATTGTTATTATACAAATGATAATAGCCCGCTACGTCATTAGAATCGCAAATTGTACGTTAAAGTTTTGTATAATTATAACACATAGCATCAATCAGAATTCTGTTTAAACTTGGATCATGGTTGTTGCTGTTCCAACGTCTTCTACCTGGTTTATTCAGTCTTGTTGTTAGGAAAAGTTGTTCAAGCAAGAAGACGTGCTTTCAACTAGATTTGTACACAAGCCAGCTGCCGCAGCCGTTCGACTCTTTGATGCGGCGAAATACTGGGGTTTCGCAAAGTTATTACCCTCACAACCTTCGTGATGGCAACTTTACAGAGTATGAAGTATTCTTACTATACTTTCTGATGCTGGCATCAACACATCTTCTAAAGATCTTTTAATTAGAACTGGTTAAGAGATGGTAAAGGCTGTTCTATTAGCTAAGAACAAGAGTTAAAGCTTTATAGTTTGTTTAAGACGGTGTAATAAAAAGGTTATATAAGCTATTGTTCATGAAGTAACGCTCGTAATCTTAGGAACTCGTAAATAGCGTTTATAAGTACTGCTAATGGCAGCCGAGCCATTTTTCTCAAGAAATAAACATGCGAAAGCATTTAACTGCAAATCACTCGTAGCATTAAATATAGCCGAGTTCCGCGATTCGTAGGTGCACGCTACGAGGAGCGCTACGCTGCTACGAAGAGCTGCTACGACGCGCGATTAAAATCTTACGAGTTCTCGAAGTCCCTAACTATGTAGCAACAAAGGCATTTATTAGTTTTAGGAAGTTTAACACTATTAACGGTTTTGATATTTAAGTATGTTATAGTAAGTTGAAGTTATGATACATAACTTTACTTTTCATGAAGTTCTAACTTTCGTATTGTGAAATCAAAACGGTAAACTGTATCAAAAATATCCTAAATCAAATCTTATCAGTACTTGATTTTTTTCGATCATGTCAAAAGTAAACAACAGCTGTTTTTTAAAGATTTTAAATTTGAACATAATTGTGACAATAAATACTTAGGTTTCATGCAAGTTTTAGTTAATAAACATAATATTTAAAAAGAAGATTTGGTAAGATAACAGTGATGTAAAATATTCTATCAGTGCGGCTGGCGCGCGTGACTGAGCGGTAGTTAGACGTAGATATTATTATTGATTTTCTCTTTACTCGTATAACTGTGGGACTTGATTCTTTCTACCCCGGTAGGTAAAAAACTTAGTTCTTACGTAACATCTCAATATTGCATTGTGTTTGGCTGTTTCTACCATTTGTATGAAAATCACGACGACCGCATTTTCTACATTACCATTTGGAACTAGGTGTGAGTCAGATAAAAAAGTTTTATGTAGTCTATTTACGAGTGTTTTATGTAAAGTGTGGGTGTTGAATCGCGTGTCAGATGGTTTAACTAGGCGGTGCGGCGGTGGCGTGTGTGTGGCGTGCTGCAGCGCCGTGCCCGCGCCGGAGGGGTGCCGGTGCCACGATACCGGTGCACGCTGCACTGCGTCGGGCCGTACTTCGCTCCACCAATTCATGTTCATACGTCACTGCCTCCGTTATCGGGTTTCCGGTGGCGTGTGCAGCAATACCATTTTATACAAGAATAATCTATGCAAACCGCTGAGGTAAACGAACCTCACTGTTTAGTATTCAGATCCACTTAAAACGTAACTGGCGGCACAATCGGCATGGAGTGCCGCTTTAGTGCCGAAAGCGTCACACAATTACAGCTGTGTTTTAGACATCTATTGAATGTTAACAAAGGAATCCGCCAAAACAATTGTGCTCCCCGATTCAATCTTTTACAAATTTACATATTTGTTTACACTCCATCGACTTCGCAATAACAAATACCTAACGAATTAGCTTTTCACATTGTAATTGATTTTAATCACGTGGAATTGAAATAGAATGACCTACATGAATAGTAAACATACTTTTAGTTTCCTTGGCTTTTTAAATTTTGTTTGAAGGTCGTGAAAGCTATTTGAGAACACAAACTTGATTCAACCTTTTCGACACTCGATACTAAGATATTTATAGTGTCTGATACGAGATTATTATTCTTTTACGGAAAGTGGATAAAGCAAACGTAAAATATGTGTATTCAAATGAAGTTCTAGGAGGGTTTGGTGATATATTGTATGGCATAAGTTGACACTATTCAGTGGGGAAGGGGTTACGTGGTATCTCCGTCGATTGCGAGGAGCCTTTACTCGATGTTCCCTTGTTGTCACGAAACGGAGCTCGGTACACACACGCACGCGTACTCTGTATACCTAGACTTGACTTGTATCCACTGTAGCGTATCAGCGAGCGTGATGTTCATACTATATTATTATAAAATGGAATGTTTCAAACAGATAGTTTACATTTTTCACTTACTACAATGATATTTGCCTGCTCTTTGTACTCGTGTTTACATTCATTGTTAAACTTTTTACTATGGACCTGTTTTCTATAAAAAAGAGTATTCACAACACTTTATAGCGATGCTGTTGCATGCAATTTAATTCAGAACTATCTTTCGCATTTTTTTATTACAACAGTTCAATTTCGTGACGTAATTTGTTTTTGTTCTATCATACCAAATTAGGATACTTACAACATGTAGATATAATATAGCTTAGTTGTATATCCTTTTTATTAAAACACGAATGATCCTAATCTTAGGGTAACAAGCGGAAAATTAATTAGGAGCGATAAGCGTGTTTGTCGTGATAATTAGTAGTAAAGTCTGCGTGTTAACGTCAACATTGTAACGTTACGTACATAGCAGAAGCGTGACGCAGGTGTTTATCTACTTGTACAGATGTATCGATGTTATATTGTTTATTAGAGATGAAAGGTTTACCGTTTTGACTAATGAAGGACGTGTTTTTGGTATGATATCGGAAGTTTATAATACCTTATTTATATTTTAGAACAGTGAGACTCAGTAAATTAATGAGTTTTACAAATTGAATATTAATATTTTTTAACAAGTTCTAAGAAAAGCTCTTTTTGTTTGTATTTCTCAAAGTATGCGTTTTTTAAAACATTAAAACAATAAAAGGTTCTTAAAGTATATTTACCTATGAATGCCATTACTAACAAAACTATACGCGAATCATGAATCAAATTCGATAGTAATTTTATGTCTACGCCATTAAGACGTAGGTACATTCGGCTAAAGGACAAAGTTTGTGAAGCCTCCTTGACATCACAAGGGCCACGCAGTTCTCCAGAGATAGTTGCGAACCTAAGTTCGGCAAGGGGGGGCTAGTTTTAATGAAAAGGACGGCTTGGTTCAGCTTATTGGTCCGCCCTATTAACAGCATTAATAGTTAAATCGGGGATTCAACTTTATCAATCACTTTGCTGGTTCACTTTGTTGGTTTGCTGATTTTGCTGGTTGGTTTGCAATCACTCAGTCGTACGCTAGCTTCACATTCAGCGATATGTGTTCTCTAGTGCAAAACAGCGTATTGTCAATGCAGCAATCGTAAAAATGAATCAGTACATTCTTTATCCTTTACTATTCCTTATTTTTACATACTCTAGTTTTCAAAGTCATAAAAGTAGGTTATGCACATACACATTTCCTTCAAAAAACAAAATATATTATCTAAACCATATTCCACGTCCATCATTACATCGAAGGCAGACAGCACAGAGGATGTAACTACAATCTAAATAAGACAAGAGTGCACGTACACGAAGCTAAATTCAATTTACTGTACTGCAAGTGCCCTCAAACGACTGCCGTTAAAGTTACGAAGTCGTATCGTCGCCAACAAACGTCACTACACGTCTACAATAGTCACTTGAGGTACACTTAGTACTACATAGTTGCATGTTGTTGAACTAATTCTAGATTCCAGTGAAATTCGCGTGAAGAGACTGTTTATTACTACAAGAATGAGTAACGCCGAAATACGTAAAGCTGGAGTAGTTAAGAGTTTGAGTTTCAAGAGCTGTACCTAGTTCGTCGAGCGCCTTAAGTTTTTGAGAGCGCTTCACTGCTTTCCCGTTGTTGTGAGTTAATATGATATGACATTACGTCATGAGTTCCCTAAAATAGATAGGTATATTCTATTTGTTTCGACTATAAAACAAAAATAAAATTATAAAGGAACAACGAAAATATAGCTACTGGCACGCAATGCCACGGGAAATATTCAAGATGTGTCCAAAGTTAATTAACCTTGTATGAAGTTCGGAAAAAGTTGAATTACCGATCGCAGTTTCTAAAATACATGGAAACAGAATTACAACTTTAACTTGTGACGAAAGAAAACAAGAGAAGATATATTGATAACAACGATGCTGCAGATCTACTGTTTTCGGTATACTTTTAGAACGAATTAAACGTTTTAACATCACCAGGGTATCGACTATAATCGGTTGCTTATTTTAAGTAGGTTTCGTTGTTTCACAATCTTAACAAAAACGTTCCATAAATTACAAATAATAACTTGGTAGTATTTCATAATTTGGAAAAGTACCAATTTCAGTCAGAAATGTGTAAGGCCGTCCAAACTTTTGGCAATCTAAGAATATTTTCAGTCAGACTGCTTTAAAAGCTTCCACGGTCTATGGCGAAAATAAATTCAAAATACTCTTAAAAATGCAGGTAACAAATGGCACATTTTTTTGGCAAGTAAGCGGACATCGGCGTTTCTCCCGCTCCAAAGTTGAGACGGCATCGCGGCAGGGCGACACTTGTCTTACAAGTGCTGGACTCGCCACAGTTAACAATGGGCTGAGGGCTCTAACCAACCAGACAGTCAACAATAGAAAATTATAGCACAAAATTGTAATTACATAACATCTGTTTGTTCGTTACATCTACAGAGACATAACGTCATTATTACCGAATAATGACGCAACTCCCCCAAAAGTTCTTTTTTAACCCTGATCCCATGTGGCGGGCTATATAAGACTGATTGATGGGTATTAAGCGTATGTACGACTACGAGGAGGTACAGCGCACACGACCGTTTATGTAAGCATTGCAACTAATGAGCGCGGCGAGACCGGACGCTCTCACATTTCCATGACGTGTGTAACGAGCCTTTGATGACACTCATCGCCACATAACACTCAACATTGCCTTTTTGCTGAATTCATTTGCAGGAAACTGTTATAAATGGTAATTGAAATTTAATTAACACTGTGGGGGCGGGACACTCTTAACTCACATGTTAATAGGTTAGTTGTTGTTCTGATCAATGAGTGCTTTAGTTGTGTCTGGACATTAAATGGAAACCTAAAACTATACTTTGTCAAGTGGTGGAATGATCAGACAAAGTAGCATAAACTTGTCTTAATTTATTCAGAGCGTCATGTAGATAGAATAATCGTCAACAAAATATGTTCCTCATTAGTTATAATAAAACCGGTTGGGTTCAATAATTATTAATGTTAACTTGGTACATACTAATAATGACGGAATACGATTTAGCACGGCGTATGTATATTCTGCGGGGGCTATTGGTTGATCCTAGTTGTTATTCTGCGAAGGCTATTGGTTAACCCTAGCCGTTATTCTGCGGAGGCTATTGGTTGATCCTGGTTATTATTCTGCGGAGGCAATTGGTTGATCCTAGCCGTTATTCTGCGGAGGCAATTGGTTGATCCTAGCCGTTATTCTGCGGAGGCTATTCGTTGATCCTAGTCGTTATTTGAGTAATTAATACATACGTATACCTACTCAGCTAATGATCGCGTTCCACTCGCTTTTAATTACCTTATAACCGTAGAACTAAGACTGCCTCGTTGGTCTAGTGGTCGAAAGTGCTACTGCTAAGCATGAGGTCCCAGGTTCGATTCCCGGGTCGGGAAAAGTGTTATTGGGTTTTCTGTCTGGAATTTCTCAGTAGCGGCCCGGAGTCTGGATTTGTGCCCGATTGATGGCAAGAGGTTCGCCCCCTATTACGTGGGACTTAAACATAACTGGTGAAATGTGGGTGAACTATAGGTATACCTCTGCCTAACCCGCCGGTAAAATACAAGCGTGATGTTATATTATGTTATATCCCTAGAAATTCAAAACCGTCTCCACAGGAATAATGCGTTTCAAAGTATCTGGAATTTGGATCAGAAGACAGAAAACAATTAGTTTCGATTTCGTGGTATCGAAAAAAGACTGATTGTGTAGTTCTGTGAATTGTAAAAAATATATTGTGTACCGTTCATTTACGGACGGTATCACGGTACACGTATTTTTTTCAGTATTTTCAGCACACGCATTGACGATAAATCCTTCAGTTTTGTATGTAGATTAAATTATTCCGTTTCCAAATTAACAAATAATACGTGAAAGATTAATTCTTTGTGAATTGTAAATGAAAAGTGGATTTATTTATTATTTGCAACTACGGAGAACTTGTGAACTTGTTGAAATATATTTAAATATGCATTTATGTAGATATTTTATTAAGGGAGTTATTACAGTAAACCTATTTGCTTTTTAGGGTTTCGTACCTCAAAAGGAAAATAACGGAAACCTTATAAGAGATAAGGCTGTCCGTCTGTCACAGCCAATTTACTCCGAATCTACTGTACCAATTTAGTTGAAATTTAGTACACATATGAATTTCTGTGACCCAAATACGGATGTGTGCCGTAAATAAATTAATTTTGTGTATGGGGCATTTCAGTAGGAAATAAAATAAAAAAGTTTTGCAAAATGCACGTGTGACATATCAAATGAAAGGGCTTGTTGTGAGGATCTCAATATTTAAGTTTTTTTATTATTTTTTATAGTTTTTTATTATTATTAATTAATTTTTTAATTTTTTTAATTTTATAATAAATACTTTTATAGATATTTAAAAAAAAAATACCATTACCCCTTTCCCTTCCATTGACCCTTATCTCCGAAACCACTGAGCCTAAAATATAGAAAAAATGGTTCTTCACTCATAGATTCAAGGAAAACTTATAAGAAGTCTATGGTCTTAAAATAACATGTTAGATCTCTCAATATTGTGTGTACAAACTTACATTTGCAGTTGGAATGTATGGGGCAACATGTTTTTCAATTAAGATTTGTTAAGTTTATACTTGGTTTAAATTCATCGCAACTACGGAACCTTTCAAAGTGCGTGGTCCGCCACGCACTTGGCCGGTTTTTTTTAAATATCATAGGTTTACTTCTGGAGAACCTTTCATGTGTGCATATCTATCCTATACTATTAAACGAGCAATATTTGTATATATATTTATAATGACGTTCTGGAAAACGGCTCTAACGATTTCGATGAAAGTTGCACTATAGGGGTTTACGGGGGCGAAAAATCGATCTAGCTAGGTCTCATATCTGGGAAATTTCGTTTTCTCCGTATTTTCACCCGAGCAGAGGTCGGTCGCCCGAACTTCAAAACAAGATGTCTCAAGAATGTCATTATGTCATTACATGGCAGCATGGAATTAGTAAGTACCTACTATCATGGCAGCATGGAATTAGTATGAACTATTCCGTACTATAAAATGAGCATGCTCTATTTTCAGCAGAGTAGAGCTCGGTCGCCCAGGTACTTATTATTTAAAGCACCTACAATTTGTTTTGTACAATTCAAAGATTCCAATGGTTAGCACGTTCATTATTTCCAGTAGCTAAATTGGGATTGATCGACATTTAAAAAATACAGGTTAAAGTTAGCTATAGGCCTATAGTATCGACCAAAAGCGGCAAGAATGCCTGTGTTTATTTTGTTTCCTCAATTTATTGTATAAATACTGTAAGTGTTTATTTATATAAACCGATTTATGGACAAAAACAGTTACTCTGTATTCTAAATTACATTAGTTCTAAAACAGAACAAGTCGTATACATATAGACATCTAGGTCATTACCTAGTATAATCCTAGGTTTATGATTTTTTACTTAATGTTATAATAGGATGTAGGTACGCATAATTACATTATGGTTGGGTAATTGATGGCCTATGTATCGTTACGTAAGATAATATGAATTTTGTAACCCAACATAACAGGATTATTGATCTACGTGACGTATGTATACGATATGTATATTCAATAGTGCTGTTAGGCAAAGTCACACGGCGTTCAATCAATCTGCCTAACCCAACTATGATGGGGTCGGCTTCCAGTCTAACCGGATGCAGCTGAATACCAGTATTTTACATGGAGCGACTGCCTATCTGACCTCCACAACCCAGTAACTGGGTAATACGATATCCCTTGGTAAGACTGGTGTCAGACTTTCGGGCTTCTGACGACTCGTAACGACTGTCAAAGATCCATGAATGACAGCCGGGACCAACGGCTTAATGTGCTTTCCGAGGGACGGAGGATTCTCGGTATGTAAAGATGGTCACCCATCCACTGACCAACCCCGGCAAGCGTAGCTTAACCTGATGGATCGACCAGTGCGGCTGTTGTTACTTAGCCACGAGCTCCTCTAATCAACGTCACACGGCGTTCACTAGTACGATAATTTACGGTCTAATTTTTGGATCACATGGCAGTTTCATGCTGCATTTATTTTTAACCGTTTGAATAGTGGGATATTTTGTGATGTGATCCCAACTATTAACCGTAAAATATTTTACTTATCATCGCCGTGTGAACGGGGCCTAACAATCTCTGACTATAGGTAGCTACTAATTTGTTTGATGTTCGTGCTTGCTTAGATTTTGACATCCTCTCATCTTACTCAAATAGACCGCTGTTTTATTACTACGGTGACCTTACAGAGAGAGTCACACAGCTGTTACACTTGTTTATTTACTTCCCTATCAAGATCACCATAAAAACAAAGTAAATTGTTCTAGGACGTGTTTCCAAAGCCAGCTAAGTGCGACTTGGGAAACTCATGATTGCTTCGTATTTCCGCCGATTACTTTTCAAACTTCCTAATACAAGCTTTGTGACTAGTTGTATATTGTGGACTTAATTCGGTTGCGCACTGTACTTGTAATCATGGGCGTACCCAGCTTATGGCCCAGGGGGGGCAAAACAGAAATTTATAAAGCCCACACATGGTATACCCTACATGTAGTGTGTAGGGGAAACTCCTTCAGGAAATCCTAAGCTATAGGTAGTAAAATAAATTAACTGTGTGCTTGCTTGCTGCGCTCGCGTATTTTGCATGATACGAGTACAACAACATGAGCTGCCGCGCATCGCGGTTTTTTTTAAATTAATGCATAATAGTATTGTTATTGTAAAGTAAGTCTTAATGTGACTATTTATCGACAACATTAGGTACCTAGGCATACAAAATCCAGGGGGGGGGGGGCAGCTGCCCTCCCCTGCCCCCCCTGGGTACACCCATGCATGCTTGTAATCGTAATGCCTATGGTACACGATTCAACCAAATTGATCAAATTTTATTGAAAAGTGCAGCAAGGAAAACTTTGGCCGTCATAGAATGATACACATTTATGTTTTCACGATTCAATTTGGTAGCTTCGTCCAAATCAAAAGGCATAAGTAAACCGTGTATTGTGACCATAACGGTTTGTGTACAATATTATGCTACTGTACAAAAATATTTAGCCAAGGATCAATGTGATTACGAAAGATAAGCTTTTATTCTTTCTTTTTGTTGAGCGTCTCTGACTTGGCAAAGTCCACGTTTTTTGTGCGAAGGCTGAATCAGCGCCATGACGTCCGGCTGTCCTATGACGTCATGAAGGGTTCTATGACGTCATACGCAAATATATTAACCGAATCTCTTGTTTGCGGGAAGCAGTCATTTGTTAGATGGATAATTTCGTCCATTCATTGATATGGGAATAGAATTGTGGTTAGACGATAACATACAGAATTGTAATAATTATGATCATTATTTGAATGAAATACAAACAAAATTAAGTTTTAGTTCGCTATGTTTTTCTAAAGAAAATATTTAAGGCAGGTAGAATAAAATTGACACGCACACCTTGAAACTTTTACATATACAGTAGTAAGTAGGTATAGTAGTCAAGAATTAAATATTGACAAGTCTGTACTGTACACCTATGTATCAAAGTCGCACGATCGAAGCCTTTCTGACATGTCATTTAATACGCCTGCGAACGTGTTTTTTCCTTGAGATTAACTCAAGGAAAAAACACGTACTACAACAATTACGGAATATTCTGTCACACCAGGAAATAAAATTTGTGTATATTCCAACGACACGGACGATGTCACGGAAATAGTTCCATTCGTTCCTGATTATGTACCATTTTTCATATTTAACGAGTCGCAATGGCGAAGCTTTAGTTTTCGGAATCGTAGGAACGTGGATCAAGAGACCAACATTTTTCGAATTCAAGGACCATACTATTAAGCATTTAAAGACGTCGTTTATGTTCACAGGTCTCTTTGAGACACTATGTTAAAATATCTGAGTAATAGGAGTTTGTTGGTTCTCCAGAGCGTTTAGTTAATTTTATTGTTAAAAAGTATTGCTTATGTACGGGAAATGCAATAAAATGTGGGCTTCATCCCGGACCTACAAGTTGCAAGAGTGAAGTGGAGACGGGTATATTGCATTGCTTGCAAATTGCATTTTAAAATGGAGCATTGTAGCCGGTCGAAGCTATGTATCTATCGCAATAATATTGTTTGTGAACGGCATGGCGCATAGTACGAGTATTGCTCTATGCCGTTGTCAGTACCTACTTATAAGAACACGCTATTTGAAATTAACCAAAGCAAAATTTCCTTCTGTTAAAAATGTTTACGAACATTAGTAAACATTTTCTAAACAAACATTTGATCATTACATATTAGTGTTAGAAAATATATTTTAACATTTTTAACAGCAGTTTGGGAGCACTATAGCTCCCAAACTGCTGTTAAAAATGTTAAAATATATTACTAACTAATATTAAGAATGCGAAAGTGAGTTTGTTTGTTCGTTACGCTTTCATGCTAAAACGGCTGAACAGATTTGAATGAAACTTGGCACATGGGTAGACCTGACCTGGATTGGGACATAGAATACTCTTTATGCCGATATTCTCAAGGGATCAAGACTTATGCGGGTGAAACCGCGGCGCGCAGCTAGTACACAATACATTATTTTGTTTTTATGTCATATCCGAGTGTGCATAGTGCCGCAATCGGGTGTAGCAAAAACAGTATCATTGAAGATCCGCGGTATGGCTCCCTGCAAGGTCATACAAGCGTAATAAAACATAAGTAGGTATTGGAAGAGTAGTGATAAAAATCAAAGCGAATTCACACGATTCGTGAAAATCGTTGCTCAAGATATGAAACTCTGAAAATAAATAATAGGATCTATTTACTTTTGCTATTTCTGACGCTATATCGTTGTAGACGCAGAAACTATATTGAGCTTTCCACAATGTTACAGCCACACAATCCGCACAAAGCCAGCCTAAAAAAGGGAAGGACAGTTAGTTATCAGCATAATAACATAAATGCATAACACATTAACTTGGTGTTTCTATAGTCGTTCATATTCTCCCGAGAAAAAGGGAGATAATAATACTATGTCACATCGCAAGCCGCGAAGTAAAAAGCCCATGTTTGGGGCCGACCCTAAGCTATTTAAGTAGAATATAGCCTCTTTTTACCAGTCTCTGTCCTCTGTATGTAAAGGCGTGTTTATTACATAAAGCTTTTGTAAATAATACCTCGTAGTGTCGAAGGTAAAATGAGAATGAGAAGGGAAAATGAGACCCAAGCTTTTACAATATTACAAAAATATGATAAAGTAAGGGTAATCTGTGAAAACAATTATTTAGGTATATTTGGCATTGTACTCGTATGTCGAATTTAGTTTTGGTCCTACATTAAAATTATTGTTGTTATAAAAATATATATTGAATGACTTTAATACTTGTGTAATTTAAACCGACGACAGTTCAATTAGGTACTTACATCAATTTCATATTTGAATCTTCATAGAAAACCTGCTAAGTTAAAATGAAAATAGTAACGAAGTAGCAAAATAGTCTTTCTCGACAGGCTTTGTTATATTTTATTATCCATCAAATAAAAAGGTTACATAGCTGCACGTCTAACAGGGTCTATGATATGCTCGTAAATTGGCTAAATCTTCGCCCGAGCACTCGGAAGGGTCGCCTGTAATGTTTGATGTTGACAAAGGTAGATGGAAGTACCGTCACAGAGTGTCGAAGTTCAGGCTCTCAATTGCATATTTAACGAGAGCTCACTAACTGCTCGCGATACCGGAGACGAAGAGGTACTCCGCACCTAATTGAATCTCGCTGGTAATTGGATCTCCCTATTTTTAGCACTATACACTTAACTGCCGTTTCGTCGTTTGTCGAGATATCGCAGTTTTTTTCACCAGTTCGCGGAGATGGGTCATAATCTCGCGGGACTCACCGTCTTCATATTACATTTCATTGAGCTTTTCTAGTGGTTATGGACGAATTTTCTAAAAATAGCGCCGGGGATTGAAAGTGGGCCCAAAAGTTTAATGTTTGGAACGAAACTGTCTCCAGTCCGATTTGGGAATTGGTGTTTACCTTTTTGCACGTGTCGTTAGAGATTATATTTTTTGGGCAGCCACAGACTTTCTTCTAAATGTTCCATGTACGAGTAGGTACACTCATTTTTGATCATGGTTACACGATGGTCCAATATGACCTCTCGACATTTTGACTCATGTTTGTATCGATCGAATTATATTATTTGACACTAAAGTCGAAACAAATTCGATACGATTCGATTCAGAACTCGAAAAGGTCGGAATTAAGCACACTCGTCTATCTTCTACATAGCTATAGGAAATACGTTAGGAACCAAAGTTTAGAACTAGGCAGGCTAGCCACTATCCATGTCGCCATTCCAACAATGTTCGGTGGGTCTAACTGTTTTATAAATTAAAAATAGTTTAGTCGCCAAACGGCAGCGGCGGCATGTTCAACATTACTTAAATAGTTTCCGCAATGAACGAGCCATTCATTGGCGTTGAGGATCTACTACGTCCATACAAACTTCATGTTCCGAATTACGGCGTACGTAAGATGATGTATGTATTTGTGCGGCCGTACATTGTCTTGCAAGTTATTTATTAGAAAATTATGCTTAGATTCGCGGAAGGAAGCGGGAAAGGGTAAGAGGATGGAATATCTCTTTCTATTCAGAGATGGCCTTCAGATACCAGCGGTTTAATGGGATTGCCTTTGATCTTTCTTGCTTTATCTTTTGTTTGTTTTTTGGTTTTACTCTTAGAGTTGTTATATACTCTAAGGTTTTACTTCATCGGAAAATTAAAACAACAATGGCATGCCTATACAGAATCCAGGCAGAAGTCATGGTTATTGTATGCGTTTAGGTACTAAGTTATTACGTTCAAGGCTGGCGATGGGCCGATTACTAAGCAAGATAGGACCATGTTTCCATTAATTTCAGATATTGGTTGGAGACTGAATTGGTAATATTTATCTTTTTTACCGTCCGTTCCCAAAAATTATCACGAAAGTATTTCTGTCGATGGGAAGGTTACATTTTACTATATTCTGGTGTGATCTCATTATATTTGCTCACTAACACCTTGTCGGAACGGAATCGGGTAATCAGTTCGATATCGACCGGGAGAAGCCTTCCAATGAATATTTTATCGTAGAATTTTATTGAGAATGAGAACGTATCAATAGAAGTAATATCGACAGTCGGCTTTATAATATGAGCTGAGCCCAATAGTTATATTTTCAGCTTTCTGTAACGACTTAGACCCAGATTTGTGCCTTCAAACAATACCACTAAGCCAGTAATAAAGCGAAGTATAAAAAAATACCTAAACGAAATATCCGGTAAGACTCAATAAACAGGCGTTTTAGGTTAAAAATAGATCTGGTCCGTTTGTGTGGCCTTCCAAGCAATAGCTACCCGATCCCAGGAGGCGTGGGTGGAGGCGCGGGCGGGGTGCGGGGGCCGCGGGTACCCCACACACCCATAGACATGATTTATTCCCGTGGAGATCGTTTCCACAGAAAATATTTAATAAGGTCAGAAATATTATACATGTAATGGATAATTAGGACAATTTTTATAATGTCCAGATTTAATTATTTACAGCGGTACATCCGCAGTTTCACACGGTTATAGCTTCCTTGCAAAAAGACTCGGTCATAAAAAGCATCTGTTATGAATTTGGTCGTTTTTACGACCATTCACTCGACCCTACCGCCATTGAGAACTGTATTAAATTATGTTTATATTTTCTTTTGCTTTAAAAAGGAGGTAAGTATACAAACCACACTATAGGTACCTTAGTACCGTACAGACGCGTGTCTACGTAACGGGTTAGGTCGTAATGCCAGCACTGATACGTTGATAGCCCCCGCTTAAGCACAACTCCCCGCGAGCACTACACAACTTGCACGGAGCGATAAGCACCTGATTTATTTTGTTTTTCCTTTTGTTTCCATCACGGTATACTTCTACTTTTGTAGATACGTGGTATGTGGTATCTGTAGTTAATATGTCTGTCTCCATCGTAGTGATTAATTTACTATAATTTTTACGAATAGTCAGTATCATTTAATTTTTTGTCTATTGTTTAATTTTCTTTTCGATTTTCTCAAGCAACAACTGAGTCGAGGCCAGTGATTTAGATAATGGCTTTTCTGCTGGCTTACTAGGGTTGCAAACGATATAAGCGGTCTAGTGCAACAACGTAAGTATGACCGAACATAGGTACACATCCCCAGATCCTCCTTTGAATACGCCGAATGAATTGACCGTGCTTTGCGTAGCAGCGTAGCGTATGAATGGACTGGCCACCAATTGATTAAAAGTAAACGCCAATTCTAGAAAGTGGCTCTAGAATGCATAGTAGTGGAAATGTCATGTTATTCCCTCTCTCCCCGAGCGATAACCTAAGTTCATCAACACTAATGAAGCCTCATGATGGTTGTTATTGGCACAAAGCCTCTACACGTGTCGCCGCTCGCTCGGCTCCATGAACAAAACAAACGCTTAATTGCAATTAAATAATTGCATGAACTAATTTCTAATCTGGTGTTGCCAACACTAATTAATCACTTGAGTGATTCAATCAAACGGAGTGCTCTGATCGATATGTTGAACATCAATATACTTTTGTTTTCTCGATATCAGTGGGGAACGAGGAAAAAAAGTTATGATAATTTTTCTCATAAAAAGTTTAGTTTATTTCAGAAAAACAGCATTTTTTGTAGATTTTTTTACTAAATTGCTAATGAAACAGTATAAACGTTGTTTTTAGTTTTAAATAACGAGCAGTTTACGTTTTAACGGACGAACGGACAAACATGTTGACCAGTGAATAGATATTCACTGGTCAACATGTTTTGTCCAAATATTTATCCGAAAAATGTATTCCAATAAAAAAATACAATAAGAATAATTGAAAATCACTACATTTTATCAAGCAGACATGATACAGCGAAAATTGTTGTAATTACAATTTGTAATATGCAGCTGTAGTGCAACAGAGAGGATGAATTTAATTACTCAGTTTATTTGTGTTCGACACCGACTATCTAGCGAACATAGTGCTTGAAATATTATTAATTCATTCGTAAAAACGTGCATAATGACAAACAATTTTACTATCGGAGCTATTTGATTAACGAGATTCTATCTTCTGCTCACTTTATTACATTTGCTCGTACATAAGTATGTTAACTGAATAGTACATTATGATACAAGTGTGTAATGATCAATACACATGCGTTTTATACTAAGATTTTCAACACACTTGCGAGGAAAATAACAGAGTTTTTGTAAGAACTAATGCTACAATAACGTTATTATAGAGATGATACATTCAGATTTATAAAGTTCAACTGACCTTTGTTGCCTACTGACTATTTGGAACTTCTTTCAAAAACTTTTTAACTTTGGTTGCTGACAATACTTTAGAATCCGTATTTTTGATAATAATTAACCGTACACCGAAAACGTTAAAAAATATTTACGAGAAATGGAGCGCTGGTTTTGATTTATCCGCCGCGCAAAACGCGCGCAGGTGTAAATAAAGGCACTGGCAATACCGCTAAACAGCATATATACATTTTTTAATAAATACAAAATAATGTTTTGAATACGTATTATTCTGTTCATTTATCATATTTTATTTATTTACACAGTAGGCATAAAAAGGCATGAAGTCTCTTTGATGAGATTAAAAAAAGCGCACATCTCCGGCTAGTAAATAGTTAGCACTAGTGCGGCACATAAAAAGTACGCGTGTTTAATACAATGCATTATGAAACTAAAAGCGATTCATTGAGCCACTTTACGAGCAAGAGTGTTAAAAAGTATTTTAAGCTTATATGAGGTATTTTTAAAGCGCAGGCTCTCGCAGATAACGTTGAAAAAAAGAAAATGAATAGTGTTTTAATGCAAGCCAAATGTCGCTTAGTCAGCAGTTAACTTTGCCCAGAACCAAATGTTCAGATAATGTAATAGAAGAAAGAATCATAGTTTCTCAGATACTTATCTCAAGATAACAGCAAAAAGCCTTGGGCCCGGGCCCCATATCGTTGGATCGGTAAAGTAAGCTATCACTATCCCAATATTTTCTTACCCTTGTCAAAATATGTTCGATGGTTTTCTATTTTATATGGTCTTCTTTTCCATACAATATCTTAAATGCAGTTTTCATGTTGCCAGTGTGAATATGAAACTATAATAATTATGCTGCCATTTTTTATATCAATTCGTGGGCGAATATAAAAAATTCAATTCACTAATAGAATTTAGCGTGGGTATTTTAAAATCCAATTCATTACCGCTCAGTTTTTATGGACGTTTATGAGTTGAAAACTGCATTATTCATTTAAAGTCTCTGTATTTCAAAGTAACTTACCGATAAAAGAATTTTTAAACGTGATCCAACAATTTATGCGACTAATGCAAACAAACTTGGGTGCTTTGTTACAGTAACGTTATTTTCCTTCGCGTAAGTACACTTTATTAGGTTTTTATCCATGACCCGGGATTAGCATGAATACGGTATGTATTCTGTTTCGTATCTGGATTAGTTCCGCTCTGCTTCCCAAAATTCTTTGAGAAACGCGTGAATGCTCGTTGGAATGTCGTATCTATTGTAAATCCCGAATATTTAAAATAAGATAATTCAAAGTCGTGCTGGCATTGCATTATTCGTATACTATGAATGGTATATTCTCGATGGCATGTGAAGCCAAGTCAGAGGTACATGGGCGGCATAAAAACTCTGACACCACGTTAGTCACTAACTACACGAAAGAGAAAGAAAAAATATGAATGGTTCACTAAATTGACATCCCGTTCTGCATTTGAAGGATTGCAAAGCACAGACGACAGTCACTGTTGCCTATTCATTCTACGTCATTCATTAGTTATACCCACATTAGCCTACAGACATTTGCAATCTATTTTCATCTTTATTTTCTTCTGTCTACGAACCCTCTACTCTGGACCCTGTTAAATGGCAACCATCTGGTCGCAATCCAAATAGCTTTTCTTGCATGGCCGAAATCTGTCTATCTACGGAAGCTGTACGCGCGGCATTAGAATCTTTAGATTCGTCTAAAGGGGCCGGACCAGACGGCTTACCATCCAGCTTTTTCATAAGAACACGTGATAGCTTGTGTACTGCATTACATATAATTTTTAATAAATGTTTGCGAGCGGGTTTTTTGCTGCAATTTGGAAACGTGCGTTTATAACCCCTGTTTATAAGGCTGGTGACAAGAACAATGTAGAGAATTATCTCCCCATCTCTATCCTCTCTACTTTGTCTAAGGTTTTCGAGAGTCTTGTGCATGACGCCGTGTACCCCCACATTCATCAGCTTATATTACCCGAGCAACACGGTTTCGTCAAACGTCGTTCAACCGCAACTAATCTGTTAGTATTTACCAACTACTTGTTTGAAAAATTGGACCAAAACGTTCAAGTGGACGCTGTGTACACGGACTTTCAGAAAGCTTTCGATAGGGTGGATCATACATTGCTTTTTAGAAAAAATTGCTTTCAATGGAATACGTGGTAATTTGCTTAGATGGTTTGTGTCATATATTTATAACAGGACCCAAAAAATTGTTCTTAATGGTTACGAGTCAGACTCTATATTTGTTACATCTGGCGTACCACAGGGATCTATTTTGGGCCCTCTTCTCTTCATAATATTTATTAATGACATTAAACAATGTTTTATCAACTGTAAGTTTTTAATATACGCGGATGATATAAAAATATACAGATCTTGCAAGAATATACAAGACTGTCTACTTCTTCAAATGGACCTAGATAGATTGTATACATACTGTAACAATAATAGGCTCTTTCTCAGTCTATCAAAATGTCATGCAATCTCATATTTACCAAAAAGAGAAATAAAATAAATTTTAATTATTCAATTAATAACGCACTCTTAAATGATGTTAGCTTTGTTCGTGACTTAGGTGTCACACTGGATGCCAGTTTGCACTTCGACAAACATGTTGATAATATAGTTAACAAGGCGTATCAGATGTATGGTTTCGTCATGATATCGTCGTGTGACTTTATGCGGCCCTCTACGTTCTTATTGCTTTATAAGACTTTGGTACGATCCCAGTTGGAATATGCCGTCCCAATCTGGAACCCTTTCTACGACAAATACGGCACTAGAATTGAAAGGGTACAGAAGAAGTTCTTACGGTCTATGAACTATAAGTGCTTCCAATCAAAGGTTCCTTACGTGCAACTACTGAAACGGTATGGCGTTCTGGATTTGGGATCCAGGCGGCTGTTACTTGGTGTTATGACACTGCACGGCATATGCAATAACAAATTTGACTGTATTGACCTTACAAACAAATTGTGTTACAAGGTACCCAGAAGTGTTATTCGAAGGGGGGTGCGCGTGCCTCAACTGTTCCATACAGACATACATATGCAGGACTAACGCTGGGGAACCTGCACCTCTTCGTCGCCTTGTTGATTCTTATAACACGCATTTTTTTGAACTTGATATATTTTGTCTATCGAAGCAATTATTTAAGAAAATGGCTTTGGACATTTCGTTTTGTTTAGCGAGTAATTTAAGTTAAATTAAGCTAAGTAACACAGCAATATTGTGGCAGCGACTATTGTTTTATTTTTCCTTATTTTTTTATCACTTGTCTTCAGCACTTCTTTTGATCTTTAGTTAAAACGTGGACAATGGTGTGGGTTACATGTTTGTTAAATCTTAGTTTAATTATTTCTCTGTATTTTTTAGCATGTAATTGTTTTTAGTCCCTAATAAATAAATAAATATACCGTGGAAGACTCAATAATATTGACTGCGTAGTAAAGAAATAACATTATTTGTGTTCCACAAACATTGTACGTATGTTTGTAAAGGCAGAGATTTCTAAGAAAATTCTCCTTTCATTTAATATAGATAAATGGAGAAACATCACGAATACAAATTGATTTCTCTAAACAAATATTTATTGGAATAAGATTAATGTTCGTACAATTGCTTTGTTAGATAGCCCGTGTTTTACGATCAGTCGAAATACGGCTTTAGAAGACGTCCAAGTGGGATTGTGTGAGTCAAGTAGCAAGTTTTGGAGGTAATATAGCGTTATACGACTATCGATCATGAACATACGAGCCGTAGGCCCAGTTTATAGCTCATCGGAGCTGACAGAGCGGCCGAGCGAGCGTGTGCCACAAGACAAATGTTACAATATAACACGAACCAATTAATAATACTGTCAATCTATCTACATCGGCATTCCACCGTCCAATTTGTGACCTATTTAAACCAATATTTGGTAACGAATGTATTGTACTACCTTTATCTATTTCTAGGTATAATTATTGGATTAAGTACTTCGCAGTTAGAAGTACTTCAAATAATGTTTACTAAGGTACCTATTAGGTACCCTGTACCATAGGTACATTACATAATCAGTATTACACATCTGTATCTAATAGTATAAAGTATTTATACTTAACCAAATACCAAATAATGCTACCTAGATTTAATTAATCTATTAAATCGCGGCCCCTTTTTAATAAAAACCAAAAATTTGATCATCCAATAATCCATATAAAGTCGGTTAAAAAGTGTACATGCATTCTTTCTTCCTTTATATTCGCAACTTCCAATCCCTATTAATGTCTATCAGAGTGACGGCTAATATACGTACTTATAACGGGGAGCTAATTATATTACGCGAGACAGCTGGCTCACCGCGCTCGCTGAACCTCTCATTTAACCTGAACTTAGCGTCATACGAAAACCGTCAGCTGTCTTGTTAATAAGCAGTTCAATATTCGCCGGGGAAATATTTCCACTGCAAAATATATGTCAGATACAGTGTTGTTTTTCACATCTCAGGGCAATTCATCTTACTCGTTGAGATTCTGTCTTACATTAATAAGTGAGGGCGTTGCATTTTTTATGAATTCCAAAGTAAACAATCTGTATGAGTGCCCGGGATTTATGAGCACGTGACCTTCAAGAAAATGAGGCGCTCCACCGATGTAGGGAGAGCCACGAGCGAGAGCGTGCCCCTCCTGAATTAATTTTCCTAATTACAGGTGCCACCTGTCTGCAGGATATTGTTTACACTTAATTAATGTTTACGTTACAGTAACCCTTTATTTAACACTTTGTAAACACAATAAACTATAAGGCTTTCCATTGTGTAAACGACTACTGTAGACCTTCACGAAATTAATATAAATTATAAGTTATTTTTCTAGGTTAAAATTGCTATTGAATTTAAGGCTGAGATTCGATTATGATATCGAACGAGCTGCTATGAAAATGATGAAAGGTTTTCGAAGCAAGATAAGGCTTTCTGATAACGACGAGACGTCCAACCGGGAGTTGTAATTAAACCATTTTTGTTTGACTGCGGTCCGACACTGCGGAGATAACATATTCAAAATAAACCGTTTTGAATCTATTGCGTATTTCCTGCTGTGATGTTGGCAACGTGCGCCGAAATAAAACAATGAGTTGGGGAGAAATCTGGCAATTGTACATTCCCAACACTCGTTGGGAGTGGGAACTTTGTCGATTTCGTGGTAACACTGCAAATGACAGATAGCGACGAGTTGTACATAATTTAGCGGAGGTTATGACGTTACATAAACGCGGCGTGCGACGTGCGGCGTGGGTGCGTCATCCAGCCGTCATTGATTCTACGTACGCCAGTCGATGACACCGCCTAACCAAATAGACAACTGTCTATATCACTGACATTTATGTATTACTTGAAAGCGTTTCACTGATATTCATACCATCGACATTGTTATTATATTTCATTTCGCTGCGTTTTATTTTCAGCTGTTTCAACATCCATTATGTCAAGTTTTATCATTATTTTCTTCCACCAATCAGAAAACATTCAGGCCCATGTAGTTAATTGTTCAAACATTGTCGTTAATTTAAATTGGACGCCGTTAAACAGAATTACTCGTAATTGGGTTTTCTTTCGTTACAGGAATTTTCCAAGGTGTAGGAGTACCTACAACATCATGCCACCTAAGTAAGCTGTTCCTAGAGTTGTTACTTTTATTAATGTGTGCACTTTATTCAATACTTTTGTTGCCAGCAAAGTAAACACACCAGTTAATATATTGTTTTGACAATTTTGTGGTATGATTACCGCTTTTAGCTTTCATTTCGCTGTTTTTATTATGGTTATTTTTAAAGTTGTGTGGTTTTCAAAAATTTACGTCTTGTGTTCGAGTTATTGCAAAAGTTAGTTAAGTAGTGCAAGTTCAAAAACTTATTTTTACAGCAAACATTGAAAACGATTTCAATCGTAAATAAACTTTTTATTTATTTGGGGCGTTACGTGAAATAAAAGCATATTTTATAAGTTGGACGTATAAACACACGTTTGTGAATTGCGACACAAGCAGAATAAATGAAAACAGCTGCCGAGGTAAACACGCCCAAGTATAATTATAAACGCATGGTAGGATTACCGGAACCCTATTTCACCAAGCCTCTGTCTGGCCTTGCTTAATATAAGAGGCAATTTGGCATAGTCCACAATAATAGCTACTACAGATACATAAATACATACTGAAACCAAACAGATACGTAAACGTCGACCCAGTTTAACTTTTAAAAACGTAGTTAAACAGATTTTGTAGATTGCTAAGTTCCGTGTCGCCGATCATTAACTTTCCTGGTAGTTTTATCACTTCACATTTAACCTTATTCTGTTTTAAATGTTAAAAATGTGCGATAGAACGGCTGGGGCCCGCGGGGCCGAGTGGCCCGGGGGCCGGGAGTATCAGCTAGGATTTATTATCACTATTAATCGAGTGGAACTAACTGGTCTCTTCGGTAAGGTGTGTATTGGACTATTGGATTTGGCTTCCATTTTCTATTTGTTTCGCTAATAACGTTTAAGTAGGTATTATTTGTCAACTCAATGAATTTGGAATTAATAGTGCCTAATTACTTTTACCTGCTTTTGTTTTGGCAATTAGGAATATTTCTCTTTTTTTTACACCCAAGCAAAACAACGCTTTACGTTTTTACGCATAATATGTTAACGATTAATATCACGCTTATTTTTACCCAAATTAATTAATTAATTATTAATAAATGATATTTGTTTGTGTAAATAGGTTTTATCAAACATTGTAAACAAGATTTTATTAGTTTAACCTGCTGCATAATACAATGTCGCCCATGGGCATAAGACCACCCGTATTTTTCCAAATATTCATGAAAAATTTAATTCTTTAATATTTTTCATGTTATTCATGAAAAATATAAAAAATTTACCACTAGCGTATATTAGACCATATTATAGACCCATTAGTGTTTGCCGTATCTCCGACGTCGATTCTGTTTATTATTTCTAAAAGCTTGAGTATCGGATTAACTAATCTTTTTTATTAAAAAAGACCTACATTAATTTGCCAGGGACCCGGATATGTGATATATTTTGAACATTATTCGCGGGAACATGGCCGCAGCTACAACATAAAACTGTTATAGTCACTCGAAAACTTTTTCAGTTATAATATGTCGATGTATTTATTGCATGAGGAAGTTGAACAGTTCTATTTTCATATATTTTGGTAAGTATGTGACGGTGCAAGGCAGCGCTTGGTGCAAACTGTCGTTGCACTGTTGAAATGTCTGAAATGTCAGTATTGCACTTTGATAGCCTGTGACGCGTGCAAACGACGTGAAGTTGTGCAATCAACATGTTTAATACATGAGACGGGTTAGCGAAGACGCAGGTAACGTTGCGTGCACTGAAACTTGCTTTAACAACATCTATGCACTATGTACTTATCCGATTTCTAGTGGGTAATTTCTTCGTACTTCTTTAACACATCGTTTTAAAATATTTTGCAAGTATACGAAAAACCAACACAATCATAACAGTTTAGGTATTTTTTAGGGTTGCGTACCCGAAGGGTGCTAAACCGAACCCTATTGATAAGCCTCCACTGTCCGTCTGATTGTCTGTCTGTTTGTCCGTCTGTTTGTCAGCGAACTGTATCTCATGAATCTTAATAGGTAGACAGTTGGAAATTTCACAGATTATGCATTTCTATTGCCGCTATAGCAACAAATAATAAAAATTCAATAAAATTAAAAATTAAAGGAAATTTGAAAAAACAAAAAATTCTAACCCTGGCATGTGGGGTTTCATTGTCTAGAGCTCATCGAGTAAAGAACAAATAATATAAAGTTTTTTTTCATCTTCAAAATAGATGAAATAAGGGGCCGTAAACGTTGTCAGTTTTGTACGAGTTCTATTTGAGATAGAGCTCGGATAACTAAACAAGTTAGGAATTTGAAACTTCTGTATACACTCGTAATAAAAAAATAGTGTAAACGCCGATTCATAAGGTATTTTGTTTAAATATGGGTAATTTTCTGCAACGGCAAAATAACTTTGTAATTCATGGTATCATTATAAAATAAAAATATACCATCGGGATTTAAAAAAAATAAGATATAGAAGAGAAAATAATAATATTCTTCGTTTAGTATTTTTATTTATTTGCTAAATAATGTACGGTGGTACGGAAGCCTTCGTGAGCGAGTCCGACTCGCACTTGGCCGGTTTATATTTTAATGTCGGCTTATCAGATCCTGAGGTTGTCGGTGCAGACGACGTTTTACGATGCAGTGATAGGTACTAAAGAAAACCCGGACGCTTTTACTTGACTGATTTCAGAAGCAAAAAAAAAGCTGATAAAATAATCGTATTTAAAAAAATACAAAGATAATCTTACTTGTAATAGAGTATATGTAGTTAGTAGAGGGATTTGGTGCTCCAAGAATGGAATCGGGTCATTTACAACGTGCCAATTAACTAATTCTCTTGTGATTTGTAACGCGTAGCAATCGGCGTAGCGGCGTAGCAGCGTAGCTGGCTGCTACAACGTTTGTGCTACGAATTTACTTTAATTAGTAGCGATGTTTTATAGTAATTAAACTTTCAAAGGCATAAATTATGATGTAAAAGGAATATTGTGGAAGTAATTACTAATGGTTTTGATACCTTAATATGAACACAAGTTGTTACGCGGTAATTAAAGTGAGGGAAAAGGTGAGTGTCACGTACATAATGTTACTCTGCTAAATTGAACAGCGATCAGCAATTCATCTGATAGCTAGTCACCGTGTCTATAAATTGCCATAATTACTTCCACTAATTATAGTCACTGACCGTTCATTACAAAAATAATTTTGAAGCAATAACTATCAGACTACACCCTCTCTTACTGCTCACGTCTCTTCGAGCTTGAACAAATAAATACCTCGCCAAGGAAGATGTGAATGAAATTTATTAGAAACACGTAAAACAGATAAGAGGTTCCCGAGTTATAAGCGCACTATCTAACAGAGAAATGATGCGCAAAAAATGTCTCATGATGTTTTTGATACAAAAAAGGTTGTGGAATACAGAACGTAGTCTAGTCAAGTGACATAACCACAGTGCATGTTCTAATTTTTCAGTTCAAAACAGTACTCTAATTGCGTAATACACGATCAATCAGAATCTGAATCGTTTTGAAACAGATTGCTACATAAGTTCGAAAAAAAAACCTGACCAACAACGTAAATAACGCAATGAATGTTGTTGAATTGTCAAAATGAAACAGATTAGTAGTAATCGTTTACGAATATATGTTACGTAATTAGATAGCTGAGCTCAGAGGCGCGTTGTGTTTGTACACAACACATACTCATACACTCATACGAGTAGTTGGACGTACGAAACTCACTCACAAGTTCCAAACTAATTTCCTGCGGCACAAAGCAATCGCTGGGGACGTGTGCGCGACTGCCCGATAGACGCGGGACGTCCATCTGATTGATTTTTACTACCCACCTTCAGTTTTTAATTGGTGGAAAGGTACCAGAACTAGTCTTTCGTTCTGCGGTTTAAACCAATCAAAAATATATTCATGACTCGGTAGGCTAAAAGACGGAGAGCTCGGCTTTGTTCATGTCGCAGGTACGACTCCCGCATTGAACTTGTTTTGCTTGGGTGCGTTGTTAGTTTTGTTGTCTGTTTAAAAATACGAAAGATACGGGAGAAGTATTTTCGCACATACTATAGTATTCATGATGTGGCGTTTTTTTAATAAATGAAAATAAGGTAAAAAGAAAAAGAGATTAGTCAGCGTTCCCAGTTATTTTCGCTCTTCCAAACGTTGCTATCTACCTTTTTTGTTTTATTTGTTTTGCCGGAACTTTTACTATACTACGAAACGTGTGGTAATATCCTGAAAAACTTTTTCCGACATCACACGACAACAATGTACCATCACGTTTCCCTTAGGAGGTCATGTTTCCCCAGTCAACATTTTAGGAGCTTTTATTTTTTTAATTTGGTAAATTCATTGCAATCAACACAAACATGAAACAACTTTTTATTTTTTATGTGTGCAGTAAAATATAACGTGTGTCTTGTGTCTCGGGAATCGTGGCCGACGGTCAGGGGACGTCGTGTTATTCGTTCTTCGTTGATATTGTCAGTAATCATTTGACGTCACACAAGTAACTATCTTTACATCTTTTTATACCATATACCTATTTTTAATAAACTTGACATAACATAACGTGACGCCGGTATTCCCCGAAGGCATAAGTAGAGGTGTACAGTAACAATAGTTCTTGGTTTGGATTCCCAGGTTGGGCAAAGTGTTATTGGGTTTTTCAATTAGGAATTCCTCAGTAGCCGCCCGGAGTCTGCATTTGTAGCCGGTAAAATTAAACAATCCACTATAAAAATAAGTCTAATTTGTATCTCCTTTTCCAGTAGTAACAGTTATTTATATACTTAATTAGCCAGAGAAGAAAGTTTAACGATATACTTAATGAACATTATAAACAGGTGTTACAAAATTGTCCGTCGTACGTTATATTAGCGTGCGGACAGCTAGCTAGTTACCTTACTTGTACCAGAATATCAGCTCCGGTATACTAGTAGCCAACTAGGAGCTTTACTTGTTTAAATATTTTAATATGATAATTTTATTATGTATGTTGAGGTACATAATTTTATAAAAATTATATTAAGGGAATATTTTTACTAATTAGATTCGTAAATATTGTAATAAGATCTACTTTTTATACTTTTATATGTGAATATTATTGATACGAGTTTAAGCAATGTCAGGTGACCATATTAGCAGTCATAGAGGCACAAGCTGCAGTTTCTCGCCGTATGCAAACTCGATCCATCTATCTACCAATCATGTTGGTTCTCTCAGGAGGAAGGCAAAAGTGGCCGCTTACGCGGTACGTCAATTAGTTCAAACGGAATGCAGTGTGTATCTGTATAGTGTAGAAAAACGTATTAGGCTAATCACGATATTTGTAAAGAAATGATTGCTTTCATAATAAACACTTTTTTCAAAATACTATTTTTATTTTATTTTTTAACCAGAACTGTTAAGCCTTTGGCCTTCATCTCAGCTGATGGTAAGTAGGCCGAAGGTAGAAGCGAGCTTCACCCGGAGTACTCATTCACAGAGGAACTGGCTATCTTACCTCTAACTGCCGAAACCCAATAATGCTGTTAACATTGTTGTTATGGCGACAGACTCAGTTAAGATGTCGGGTAGCTAGACAGGCGGACTTAGCAAGCCCTACCACCAACCAAACCGAGCCGAACATTTTGTTCCCGAACCGAACCCGGGACCTCTAGGTCTGTGACAGGTGGTTTTACCACTAGAGCACAGAGGCGGTTAATTTCTGTTTGAGGAACTTTGGATAACCTGTGGTGGGGCAATTACAGACTGATACCAATATTTATATTAAGGTTGAACTAGTCGCGGGCTTGAACTCACTGGTGGACGTGGCCAAGAAGCACGCTGTCTGACCAAGCATCGTGTCCGACAGAGATTAGTATCAGTGATGAGCAGTTAGATGCTGGTCTACATGCACAACGTCTAGTTTGCACGCACACAAACATCATTCCGAACTATTTTAGTAAAACGGAATGCCTATCGAGTTTTATGAAAAAACCACTGCATAAATCAATTAAAAATAAAGTTTATTAAATTCTTTGATAATTGAGCTTTATCAGTGCCTACTTTTTTTGGAGATTTTACACTTTTTTATTACTTATTTACGCCCAAAGTTGCGTTAAAATTAACTAGAAAAAGGAATTAAAAAAAATACTATTCTGTTTCCGCAAAAACAAAATTAATATTGAGACAAAACGATATCATGTTTAATGTTGGATGTTTGTACTCGTACATCCAAACAGTGGAGTAAACCCCCTCGTAATTTGTATAGAAAAATATCAACTAGTTCCACCTTAATATGTTCACTCTACAGTCAAAATATACTGCATCATACATACATAAAGTCACGCCCTCTGCCCATGTGGGTAAGCAGAAACTACAGAACGCCACCTTCTACGATCCTTACATACACCTTTTGGTTCGTTTACGTTAAAAAAATATAAATATACGGGGTGTCAGGGACATCGATGCGAAGCCGGTTACCATGGATTCAGTACATGATTCTGAACACCCCTGCCTTGAAATGTTTTCTCGGTTATTAAAAAAAATACAGCTGCTCCATACATTTTTACCGCGTAGGTATTAGACTTTTCTATGAAACAGCAGATTTTTTTTTTAATAACCGACGAAAAATTTCAACGCAGGGGTGTTCAGTATCATGTACTGAATCGATGGTAGCCGGCTTCGCGTCGATGTCCCTGCCGACCTGTATGTACCTCATTTAATTACAATAAATCTTACTTCGCTTTAAATACTAATATTAAATTGAACAAAAGGCTAAGCTTTACTACATCTTAGTCACACTGATAATTAATAGTACACCCTCTGCTGTCAATCTTGCGGGAACCGGGCTTGTTTCATTAGTATCCTACAATTGACTGAGGATATTTTGACTTGGCGCTTCGAAACCCTAATGGTATTGTTTGGTGGCTTTAAGTATTGAAGTGAATATGCTACGTAATAATTCACCATTAAAATAGATTCGGTTTCCAGGTCATAGGCCAAAATAAATGGGAGATTTTGTTCGACAGATAATTGCTTTGTATGTAATATAATGATATCATCTGCGTGTAGTTTGAATGGAAGTCAACCGCAAACTATACAAGAAAGGGCTAGTTAATGATTTGGAATGACGCAAAATAAACATCACAAGTAGTTTTCTTAGTCTAAGATCACAAGGCAATGACAGCTACGATTACTGTAGTTCTCGTAACACAGAATGTTGATCAAAACATTGAATTTAGTCACAACCCACTTGACGAAATACCTTATTAATGCGGCCAAAGAAAGGTAACAACGAAAAAACGTAACTCGTAAAATATAAAACAGAATTTATGTGAAAAGTTTTCATTTACAAAAAAAGACGGATTGTGTAACAAATGAGGCGACGGAAAAGGAAAGCTTGTTCGTTTATTTCAATTTTTAAGTTTACGTGACCGCGGTGGGTAAACAACAAACAGCCGGTGCTCGTGAGCTAGGCGAACGGTTCATAAGCTTAGGTAAGAAGTGTTGCCGACATATTTCAGTTCAGTAAATGACCGATTGATGGAACCTAAACCACTGAAACTAGCAATATGAAATGTCGAAAACATGGTTTTAGAGGGCGTAGAGATTTTTCGAAAGTTCTTGTGTGAACGGGACAACACGGCTAGTGGAGTTTGGGTGTGAATAAAGTTACGATCAAAAACAGGTACAGTGAAAACCGTTTATAACGAATTCGCTTAAAATGACGTTCCGGTTATTACGACTAAAAGAGGTCCCAGTATTTCTGTTTACTTAACATAGATTTTGGTTATAACGACTATCGGCTATCACAACCGTAATCCGACGGTCCCTTCGAAGTCGTTATAAACGGTTTTCACAGTAGTCAAATACTGATCATAATGTTACACTACTGGCTCGTTAGTCTAGTGGTCGCGCTGCTGTTGAGTTCGAGGTCCCCAGGTCGGGCAAAGTGTTATTGGATTTTGCCATCAGAAATTTCTCAGTAGCAGCCCGGAGTGTGGATTTGTGCCCGGTTGATGGCAATAGGCTCGCCCCCTATTACATGGGACTTAAACATAACTGGCGAAATGTGGGTGTACTATAGGTACACCTCTGCCTAACCCTTCGGGAAGTACAGGCGTGATGTTATGTAATGTTACACCACGCCTACATTACTCGAAGGGGTCAGTATAGTACATCCATATTTCGCCAGCTATTTTAGAAGGTCAATGTCCTTGGGTGCACTTGCAAAGGGCATACAGGAATAATCGTCGGTTGGTACCTCATTTCGTTAAAAGCATCTGACGAGCCTCTACGATTTGGTTTCGGCCCCTCGTACGCCTTCCATGGGCTGACTTTTGACATTAACCAAACACAAAACCAGACTACAGAGAAGTTTCTATTGTTTAAACGTGGCCATACCTCAAACTCAGCAGTCGCGACACACCAACAAGGCACTCGAAATTCAATAAATCTGCCTAGCCTTCTCACAACTATATTGGGGTCGGCCTCCAGTCTAACCGGATGCAGCTGAATACCTGTATTTTACATGGAGCGAATATGATCTCTACAACCAATATACAATCTGACTTCTACAACCCAGTAACTGGGTAATACCATACCTCTTGGTAAGACTGGTGTCAGACCATCGGGCTTCTGACGACCCATAACGACTGTTAAAGATCCACGAATCACAGCCGTGACCAACGGCTTAACGTGCTTTCCGAGGCGCGGAAGGGTCTTGGTATGTAAAGATGGTCACCCATCCACGGACCAGGTAGCTTAACCTGTTGGATCGACCCGTGCGGCTGTTATTACTTAGCAGCAACCTCCTCAACAAGGCACTCGAAATTAATCCTAATCATAAATAACAGTAATTAAGGTAATTTGGTTGTGTTGTTAACGGCAAAGTATGATCCTTTCTGTTACCCGGATATCGTAATGTTCCACCAGGAGATTATGACAAGCCGCCAGCTGCTTCTCTCCACTAATAACGTAATGCTTCTGCAGAGTAATTTTGTTAGTGCACAGTGCACCCATTATGTCTTATCTCTGAAATCGCTTTAATGTCATTAGTAGAAGGCCTAAGTTCATGCACTTTAGCTTATAGTTATGTAATGATATTCATTCATTTCTATATCAAGTGTCATAATAATAATATTTTCCTACGACTGTATGTATACTGCGCATTCTTTTATGTTCAGCAATAAATATTTACGGTCGAATATGACACCCCTTGATCGATAAACTTTCCAACAATGTTTAGTAAAGGGACATTTTGTAAGTTGCGTTCATTATTTTCTTATCTATAAACGCGCCTCGTCAGTACTTTTCGAGGGCGACCCTTGAAATACCGACGTACCTACTAGACGAAAAATCGGTCAAGGGCACACGTATAATATTAAGGTTTCCTTTCTTCGCAAGTGTGTTTGACTGTCTATATACTGTAATGAATGGTCTAACATTACGAGGGGAAGATATTTTGAGCCATCTATTTACAAGATAATAATGAACTAACTTCAGCAAACAAAATCGACAAAGTTTATGTAATGAGTTTTGGAGAAATTGTTTATCAAAATTGCTTACGTAAATATGAATGACAGCATTCTGTAACACACCCTTTTAAGTTAAATTGATTTGAGCCTGTTGGCAAGATTTTGTACAAATTCATCCCTTGAGGGGATCAAACGAAAAGTTTGAGTTTGTATGTATGCGAACAAAGCCGAAGAGGACACCTAGTATACAGTCTACTCGTTGTTTTGTTCAGTGTCTCGTCAGGCTGTTTACATTTCCCGCACGATTAATTTATTTACGTTATTAATCGTCACTACTAAAGTTTTCTCGTGTCTGTAAATATAAAACATCCATTCCATAAATTAATACTGTCTTTTGTTTGTGCATTTCACGATAAAGTATTCGGTAACTTACGAAACAGACATAAGGTTCAAATTAAACTGATCGACGTGTCTATATTTTATTTAGACATAGACACACCCTACCGTTATTTTAATGATAGATATTTCTAGAATCAAAGTAAATAACGCAAACGGAATTGAGTTTTGAATAAAATTCTGTACTAAATTCAGTCTGCAATATTTTTTCCACTGAAACGTTTTATTGATTTTCATTTTTACGTCGCCCGTATGTGTCCGTGGGATGAAGCGTTTATTTATTTACAAAAAATCCAATACAGGACCTACACTTGCTGTTACTATACGAATATCAACGTTGTTTTGAATTTGTAAGACTATTGGTAGGTACTGAATGTGTAAGACTATTGGTAGGTACTGAATTTGTAAGACTATTGGTAGGTACTGAATTTGTAAGACTATTGGTAGGTACTGAATTTGTAAGACTATTGGTAGGTACTGAATTTGTAAGACTATTGGTAGGTACTGAATTTGTAAGACTATTGGTAGGTACTGAATTTGTAAGACTATTGGTAGGTACTGAATTTGTAAGACTATTGGTAGGTACTGAATTTGTAAGACTATTGGTAGGTACTGAATGTGTAAAATATAATTCTTTAGAAAAATATTACGTATACATATACCGAGAAACATAGCCTGAACAGTAATACCGGCCTTTCAATCCTGTTGCTAAGCCGACCACAACCCTCCAGCCAGAGTGACTATCTGCCTCTTTGTCCATTAAACTTCACAGACGAAGGGTTCCGCGTAATTAGATACTAGCTTTAATTAACAGCACTTTGATATACAACCTACATCACTTGAAAGAGCGGGATTTATACAAAAATATGAAACTTCAGAAGATTTTAGGAACTCTTCTTTGTAAATTTATAAATTCCAAGAATATTTCTTTAGTTTTCTATTTTAATATATTCTGTTGATTTTTTTTATTGGTACTTAGATAATGGCCTTACCTTGGCCTGTGCAAGGTCAAACCATTATCTCTTATTACAACATTTGATTGAGCAGGCTTTAATTCCCCTGCGAGGCTGAGACCGACAATTGCGTTAGGATTTGGACAATTGCGTTAAGACCTTAACAAGAAATAACTTTTAAACAAAACAATAATTAAAAAAATAAAATTGAATATGATAATTATAAATGACCATCAGAAACATCGATAGCACTTATCGTACAGACAATAAATTGATAGCAGAAGTCGGCAGGGCGGGCCGTGATGGTGGGCAGTAATTAATGGCGACCCTCGCTATTTCTGGCTCGAAGGACACGCTCGAACGTGACCAGAATGCATTTATAGGTCGCAAAATAAAAATATGAAATATTAACTCCCATTGTAAAGTTTATAGTCGTGTTGGAAATAAATGTCTTCATGTTTTAGTCTTTATTTTGTGTGCTGAACTCAGCTTGGATTGAGACTGGGATTAGATTGTGATGCGGGTCACAAGACACACAAAAGTTAACGGATACTACTGGAAGTGACTGTTTAGCGAGATGCATATTTGTTTCTTTATGTAAAGGGATAGTGCTGCATACACAGTCAGCTTAGTGATATGGCATCGTGTTTGCCAAATTCAAGAAAAGATTTAATGTTCTCTTGCCTCTTCAATTTTGTAACGTTATAACATTTTTCTACAAAAGCAAAAATCTAAAAATTCCTTTATTTTTCCTACTAAAGACAGGAAGTTAAAGTTCACTCGCAACTCACAATGAATGAGCTGGAATCGCGCAAAACAATATAAATCACAGTTATATTGGATCTAAGGACCGTGATAGTACACAAGAAGTGTCAAGAAGTCAACAGTTCATATAATGAGAACAAAGTGTTTCCCGATAAGTCTTACAAGGGCCAATTTAGAAGTCTTGTGGTCACCAACGATGCGGTTCATTATACATAGATTTAGATAGGTTTAACTACATACGAGTACTAGATGTAAGAAACGGTTATTGAGATTTAGCATTACGGTTTTTTTCGTTATAGCTCGCGATTTAATAGTTGTTTCGTTGTGGCAAAAAAAAGTTGTCAGTAAGCGTTATTTAAATGTGTACACAATTTAGTCATAATCAAACAACAGCGATGATTGTACAAACAGATGCAAAATTGGTTATTAATATTTTGTGTGCCAAACGATTTATTTAAAAGTGCCAAAATATTCATCGAATCGGACTCAAACAACCATTATAAATGTATGGCACAACATGGACATGGAAATAACTAACTGAAAGCAGTTATCAAACTAGGTGTCGATGAAGCCTTTTTTCCTTCGCGTACTAATTCGATTGTATACAAGTAAACAAGTGTTGCTACTACAATTTACTATAGGCTTCTAGCGCAGCAAACTCGCGAATAGTTTGCTTAGGTCGGTTAATAACGTTGTCTTTGTTCCAATTGAGATACCGATGTCCGCAACGGGTATTCGGTAGCGGCTCTCCATTTAGAGAAATAAAGCATTGGTTGCACGGTACCTGGAAACGAGCCAAAATCATTTGTAGCTATTGGAATATGCAGAATTCCAGGTTATTAAGTTAAATCTGTATCATGAGTTAATAAACAGTCCTTTGAGGATCAATTTTATTTGTTCTTGTTTGAATTACATCACTTTTGCGCTCTCGAAAATATGGTTTATTTCGCCTTTAAAAAAAACAAAAGATTTCTAAGACTAATATGTGATTTATAATTTCTTGATAAATAATAAGAAAACAAATGTATGTTTTCTGAAAAGGATTTAAAAAAATAATTAGTTTTTTCAACCTTATTTTTCTGCTATATTTTTTATCGAAGTTGAAAAAAATGGTTCAGCCACATGCAGGTAGACCATATAATGATCTTGATGATATTTTTAAAACTTCAAAATCAAAAGAAATTTCTTGTAAAAAAGTGATCAAACGTCAGTCTCCCGTAATTTTTCGGAAAACTGGTTGCGAATATTTGTGATTTTCCATGAATATTCAACTTATTTGAAAAATCTCTTTCAACCACATGCAAAACAAAGAACTCAACTTTTCAAATCACAAATATTTTTCTTTAAAATCTTTTTCCCTTTCTCACAACGAATGAACAAAATTTATCAAAATCAGCAGATTTCGTGCACGACCTCTTAAAATAGTTTCCAAACTATGATATTGATAATGTGCCATAGATAAATGTTATGCTACGTACCATGCGAGATCATGAGCTGGAATTTAATTTAGATCTCGGTACTTATTCACGAAAACTGTTTGTATGTGTTTGTTAAAACAAAATTGCTTGAACAACAAACGAGTAAAACCAAATACATTCCTGCTGTCTTATTTGCATTTTGTCTTAAATGTGCAGGCATTTAAGTCCCTCGTGACGTGTCCAATGTGTCACAGCACAAGTGACTCAAAGGAGTACACAAGTGACGTTTCTCAGGGTAAATCTAGTAGGTATCGGCAACCCTGACGGAAGCTTCAAAATTACGTTCAATTCTTACTCTGCATATAGATACATAGAGTTATGTACACGTCGCCTTCACGTAGCTTCAGCGGATCTGGTCTAACGAGTAACGATGTAACAGGGAGATTCAATAGGATGTCGGTAGCCTTTGAGCGACGACGTGGCCATGTTAAAATGTAAAATAGCACGTGTGCGCAAACATTTTGGAATCCTTTTTTAAATGTGTATTTTTCTCTTGTCCAGCAATTTTTAAAAAAATAATAAATATTGAAGTTTAAAGCGGGGGGGAATAATGTCAACATGTTATGTGGTCCGACGAGACATTTTTAGTGATAAATATTTTGAGAATGTTGAGACTACAACTATTTATTCCTTAGAACAACCTTCTCGAAACAACTAGAGAATACCCTCAAAGCGAAACAAACACTCAGCCGTCAAGCAGGCCTTTCGTTCATTGATAAATAGCTCTCCTCTCTCCACCATACACGTCAGTGAATAGACTTACATAAAACCAGTACTTCGTGCTATTCGCAGGATAAAGTTTTTGTTGATCTTTTTTGTGAAAGCTTCGTAATCGATCAATGTTTTCAGTGAATCGCTGTCCTGTTGTTATAAGAAGTGGAGGAGGGGAAGGTGGGGTTAAGTGTAAGTCCCTGTTTCTGGCAAAGGAAACACAAGGAAGTGCCAAAAGAACTCCTCGCAAGCTATAAATATTTGTACATATGAATTACGTTATGAAAGGTACGCAACATCATATCCATCATCGTTCCAGTCCCGTTATCCAATGGATGGTGACACTCATTTAATCAAATTTTAAGACAGCCTAACAATTTGTATCTTTGATAAATTGTGACGGAGGCATTTTCATTAATGACAGGTATTTTGAAACGTTGTTTAAAATCTACAAAAAATCTATAATCTGCACGCACACAGTTTTCTGAAGTTTTATAGAGACGGTGTTATTATAATAGTTGGCGTTCTTTCTACGGAATTGCTTTGGTTAAACTATTTAATTAACGACGTGATACATAATACGTAGGTCGCGCTGAGGACGTAAGGGTAAACCGACTCTAAATATTTTTGAGAGAAGCGAAACATTTTGTTAAAATAATTTGCGTATAAACTCACCAGCGGGTACGCGCGTATCACAGCGGCCCTGCTGAAATGCTTTTAGTGAAATAACAAGAATTTTATACTCGTTCCCGGCATCCGCGCCTCTGGCGATGTCCAGACAAGACATGTGAGCTAGGTTACATGTAATAAAGCTCGCATGTGGTCGTCATCGCTTCCTTCGACAAAATCACGAATTACTTTCACGAAAAAGTGCTTAGCACGAGCTTGTTTATTTTATTATGGTGATCGTAATAGTGAATCAATGTAATTAACGTAATAAGATACATTATCTCTCTCATTTTCTGAACCTTTTTCCTGTTTTTCCGCATAAACGAGTAGGTACCTATACGTCTTGGCCTAGCCATCGATTTTGTGAGAGTTCTCGGAATTTGCACGGTCTTGTTAGATAATTGTATATAATTGTTTCTGAATAAAACTATCGTTGCAAGGCTATTGCAAGGTTTGTTTGTTGAAAATTGTTGCATTTATTTCTCTTAGTTATTGTTGTTAGATTGTTATTGATTCTTGATATTTATTAGTTCGACGTTTTTTCGTAATATTTTCTTAATATCGGGATATTCGATATTAGCACAGTATAATGTATGGGTAATAATCCTAACTAATATTATAAATGCGAAACTGAGTTTGTTTGTTACGCTTTCACGCCATACATATCGAAAATGAGCCCTCCGGGAGGGTTGCCGGCATTACGTTTGCGCTAAAGTTCCACCATCGCGGACGGTCAACGGCATTAGGTTTAAAACAGTGTAATAAAACACTCGAATACGAAGTAAAATAGTGTTTTTAGGGAGTCTTGTAGCGTCTTGTATACGTAGTTTACAAACTTTTTTTTTTTTAATAACTATAATCGGGAACAAAAATAAAACCTTGTTAAAATATACATTAGATTTTATTTTCACGGTTTATAATGCTGTATTCGTTAAGAAAAACCTACATTTAAAATGAGCCCTCCGCGAGGGCTTCTGGCATCTCATATACGACTAGGTGAACTCTTCAGGTACTCAGGATCGACACTTATGCGGGTGAAACCACGGGGTGCAGCTAGTATTTATATAATAGTAGATACTTATATTTCATTCAGCTATAGTGAACGCAGAAGGTCACGACGGAGGCTGTAGGCTGTCTTTACGAGCACTGGCCCCGCGCCAACGGCAGCTGCTTTTACACATTGTTACAACGTTTTTCTTAGAGTCGAAACATTACTTAGCTCTTGATTCGTTGTTGCTATAAAGATCAAACGACAGCTATTGAGTTTTTATTCCATTCCTGTTAAACGAGCGATGATTAAACTGCTAAATCAGTTGTCCTACTGCCGACGAGGAAACGACTAGCTATCAACGATTTTCTCGCTCAAGAAACGTACAATAGATTGTAGGTCCTGTGTAAATAAAAGAGATACATATATTAATAGTTCATCGCTGACTGTTCACATCGCCGGCGAGAACTCTCTCTCCACTAGTTTGTCGCAGTGAAAAGACCAATCAAAGAGAGTAATCGCTGAGAGATTCTCGCTGGGTACATACTTACACATACCGGCAATACTTCTATGCCTCCCCGAGCGAGCAAGAGTGGTGCGAGTAATGGACCGTGGCACTCGCGCACTCGCTCAAAGCCAGAGAGGTGACTTATCTTAGATACAAGTATTTGAAATACCGATACAAGAAACGTATTTTATTTTATACTGAAATTAATTTTTCAATTTTAATTTTTTATCTTGGGTTTAGATACATTATTTTGGTATCTTAGTATTTTGTAAATACTAAGTTAGGTAAAATACTTTTATTTATTACGTATGCATTTCTTTTTTACATTTCTGCATTTCTAGTAGCGACAACAACACAGGGTCTACTGCAAAGAACATTAATAGTCAAGAGGTCTACTGGCAGCACAGCTGAGTTATAAATGCTATAATAATTCAATAATAAAGACACCAATGTAAAGAGTTTAAATGTTTATCCTACAAATTTTTTTCCCTACCTTTAGGAGCGACTATTCTTTCTTCTATGAGATTTCATTATCATCCTCCAAAGATGATAATGAAACCACATAGAAGAAAAATTTGTGATAAAATGTTTGAAGAATTGGTCTTGCAATAAAACCTTAAAAATATAATATTTTCTGACATTTACGCGATTAATCATTTGATCACTGTATAGTTAATAAATGTATGTTTTATTTCAAAAAGTTTTTTATACCTTAAAAAAGTATTTAGCAAATACGTATTTTGTATCTTGTATTTCAAATACTATCTTGTATCTGTTATTTCAAATACTATCTTGTATCTGTTATTTCAAATACTATCTTGTATCTGTTATTTCAAATACTATCTTGTATCTGTTATTTCAAATACTATCTTGTATCTGTTATTTCAAATACTATCTTGTATCTGTTATTTCAAATACATTACTTAAAGGTATCTTGCATTTTGTCTTTTTTTGACGTATCTGGTACATCTCTGCTCATAGCCCAGTGACGAAACTATTCGAATACTCACACTGCTCGTTGCTCGCCGACTCGTTTCTAGTTGATAGCTCTACTCGTTTCTCGCTTATCGTCGGCGGTGGGATAACTGCCTTAAGTACCAACATACAGTGCATTGGCTTTCCGGATTGTGTTCATTATTACAAACGGATCACCTTTGTTTCAATTGCACCGCTTCATGGATTCCGTATCCGTTTTTCCATAAAACGTAAATTTAATTCGTTAAATGAGAACGTTTATCGGTTTTACTGGATATATTCGTAGATTTAAAAGATAATAAACACGCCACAAAGTTTTTTTTTTTGCGAACCTTGCGGTTGTATTTATAACAAACAAAAATTTTACATAGAGAGCAATGTTTTGCCGTACTTAGAATCTTGTATGTTAAGAAAATAAAACAGCAAGGCATTTCAAATAAATACCGAAGTTAAGGCCTATTCAAATACAAGCGATATCCACCTTCTGGTTAGTCTCTTTGGACCAGTATCGCTATCAAGCGCGATAGCGATATCGCCTGTATCTGAATAGCAAATTATTTAAAGCGCTTTTCCAGCAGTGTCTATGTAAGTTTTATTCAACTTTTCACTGACAGAACAAGTCGCAACTATTTATAAATTCAACACAGCACCAACATGTACTAGCACATGCGTCTTATCAATTAGCTCATTTGTATACACATTTAGTTCTAAGGGTCTAACTTAAAAAGTGATTTTGTGTAGCGCGATGAATAATTCAGTAGTTGACGCAGCGTATCACTAGAAATAGCTGAGCTTACGTTTACGACGTTAGCGACGTTTGCGACGTTGGCGACGTTGGCGACCCGTGTCACCGTCCGTTGCGATAGTGTCGCGACTATAAGCAAGCTCCTTGAGATTTGGTGTTTCGTTCTGTCGCATCAGTGTCTATTAACAGTCGCTTAGACGAGCTGTGATTGACGATACCCCTATCAAGTATCTAGTAAGACCGTTGACCCGAGTTGTATAGTGTCCTTCATAATAGACCGGACCATCTTTCGGTCGTTAACCTTATCAGATATTTTTTTCATGAAAAGTATCTCGTATTTATTCATAACATTGATTTAGAAACCTTTGAAGATACAAGACCAAATATAGACACAAAATAATCATCCAATTCAATTCTAGCGTCCCATATACTGAGTACATGAATTGAAGCCGTTTGATGTCGAGCATGCACACAAATTGGCTCTCAGTACCGCGCGACCTATTCAAGGAATCAATAGTCGCAATTATGAACGATCAAATGAATCTTTTTTGAGCTGTAAAGCGAGTCCCAGGGCTTTACAGAGACTGCACACAAAGATAATGAATCTGTCAACATGCACAGTCAAAGCGATACTCTGGAATAGTGATGTGATGATTCTTTTACATTCATAGTCGATGTAAAAATTGTCTTGTATTTTTAAATGGGTTAATTGGTTACGTCTTCTTATAGGTATTAGAATCCGTGATGAGTACCTATTTAATGCAGTCATCTGTGCACATCAAAACAGAAAAGTGAAATACTTATTCATTTTCTTTTTAAGTACATAACTTAAGAAGTTAAGTCTCGTGTCAGATTTATAATTTGCACTATAAGGCATCTTTTAAAAGCTTTGCAACTATGTACTTACATAGTATATTCAGTCTGAGAGAACTGACCTGCCTAACTAACAGATAGTTATAGCTTGCAGCTGTTCGGTAACAAGATAACCAGAAATCCAAAAGTCATCCGACACTTATTAAGTTATGAGTTACCTACGTACTTCTGTAGCCTGAATATCATAGCAGTGGATTTGTTATGTCCAGCGCTTATTACGAGTACCTATTTGACCATTATATTACATGCACTACATAAATATTCGGTAGCAAAAGCTTTTGATATGGAAATTCGTACCGGGTTGTATGAATGACCATTATGGCGTTTGTTTTTAATCAAGGACAAGTTTACATTTCTATTTTACAACTAAAATGGTGTGACTAACTATGCGTTATTCTATTAAACATCTTATGATAAGTTCGTGTAATACAAACGCAATTATTAACTACAGATTCGTTGTGAAATGGATATCCAAAGTTAACAAACACAAAAAATGTTTTTAGTCCCCTAAAATTTCCAACAATATTATTGGTGTATTGACTATTGATTCCGTGGCGCGGCGCGATTGTATGAACAAAATAAAAGCATCAAGTGCGCGTATCCGCGCGTCACATCACTAACTTCTCGATCGCTGCACTTCGATATACCACCGCGCTTTGTTTTCTCACCCATTTCAACTTTTGATCTCTAGTGTGATTGTCTGTTTGCTTTTGATCCAGCCAGCTCGGTTTGTGCTGTTTGCGGAAGTTTCCAATCAGACGCGACATGTTATTTTGTTCGTTTCTCTTAATAACTTTTTCGGAGTAAATATTATGTACCTACTGGTCGTACACTCGTACTTTACGCAGCCAGTATTATTAACTTTTGTCTGCACTTCGAATTGAAAGAAAAGAAAGAAAAAGTATTTATTGAGACTCGCACAGGAAATCACAAATTAAACTAAAAACACACTGAACTTATATAAAAAACAATTAAAAAAAACAAATTCATTTCCTACAATATGGAAATATTTACACCATATACGTATATGATTCAGATATGAATTGAATTGAGATATTATTCAGCTAATATGTGTCACCATTTCACGAAAATTAGAGGAATTGCTAATGAATTACTGGGAATTGAAGAAATGAATCGCTGCGAGTGGCCGTTTTAGGCCCCCAGAACAATCCTAAGCCAATACTGCTGCTATAGATACATCCGATACCACTTAAGCAAACTTAAAACATTTGTGCAGCATTGCTCGCTACCATGCTCTTACAAAGTTACAAGATTATAATTATGCATAGAACTTGTACATAAATTAATTCAGTATGGCTTATACCAATTAACCCAACAGGGTAAGGGAACCGGCAAACTGCATTTACTTACGTATGTAGATATGTAGATCTGCAATACAAAGATCCAAAATGGGATTGCCGTTACGATAATAAGGTACAATCGGGTTATTCGAGACGTATCCGAACAAATAAACCGTGCCGGACGTAAAGAATAGTACCATCCCATTTTATTCGAGACGTATCCGAACAAATAAACCGTGCAGGACGTAAAGAATAGTACCATCCTATTTTATTCGAGACGTATCCGAACAAATAAACCGTGCAGGACGTAAAGAATAGTACCATCCTATTTTATTCGAGACGTATCCGAACAACTAAACCGTGCCGGACGTAAAGAATAGTACCGTCCCATTTCTTCCCGTGGCTGTTGTTAAAGGCAACTAAGGGACTCACTAGAGAATGGGCAGCAGCGTTCTCTACGCATTCTAACGCCATACTGCGATCGCCAACCCGCCTGCCAAGCGTGGCGATTATATCCAAATTCAAAAGTCATTTATTCAAACTAGGCTGAGAAATCAGCACTTTTCGAACGTCAAAATTACATAAGACAGTCCCCCAAAAACGCCCACCCTTCACCACTTCCTAGTGTTTGAGCTGGGAAGAAGAAGTGGCGCAACAAACTCCCCAGCAGCACAGCTGTCTGTTCAGTTGAAAAAACTTGATTCTATATAATAGTGCATATTATTATGCTAAAATAATTTACATCACCACAAATTGCAATACAACTCATAAAATAAAAACATTTTAAAGAGTAGATTATGTCAACAATAAATGAAAACAAAATTAAAATAAATTGACTTACAGCCAAATAAAATAATCCAAACAATTATATGCTCATATAGTATCATGTAGTCTAAAATAGTCTAAAATAATTGTTTGTTCATTTTGTTCATTTGTTCAATTGGAGTAGCTTAATTAGTCCCAAGCCTTTTTGTCGTCTAAGTAATCTTTAACTTTAAGAAACCTTTTTGACATAGTTTCTGTTTAATAAATGATTTAAATTTATTGAGGCTCAGTTCTTTGACATGGCTTGGGAGTTTGTTGTAAAAACGTATACTTTGGCACTTAAATGAATTACTAATTTTTTGGAGCCTAGTCTAGTCTAGTCTATAGCAAACCCATTTGGGGGAGGCCTATGTCCTTCAGTCTTTCGGCTGAATGATGATGTTGATGATGATCCGAACAAACGAGTCATTGTGTAATAAGTACGAGTATATATAATTATTAAAAGAACAAATGCCACGAACTGTTTAGCATAGCGGGTTGGTTTTTATCGAATCGATACCGATGTTCATCTTAACACTTTCGACTCCACCCATTTTCATAGAGCTCATACGCCATGCCGCCATATATATTGCAAGTTAACTCCAAGATGGTCACCGGCATTATGTTTGCGCTAAAGTTAACCCTCGAGGAATGTCACTGGCATTAGTTTTGAAATCTTGTTAAATTATATACAACTGATTTCATTTGCACAGTTTATAATGCCGAGTTTGCTAAGAAAAACCTACATTTAAAGTGTGCTCCCGGCATCCCATATGCGACTTGAGTGAACCTTCCAGGAGGGCTCCAGGCACTGATCGTGGAAAGATTTTTCAAAATACCGGGGTTAAAGTTTCAAGCGAACGAAGTCGCGACATACAGTTATTGTAGAAAATGTTATTCTATTTAGATCGGACACGGCAAACTGAATAGAAAATACTGAAGATATCTTTTAGCTTCATCACAAAACGTTTTCTTTTCAAAAATAAACTTTTCCGTGTCACGAGTCACAGCGTTCGCGATAAGTATCTTGTGCCATGCTTGTATTAAAATATTTTTATTACTGCTTTTTACTCGCTCATAAAGAAGCGTTGTATATTGTTCAGTTTAAGGGATATTATTAAATTCTTATGTATGAGGGCACACGTATCTCGAGTAGCGTCATTCACAGTCCGCTTCTCTTCAAATTGAGTTAACTACTTTAGAAAGATTAAGTAACTCCTACACTCCTTTAAATGCCGTGAAACGTGTCCTGAATTCTTGCAAAGAGATTAGAAGTGAGATAAGACTTTGAAAGAAGGGTTGCGGTGGGTTAAGCACACCGTATGTCATATCAAAAAGTACCAACAATATGTTTTTTTTTTCATTAAACCGTTTTCTAATAGAACTATAGCGACTGAGTAGAGTTGTAATCGAGATTCTATTCAATAAGACACATATTTGTATGGAGTGGAAAAACGTAGACTGTATCTATATGTTCATGTTATCGTCAGCTTATTCCTTTCAAATAATTTCAATCGTTTTTTAAACAAATATTCTGCTTGTGAATGATCGATTATAGGTTAGAGTTGGTACATACCACATTTTCCTACGAGTATTCATTGGAACTAATTAACAATTCCCAACAAAATGTTCAGTGACGGACGTCGCACCCAGCTCAGGCTAAATGTTGCCACTCGATACGGAAATTGGGAAAACAGGCAAAATACGTTCCGAACTAGGAACAGCCCACGTCAGCCGCTGAGCAAAGGCCGTCACTCAACTACACCACACAGGATTCTGTCTGACTTTACGCCCCACATATTGCGTTGCTCAATATTTACAAATGAAAGAAAATCGGAGCTGGATGAACTAAAATTCTTTACTTTTGCTGCGCTTTTACAATTTCTATTTGCGAGATAACATCCGTGCGTAATAGTATTTTCTTTTCGATACCTGCTAAAATCCCTGGCTTTTGCAAAATATTCCATTGAAAAGCAAACCGACGTCGTCCCAGTTAGTGCAAGTAGTTGGTAGCACGCTCAGCAGACTTGCACCGCCTACAGAACATATTAACGGGAACGTGACCCGAATCGAACACGCTCCGCTCAATCCACTATCATTCTTTCAAACTCAAACCATTTATTTCAAATAAACCAATTACAGGCACTTTTGAATTGTCAAGGGGTCGCGGGTCGGTCAGTCAGAAAGATAAAGCTAGTTGTCCATTCCGCCTACCACCTATGGAGAAGAACGGGCAAGAAACTCCACGGACACTCTTTTAAATCAAAATATTGTTATAAAATATTGGTTACATCATTCATGTTGAAAGTATACATGTGAGAACGATGCAGAACGTGTAAAGCGATCGTAATAGAAAGATAAAAAAAAATAAGTCGTGGCAGCTAAGAGATGACCAGTCCCTACTGATGACGGTCGTTCACGAACATGACGCATGGATTAGCACCATTCAGCTCAATAATTTTGAAGGGATCTAAATGATCCAACACACGCGCTACCATCAGTGAGACATTAGAGTGAGCATGGTATACTCTCAGCAGTCAGGGCACCTTCAAGTCAATGAAAGACGTACCTACCCAGTGAATGGTAGCTTTATAGTAGGTACATAGTACTCACACATGTGCTACCTATGCGATTATACAAAACTTTTTTTTCTTTTTTTTTCTTGAGCATACATTAATAAAATAAAAATATAATATCCTAATCTAACTAAAATATTAGCAAGCTAAAATATGGCCGAAAAATTCGTCCGCATCGCTGTCGACTGAGAGATTGAATTTATACAATGCAAAGATCGTTTTTCGAAATCTTCAGCAGCTCCAACAGTATTTTCAAATGCTAATCAATTAGTTTATGCGCCCTTGTGGAGCAGGACCAGCCTTGAGCCAATCATTTTTATCAGCGATGTAATTCCCCAACTTATAATATGCTTGGCTGGATACTGTGCATTTCATACAAGATTTGAATTTCATTTCATTCAGTTGAATTATGTGGGGAAGTATTTTATTGTAACATTTTAAACAGTACCCCATGAAAGATGAGTCTACTTTAGCCAACCCTGAAACCTGGTTGAACTAATTAGTTCCTATTTCTAGTGATATAATTGTGTCTTTCACCTCTTTTACTAAAAAGATATAGATTTTACCTTACGTACATGATGTTAAACATCATCATCATAGAATCGATGTCTGCAGCCCATCCCAATAGTAATGCCGTACGACATAATGCTTCAAAAACCGATCGAGTTCTAGAAAACAGTTCAACTCGAAACAATAAAGTCGTACTTACAACCAAAGTCGTAATGAAAGTCTTTCATGAAAGACTTTCACTATTTATTTGTATGTTAGCGCCGCGTAAAACTTCGGAAACAACCGCTTTTAGTGAAAGAACATGAGGTTTAATAAAGCTTTGCGTGGAATTTTCTGCTTCAGTTACTTTCAATGGCATGAAGAATGCCTGGCTATCAATCTTATGAGGTTAACCTTTAGCGCCTTGAGCATTGTAACGAAGGTTTAGGTCAGGTCATTGAATGCCTTAGCTAGTTAGCTGCTACATTATCTGTGACGGCGTGAAATGTCAAGTTGTTGGTGCTTTTATGTTGGTAGAATGTCGAGGTGATATTTTTAGTATTGAGTCAGGTCTGGCCGCCCCTGGCCATTATGTGTTGTCGTCGTAGAGGTTAACTAGTGGCACCTTCAACAGTGCTTTAAGTAAGGGTGAGTGACCCTTTATCGACTACGCGAAGCAAGACAAAGTGCTGAAACGAAGAGGTAATTTAATTTTATCCGGTCTATGAAGAAGTTTGTTGAACATATAATATGTTTGGATTTTACCCTCTAAGTACACATGACGTGGATTATCCAATGATGTCGGCGAAGCTTGAAATGAGTGTCAGTTTCAGCCTTTGTACTCCCATCACACTGAGTGCTCAAAGGAAATAAAGTTTAAACCGCTCTATATGTCTTTTTAGTCGTTGGGTTACTCGTATATTATTTTATGTACACTTCAAGTATTACGTGTACATAAGAGGTAGTAAAAGTATAGTAATGTTTGGTTTTCAGTGCTTTTATGAGCTTTTAGGTTTTGGATGAAAACATCATAACTGAAACACAAATACATTGAATTATTTATACTGAATGGAGATTGTTAAATAAACATTTTCTTTGTTTTTACTTTAAAAGCACTGGTTTTGCCAAAGGTTTACAACTTGGAAGCTCCTAAAGTCAATGCACTTTCAACTTTTAACTCCAATAACGCTCCATGCAGCTCAATTTCGAAACTTAAACCTAGGGATTGTTCAAACGACGTTAAAGTGGGAATTAGCCGGCCAGTTTATTACCAACATTTAAACTGAGCGGTGATAAGAATTGATGACTATCCTGGCTTTTCTGTGCCCCTTGTATTTAGTAGGGTAAGCCAACGGTCCAATCCAAGTGATTAAATCTGCCTAGCCTTTTCTCAACTATGTTGGGGTCAGCTTCCAGTCTAACCGGATGCAGCTGGATACACGGAGCGACTGCCTATTTGACCTCCACAACCCAGTTACTAGGTAATACTTGGCAAGACTGGTTGTTAAACTTTCGTGCTTCTGACTACTCGTAACAAAGAATTACGAATTACATGCGGGACCAACTGAATAACTTGCTTTCCGAGCCACGGAAAGGTTTCGGTATATTATGGATCCACGGACTGACCCCGTCAAGGGTTGCTTAACCTTGCAGATCGACCCGTGCGGTTGTTATTATTTAGCCACGAACCACGAGTTCAATCCAAGTGATTGAGAGTGGTAAACTGAAACACGTCAGTGGTGCCACTATAGATGATACCTACACTATAATGGCTGGTGCAACTGGACGTAAAGAGCCCACACAAGAAGTTTTCATCTCTCTCTCTCCGGTCAACTAAGTAATGGCCACAATTATCTTCCAATATTGGCCAAACTATAAAAATGCACCAACATTGGCCTTTAACAATACTATCGGTTGCTTACAGCTTAAATAGTGATTAACTACCGGGCATACAACGTAGGCACTATTTATGTCGCTACCCAGAAACAGATTGTAGGGGCAAGTTGCAGCATGTTCCAGCGACAAGTTGGCTCGGTTTGTGCCAACAATATGGCCGTGTTCTCATATATAATACTAAGTAACAACAATAGCAGCGATGATGGCCGACGATTCTATGAATGTTGTTTATGGTTTACGATAAAAGTTTTGGGAACTATGTAGCATGTAAAAATTGAATTGAATGTATGGCAGAATAAACGGCCTTAAAGTTAGTTTTTGCAAATCTTTATAATATACGGTATGTTGATGATTGTTAACTTATGAGGCCTCAATCTTGAATCACTTATTATAACATGAATAAATCTAAAAATCATCATGATATTGAGTAATAGAATATGTAGGTACCTAGAATATACCCTAGAACCTTTTTGGTGAAATAAAATTAACGAACACTGGTCAATTTTGCTAAAAAACTTTGTGAATGCCATTAACATTTCTTTTTTTTTTTTTTTACTATATACGGCATTCCATTTTTTTTTAGATAATCAGCCTGTATTTTATTTAGCTATCAATGAATGACAAAGGGTCGTAATTTTAAACATGAGATTGAGTTAAGTCTTTAAAATAGTAGATTATACAACAAGTGAAAAAAAAGGGAATTTAATTCGAGGGACTAAGTTGGATCCCGAGAGCAGCGAAGGATTCTAGATTTGAATCCTGAGCGGAGCGAGGGATTCAAATCTAGGGAACAAGGACCGAGATAAATAATTTTTTCACGAGTTCTATACTCTACTTTTTACCATTGACTGCGAGAAAATAAATAGTAGTATAGTATTTATATTTATCTGTCGTAGTTGTAGTATTTATATAACTGCCTCGTTGGTCTAGTGGTCGCAAGTGCTACTGCTGAGCATGAGGTCCTGGGTTCGATTCCCAGGTCGGGCAAAGTATTATTGGGTTTTTCCATCAGAAATGTCTCAATAACAGCCCGGAGTCTGGAATTGTGCCCGGTTGATGCCAATAGGCTCACCCTCTATTACATGGGACTTAAAAACACTGGCAAAATGTTGGTGAACTAAAGGTACGCCTCTGCCCAACCCTTCGGGGAAACAAGGCGTGATGTTATGTTATTTATATGTATCACATTTTTGGCGGTATCAAATTTTCTACCATAATTGCTGCTTTAGAACGAAATGATTTCGAAGTCAGTGGTATTCAGTGTCTCATTTTCAAATGACATTAAATTCTATATAAATAAAAATCTTTATTGCAGCCCACACAATCCATAAAAAACACGATTTTTTTAAATAAATTAAAATTTAAAATTAATACAACCACGATAACAGATTGAAAAGAACCTAACTAAAGTTGGCGGCATATTTTTTATTTTTTATTTAATTGTAAAGCTTCTAGGAACGAATAGCTCCATCTATCCAGCCAATAGGTACTTTCAGTACGGTTAATTTATTTTTGTACATAATTCAAATTCAAATTCAAAAGTCATTTATTCAAACTAGGCTGAGAAATCAGCACTTTTCGAACGTCAAAATTACATAAGACAGTCCCCCAAAAACGCCCACCCTTCACCACTTCCTAGTGCATAGTTTGTATAGTTCGTGCTTGTTCCAAATTCAAAATGTTTTTATTCTCTTGTGAGTAAAAGACAGTTTTATTCACTGTTATCGATGAATAAAATGCCCTTTTTCGAGTGACAATGGTAAAAAATATATTAATTAATTTTACCCAAGAACTTGTAAATTAATCAAGGAAAGGATTCGTATTTTATCTAACAAATGCTTACAAATGCTACATACTAAAATGAGAACAAAATTATTTTGAATACAACCTTTTCGGTCAATGTAGAATTCACTGATACTGATATTGCTCAATTTTGCTGGAAAAAGTTGTGTAACCCAATCAAATTTTATTTTTTATATAATATTTTTTTTACAATAACTGGCGTTTCCTAATTTTGGTTCGTAAAATTTAGACAGTTTCATATTTAATTAGCATTAAACCACAAAAAAAAATCGTTTCATCCTGCCAAAATCTCTTTTAAGGAAGTAAGGAAAATGTAATCTCGTATAACGTAGTCGATCGTCAAAGTTTCGCAATCCTCACTACAAACCCAAATGTTCGATTCGTTTTTGTTAACGTACCTACTCGTACAGTAAGCATAATATGAAATAATTAAACTCATGATTCAAATTTTCGTTTTTTTTTGTTACAGGCCCCGCACCGGCGTGGTAGGCGTACTGCTGAGGGTCGCGCGCCCTCTCCTGTGACTAGCCAGAGTACTAGCGCACGGCACGGGCGGCGGATTGTAAGCATACATCTACCTTGTTGTACCCTATACACAAGACACCGGCGTGGTGGGCGTATTACAAACAATATTTCTTGAGAAATACCCCTTCTGATACTAGCCAGAGCTTTGGCAATTAACGGAATTTTGTTTGTCTAATTTAGATTTTATACAGATTCAGAATTAAATATTGGCATTGATTATTAACAATATTAATCATTATCTCGCCAAGCTAGCGTGGCACGCGATGGCATCTCATTCTAGTTACAGTGTTGGCCTATTTCGTTATGTAGTCGACCCAGAAAACTTGGGAATAAGGCCAAAATAATTCTTACTTAGTTTTTGAGCTATATTCAAGACACTCCGGCAATTTTCACTTAGACTTGGAAAATATTCTCAAGTTACGAGGAAACATACGTTTCAATTCCATATTTTCATGTAATTGGATGATTCGAGTCCCCCATCTCAAATGCAAATCTGTGGCTCTAATGGAATTAGGGAAACTCTTGTAGCATAGCCATTGGGACGTAGTTTTCTTAAATTGTTGCTTTGTTAAAATAGTTGATAACAAAGCATAGTTGAATCAGATTTGGGCCTTTAGGCCTATGTAGTTTTCTTTAGTGTCAACGATGCCGATGTCTTTCTCATATCATGTTTCATGTTTCTGACAATAGGTGAAGAATTTCTGACAATAGGCTTTGTCCAATCGAATTGGTGCACAATCAGGTACATTTTCACTAAAACCGTAGTTGATATCTAAAATGTGTCTTTTGGTCATTGCAGAGGCGTGGGGCGCGGCGCGTGGCGGCGGCGCGGGCGCGGGCGGCGCCATGACGCGGCGCCCGCTACCATGACGCTGCCGCCGCCCGCGCGCCCCGCGCACCCCGCCGCGCATCGCGCAATGCGCTATTACCGCATCTGGATCTACGCGTGCAACGGCGCGCTGTTGCTAGGGGCGCTCGCATTCTGCGCGGCCGCGGGGCGCGCGCTTTCCGACTACCGGCGCGCGCTGGTGCCCGGGCTCGGCGTGGCACAGCCCGGCTTCCTGTACGGGTACGCAGCGCTGCCCGCGCAGGCGGGGCTGTTACAGCTCCTCGGTTGCCTTGCAGCATTGAGACTTTCCGAACGGATGCTGAACGCTTACTGGTTGGCACTCCTGGCCCTGCTCGTAGGGGACGCAGCTATCGGCGTTTACTGGGCGTTCCGGTTTGAGCGAGTTTGTCGCGAGCTCCGGCCTCAGCTGCGACTCCGTCTCGCAAAGGACTACGACACGGACATTGACTTCTCACAAGCTTGGGACCGCCTTCAGAGAGAACAGCGGTGCTGCGGCGTGACAGGGCCGGCAGACTTCGCGGCGTTTAACAGAACTACGCTCCCGGCAAGCTGCTGTCGTATCCCGGCGCATACGACATCGGTGACGCCGGCATTGATGGCTGTCACGTCCGCCACGTCTCCTGCGCCGTTCACTCCGGTGCATTGTGCGCCGCACACAGCCGCTTGCTCAGAGAGACTACTCGTTTGGCTTCGACGAACCGCAGATGCGTTGTTCGTGTTAGGGTATTGCGTTATAGCATTTTTAAAATTGTGCTTCCTCGGAATCCTCCGGTACGAAATAAAGGAGATGATTCAAAAAATTAGAATATTACAAACCGAGCTCGGAGCAGGTGAGCTGATGGATGGTAGTCCGATCCACGGTGGACCACTCTCACAGACGATAATAGTAAACGCGGTGAACGCCAACGGCGGAGTCCGAGCACACGGTGGAAGCCCTGAACGCGCAGGAGAGCGCGAGGCACTGCTGGGGCGAGTGTCGGATCCGTGTCCGCGGCGGAGCATACACGATGAACCTCTCGGTCCCAAAACGATAAACGGAAACAACAACTGCGAGATGCGCGAACTCGCTCGAGGAGATTACAGACCTTTAGCGGCGGACAGTGCAGCGACTCGAATCTGACTAAGATGTTACTTGGAGCGGCTGTTCGGGCGGCGCTGGCGCTCGTTCCCGAGCGCGGGCTGCGAGTTGGAGCCGCCGGGCCGCACGCTGCCCGTGCTCGTGCGCCGGGTGCCTGCGGGTGCGCGCGTGCGCCTCGACCACCGCCGTCAAACCCGCTCCGAATTCGAGTTGTAAGCTACAAGAGGCTGTATCAGCAGTGAGCCGTGGCGTCCGTCGCGACAATCATATTCATTGGCGCTGTCAATTGCGACTACCGATATTTTCGGTAGGACTAAACTGTATGTAATGTTCATAGTGGTAGAGTTGTAAAACTGTACGAGCGATGCAAATAAGTGTTAGAGTTATGTCGTTCAAAACGTTGTGAACTGTGAGATATGAGTAATATTATGAACGTGCATCGAAGGATAATCAGTTGTGTAATTAGACAAAGTGAAATCGATTTTCGAGCAAAGCTTGTGTTTAGTTCCTAAGTTTGGCTGTCATATATTCGTTCAGTAGGTGCATAGGACACACAACCTATGTTTTACTTTACGGTCCCTAGGGAAGTGGCAAGAGAGAGAGATACCCGAGGTATCGTGACGCGTACAGCATGTGAGGAAATGCAGTCTCCGGCAGAGCAAACTATAATGATGCATACTTTGGCTACTAGGAGAGCGCAGTAAATCCATCCTACATAATATTGTATCTGTATACTCGAATACGATTTTAATATTTATAGCAGTAAATAACGGGAATCAACCAATATAAGATTAATTATGATGATTGTTTAGCCTTAAGACATAACAGTTTTTGATTGTATACCAATAGAGTTACGGAAATAATTATTATATTATGTATTTTACAAATTTTCATGTCATTTTACTCATTGTCTTCAATTCAAGAATTTTATGTATATGTTAAAATATATTGCCATAGTCTGTATTACCAGCGACGCATTCGGTTTAGTGATTTTTGCCCAGAAGCTCATCTTAACTTTGAGCACGAGTTTAGAGATTGTTAACAATTACATATAAATATATGTACTTAATAATTTGATAATATAGATTTGTCATTTGATATGATAGCTGATGTTAGGGGTGGCAAAAATTACTTATCAAGAATGCTGGTCCTACATTTTGGTAAACCGATACGTTACGAATTATAAAATCAAATGGTTCGCTTGCACGGAAGATTTCTGCTGTCACTCTGAGTTTATTCCGTAGGATATTACATCTCTATTATAGAATTCTTAGTTTATTATAAGTACCTCTATACCTGTTCATTACTTGCACGATTACCCCGACAGTGCTTGCGTAGATTAGTCAATGATCTCGTGAGCAACACGACTTGGGTTCTCGTCCGCCACACACCCGTTCGTTTGGACAGCTTTCCTTAACATGAGCCGGACTAGAGTGAGCCGCGACTTTCCTCGCTCATCGTCTATTTATCTAGTTCTCATAATCATACCTAATGTTGTCGGTTAATGTAAATAATAAACAAAATTTGTACATGTGTAGTATGCGAGTAATTGTGCATGGACAGATTGACAAGATACATAGTACTGATATGAGCTTAAACGACGTAGTGCCTACAATTATATGCTTGTAAACAGTAAAGTGGACGAACACACTTTTAATAACATTTTATTTTATGGCAGAAGAATTTAAAATGTTTCGTATGTACTACATTTTATCATTGTCTTGACAGAGTACAGACGTTTTTGCTAAAAATTTAAAGAGATCGCGCTATGAATCTAGACTGCGCAAATAAAATATTACAATAATCATGGTGTAAGGAATTAGGTAACATTTATTAATGGCTGTGTCAAATATAGGTAAAACCTATCCATGCCGTGTGTAGAGCCGTCACGATTCGACGTCATAGCGGCCGGTGGAGCGCGCCTGTTCACTGCAGCGGCGCGCGCGCAGCTTCACGCTCGCGGCTCGACCGACGTACGATCACCTACCTACATTCATACATACATATTTGTACTTTTACGAACTAACTTTATAGATATATTGTAATGACGAGTACGAAGTTATGTTCGCTTAGAGTAGGTATAATATTTTGTGAATTTATGCAGAAAAATAGTTTTTTAATATTGTTGTCACATGAATGTACCAATCTTATAAAAATTTGTACCTATATTCGGAAAGTTGAATAATTTGTAGCTAGGATCCAATCTAAATCCTGCATTTCTTCCAAAAAAAAAACGGTTAAAATAACATGTGCCTTGGCTTATAAAATGTATAACTGATGTTATGTTTATTGTAAATTAATGGATATGAAGTGAACACTAGCTCGTGTTGATGAGCTGCCGACACCTTCCGACATACGTACGTACACTGTACTCTCGACTGTGTTACTGTGTTGTGGTTCGACTCAACCACTCTGTGAAAACAATGGCGAATTGATTCCTTGTTTACCTTTACACTACGCTGATTTTATGACTGTTTCTTCACTCCACAACTGTACTATTTGATAAAACATAAATGTAAAGATGAAAATGTTGATGAAAATAAAATAATCGACAATTCCATATAGTTCATGAAGTGTGTGAAGTGTCCCAAAGTAATCTGTTAACAATATTAACATTCTGATGGTACACTGTACGTAATCTTTTGATTCAATTCTCGACTGTCACTATACTTTGAATGTTTTCCTCGTTCAGTGTGTTTCATTACTAAAGTAGAGTTGTTACAACTTTCCGAAGGTACGCACTAGGCGACTGAGAGCTAATATTATCATAATAAATGCATTAAATAAAGAGTTTGTTAAAATGTTGGGGTTTTTTATTTGATAGCCAAACAAATGTGAATTCTCCCTAAATAATAACAAAATACCTAATAACATTTTGGAATAGGTTTGTAACAGTCGGTTCATTCAGTCACCAATGATCAAAGACAGAAAAAAAGGGAAAGTCTGAATATTATCATAAGGACACATGGATATATCTTAGCTTATATAAATACGTAACAATGCCAGAAAGCATATACATAAAATGTGTATTACTTAGATGAAGGATGGTATTGATTATCCTGACCCAGTAACATGCAAGCAGGAGATGAGTCATCCGGTAGGCAGAGGAGTCTGGAAACCGTCGACAACTATGATTCTATTACAGCAGCCTTTAAATGAATACAACGACGACTAAGTACTAATTACAAAGTGCGTACATTTAGCTTTATGCTTTATTGAATGTGTAACTACATGATTACAATTCTTGAACCAATTACACTTACGTGAATTTAGGAATCCCTAACTCTAAAAACAGCATGACATTAATACTGAAAACTACTATTTTTATTTACAAATGCAATAAAAAACAAGATCCAAACGACCTTACCAAATGACATAACCGTCCTTGTTAGTATGCACATGCAGGCAATCACAGACTCACCTCCACGCCATCTTCTTTCAGCCTGTAGGCGCGGTCGACGTTCGCTCCGCCGATCACCAACACGTCGCCCTCACAATTCTTCTCAGAAAACAATGGCACTTCATCAGACCGGTTGCACGAAGTGTGAAAATGTCCCAAAGAATTGGTCGTACATTTCCCCGCGCCCTTCGACAATCCAATATTAGACGCATTCTTCGAATTGTCACCATTCTTGAGTTTTTTAAACTCGACTGCAATATCGGCGCCCACTTTAGCGTTGTTCTTTATGAGAGCGATGTCTGTGACTCGTTAAAGAAAGATATTGTGGCAATTAGCTTCACTACTATCTTTATAGACCGTTGGCGTTTCTAACACATTTAATTTACGACGGAATTAAGCAGTTACTAATGTCTTATAAAGTATTTTAATGGTGTCGTAATTATTCTGATAAGAGCCAAGCTTACGGGGATCATGAGTGGATTAATGGATGGGAAGATAAATAACGATTCATTAGACATAGAAAAGGATACTGGCATTAAGAGATGCTCCACTGGTAGCTTTGGCAACCGCAGACAGAATGAACGGCGTCACTTCTTTACCAAAAATCCCTTTTTGTTCAGCTTCTTTCAGCGCACGAGTAATGGCTTCTTCAATTATTTTTTCTGTAAAAACACAACAATGCTACCTATAGCAAAGAAAGGAAGAATACCGACATGAATATATTAATGAATGGGTTGTAAATACTGGTATTTTGTGCTTGTTGGTAAACTTGAATAGATACCTATCAGGTTAAGCAATTTTATGTGAGGTAGTCTTAGTAACCTTTGTAAGCTAGGATCTCTATGATCAATGTCACTGAATCCGTTTCAGTAAAAGGTTTTTCAGTTAAAGTTTTATCGTAGAAGTTACCTTTTATGCGCTTTCCCGTTAGCTAAGGTATTTAATTAATACTCTTTATAGTTCGGAGCTACATCGGAATAGCGCATAATAAGAAGCTTTTGAATAATCTCGATAAAATCTTTAAAACATTGCAGTAGTCATTTTTCTTGACGAATATTTTAAAGAATGTTTGCACTTTGTGAATATTAAATGAATTTTTTGTAGTTTCACGAAAAACGAAGCAATAATGAAGATATTAGTTAAGTGTGAGCGGATCACAGCCGTTTGTCGACTATTCGGTCGGTTAGGTCTGTTAAAAATGTGTTGGTGATTTTAGGAAAACGGGTTGGCCAGTTGGGTATCTATATCGCAATTTGTTTAAGAGAAGAAGCTTTAACTATTGGACTGTAATAACAGATTTGGCGATAAGGTTCTCGTCATAATTATATAATAAGGAGTGAAAATAGTAAACGAATTGCATCGACAGACTACACGATGAATGTGTTCCTTTTGCATACACGCAATAACATGTTGCAGTTCATGGTTTTATCCCTCGATCTACAATTTACTACTGAATCTTACCATCCATAGCATACTCCTGCGGTATCGGCACGGCAACAACAGTGCCGGACGTCAGTTGCAGCTCACGTGCCGCATGCAACAGCCGCGCGGCTTGCTGTGCGTCACCGACGCGGTGCGGCGCGGTATGTCCCGACCGCGGCGTGTAGAACGCAGGGAAGTCTGACGTCTCTCCGAACGCGCAAACGCATACACCTTGCGTTTCCTTAACAAAAATATTATATAAGTTCTAAGTTCCACTGCTACGAAAAACTTTCTCGTAGACTGCTTCAGAGATCTTCTTCGTAAACCGCTTCGAAGGTCTTTTTTGTAAACTGCTACGAGATAACGAAGGTCAAATATACATAATATTGAATTCAATAAATATTTTAGCGATAGGGTTTTCTATACTTAGCACAAAACACATGCTAAACTAAAAATAATATAAGTGTACACTCTTTGAGTCAAATGTAATAAAATATGAAATGACACACCACTCGGCAGTCCCCGATGTAATCAAAGCGCTCTTTAAAGTTACATTCGGCATATTCTCATTGAGTATGTACTCATACTTGCAACATAGCTTATTCTATCTAGAAACAGCTAAGTTACTTGCTTAGCAACCAGCCTCCCCCGGGCAATCCTCAGAACTTGCGCGGTAACCTAACGACCTGGTTTGCTCTATGTTTTTCTTTTACTAAGTAATACAGAAATAATACGAATTACGAAGGTACTAGAATTTACTTTTTTCGGTATATATTCTGCTTTTGAATAAAAAACCGCCTTGAGCACCACGAGGTCGACAAAAGGACAGTCAAGTGGGAATCGCCGACGTAAAAATGACGACGTATTTTATGTTCTCCAATTATTTATCTACATTGTACAGCTCTGGCGTCGTAAAACAGAAAAGACAAGAATCGTTTAGCTTTATGTAAGACTGTACTGTGAAATTTTAAGTTGAAGTTATAACGACATCAAATAATTATATACATAGTTACCAAGTACTCGAGAGTTCGCCCGATGTCTAATATGGACTTAACGCCGCTGCACACGACGAGTGTGTTGCTACGTCCCAGCTCGTTCAAATCCGCTGATATGTCCAATGTGGCCTCGCCGTGACGATGCACACCACCTGCGGGAAGTACTCCACATTTTCAATATTCAGTTTCACTTCCCTTTTTCGCAAATATACTGTATAGTTATTACAAGCATTCGATATTGGATTTGGGAAAAGAAAGCTGTAATAAAACTCAGTGTTACTTCAAACAAACTAAAGTTTAGTTACAAAATTGCGCAAAAGAAGAACTGCCGTTCAAAATATTTGTCTTGAATTGTTTCAGGCGTTCAGTGGTTGGTGAGAATCCGATAAAATAAAAGTTTCCCGTATAACACGACTCGATATTGACCAAAATGCTGAAAAGTCAAAATTACAAATATCTTCGATTGTGTGAGTGTAATAAAATGTCGGCGAAGTATTTTGCCGGGGCCACGAGAAGCGGAATTATTACATCACTGGTCGACCGGCGAAGTAGCTCGCAGGCGGCGGGTAGACCGCGCTCCGACATAGTTTCGTTCAATGTATGTATATTATCCGTCCAAAACTCCGGAGGTACGTTCCCCATTCCGCGATTACTTCCAAAACATGAAGTAAGAACCAATCGTTTGTATAGATACGCTATTTGGTTCAATTTACCTAGAACGTTCTTTAAAATGCCTTTTTCTATTACATAAAACGGTATAAACCTTTGAAATCCCCAAATAAAACGAATTATTCTCCATCTTCATTCTTTCGCGCTATAACCGAGCACAGGATATAATTTGAACAATGGAAGTCGATCTTATTTAATCAAGAGACGTCTTATTTCCATTACCTAATACTTTTATGTTTTCAAATAACATACGGAGATGGCAATTATTGTACCGACGTGAATAAGATTTATGTTCCATTATGCTCCCCCCAGAATTGAGACACACTTAAGAAGGAAGCTGGGAAAATAAGGTATCTAAACATTATAAACTGCAAATTGAGATTTGTTTAAAAATTCAGTTTTGTTACAACTTTGCTCTGAATTTAGTGAAATAATATGCCAGTAAACTATATATTTTAAAGGAACACTGAATTAAAGAAAGTTGCTATCCTATTATAAAGATGACATAAACTGCGTATCTATCTAAAACTAAAAGCTATGCATAGTATGCGGAGACTCCCGCTCAAAAGAGAGCTCGCTTGCAAAGCTCCTAGTTTAGCAGTGCCTTTATAATAAATCGTCTACGACACGATAACGACGCGGTGGCCATCGTAATTCGCCATTTTGGCTTCGCCCAGCCAACCCCTGCCGTTGCGAAGTGCCGATATAGCGTAATCCTTTTGTATCCAACCTTTCGTGTATTCACAGACATTTGCCTGCTCCGTGCTCGCTAACCTTATCCTGACAGACGCTAATTCAAATCGTTGGGAATGGAATAAGACTGCTTCTCACGATAATTTACAAGCCCAAGCACTACGAATGCTTATCTAGAAGGTGATAAATCGCGCTCTGTTTTACGGAATTCGTTGTTAATTACATCGCCAGTTCGGCACGGCTGCGATGCGACTGGCAGTAATGAATGCGCCGGCAAAGCGTTGAATTCAACCGTGATATCGTTGAATTCATCTGTGAATTCACGAGCACAGTTAATTGAAGTGTTTGCGGTGTTTTCACGATGATTGCTACTATTTGCGAGTCGTGACTTAGCACTACCTTGTACGGGAGAAGCGTGGTCATCATCATGTAAACACTCATTAACAACACGTTAATTGCAGGCACTTTGTATAACAATTGAACAAAATACTATGAACGTTGAGCTTCATATGATTTTGGATCGTTTAATTAAGATTGTCGTTTCATTTAAATGGTAGTCGTAAACAGATTCATTAAGCGTGAAGCCTGGCGCGACGTTAACGTGTTTTTACGTGATTCGCGTTATAATAAAGAGTTTCTGATGTAGCAGCCGCGGTACTGTCGCCGGCAATTGTAGCGAATTGCAATGACATGACATGAGCCGTGTTCTGAAGGAACATGGGAAAAGAAATGTGATAGAAAACAGAATATTTATTGTTACATGGCTGCAGACATGCTTTGACAAAAAAATATTTTTGGTAGCCCCATTTTTAGATAGATTTCGGTTTTAGGCATTTGAAACATTTTATTACCTCACGTCTGCCTCCTTCTTTCACGTAGCGTCACTATCAGATTCCCGACATTTTGGAATTTGATTCAAATTGATGTCAATGACACAAGTATTTATGAAGGATTTTAATTTCGATTTGATCGATTCAGAACTCGAAAATATCTGGGCTAATGTCGGCAGGACTAGTATACTATAATCCGGTAAGTAGGTAGGTACAAACGCGTATATTGTCGCCATATTGTAAAGTTGTGTGCTGTAATGGTGACCGCTATTACACAACAGAATGCCGTCTGCTAACAAGTGCCTCTACTCGTGTGAGACTGCACTTGAGGTCTTTTTATGTCTGCAGTATGAGGCTATTTGTGTGAGCCTGTTAGCCTGTTAGCTACATAATAATTAAGTGCCTCCTATGATGCTTTTGTAGGCATTCTTACTGAATAACAAATTAAACAGTTAATAAAGGTGTTGTTGTTTAGATATACGAGTTTCTTGGGTAAGGTATATGTTAAACTTTAACATACCTACGGGTTATTTCTTACGCAAATAAATACATCAATGATTGATTTAACAGTTAAAGCAATCATTTATGTAATGATTTAATAAGAACTGACTGTCCACCTGTGAAAACAAATTAATGTAATTGAATTTTTAATTAATTAACCAGGAGTGTATTCTCGTCATTAAACTCAGACCGTCGAGAGAATGCGTTTTGACAGCTCTCAGTTGGACACGATTAGGAACAAATAAAGTATAAATAAAAAACATAAATTCGTTAAATTCTTTTGTACTCAACTGATAGGTGTCAGGAACACATCCTCTCGGAGGCCGCAATATAATTACTGCATCGGTTGCGAATGGATTTCAAGACCATTCGCTCAATAGTCTTAAAACGTTGCACTATTGCCGTTTTCATTTGTCTACAAATAGTTGTGAACAAAATTATTTCTTGAAAAGTTGATAAAACAGTTTCCTAGCTTCAAATTGAGATATTCTTAAAACTTTTCTCTTTACACCGAAGGAGGGAAGAAAATTGTTTTGCTTGTGGAAAGCTTTTTTCTATAATTAGATCACGACTGCTGCTGCAAAAACGGGTTAAATCTGGGGTTCATTTCCCGGGTGAGTTAAAGTGTTATCTGATAAACAGTTTGCTGCAGCCCGGGGTCTGGAATTCAGACTGGTTACTGGGAAAAGATGTACTTTGATTTTCTTTCTCATATTAGATCGTCAAGGATGATCAGTTAAGGAGACCTTATAAAACGAGTGCTATTTTGTTTGTTAAATGAGTCCGACCGAACGAAGGTTGATCGATTTTATTTGCTTCCAATCATTTAGTACGACGGAAATTACACCGGGTTACAAAGGATGTAGTTAGTATTTATATCTAAATTCATATCCATCCATCTATATCTATACATAAATATAGAGATGGATATCTAAAGTCATGTGTATTAAGTCCATTTTCGTATAATGTCTGTGTGACCGCGCTGTTCTTCTAAAATACGCAACGGATTTTGATGCAGTTTTAACCATTGTTTAGAGAATTTCTTCCGGAAGATTTAAGTGACATTAATATCAAACTTACATTTAATAAAGATCTCGATGTTTTGTGAAGTCGTAAAAACCGTGCAAGCATATTACCTATATATAAAATAAAATGAATTCACGTCACCTATCCCGCCAGTGACGAACACAGGTATGTCAGCAAGCTGTGCCGCTATGATGGTGCCAGCGACGGTGGTAGCACCGTCCTGCTGAGCAGCGGCTACCGGTGCCAGATCTCTGCGTGAAGCCTTCACCACACCCTTGGCTTGAGCCAGGTAACTCAGCTGATCAGTGGATAAACCTATCGTGAGCTGGCCTTTGAGGATTGCTATTGTTGCTGGTACTGCACCCTGAAAATAGAACCGAATATTAAAATGTACCAATTGAGAATAAATTTGAATGTACGTGAAAGTTGAAGAAAAAGCAGTATCTGTTTTTGCATATGAAAAACATTTCAAATGTGTCGGTAAGGCACTTTTTTTGCGAAATATCTAAATACAGACTTTATTTCGAGAGTTATAACGCTACGAAAGGTCTACGAAAGCGTAGCACTCAGATATCATATAGTAAATGAAGCTATGTAAGTACTTAGGCATATAATTTTACTCTTTGTACATTATGTACATTTTTATTACTCACCCTTTCTCTAATAATATTCTCTACTTGCTTAGCAGTTTCCAAATTCTGCGGGTAAGGCATTCCATGTGTAATAATCGTTGATTCTAGAGCGACAATCGGTTTACCATCTGACTTGGCGCGGCGAACCTCTTCAGAAAATACGAAGGGGGAGGCTGTACGATACCCCCTCTGATAAAACGTAGCCAGCCGTGAACCTCTCGATACGTACTTGGTTAGGTAAGCCATCTCGATACCTAAAAATAGAATTTAGTTCATTAGTGATCGCTGAAAATTTATTCAGTGGTATTTAAGAAGAAACGAGCGAGATAAATCGAGAGCGAACTATTATTCGATTCCGGTGAACCGTGGCTGTTTGTTGACTTTGCGCGTTCTGTCACAGGCAGAAGCTTAAATGTAGTTTCAGCAAAGTTCACTTAACGGGCGATTGTGTCACGAATAGAAATTCATTCGTTAACGAAAACGGTTTGAGTTTACGTAAATACAAAGCTTATGCACAACCTACATTTTGTATGTTTGTTCTCGGAAAGGTTAGGTACTAATGATTTTTTTAGATGAAAATTTACAGATAATACGACCATGCATAACTAATGAAATAAAAAAGTGTCGTATATAATAAAATCGCAATTTGTATGACACAAAAGCGAATTATTTATGCATGGACGTCCAATTACACTGGCTCAGGCGTCCGACGACCGCCGGACATCGTTGGGCAGCGACTCATCTACGGATACTTCGACAGTTTTGACGAAGGCTATCTATCGGTGGTCCCGGCGCACATTAATCAACGTGCGACAGGGTCCCTCGGCTCACCTGAGACGCCTGACATTGTGGCTAATATAACACCTTCGTTACACGTCACACCTTTGGCGTTTGGATTGAGACAATGTATTTAGGCATAGGATTGATTTTTTACTTAACTTTATTGTTCCTAATACGACCAGCATTGCTTCTAGGAATAGTTCATAAATGACAGTAGCTATTGTTTTCAGGGATCATTCATGATTAGTTCTAACCTGACTATCAAATTAAATTCATCGGCTTATTGGCTTAAAGATTAATATCTACTAGTAAGGTATCTTACTTTGATTATATGTAAGTTAAAACTTCCCACAATAACAACTTAATGATTTCCTAAAACAATGATTAAAACAAGTCTTCCTCTCTTCTACCCTTTTGCTGTGCAGGGTCTACAGGGTCCATAATGATCTAACTTATATAGTTACCACCTAAGTACACATTATGGTAAAGCAATAAAGATATTGAGTATTGAGTATTAAACGTACAAGTTGGCGTATTAGTGCATAATGTTAGTGAAGGTTCACTAATGTTTCACCAAAACTCCATTTCTAAACCAGTCACAAAGGGATCATGGTTGAAATTTCCATTTGGGTCTGAAGTTCTATAAACCTACAAAAAAAAAAAAAACTATATATTGTAGTCGTTTTTGGCGTGGGGGTCTCAGTTTTAACCTAACCTAACCTAACCTTTTTCGAGAATAAAAATATTTAACCTAATCTAACTAGTTTGGTTCCGCGTAGCCTACTAAAATTATATATTTTTTTCTGTTAGCTTAGGTCGTTTCTGGCATTTTTGTTAATTTTATGGTTTATATAATAAAATTACCCTTTTGCTTATTTAATGACTTTCATTTTAAAGGAAATTGCGTAATTCAATATGTAAAACGTTTTTATTCCAAACGTTGTTTTATGAGATAACATGAATAAAATATGAATATATTTGTCAAATAATACGTTATTTAAAAAAGTTAATCAGATAATGATTTTGTAAATTGAATTATTTGGCAAACTTGTTATTGTGTAATGATGAAATTCCAAACCATATTTTTGTCAATCGTTACTTGTCAAATGAAAATGTATAAATTAAGTTTTGGTGAAATGACTGGTCACCGTTAGTGAATGAAGCGTTGTATCATGTACCTATGAGTATTATGAATTATTTATACGGAATTATTTGTATTTTGCGCGTCCAGCGTGTTGTAACGTTACTGCAAGTCGTGGCAGGTCCTTAAGTCTAGACGGTTGTACGAGTATTGTCTAGATAGCTGTAGACTTTCACTAGGTGTAGTCTGGATATATGTCTTTTACTAGACTACTGCAGCGCGGTTGGAATTCCGTCTGTGGTCACAAATAATTGCTTCGTAACGGTTTAGTTTATGTAATCTTATAGGTAGTAATTTAAAGTTTTCGCAATAGACACAGATATGGGAAAAAGAAGATTGACTTTGCGTGCCCTAAACGGGCTTCTGAAATGCCAAACAAGTATTTGTAATCGTTTTTTTTATGTTAGAGTGTACAAGGATTTTTTTACGTTGGCAGGGTGGCGCTGTTGTTGCAAGTTTGTCCGAAAGGGATTTCGCGGCTCCGGCACACAGGCAACGGAAGGAACACGGGTGGGTTTTAGTCAGTAAAAGTCTGACACACCCTCCCGCTCCGCCCAGAGCGGGAGAAGTTATTTGATGATAAAGAACCCTCAAAAAAAAAAAAAAAAGGGGTGGCGCTGTTGGCGCATTTGTAAGACTGTTTTTAGGCCACGCGCCTAAAGATCCTTGTAGGTACAGCTGTAAATCTCACGTTAGCTGTTGTGATTGTTTGTCGGCAATAACAACAGCCATGGAGACGCACTTCACGCATGTGCAGTCATAGAATGTACTAGAATCCTCGCCACCCTCGCTATCGCATACCATAACCAACAACTAGGACCTTATTGATTTCAACAAAAAGTTTCCTTCCGGATACCGCAAGGAGTAGGGTTGTTATCTCGTAGCAACGCTTTGTTTATAATTATATCAGCTGTTTACCCGACAACGGGACTGTCATATTTGCTCATTTTATCCAAGCAAGCTTTTTCGTTATATTTTTCTCTTTAGTTCGGGTTTTTATAAAGCATCGTTATTTATTCACCTTACCGTCTTCTGTATTCTATTTTAGGTAAGAATTTATTATTTTGTTCGTAATACCCGCTTTGGCATTTACCACCTACCTTCGTGAGTTTCTAAGGAAAAATAATTTCATTATGCTGCGAACGGTTCGGTTCGAGTCGGGGTTCTAAGGAAAATGATGGACTAAAAATAACTACTATTCATGGAATTCGAATTGAATATCACATTTAATTATGCCCAGAAGTTTGTATGGCTTTGTTATTCTTGTGACATACGCAAAATCTCGACTTAGATTTCTAGTTGGTCTTTCATCTTATTAAGTGTGGTAGATACCCAATATTACTATATTGGTTTTATCCCAACTAAATATTTTTTTGAATTTGGCCGTTAATTTCCCTCGATACCAGGCTAGCATAAAAAGCAGGCATTTCAATTTCACGCGGGCCCGTGATACGCAAGTTACTTACAAAACCGTGGGATTACTTCATTTCCTTAGTGCGTGTATCGCTTCCTGAACTGCGTGACGCGTGAACAAGATACTCTTGGTTGAAGGTGGATGAGCTCACGTCGCTCGAACATCGGTTATCTTGCTACGTGTTACGTACTTGTCATCTGATTTATGTACTTTGTATCCAAGTATTGGATTAGTAAGAGTTCGGTTTCAAAATGCTTGGTTTTTCACGATTTTGGAATGGATATCTACGCCAAATGTCAGGCAGCTATCTACCGTTCAAGTTAATGGAATAGAGTTGGACCCTGTTGAGTCGACAGTTTTTCTTGGAATCACTATTGACGTTAAATTACGATGGGGCCCACACATAAAAAAATGTCAGGAAGGCTATGTACCGCCGCCTATGCTGTTAAAAAAATTAGGCAGATAACTGACGTAGATTCAGCCGCAGAATTGTTTATTTCAGTTATTTTCATAGTCTTATGTCGTATGGGATTCTTCTCTTGCGAACCTGTGCGGACATTAATACTATCTTTGTTCTACAGAAAAGGGCTGTTCGAGCCATTTACAACCTAGTTCCAAGAGATTCCCTACGAGAAAAATTTAAAGAAATAAAGATTCTGACGTAGCCTCACAATATATTTTTGAAAACCTATTGTACGAGTATGTACACAAAAATATATCAAATTTTAAGAAATTTTCCGATATTCATAGTTTAAATACCAGGAATAAACACAACCTTGCTGTGTATCGCACTCGTCTCCACAGAGTAGGCAACGCGTTCATGGGTCAATGTATATGCTTTTACTACCCATTGACATTAGACAGACAAGAAACTTACCCATTAAACGATTTAAAAGCTGTATTCAAACCAAACTTTGTAAAAAAGGGTAATATAGCATTTCTGATTATTTAGAAGATAAAAAAGATTGGGTTTGAGCTGCTCGCTCTGCTAAGCCTTGTGATAAAACCATAAAACTTGTCATTTTTATTATTTGGTAAAATCATCAAACTATTTCAGATTTATTAAACACATTGACTTTGTTGAAAGTTATATACAAAATGACATGATTACTTTGTAAAGTATTATATTATTTTAATTATTGTGAATGTGAGGACTATGTAGATTTTTTATTATTTTTTCTTCTTTCGTTTATTTTTTCTTTCTCAGTTAGTTTTAATGATGGTCTGGCAGTTTGAGTAGTTTATGCGGCCTACCCAAATGTCCTGTCTTTGGTATTGTTCGTCGAGTTGAGCTCCTTAAGTTCTGAGTTGAGCTCCACGATTACTGACAAATGCTTACACTGACAGGACAGGTCCACTCAAATCTGTGTGGTTCTTTCCTCAATATACCATTTCAGACACTAATCTATATGGTCCTCATATGGGTTGACCAAGATTATGTCTGGACTTAAACGACGAAAGAGACTGCGACCTCTGACTTTGTGTCGGCCTTTCTTCTCAGAGTAGTCAGATAGGAAACGACGAACTGATCTAGGCTATTTTTATTTTATTTTTAGTATGACGTGTAAAAGTGATTCCGATTCGATCCTATTTACAGAATAAACAATTTCATTTCATTACATTTAGTTTGTGTAGGACAAATTTTAATCTATTCTCGTATATCACATCTTGATCTCTCGTCTAATAAAATATTCCCTTGAATTTCTTTAATTCTATTATAAAATCAATTTATCTTTTTTTATAATTTCATATGTAATTAACTTAATGTTGTTCGTAAATTCCGTAATCTGAATATACCTACTGACATAGTTAGCAAGCGAGCGAAGCAGCTGTTGGTAGTTGGAGTAGATTTATCTAACAGTTCTAGTACAGTGAGGCGGGGGTGTTTCTAAACCTGGGGAATGTTTAGAAAATAATAGCATTGTTGTTCCGCTCAGAGGTACTAATAGACAATACGAAACTTGGATATGCATGAAATACAATACACACGCGTGCTGTTCTGGAAAACGGTTTAATAAAAGTGAACATAAATGAAGATGTTTTAAAAGTGTTATTTCAAACATTCCTATTCTATGGTGATGTTCTTGTATGATACTGTATTGGGCGACCCTCCAGTAAAAGAAGAATCACCGGAACCTTAAATTTTTTTGACTTTTAATTTACACTTATTCCAGAAACATTTCATAAAGCTCACAATGGCGTGGGGCCTACCAAAACTTCCGGGTCTGACGTTCTCAGACCCGACCAAGACGCAATACCACGTGCGAAGTTCCCTCCGGTACTACCAGGGACACAGGTTCCCCGACACGGTGATCCGAGGTCCGGGGGGCACCGCCACCGATGTCGACAGCAACGCCTTCGCACTCCCCGAAGACTCAGTTACGTAAGTCAACACAAGTTAGCAACTCTACATAAAATCAACAACAGTACGCGGTTTCGTGTGTAGATCTTGTCCTAATTTCGGATTTGACGTCACATTAAGGTCACGTATTTTGGGTTTGTTGGGTTAGAGAGAATGATTAGATGTAACTTGTTATGTGGTCATGTTGAAGATTCCTTCAAGTATCAAGGTTTAAATTAGGTTTAACGCCCTCAGTCTCCCATCAATGAGATGTTGACTTATAAAACAATATCGTTTGTAAAACTTTTTTGCCTACCTATCCAGAAACTTTGAAAAATGCTTAGACTAGCGTTACCCACCCTGGCTAAACAGTAAAGGGGCATTGCCCTTATAGTTTGAACTGAAGAAAAACCGTCCACAGTCGGTGCCAACACACACCCATTCTTTGATAACACATAATTACTTGGCAATGATCCATCAAGTATGGAGAGTCACTCCCGCGCGGGTCATCCCTTGGAAAGTCTGACGCTAGAGGTCTTCTAATGTCGCTGACCTTTTATAGTCTCGATTCGGAATAACATAAGCGGGAACCGTAAGTAATGATTGATGAAGCGAAAACATTCGAAATTTTAACAAGCATTTTCAGTGCTAAGTAGATTACAAGAATGTAATACTCTTTACACCCCTTATGTAAAATTATAAATTTTGTAATTGTATACAGTACCCTAATTACGTAATATACTATCAATCAGAATCTGAATAGTTTTGAAACAGATTCCTAATCTATTGGCTTCATAAGTTCGAAAAAAAAATCTGCTCAACAACGTAAATAAAGCAATGAATGTTGTTGAACTGTCAAAATGAAACACATTAGTCGTAATCGTTTACGAAAATGTGTTACGTAATTAGATAGCAGGGTGACAGAATGGGCGGTCTTGTCGCCAAAAAGGAAAGGAATAGGTAGGTGCCTGCACCCAAAATAATGAGAGAATTAGGAACCATATACCGCTTCCGCTCTATTCCGCCTCTATGGCCCGACCTCGAAGGTCGGTCAAGAAATTTTCAATTACAGACCGGGATTGAAATCGCGCAGAGATCGCAATTGCCGCTCTACTCGTTATGGCCTGCATTGAGACCTTATAATGGACTATTACAAGTAGAAAATTGTACGTCTGTTGTAGACAAAGGTGCATTTTTACGATCTTGATTGATGCCGTGACTCAGCACTTAGCTTTCTGCAGTCGCAAGTTTGAACCGCAAGAAATATTAACATTTGCATGACTTGCGAATGTTAGGTCCTAATCTGAGTGTTTATGCATAGGGGAACCGACTTAAGCACTTGGTTTTAAAATAAGAAATGGTACTTACACTGCCCGGGCGATAACATGGCATAGTAGCTTTTAGAAAGAGACTATCATAAAAGAATGAGTGAGACGACATTAGCTTTTAGAAAGAGACTATCATAAAAGAATGAGTGAGACGACATTCTTCAGAGCCGAACTTTTCCATACAGCGTGTATCCGAAAGGTGTGTACCACCACACCTTTCATATCAACAAACTGAACTACTTTTGCTATGGGACCAACATCGTAACTGCGAAAAAACCAATCTCTACATATCTGACCCAAATGTATACGACGTCTGTACCACACCTTTCTGATATGCTGTGTACAAAAATAGATTTTGGTATATATGAGTTCTATAAACTCCAACACCCTTTGGATCGATAACCAAGAAAGTTAGTATATTTATACGTTATTTTTTCAAGGAGAAAGTTTACGTTTTTTTATTATGTCGTTCACGCGGGCGAAGCCGCGGGCAAAAGCAAGTTATTTATAAAACGAAATGTCCCATATTAACAGCTGTGAAAGTATTGTATCAATTTGTTTTTATTACAGTTACGATCCGTCTCTGACGTACGGCCGCGTGAAGCAGCCAGCGCTCCCAGCCGTCGTGCCTCACTGGGTGCACTACGACAAGCGCAGCCTCAAGTTCACGGCGTTCTTCAAACAACCCGTGTTTGAGAACCCTAACGAGAAGTACCGAGTCAGGATCGTGAACATCCTGTACTTTCTAGAGGATGACTCCCTCACTGTCATAGAGCCTCGAGTTCAGGTAATATTTTTCATTTGTTAAACTTTTCCTTGGAAAATAAACAACTAAGTGATGACTAGTGTGTATTGACTATAGTGATGTGTGTTACTATGATCTGAATGCAGATCTCCTCAATAAACTTGACCGCCTTCTCAATAATTGCATTCGATTCGTTTTCAATCTTCGTAAGTATGACCATGTATCCGCGCACCGATTGCTTTTAAAGTGGTTACCCATTCGACAGCGCAGAGAGGTGAGGGCTCTGTCTATGTTGTTCTCTATTCTCGACAAACCCACCTCTCCTTCTTACCTGACTTCCCATATTCAATACTTATGCTCTGCCCATAGCAAAAATCTTCGTTCAACCAACAATCGTCTTCTACGATGTCCTTCTCACCGCTCTGGTTTCATTCACTCTTCTTTCTTTGTCCAGGCGGTCTTTCTTTGGAATTCGCTACCTCTGAATATCAGGACGGCAACCAGTCGGTTGTCATTTAAAGTGAAGGTACGTGAGCATATACGCAAGAAGTTGGCTGAAACATCCCAGCGGTGATTTGCTGGATTCGTTTTCTCCTCTACTGATCGTTATTTCTCCTCTACCGATCGTTATTTCTCCTGACAAAGATTTTTCTGTTTATACTATGTATATGTATGTATTTATGTATGTATTTATTCTTGTATTTTATAGTTAATTTCGTGTTATCAATCCCTTTTGTTGCACCTGCCATGTTTTGTCTCTGCACCACCCTAAGGTTGACTGGTAGAAAATGCCTCAGGCATTAAGTCCGCCTTTGTACGGTATATTTTTACTTGTGCATGAAGTTTTAATAAATAAATAAATAAATAAACTAAGGGCGAATTTCGGCAATAGAACTGAACGCGATCAGCACATAAAGCACGTTTAAGAGCTGTCAGTGTCATTATTTTCTTTGGATTATTGACACTGACAGCTCTTGAACTTGGTTTAGATGTGCTGATCGCTTGGTGAAATTCGCACTAAATCTAAACTAAATGAAAGGGCTTGTAGCATTGCTTCATTTTAATAAGGCAATTAGAAACCTAGCTGAAGAGGAATAATGTTAACTATTGTCAGACAAACATTATCGGTAGATAAGTTAGTATTCTTATTATGTATTTGTACTTGGCGTTTCTATTAAGATGAAATTGTCTACGTTATCGTACCTCTACCATAGCCGGATTAACAATGTAATTTTCTCTCTGATTTGGCTTTACATGCCGTCGAAAAATATCTCTCAGGCAAGCCGGTTTCCTCACGATGTTTTCCTTCACCGTTTTTGAATCAAGTGATAATTATACAATACACATATGAATCCGAAAAGACCTATGACTTGGCACTCTGATGGTCACACCACTAGGCTATCACTGCTTTTCTAACCGTTGTAATAAATTATCACGTTTTTTCCACTATTAAACGATATTCACAGGCGGATTCAAATATGTAGATTAGCTCCTAAAGCTCGCCTGCTTATTCCAATACACGTGGATGATACCTACCTACCTACACCAGCTATATGTAATGCAATTCAACTGTCTCTGCTTATATTCGCTACGTGATACCCACTACTTATATGTACGTATTGATTTTGTTTTTCTTATTTGCTATTCTATGCGGCCATTACGGCGCCGCGTGTTTCGTGAAACAATATTATATTTAGCATGCCCAATCCAGTGTCGACGTGACCCTACTAAAGTATTTCGGCACCTTCATATGCGGAGCTCGCAAATGGACCCTTTTTTTTTGTAAAAGCCTTTATTTAACTTTATATAAAAACGGTAATACTGCGGTCCAGTTGCATTTAATTGTGTTCCTGGAAAGTTATGTTCGCGTTGGTTTATGATATACAACTTGGGAAAGTCGTTTAAAGGTGTTTTTGGTCGGTTTATGATGGGTACAAAAAATATGACATTTAAACCCCCACGAGCGTACAAAATTATATGCTTCTAAGATTACTGGTAAAAAACTGGAAGCGATTGATACTTGACTAGGGCTTCCAAAATGTCTCAGTAGGTATTTCATTATAGACTGAATGCCACTGACATAAATAATTCGCGTTAAAAAATAATGACGAATACGATACTTATCATGCCGCACCTGAAACGTAAGTTTCCGTAACCCATCTGTTGCGTGGTATAATTGAAGCATTGTCGTAGCGCAGTCGTAGCATTGGCGTAGCATTATCGTAGCACAGTCGTAGCATAGTCGTAGCATTATCGTAGTGCAGTCGTAGCATTGTCGTAGCATTATCGTAGTGCAGTCGTAGCATTGTCGTAGCATTGTCGTAGCGCAGTCGTACAATTCGCATAGCATTGTCGTAGCGTAGTCGTTGTTTTATCGTATCACCGCGTAGGAATAACCTTTGCGCACAATTATGACACATAGACACCTATGTGACATAATTGTTGTTATACGTTACATAATTGTTGTTACACGTTACATAATTGTTGTTACGTGTGGGTGTGTGATAACTACGACATAAATCTTATATCATATCTTATCTTATGGTATATCAACAATAATTGAGCTATTTCAATCGAAGCCAAGGGAACAATGATTATGATAGTATTTATAACTTTCATATGTATTACTTTTAATGCCAATAGATGATAATGACATTCTAGGGAAATTAACTTTTAAAACTTCATATGAATATAAAATTATAAACATAAAAGGGTTTATTTATGTGTATTTTAAAATGAACATATACAACACCGCTTTTCAGCACCGTTTTATATGTAAATATTATAAAGAACAATCACATTATTTCAAGAAAACTGAAATCCATCTGCATATTTATTTTCCTTATGGAATGGGATTCTGTAGCAATTGTGAGCGGATCTGAAACGGAGCTAGCAAATGAGCACGCATTTGTCTCGGCATGAATGCGTCGCGGCAGCGGCGGTTGCAGCCGCTTTGTTCCGCGGACTCGCGCCGAGAATGGCCGGCCGCTATTATTCACACAAAAATCATTAAATCTTCTTATACGTGTGATACGTACTAGTACATTGCCGCGAAGTTTATTGGAGAGGATGTTTTTATTTTTCCGAATGCAAGAAATTGATAAAAATTACAAAACATTTCGTTATTAACTCTCGGTTCGTTTGTGATAGGCGATGTCTGCCAAATTACTACGAATTACGCTTGTCGGGGTTGGTCCGTGGATGGGTGACCATCTTTACATACCGGGACTACTCCGTGCCTCGGAAAGCACGTTAAGCCGTTGGTTCCGGCTGTAATTCGTGGATCTTTGAAAGTCGTTACAGGTGGTCAGAAGCCCGAAAGTCTGACAACCAGTCTTACCAAAGGGTATCGTGTTACCCAGTAACTGGGTTGTGGAGGTCAGATGGGCAGTCGCTCCATGTAAAATACTGGTATTCAGCTGCATACGGTTAGACTGGAAGCCGACCCCAACATAGTTGGGAAAAGGCTAGGCAGAGATGGTGTTACAATACTAGTCAAGTTTTGAGGCACATATAGTGCGATGATCAAGAATGAATCTTGATTCAAAAACTGTTTACGGCCTTTTGAGCCTTTTTACCTTTTGGGGCTGAAGTCCATAAGTTCAAACACTCAAATAAGACGCAGTAATTGTAACTAAAATTGAAGATACTCGGTGTCTAGTTTCCTAAAAAATCGTTGCAAAAAATGTCTCTTCCTTTTAGTACAAAGAAACGCCAATCATTTCGTTTAAAAAACGACAGTGTTCTTTTAATGGAACATCCGAGTTAGGTAGCATGTCGAGCTTGGGGCGAGGAGAGTGGAGCCGTCTTACTTCATAATCGTTTCCCTCCCATCCTTTAGTAATAAAGCGATTATTATTATTAATAATGATTGCGGCAGTAACATTTCTCTCGAGTTTCTTTACGCCCGTAGATTTATCTTAGCGTTTTTTTTGCTAACAAGGTTAATAAGTTCTTCTTAATTCTTTGTGAGCTAGTGGAATAGTTTCGAAGTCACATTTCATTGTGATTCATAGATTTGTTAATCGTCTCCTTGACAGAACTAATTAAGATAATAAATAATTATGAGACAACTAGTACAAATAACAGAAGTAAAATGGAGGTTTTTTTTTTGCTTTTTAATACATATTGGGCTAATTACGTATATATCGCTAATGAAATATTTCGATGCACGATCGAAGATCGAGAGACTCGGTTTTTATTGGCACCCGTTGTTTTGATAGGGGAGAAAATCCAAATTAACTGACTTCCAGGAATAGGTTTTAATGAACGCGTTTGCTTGTTTGTTACCTTTTGCGGTAGTTTATTTTTCAGTACTACGGAAGTTGGTTCTTACTTTTTTAATGTTAGTTAATTATGTACCTTATTAAATGGGTTACATAAGAAACACTACTTAGGTTATTCTTTCCTAGTCTGTAGTATAAATAAGTATTCCATACTCATTACTATACAACATGTTAAAAAAATCCCTGTCCGATCCGTAAGGGTGTTGTTAGGTATCGCACTGAGAGTCTATTTATGTGGTAATTTTCAGATAAAAGAGAAAAAAAAATACGCAACATCTTTTTCAATGTGGAATTTTACCGGGTAACCGGTGGGTATTACCACAGAACAGATAAAAGAGGTTTTATCTGTTCTATGGGTATTACATTGGGCGCGGGCAGCCGTTGTTTAGCGGGTGTCTAAGTCATAACTTATGACCCCTCTTGAAAATTTGCAATTTTGGTACTAAAAATGTGAATTTTAAATAGCAATAACTTTTTTATTTTCAATAATAATAAGATTTTTTATTACTTTTGGTAGGATTATTGCAGCCTTTGTGCCCCTTACAGCTCCGACAGGTTTTTTTTTAACATAATGTAGGATATGTATACTTACATAGTTAAAAAAAATCGCTTTTCATTTGTATGTGTGACTGCTCTTCTAAACTGCACAATGGTTTTCAACATCATTTAGAAAAAATCCGGAGGGTTAATGTGTATAATACGTTAAAATTTTACTTAGATTATACTAGGCATACATATAGCACAGAAATTTCAATGATCTGACATGTCGCCACATCAGTACATTACACCCGTACAAAGCAGTGGCGGGTCGCTAATTGTAAATAAACATTAAAATATATCTACAGGTCATTCATGTTTGATTCCAGAACTCTGGGCTATGGCAAGGAAAGATGGTGAAGAGAGGCAAGATACCCAAGAACGACGCCGGCGAGTACTGGCATTGGAAGGACCTGGACGTCGGCAAGGACATCTGCATCTACGGGAAAGTCTTCCACACTGTGTCTTGCGACCTGTTTACTAAGGTATTTCTATTTTACTAGCTGCGCCCCGCGGTTTCACACGCATAAGTTTCGATCCCGCGGGAATATCGGAATAAAAATAATCCTATGTCCTAATCCAGGTCGACCCCTAACAAACAAACAAACGAATTGACAATTATAATATTAGTTGGGATGATGTTAAAATGATTAACTACTTAGCTTCTGTGTGTATAGTTTTTATTATAAGTATAGATTACGTCGTGATAATTGCGAGCGTGATTGCAGATAATCTTTCAAATCGATATGATAAAACCTTACCTAAGGTTTTATCATAACGATATTTGCGTTTCACGCAGAAACGTTTGGAGTTATATCTAACAATAAATATTATATTTATATTATAATATACTATTTCTAGGTGTCGTGATGGCCCAGTGGTTAAGGCCTCGCCTCTCATGCACGAGGTTGTGGGTTCAAATCCGGGCAAGTACCAATGTGACTCTTTCAATTCATATGTACTTTCTGAGTTTATTTTGGACATTACTGACATCGTGCATCGGTGAAGGAAAACATCGTGAGGAAACCTGGACTTATAGTTAATATAAGTCTGAAATCACCAACCCGTCTTGAGCAAGCGTGGTGATCAATGCTCGTGCCTTCTCTGTATGAAAAGAGGCCTTTGCCCTGCAGTGGGACAGTAACAGGCTGGTATTATTATACTATTTCTAACAATAAAGTAAAAGCTGTGTGGCAGATAATTAACATAGCAACTGGAAACACAAAACAGCGAGATCAGAATGAATTGTCTTTAAAGACACCCATTTTTTTACCTACATTTTTACCTACATTCTAATAGAAGTTACGAAATTTCTCCCCTCATCATCTATATTAGGTAAATCTCTTCTAAAAGAAAACTTCAGTAACGACATTACAAGTTTTGAATTCAAGTCCATTTCTATTGTCACGATTAAAAAAGCATTCAAGGCATTACATAAAAAAACACTGAAGACTTCTGGGGATTGAGCAAAATATGTGAAAAAAACCATGCTAGACCAGATGTTGTCACATTTTAATTCAAATGGGATTTCACTTAGTCACCAGTTTCGTTTCACGAAAGGTAGGTCGACGACTGACGCAGGAGTACAACTCATCAGTCACATTTTGGAATCCTGGGAGAATTCCCAGGATGCAATTGGCATTTTCTGTAATCTCTCAAAAGCGTTTGACTGCGTTGTCCACAAACAGTGAGCTGTAAGTTACGCCACTACGGAATTCGTGGACAAGCTGCTGATCTTGTTCTTTCCTATCTATCAAATAGGCAACAAATAGTAAACGTTAACGGGGCGACGTCGGGATCTCTAGTTAAGATGGGCGTGCTTCAAGGTTCAACTCTTGGCACTTTCCTATTTCTAATTAATATTAATGACCTTCCTTACATGATGAATAACTTATTGCATATACTCGTAACTCTATTCGGTAATGACACTTCTCTTATTTGTAAAATAGTTAGAAAAGATACCGATGTCTTTCTATGCCAACGATAATCTGACAGTTATAAGAAGTTCCGCTTTTATAACAAGTTGCCGAAGGCGGTTACAGAACTCAGAGATGGAAAGTTCAAAACTCACATCATACGTGTCCTTATCAAAGAAACATATTATTAGATTAAAGACTACATTGACGACAAGGAAGTTTGGTAATAATTCCTTCTGCACATGTGATTTTCCTGGAAGGTACCTTATTAACGGCTACTATGTAAATGTCTATTAACTGCTCCCAAATTACAATGAATATTTTTTTAATATAAGTACTTCTTTGACATAATCTTTTCATTATTATATACCTTTAGTCTATATTATTTATTAAATTAGATTTGTTAAAGCTGTAGTAGCATAATCATAATCAGTTCATTTGGTTTAAATAGGTCTTTATTTTTATTTTTTTATTTATCTTTTATATTGATTCTTTTCTTTTAGATTTTGTGAATGTGAGAACGTTGTAGGCTTAACAGACTGTAGATCTGTGTGACCATTTTCTATTTTGCTAAGTACCTGGTACTTGTTGAGTTGGTATGAGAGGACAGTGTAGGCCTATCAAGGCCTACACTGTCCTCTCATACCTATTAACACTGTAATTTGAAAACATTGTAAAATCCTTTTATTTTTAAAAGAGTAACCCTGGAGTTTTTGCCGGCACTTCTCCATAGGAAACGACCAATTGGAACCGTGTCCCTAACTTCTGACGTTTCATAAGTGCCCTTGTAGGTTTATGTGAAATAAAGTAATTTTAATTTGAACTTGATGTCGTCAGTCGATTCTCTAAGTAAAGGAATTACCTAATTGCATTGGCAGTGTGAATAGCTGTACGAGAGACAGACCTCCTAACACCGTCTTTTTATCATTGAAACCCTACCCATTTTTTCTTAGTCTGTACAAATCTACCTACTAGAACTCAAGCGCGATCATAATGAGCAAAATACGAGTATATTTAAGTATATTTAAAAACTTTTAAAGTTGTATAACCTAAAGCCTGACAAGCCGCATCTTAAGCTATGAAGAATTTACTACAAGATGACATTCAGTTATGGCATTCAAAACGGTTGAGCTGAATGGTGCTGATCCAACATGTGTCATGTTCGTGAACCGGCGCCGTCAGTTGGAACTGGTCATCTTTTAGCTGCCATGGGTTTTTTTTATTTTTTGACACTTCACACTTTCTACATTGTTCTCACATAATTATATAATTTCAACATGCATGATGTTACCAATATTTTGTAACAATTTTGATTTAAAAGAGTGTCCGTGGAGTTTCTTCCTCGTTCTTCTCAATAGGTACCTACTACGCTTTGGAATGGGCGACTAGCTTCATATTTCTGACAGACTGACTCCTTGACAATTTAGAAGTGCCTGTAAATGGTTAATTAAAATAAATGCTTTGAGTTTGAGGAAAAATCCTCGAAATTTATTAAAAAGCTATATTCCAAAACATAAAATTGCATTTCCTAATATCACAAAGAAGGTGAATTGTTGATAAATGTAGGAGAAATTAAACCATAAACACGACGTCATACAATTTGCATATCAAACGTAGGTATCTATTATTGAATTCAATCAATTTAATGCTATAGCCAAGTAATACATAAATATTTGAAACAAAATTGCCATTGCCTTGACAGAAGTATTGTACAAAACTGTAGTATTGAATAAAAACATGTCAACGACGAGTTTGTCGCGCATTCTTGATGAAGGTGATGTCATCGTATTATAGCTGAGCGTAATACTACACGTGGCTATTTGCCTTTTTTTCAGTAGGTATCCGATTAATATTATTCCTTGGGATCTATGTATTTCCCTCAAAATATGAATATTTTTGCAAGAAAGTAACATTCACAATACTGGTTTTTCATTTTTAACACGCAATTCGTTTTTTTTTTGTAAAAACGGGGCATGCTGTCATGGCGGGTCGAGTGACGTAATCACGTTCATTCTTGATTTGATCATCACGTCAAATCTGTGAGTATTTCTACAGTGTTGCCCGCACACAAACTTCATTTATTACTTTTGTCGGAATATTATAATATTCAGTAGTCTTGATTTAACGTTTACTTATAGTAGAAAAAAAATCTTTTCAAAATTGAAAAATAATTAACTATGTTTCCTTTGTTGTTTTGACCATTTCCATTTCCAAGTTTCTAAAATGCCTACACAAAATATGACTAAATAATACGTACTCATTTAGTAAATTAATAATGAACAAGTTCCATTAAGATGTGCCAGAGGGGGACACACTACCAATCACTTTCGTGAGTCTATTGGTAATGCAAAAGAACTTATTATGTATAAATGCATTATGTGTGACATATAGAGTTTCTATTTACAAATAGCTGATCCGACAGACTTGGTCCTGTCAAAATTTAAATAATTCTTACATAAATCCCATAGAATAAAGGATGTTCAGTTTTTCCCGAATTTGAATATTTTCCGGAAAACTTTTCAAATGTTTCTTTCCATAAAAAACGAATTCGAACTATTATAGACATTTTAAAATAAAAAAGAATAGCCAAATCGGTCCAGCCGTTCACGGTTCACTTGAGAATGGTTGGACCGGTATGGCTATTTTTTGTTTTGGTGCGCTTCCAACGACCAGCTGCATTTCATTTTTATTTATAGGTATAGATTTGAAACACAGTCGTCTGGAAGTAGTGACGTGTCGCACTCTGATTCACATTCAATGTGACGTGACTAATGGCTTTATTTCAATGCAATTATTTCTCGAAAATATTAAGTACCTACTCAATATTTTCTATTATATTATAATTTACAAAATTAATTTGATTTGATTTTGAATTCTACAATAGAAAATTCATAAGGTATTTTCCGTACTGTCAACTAGCCTATATACCAAAATCCTATAAGTAAGAACTAGTTTACTTAATTTACACTTAATATCGAGAGAAAAAATAAACTCCATAGAATTTCTACATGGGTTTCGGAAATTCGAATTCGAACCTCCAAGTTTATCTGTTGTTATTTATTTATTTTATTTGAACTTACACACAGTTCTTAACCAAACAAGTAACAAAATAAAATAGTAACTAACATAATAAATATTAGAAACAGTTACAGTACCTATGTATTCAAATTTTATTATGTGTTTGTGACCAAAAATATCTTAAACTATTCAGAAGTCCCATCGTTTCGTGAAAAATATTTTCAAAAGTTCGATAACACTAAACTGTTGTGCCAATGTTTACCTGTTTACCTAACACGATTGCCGCCTATGCGATTGAATGGTACACAACAAAGTAATCAAACAGATAAACACTACACGTTGGCAATAGCAACTAGACGGGCAATAACCCTCATGCTGTCTCACTCTCGCACCAACTGGTTCAACCAAGGTCTCTTTGTTATTCATTATTAAGTCGCAAGCCGTATGTACCTAACCCACAAACGAAATAATATTAGTTATTTTATTTAAACCCAGTGTTAATTATATGCAAAAAGCAATTAATGCAATAACTTACCCTCTTACACGGTAAATGACGATGAAGGAACTGAACGAACGTAATTTGCCAGGAAATCTGGTTTCGACAACGCAGCGAACTATTTTTAGGTTATTAAATTTGTGTTCGCGTTCGCGCCGACAAGGTCGTGGTTCAGCGTTGGCCGCGGGCAGGGGGCAACTCACTCGCGGATTATCATAGATCAGGTCGACTCTTGTATCATGTGTTTTGTTTCATAAAATCGCGTCTCTTAAGTTATATTTTGCTAGTCTCCTGCTTATTTTTAAAGGCAGAATATGTAATAACCGTAATTTTCTGTTACATATTTACATGGCCCGTTTTAATTTTCATTTTCGCCGCCGTAAAAGTCTTACAGCTATAGAATTTAATGCTTGAGGATTAGAACTCCACTCAGAGGAATTCCAAAGCTTCAAAATAAAGTGGTTTTCAAGAGGCGTAGTTAAATTTTAGTTAGTAGGTATATGAGTGACTTTTATTGGAGTGTCTGCCTGGGTTGAGTACCTTGTGCATGTGTGCAATTCGGTGCACTTGCAATGTTTCTAAAAGATCAGTGGTTAATAAAAGATAAACGGATCTTGGAAATCTAGTACATGAAACTTATGATAAAACAATGTTTAAAAATAAAGGGCAGGTCTTAAGTTTTAACTGACTACGTGATGTTGTTGATGTTGACCTAAGCAGTTATGTCATGATCAAAAAAACGCTCTATGTCAATAGAGCGTTTATTCTGAAAGTGGGCAACGTCGCAAATAGATGTCAAATATTTCGCTGTTTTGATTAATTTGGCGAACTAGAATATTAATAATGAATTGCAAATAAAATATTGAATTTGATGTTGTAACCGTTTTAGGTGTAAAAAGGGCATTTGGAATGATTCCAAATACCGTTTTTACATCTAAAACGATACGGTGTTACGATATTAATTATTGCATTTCATCATCAATATTTTATAGTTCACTAGTTAGCCTCATTTCGTATTCCCATAAAGTAATATTGCCAAATTAATCAAAGCAGGTAAATATTTGACAGCTATTTGCGACGTTGCCAACTTTTAGGATATGCGCTCTTTAGTACAAATGCTCAAGGAGCACAATAAATAGTTTGTTACAAATGGTTCAAAGGACAAAATATGGCCTTAATTCAAACATTTGAACACTTGCTAAATCCCTGGTATGGTATTTCTACGTATACGTAAACACGGATTTAGGATAAACACTCCTAAACATTATTTCACGGTAAGGCAGCAGTTCATAGAAACACACTATGAATTAGGTACCTATGTTCAAGTACTAATGCTGGCAAGGCTTTGTTTTTCCCCGGGATGTGTCAAAGGTGTTACCCAGGAGGGCACTAGCGCGTTCCACCCGACATCCTGGAGGTTCCCCCCTCCCTATGTGCTGACTACAGAGACTGACCACCTTGTGATTTTTTTTTGCTAAGATTTCAACATACCTTTATTCTGTGTGTTGTCAGAATGTACGTTTCTTTTTTGTCTGGTTTCTAGTTCAATAATACCTGTATATTCAGATAAATATAGGCTATTTTTAAGTTTGATCTTAGAGGTATAGTAGTACCTATATCAGATCTCACACCACACAAGAGAAGCACGGAAAACAGCTTTTAGCTTAAGATTGTAACAATTTACCTTAATATAACTGTGTGAGCAACTTATATACAAAAACAAGTTATTTATATGAAATATCATCATTGCTATTTTAAGTATAGATATTGTTGCGTTCTTGTTGTTGTGTCATGATCAGTTTCGTAAACATAACCCCTCGTATTCATAAACGTTGATTAAAGTTAAGAGACGTTTTTAAACGCCAAAAATGTATGCGTAAACAGGCGCTAATCATTATTTAACTTTAAGCAGCGTTTATGAATAAGGGGGTTAGCCGATATGAGTGTAAAAGTATATTATATCTGACAGTCATTATGAATTTCCGTTTACTTACCCATGACTTTAGCAATAGGTAATGAAAATAAACAATTTGCCAAGTCATCATGTTTCATCTAAGTCTACCTATAATATTGGCATGATGAAACATGATGCAAGTAAAGGAAACTTGTAAAACTGGACACGTCAGAAATCTTGCTTGGTAAGGTTTTTTACAAGCTTCACCCCTTAGAATAATTCTAAGCTTCACCCATACCTACTCTTTTTAAACATGCCTAGAACATTTTAGTAGTATCTTGAATAGGAATGTTTACTGGGGAAAAAAATCTATTTAGTCCGTCAGTCAGATAATAAAAAAAATATTAGACACGTATTTTTTGTTTTATCATATTAATAAAAAATGGTTTAGATAAAACGCATTAATGTTGGGGAGTGGGGGCTCGCTACTTCACAAGACAGTATAAAATTTACCGGGGAGTGACGTCATGCCACATTTTAACTCAATGTATTGCCGTAATCTTTTGATTACGTAAAAAAAGAAAAAATAAGTGTCCAATATTTTTTAATAATCTATCTGACGGACAAAAACAAGTTTTTTGTCAACATTCCTATGAATGAATCCCACACCCAAAGGCAAAAGTAACGTAATCATTTCACAGAATGCCAATACATTACCAAGATACAAAACCAACTTGGCTGCCTTTCAGTAAACGCCATTAAATCAGCCCATCCGATCTGAAAGTTACGATGCCGCAATATTGAGACATAATTATCTCCACATTTTAAAATTCAAAATGCGGTTCTCTGCAATAACAGAGCAATAATGTGAAACGAATGGCCGCAGTAAACCAACCGAATGGCTTTCCGAATAAAGCCGAAGGGAGGTCGTGGAGGCTTAAAGATAATGTGTTTATTGCTGGGAACAGTGGACCTGTCCCACTCCCCCAGTATAGCCACACTGACTGCCCAGTAAACTGATACACGCCCTTTTTGTTCTTTGCACACAATTAGTTTCGTATATCGAACCTCTGGATTTACCGACCTGTCGGCATTAAATGGAGTATGTCCATGCCTTCTCTCGATTGGAATGGAGCAAGGAAAGGAGGTTCCTCTTTCTTTTTAATTAGGTATGATTATTTGTACTATTATTTTGTATCTACTCATCTTGAAACTATTCAGCTTTATAGTAAATCATGATTATTAATCCAAAAAAGGTAGTAATTTTGTATTTGAAATCGATGACTTCATCTCAATTCATGTTTCATCAATTCATCAGTCATCTACTCTGTGATTCAAATTGAGTATCTATTGTTTAAAACATTTTCACAATTTTACAAGTAGGTAATGCATAATGTAATGTTTGGTATGAAATGTCAGTTTTGTTTTCCAGTGAAACACATTGTATTCATATTAGGCAGGTGTTATTTATTTGTGTTGACAGTACATTTTCATTCCACAAAATATTTGCAGATGTTTAGGTATGCATATTAATGTCCAAAGGAGAATGGGCAAAAATATATGGACCTTGGTCTACCTACTCAACACTAACGCCATATATGCTACAGAAAAGATTGTATCTAATCAAACTAATAACTAATAGTGTGAAATTACTAGGGGCTGGCAGAAATTAGAAAAAGAGAAAATAAAAGAAGAACAAAATAGTCCTGTGATTTATTACATATTATTATAATTGCAGTATTACATGATGATGATGATGATGATGTTATCTATAATAACATTATTCAGGTGGGCTGCTGGCGATGTGAAACCTTCCCCATGTCGAACTTTAATACAGTAGATGTAAAGTCTGTTATAAGTAAAAGGGAGGGGAACCATACACTACTATTATTTTTGTCAATTTCACAAAGAACCCCATGAGTTACACATTTGTGGTCATACAATACACATTTGTGGTGTTGAGTAAGTGGACCAACTTGCTCATTCTCCTTTCACACTTCGTGCAAATGTAATGAGTCTAAGTGTTAACTGACTAGGAATGATCAATGTTTGTATAGGTTATGTGTACTTGTAATCTCAGACCAAGCGCTACGAACAATACAGTGAAGCATGCCAAAACTACACCGCCGCTCTGAGCATACACGCTCACACGCACACATTTACAACCTTTTACAATGACACTACAATCAAACTACACCACACAAAGTGCACACATGTTTACGAAACTGGCTTCACTTCATTGTTGACAGCGCTCTGTCTTGGTTTTTTATTTGGTCTGAGGTTGTAATTATATTAATATGTTTATCAATAGCTATTATTATGGTTGAGTAAAATGTGATAAACAGATAGGTAGGTACAATGATTAAGATATGGTATTGATAACCACTAGGATCCAATATCTTTTCAGAAGATTACCTACATAGCAATAATGATTGATTTATTCAACAGTAATCATATAATTCGATTCATTTATTAATACAAAAACAACAACATAAAATCACCAGGAAAACAATAATTCTTTATTGTAGCAAAAAAATAATACTTAGCAATCATTCAGCATACACTGTTCGATAAGATAATAATGTTACATTCGTTCGATTCACAGCAATATAAAAAAACACTGCACGTAGGTATTATCACTATACATTTAAGTATTGGATAATACGATATCTACAAAAATGGTTAAGTACCGAAAACTTATTCACAAATCACAGAGCACTAGAATAAAATTGGACAACTTTGACTCCCATGTAAATAGAGATCAAGAGGGGAATGCCGAACGCGATGGCGCGAGCCGGCTGCGGCAGCGGCTTGACGGCGTAAACAAACGAGTGCAGGATCCGTCCGGCGGTGAACACCCGGAAGAGTGTGGTGGCCAGCGCAGCCGACGGGCCGGTTGTCACGTACAGTGCCCCCAGCACCCAGAACACAGGAATATTCTCCAGGTCGTTGAGGTGCGCGCGCCGCACTCGCTCCACATCAGGGTCATCCAGCTTCACTTTTCCTCCCTTCCTCACAGCATCCTCAGGGTTCGCAAACACTTTCTTAGCATACCGCTGTCTGGCCGTCAGAAAAGCCATGCCCATTACCTTAAGGGCCAGGATGCCAGAATAAAGCATGTACGATTGTACTGCCGGGTTGTCTAACGAAATCGACGCCATGTTTTAAGTAATAACTTGTAGCGTTGTTGTCGAGTTGAAACTCGGCGGTGGAGTGGCGCGGCGCGGTGAGCTCGAACGGTAATAGTGTCGGAGTCGCGCGGTCACGATGATGCAGCGGTCCGCTGGTTGTTATCTCATAAATTGATATAGGTAATAAACTGCCTACGGTGCTTTAATCCGTAAGGTTTGCGTTGAACGATTGGATCGCCTGAGGATCGGTTGTGTAGGTATACCTACTTATTTTAAATGTTATAGTAATAACATAAAATTTGAATAAACCCGGAGTAGATACCTACCTGGTAACAATGCAAAGTAGGTACATTTATCCATGTGCATTATGATCCTGCCTAAATATTTAATGCATATAAAATTAACACTGCTTTATAACTTTTGGGTGTCCATATTTCAATTCGACTCCGTGGGTGGGTACACTGGGTTTAGAAGAGCATCGAAACTTACTTCACAAATTCAAGTGTCGGTCATTTGGATTTGTTTTGAATTCTTCTTTACCAACACAATTTGGAAAAGATCGAAGGCATCCCTACTTGTTAGTTTAAGGCCGCGCGCACTTTCGATGCGTTTTCGTACGAATTTTACTCGTCGTACGAATTTAGTTCGCACACTGGATGCGTTTTTATCCGTCAAATAGGTAGTCTTCCGTTGATATCGCATTGAACGCACGAAAAATGCTAACAAATTCGGATTGTTTTCGAACGTCAGAACTATACAGTCGCACCCAGTCTGGGCGCTCCCTTTGTACTTGGAAGGTCGGGAACGTTTGTGCGTGTACGCACGACTGAAATTCGTACGAAAACGCATCCAAAGTGCACGCGGCCTTACTGTTACTTGTCAGGCTTTAAAACTATTCTTATGCTCGTGAATAGATAGTTTGGGCTTTTACTAGTTACCAACTCTTACACTCTGTGTTTCAACAGAAACAGGGTATTATATACCTATATAAAATATTTATGCATGGTGTAAAAATAAAACACATAACTTCACCGTATAAAATTTAATAACGTACCTAACTAAACTGTGATAAAACTTGTAGATAGTCTTATGCTTCCTTTTACAAGGCGGTAATGTAATGCAATACAACTTGAGCGCCCATGTAGAATGAGATCAGAGCGGGAACGCCGAAGGCGATGCCTCGGGCTGGCTGCGGCAGTGGGACCACGGCGTACACAATAGTGTGAACGATCCTGCCCAGTGTGTACACGCGGAACAGCAGCGTGGCCCAGGCGGCCACTGGTCCCGTCGTCACGTACAACCCAGCCAGCACCCAGAACGCCGGGATGTTCTCCAAGTCGTTGAGATGCGCGCGCCTTATCCTCTCAATCACGGGGTCATCGAACTTCACTTTGCCCTTCAGCCCTTTCGCGTCCTCCGGGTTGGCAAACACACCGCGAATCACGCGCGTTACGCCCGTCATCGGCGACAAAGCCAGCAGTTTGAGGGCTAATATCGCAGTATACACTATGTAGGACTGCACCACTGGGCTATCTAATGCAAACGCAACCATTTTGAACACAATTCTGTTTGTATCACGCGAAGAGCATACAGTTAGTACGCACGCTCGGTAACACACCGCACGAATGATAAACAGGGACCGATCGACGTTGAGTCGAGCTCACGAACAACTTCGTGTCGGTATTACGGCGTCCATCGCTATCGGAATTATACATCCGCACGATATACATTGCTCGGAAGTTGTGTATTGGCGCAAGTTGATACCAAGTAAATGGAAAAGTGTATACAGCGCGTAAATTGTTTAACTTTACTGCGTTAATTTAATCGTTTTAAGTTCAAAGATCGTTGTCGCTGCATAACATTAAATTCACCTTAGATGGTACTTATGTAAATCTTTGAAATATTATATTTCATAATTTTTACGAAAAATTATCCATGACTTTAAGAAGACGTAAATATACGTATCTAATTATTACCTGTCTCGCTGTCTACATTAATTTCTAGATTTTTTTATTTATTTTTTGTTATCTTTATCTGTAAACATTTAACATCCCTCCAAATGGAAGGATCTTAAATGTTTACACAGGATTCATGAAGTAAGTCTTTTAAAATGTAGGTAGGTACTACCTAATAAACTTTTCATAGATCATTTTTTATTTGGATGGTTTCATTGCCGGCTGTAAAGATATGGAGTTTTACACCTTTGATTGTCCAACCGAAGAATCCAATGAACTGTTAAAATGTGGGAATAGCGTGTTTAAAAATTATGTAGCTTCTACAGGAAATTAAAACGATAATATTTTCGAATGAGATTTTTCCAACAATGTACGCTTGTAGGCGAAGTAGTGCTTGAGTGCTGTTTATCTTGTTACTTACATATAAATTATCTTGATAATCACAATAATGGCATGTTTTTGCGTCAGTAGGTTTATTTAATAAATCTAATCAGTATTATTATCTTTTGAACTGATTTATTGTTTTCTCCTGCTATTGGACGAATCTTAATTAATTATATCAATAAGTGCGAAAGCTAAGAACTGTAAAAATAAAATTGAATCTTCGGGTTCGACGCTTCCGTTTTCCTAACTGCTAGTTATTTTATAATTACTCACAAGTCATTTATTTATGATAATATTTTGTTTATTAAGTAGGTACCTACCTACCTGCATTTCCTTGAAATGCGATCATAATTTGTTAGAATTATGCTCACTAATGTAAACTTATGATAGCAAATGACTAAAAGTTTAAACGGTCCATAAAAACACTATCCCTTCGAATGACAATACCTAAATGTATAAAATATTTTGTCCAGAATAGGTAGGTCTGTGTACGTCTTCTACCGTGGTCTGAAACTACATGTCGAATCACCCTCGTGCATACAAGTCGTCTACGGCTGATGTCAGCACTGTTTGACCTGGACAATGAGCCTCGGTCCTATTACCACAGTAAGGTACTGTCTGGACAGTGAACACGAGATCTCGACCGAGGTCAGTGTTACTTACAAGTGCCTGCCTGTTCTCTCATGGCAATGCGACGAGAGCACGCGATTGCGACATGCATGTGATAAAATCGTAACCATATCTACACGAAATGTTACATAAATAGAGGACAGAGGTTAAGTTTCGAAGATAAAGTTTGATAAATAATCAAAAGAAAAAAAATTGTTACAATTTTTTTAATTACATTTTGTGTTATCTTAATTTGTACAAATTATAGGTAACCTTACCTAATATGGCACATTCCACATCCATATCAGCATTATCACAGTTAGGGCCTGTTTAATTACCTACGATTAGGTACTTGGTAGTTAATACTATCCTACAAATTCTGGTAAGTAGTGGCCATTCGGACTTCGTGAAATAGGTCCTAAAACTGAAAAGAAAACCACAAATTGTTTAACTTACTGGCCCAGTTAAGTATTAATGAATACAGAACAAATATTAAACTAATTATGTATTCATTTCAAAGTCTCCAGTCCCTGGTAATATTTCACATCCACTAACTACAACCTCGTGCAAGCCTGTCCGGTTCCGAAACGAACTCATCAATTCATTTGTTTTTGAAGAAAAAACGCTTCGTTCCAAATAAACAACTAAACAAAAGGCATGCTAAAATATTTTACTTCCAATAGCGAATAAATAAGTATTTTAATTTGTCATTGGTACGATATCTCTGTATATATAAGTATACAGTAACGAGTCATGAGGAAATCTTAACCTATATTAGAAATCGTTCCAATTTCTAATGTCCCAGTTTTATTATGCTCATATCTCTTAGCGTTTTCCCCTAATTTGATTTGTGGCCCCATTACGTACTTGACATGTTTTGTATACTTTTATTTTATTAAGAGGAAATCTGGTCATTCCCCTTCCTACCTACTTTATTTCTATTTGAGTAATTTGCCGTAGGATCCAAGTATTTAATCTGAAGTAATCGTAATTCACATTTATACCAATGTCAGAAGAAAATACATGGCTTGAGTAGCGCCTGCTGTAATAATATAGCAACATTAAAATAATACTAAAAGTAAAAAATCTAATGAAGACAGTGTTTTAATTCAAATTCATTCTCTATTTCATGTTCATTCATCGCGAATGGTTAGAATAATTTTATACAAAAGAAACGCCCCCGGGTGGGCTTGAACCACCAACCTTTCGGTTAACAGCCGAACGCGCTAGCCAATTGCGCCACGGAGGCTTGTGACCACATATGCGAAATTACATATCACATCTATCTTATCTACGTATATATAGGTGACAATGTCAAATACCTCACACACTACGAACCTTGAAATGAATCAAATAGGTATTGGATTTTTAGGTTTATGTCTAAATAACAAAATAAAACATTGAATAATGTTATTTTTAACCACAGTTACATTCAAGCCTACCACAGACGTAGCTATATGTACCTATATTATAGCAAGACATATTACGATATATTTTCCATAGTAATCTTCGATTGACCTCAGACGGAACTATAATATATATTTCCAGTACGCACCAAAAACTACGCAAGAAAAGGCTAAGCAAAATTTATTCATATACATGTTATTGGTAAAACACCAACAACCTTTTAAGGGGTCATTGTACTCGTCATTATGAACAACTCGAATAAAAAATCTGCTGTTCCCTATATTTATGTTCGCATAACTCGTCAAAATGTAGGGAACGGCTGATCTTTTTTTCATGATTTCAGGTTTGGTCCCATAGTAAAAGTGGTTCATAATGAGGAATACAGTGACCCCTTAAAAGGTTGTCGGTGTTTTACCAATAACCCTTGATACTAAAGCTAAGTCTGTGACGGGCTTTAGTGTTACTTTCAAAACCTTGAAAAGTTTTTTCAATATCAAAATACCAGAACTGTTTTCAATGTGTACATTTTTTTTTTTTAATAGATTAGATAACATAGATATTTACTTTAAAACATGTTACCTACCTAAGTAATTGATGTCTTCTTTAATCGCCTACGCACCTCATGTTTACTAAGCTGGTACACAAATTAGTCAAATTATAGAACAGCACACTTTTTGATTGCTTAATTATTTTTTTTCCTCGTATCGTCACGAACTACTTTGTTCCTGTGAAAATACAAACCTATCGGGGCTGACTGCCTAGACTCCGCTGAACATACATTTATCCTCAACATCATGACTCTCTTGCCCCAATTTCATAATTTAGGGTCGTAATGTTCATCTTGTTCTTCCATACTTCTCTATTAGCCCCTTTGTACACGGCACGGTTTATTTACGGTACGGCGTATAAACCGCGTCGTAGAAAAAACCTGTCTGTCAACAAGCTTCCATAGTGATCCATACAACACTGACGACCGTGCCTACACACGGCGAATAAACCGTAGTTTTGCACGGCACGAAAAACGTGTGTGTACACACGGCTACACATCAAGCTATACTCGTACATTTCCATGTTATGCTGCTCTTGCAAAAGACCTTACAAAGGACCTTAGTCGTCATCCCAGTAGTCTCTTAAAACCCTTCACACAGTTCATTAATCGTAACATTACATGTATCATACACTAGCCACCCGCCCCTACTTCACACGGTGCACATTTACTGATGTGACGACATGTCATAACATCGAGATTTCTGATCTATATCTAAGTAAAGTAAATATTAATGTATTATTAACATAAACCTTCCGGAAGAAATTTTCTAAATGATGATGAAAACCGTATTAAAATATATTGTACGACACAATTTAGATGTAGCATAAATTTGAAAATTTTCATTCATTAATTTCAATTTTACGAATGTATTTGGTTATATGACTTTACAAATTATTGAGTTTTCGTAAAGATCATTTTCACCTTAAGCAGTAATAAAGATTGATTTTGAAGACGCACTCAGTTCGGATGCTGGTCGGTTTTACGAATTTTGCCGATGCTACATCTAAGTTGTGTCGTCCTAGTTTAAAAGAAATAAGCCGTCACACAGACAGACAGGAAAAGCGACTTTGTTTAATACAATTTATGTGTAGATAATATATGATTGATGCAGGAATGGATGGAATCACAAGGAATGGAGATATCCGCCGAGGAAAGTTTGCCCGTGGACGAGTTCACCGAGAAAGAGAGATGGAAGCACGTGCTGCCGCCGAAGAGGTCCAAGGTGCAAGACGATCGCCTGCTGCGGTTCCTGCAATACGACGGAAAGGTTCTCAGGTATGGGAAGCAGTTTACATAGAAAGCCAGTGTTGATTCAAGCGTCGTGGAGACTAGCGCGATGTGACACCGTTTATTGTTATACCGTGAAGTTTTCTTAGAAATTGTATTGTTCCGAGTCACGTGGCGCCGTCGCGTCGCGCTGGTCTGCATGAGCCTTACTGGTTAGTTCCGGCCTTTCGCAGCAGCTTACATGCGCCGTCAACATGTGAGGCGTCCTCTACATAGCAACAAGTTTGCACGGTATACGGTTTTGCCGACTAAAAGTTACAGATTGCTCGTGCAAATTGAAGATTCAGATCTTGTGCCAGTGACCAAAGTGACTGTTAATAAAATAGAGTAACATCTTCGTGCTTTGGTCATAAGTTTAGTTGAGTTGAGTTTAGCTATAGGTGTAGACTGCCATGGGAAATAAATGTAAGCAAGGGTAAAAGCGGAGTATCACTGGCCACCAATAAAATGATCTCGTCTTATGGGGCCTACACACTATGCCGGCGGCATGGCCGCCGGCTTTTGCCGCGCGGCATGTATCCCCGGCTTTTGCGCCTTCATTTCCTTTGCAATCCTTTGTGCGGCTTTGTGCGGCAAGGCCGGGCGCGCTGCGGCTTGCCCGGCGGCAGGGCCGGCGGCAGTGCCGCCGGCATAGTGCGTAGGTGGTATGCACATCTTCTTCTTTTCGAGTGGTTAGTGACTAACCTGGTGTCAGAGTATTAAAGCGGCCCATGGGCCTCTGACTTGGCTTCACATGCCGTCGAGAAATATCTCTCAGGCATGCCGGTTTCCTCACGATGTTTTTCTTCACTCACCGTTTTTGAAGCAAGTGATAATTATACATACGCACGGAATTCCGAAAATTCAGGGATGCGTGCCTTGGGTACGAATTCCAGACCTATCCAGACTTGGCAGTCCGACGGTCACGCCACCAAGCTATCACTGCTATTAGCACGTAATACAATTAGTATTAAAGTAAGTTATAAATTAGTATTTTAAGATACTTTTCCGGATACCTGAATCGAGCCACCTGAGTTTTTTCGTTTAAAGGTCTTTTTAAATAACGGTAGTACAAAGAAAAAATAAAATGTATTTTAGAAGCCAGATTCCAGCCAGATCTCCGTTTGTCATTGACCAAATTTGAAATCATTATGTCGTCTGTTCGTGTTTCTCAGGGGCAAAATAAGTGTGGATTTTTTTAAGAAAACAATGGTTTTGTAGAAAGACGTTCATTGACCTGTTTTTAAAAATGTATTTACAAAGGCTGCCTTGCAGTTCAGCATGGAATGACGTGCTGTGGAATGTTCTCCCATGCTTCCAAGATGGCAGTTTTCAGCTCCTGCAAAGTTTATAGAGCTGGTTGGTTAGTTCCAACACGCCTCTTCAGCTCATCCCATAAGTGCTCATTATATTGGATTCACATCAGGGCTTCTTGCTGGTGATTCCATTACTACAATACTAACGTCATACCGGTATTCTCGATCAATTCTTGCAGTGTGCGCTCTTGCATCATTACGAAAAATAAATCCTGGCCTACAAACTCAACATGTCCAGCAATTAAAGAAAATGTTAAGCAACTATTTCTTTGAAGAGTAGCATTGTTGCGTAATGTATTTTTCTTTTTTTTTTGTTTATTCTCAGTTGTTTCTATGTTTAACTCTCACGCTGTTTGTACCGTTTTGTCAATTTTATACATAAGTTTATATAAGTGGAAACTTGTAATTGGCTTTTTTCTACATATTACTACTGACTACTCGAATGTATTAGCTGTAAGTTTTCTTAAAATTAATATAATATAAATAATACCAGCCTGTTACTGTCCCACTGCAGGGCAAAGGCCTCTTCTCATGTAGAGAAGGCACGAGCATTGATCACCACGCTTGCTCAAGACGGGTTGGTGATTTCAGACTTATATTAACTATAAGTCCAGGTTTCCTCACGATGTTTTCCTTCACCGATGTCAGTAATGACCAAGATAAACTCAGAAAGTACATATGAATTGAAAAAGTCACATTGGTACTTGCCCGGATTTGAATCCACAACCTCGTGCATGAGAGGCGAGGCCTTAACCACTGGGCCATCACGACACTTAAAATTAATAAAATAAAATAAAATATCGTATCACATGAGCGTCTAGGCTTTGAGGAATGTATCGGTTGCTATTTAGTGGTGGCAACCGTCCGCGTCGTCCCGTCAAGGCCAGTTTTTAAATTCCTTCGGTGGAAATTCCGCCCCAAACTGTCCATGGCCCACCAGCCTAACTCACCTTCTCTTCAATGCAACATTGCTGAAAATGCTCTCCCTGTCTAAGGTAGACTTTCCTACGTCCATCATTGTCATATAACATAATCTTGGTTTCATCCGTAAAAAGTACCTGCCTCCATTGACGTTGAACTCAATGCAAATGTTCGCATACAAACTGTAGGCGCGCCATTCTGTTAACTCGTGTCAGTTTGGGACCATTGACTGGCTTATGAGTTTTCAGGCGACGTTTTTCGAGTCAACAGTTCGAGCGCAAATAGTCAGTCCATGAAAGTCTTGACACTGTTCTTGGACCACACTGAAATCAGGTGACGATTACGCTAGCTGGTGGTGGTAAAGATAAACTGATCTTGTCATGCTGTAGTGACCCAGTTTCATGGTCCTCCTGGACGGCGCACGAAGTCGCCAGTCTCCAGGTATTGAAGAAGTTGTGCACAGAAATTGATATGTGTACCGAATTTTAAAATAATCGTTTCATTAGATTCGGAGCAAATTGGCTGTGACAGTCAGACAGACAGACACACGACTGATCCTATAAAGGTTACGATTTTTCATTATATGATACATTTTAAAGCCATGCCATCGCGACTCCCTTTTCACTTTTGCAAGATAAATTTCAAGAAAGTGTTATAGCTACTGAAATATAAATGAACTCGCAACGTTGTTACGTACAAAGTGGCAAACCAGATTTAATGAGACTCGCTTACAATGCTAGTTCGAACTTTACAAAGAGAAAGCTACAAAGAAAATAGCTACAGACTAGAAATTATGTAAATTACTTTTATTATAAAATGTTCACCCAGCTTCAGTTTGGAAGTACCAAGCATGATAAACTGACAAGTAGTTGCCAGTTATAATGATGAGAAAGATTTAATAACAGTAAACAGCTGAAATATCGAAACAATTCGAAAATGTACTCTATTCGATTCAGCAGGAATGAAAGATAAACAAGCCTATATAATTTCAACAGTCTGTGTGCTTTTAATTACGTCTTCGTTGGAAACTTAATCCAAGTTATCGAGCAAGCCGGTAGAAATGAGTAGAATTAAATATTAAATTCCTATAAGAAGCTCCACCATTCACCTCGCATGGCATGCATTTAATAAGGTACTCCCTTTCTTCTCCTAAAATTGTTTGTCCGAATATCATTATCCATAACACGGTTGCTATAAACTTCAGTAACCATAATGTTCAAACATTCGAAATTTTGTTTTACATAATTATCTTTACTTCTAAAACTATTCTGTCCTAATATCGAGTACTATAATAATTGAATCTCCTAATTTTGCATGACATAAAGTCATATGTCCTAAGTATTGTATTATAATAATGTGATGTGCATAATGTGTATCCGAATCTTCATTTATAATAAAATTGTTAGTCCTAAAAAAAAATAGGTTTTAGTGACAGAAACGAATCGCTGTAAATCCGACTCCACGCAGTCTTGTCTGCCCTACCCCTAGAGTGTAATTTAAAATCGCGGAGGGGCTAGGCCGCCCGCGAGTTGAGGAGCAGGTGGTTGTAACGCTCGCCGCCGCGGCTGAGGCTGGCCGGCAAGCCGGCCAGCAAGACGAAGCTGCGGTGGTGAGCGTTAAACCATCTGCGACGATAAGCTCGCGTGGGACCGCCGGAGCCCTGCAGCGCCGGAGCCGTGACAGAAACCATGCCTGCTGCGTGTTGCATGCTCGCTTGCATGCGGCATGCTTGCTTGCTTGTTGCATGCTCGCTTGCATGCGGCATGCTTGCTTGCTCGTTGCATGCTGCATGCTTGCTGCAAGCTTGCTGCATGCATGGTGTATGCTTGTGTGCATGCTTACAGGGAAATAAAAAATATTAATGTTAATATTGTTTAATGTACTACAAATTTGTTTAAAAAAAATTATAAGGATATATAAACATACAATAATTTGAATTCAGAACTTCAAACTTTTATTGTAAACCGTTTTATGTCTTTTGTATATTATTGATTGTAATATTTATGACAAACAAATTTAGGGCATATTGTATTTAGGGATTTAAATTTTATGGCATGTGATATTATGTGACATTAAGTTCGGGCAAGTTATCATTCGGACAAATGATGATTAGGAGAAAAAAAATTATGGCACTTTAGATTATGGATAAAAAAGTTAGGGAACACAATAGAGAAGCATTTAATAATGCATGCCCTTTGACATTACCGCTGGAATCTGATTTGATGTCGTTTTCAAGGGTTAATACATACTTAGGTAGGTACAGTGCGACCATATACCTAACCTTACTTAGGTAGTTTAAAAAAGGAACTTGAGCAATAGATTGATAATTTGACAGATTGCTGCTTTTTGACTTGGCAACCATCGTTACTTCGAACGCCCATGTTACTATTGTGCTTCTCTTGCCTAATCCATTTTATTTTCGTAATCTCAAAACTCAGTGCCACCACAAATACATAGTTGAACCTGCACTTCGAACAAGTAATTAAATAGCACGAGTATATCTAATCAGAACTCGGTTTAAACTGGCAACTAGTTAAACTAGCTGGCTGCTAGCTACTCGCTCAGCGTCTCGGGGGAGCCATCTAACTCAGGTTTGTCTTCTAAACGTCACTCACTGCAGTTCTATTGGATTACCTGTGGAAGTACAAAGTTATACTGGAAACAATTACACCGAGTAACTGTGGAACACATGTTCGGAGACAGTGCATGTACATGAATAAGGAATACATCGTGTAGTATGGATGAACTGTTACAAAATTATCAAAGAATGCTTATTATTAAATTAATCATGAAATGTTTCGCATCACTTGTTTTAAATAATATATATTGAATAGGGCGCTGAAAACGTAACGCATTAATTCAATTATTGGTTTATTTAAGAACATAAACATATTTATTTAGACACTACCAGAGTACAAATGTAGTGCCTCAGGTCTCAAATAGTGTGTTCATGAGCTAAACATTCTAATAAATGCAAAAAGCTGAATCTTTGTCATATGATAGTCTTGAAAGAGCGCTATAAAGACGAATTACAAAGTAGGAAATACATATTTTAGATTAGCACAAAATGTTTAGCATTATGGGAATTAAAGCGCCTTGCTTTCCCGAAAATATAAAAACATTTCGTGCGAGCAGAGCCGCGAACACAGCTCGTTTAACATAATTTGATATAACATTCTACAAATAATATGTTTGAAGAGCGACTCAAAGCGGACTCTGGTATTCCGAGTTTGTTGGTCAGAGCTGTATTTGAAATTCACTTCTATAAACTTAGCGTATTTGAATAAGTTTTTCAAAGGAAATATTTATGCATCGAAGGTCAAATGTTTCATCATTCTCCTGGCCTTATCCCAATTTACTTGAGGTCGGTGCAAATGTCCCTTTCTTCCATACTTCTCTATTAGTCGTCATCTCGGTAGACACTCCCCTTTTTTAACTATACATATGTATGTCAAGTGTTTATCAGATAATAATTGAATAAGCGTGTTAGGCAATTCCGATTTACCTGAAAAATGAAAAAAAAAAAATTCAATGTTTTGTTAACTTTTGTTATGAAACATCTATTAGCAAAAAATTGGCAACGTCGCAAATAGCTGTCAAATAAGTAAACCTGTTTTTTTTCAAATTACTTTATGGAAATGTGAAATATAGCTCTATAGTGAATTAAAATATTGATAATGAATTGCAATGATAACAATTTGATGTTGTAACCGTTTTAGGGTGTAAAAAACGGGCATTTTGAAAGTTTCCAAACACAACATATGAATTTATTATTGCATTTCTTATTAAATATTTTAGTTCACTACAGTGCGATATTTCATATTTCCATACAGTAATTTTGCCAAATTAATCAAAACAGCGAAATATTCTACAGCCCACCTTCAGAATGCACGCTCTTAAGTATTTTCAGAATTGAATCATTACACGTTACAATCTTAAACCCCCTGCGTCTCACCCCTCCTTCTTGCCCCCTACCCCCATTAAAGTAAACACTGGAAAATTGAAACTGGGCGTCCATGGAGTTCAAATAGAATTGTACGGATCTATTGCTATTCTCTTGTTTACTTAATTAAGAAGATGTAATGTGGGCTTAGTATACTGGAGACCTGTCAGTCTATTCTGTAAAAATCTTACCATGAAAACTTAGTGAAGTGAGCTTGAAGTGATCTGCCAATCCGTAGCGATGTCTAGCATCAGGTGGAATGACAGCTCAATTCGTCTAAGATTTTAGATTTCACGATGAGATTTTTACAGAATAGATCGACTGAACCTGAATTTAGAATAGCTCATTATTCGGAGGCCTTCTAAGTAGAACAAGGAATTGTAAAAGGATAATATAATTAAATCTGTTCGTACCTAACACTACCCGTTTTCTTATTCCTAAGTTGTCTATGTGCTTCAAGCTATTATCTAAGTGCAGTGATACCCTAGTGGTGTGTCCGTCGGACTGCCAAGACAAAGGTCTCGAGTTCGAACCCAAGGCACGCATCTCTGACTTTTCAGATTTATGAGCGTATTGTGTTATCACTTGCTTCATAAACGGTGAAGGAAAACATCGTGAGGAAACCGGCGTGCCTGAGAGATATTTCTTGACATGTGAAGCCAAGTCAGAGGCCTATGGGCGGCTTTAAAACTCTGACACCGGGTTAGTCACTAACCACACGAAAAGAAGATATTGTCTTCGTAATTGGACAATTTAGTTGGCCATCGACCACCTAAGTGCCTACTTACTTTTTGAGACAACGAGCTACTAAAGCTTCGGACCAATCGATCAAGTTTGACATTGATTAAATGTGAAACATTCACTTTTTCGGGAAAATTGAGTGCCTGAAAAATGACGTCTTAGCTGTTAAAATTGTAATTAGTTTTCAAATATACATTGTAAATGAGATGAGTATTTGCGATAAAATCGACATGTTGCACTGGCCGCAAACGTGCTCCATTTGCACGAAGTGACCACAGATACGAATAGAATAATATTTCAAAGGAAGGAGCGTTTATTCACAAGCGGTCGCAGTGGCGAGAATCCACTCAGCAAGAATTACGTCCATGTTAATTGCAAGGTTTAATTACGTACTCTCGCCGCTTACTGCTCCGAGCGAGGTTCCGGCCTTATTATAATAGATTCCATTGTGATTTTAATGAAGACTTTTAGCATTATTTGCTTTACAAATAGATATTATAGGAGAAGGCTGCCGAGTCAATACGCTATTACGTTTTTATACACCAGCTCTTCAGTTAGTTTAGTTTTTGAACAGCTTTGTACAATTTAAATAGTGTTTTAGATTGTGTAAAGCATAATTGGAGCTTTTTATACTAATATAGTTTACGAAATGATTTGCCTACTTTGTGAAACTGATTGCTCTTGAGTCTCGAGAGCACACAAATCGTAAAAACGGAGAACTGAGGAGAGAGTTACCAAGCAGATCCTATAAAGTTTTATCTTATCGATCACTCCGTGTCAGAATCTGGTTCTCGTTACGTTACGGATTACTTTGTCCTTCGTCTCGTCGGTTACGTGACCACTAGTCATTTGGCTAACCCAGTGCCCGAATACCGTCTTTATTAACATTAATTTGATTCAAAAGGGACAAGAGTTAATGACAACTGAACTAGCCTAAACGAGGTTCGTGTTTTAGATGTACGAACTTAGGAAAACATAAAAAACTTAATGGAGGACCCGGGTCTGCAAATGAAGGTCTCCTTTTGAGCTTGCCCGGTTAGGTTTGCGTGAACAAAATAGGCTTTTGTCGATGATTGAATGAGGGAAGGACGAATGTATTCATTCACTAGCACGCAGATGTTTCCTTTAGCGTAACTATTGGGAACATTCTAAATCGACATTGACTATATGTACCTATGTTTCTTTGCTACGTAAGAACCGCGTTTTTCTAACTTATTTTTTAAAGTTAAGTGTTCACATTTAATATTAAGTATACAGTTTTACTGTTCTTCTCGAGTTAGTTATTATGATTTCCATATTTGAATATTTATTCAGAAGTTTATAAAAACATTGCTTTCTGCTCTCAGAGAAATAAGGTCATGTTATAAATATTGCGAAGTATGCGTACATATTTGAAATGATCACGTGGCACGTTAAAGAAAGTACCAACTTACATAGGCCGACTCAGTACTTTTAAGAGTGTTCTGTACAAATTGGTCGCTTTTAACCACAAAAATATGACCTATCCAATATCTTGGATTATAACCATCTGAGTCAGGAAAAGTGCACTTGTTTTCTAATTTTTCCAATTTTCTTTTCATCTATATTCTATGTACGAATCATTACGTCGTGAATTATAAGTAAGTTGCCTCCGCCTCACTTGGTTTCTCTCTCAGCCTTTTATGCCCCATAAACAAGGAGCCATATACTCCGCAGATTTTTTATTCTAAGTACGTAATAAATAACAAGTTCTTTATAATGAAAACACTTAAAATGAATGTCGCTGCCACTTGTCATTTTATTATCTGGCCGCACATTATTTTCTCCACAATCCGAGCTTTTAGGTCTCATAATGGAATTGTATTTGAATCTTTTAATGCAATAATTACGGTTATAATATTACATTATCGAAAACCGTATTTCTTTTCATAGCTTGGTAGTAGCATACTGCCCTGCTAAGCCAAAAGGCGCTATCTCAATCGGAGTAAGTTTTGAGAAAATTGGCTTTTTATAAATTGTAATTTAAGGAAACAAAAGGATATTAAAAATTCTGAGTGGTTTTTTATGTTTTACGTTAGATAGCGGTATTTGGGTAAGATAAGATAAGATAAGATTCAACTCTGCTAACTGGTGCTCAATTTAGTTCGTGGTAAGGAATGGAGAGAATAAAAATAAAGCATGTTACCGGTAAACCATACAGTGTTTCATGGAGAGTAGTTTGTAGTCTGTTGTTGTAATATGTGCGAGCGAGGAGCACGGTGACTTAGACCGTTATTACTTCCTCGAGGTAACACAGCACAGTGCGGAGGCTCGTTCTCAACCTCGTTTAATTCTTTATGACACATTGAAATTGGAATTCTGGCATGCGTCACGGAGTAAGTTTTGAGAAAATTGGCTTTTTATAAATTGTAATTTAAGGAAACAAAAGGATATTAAAAATTCTGAGTGGTTTTTTATGTTTTACGTTAGATAGCGGTATTTGGGTAAGATAAGATAAGATAAGATTCAACTCTGCTAACTGGTGCTCAATTTAGTTCGTGGTAAGGAATGGAGAGAATAAAAATAAAGCATGTTACCGGTAAACCATACAGTGTTTCATGGAGAGTAGTTTGTAGTCTGTTGTTGTAATATGTGCGAGCGAGGAGCACGGTGACTTAGACCGTTATTACTTCCTCGAGGTAACACAGCACAGTGCGGAGGCTCGTTCTCAACCTCGTTTAATTCTTTATGACACATTGAAATTGGAATTCTGGCATGCGTCACGCCGTAAGATATGGATGGCATATTAACCGCCTTTATAGGTACGTCTTGTGGTGTATTGAATGTTCAAGTAGAGCCAGAAGCTTACTTTAATATTCGTCTCCGTTATGGTGCGGCTATCACTTTTTAAATCTTGCTTTGTTTATTAAATTCTTGAGGATTTATCTAAGGCGCCATCCGTTACGATAGTCTCTCCGTGCCATCAAATTCAATAAAAGCTCTATGAATCAATCTTCACACGGCGATAATTTGAAGGCACAGCCACACTGTGACTATCGCCGTGATTCTCTCGTCTGTGGAGATGGTGCCTAAGGTCCTACAGAGAACAATGTTGAGGCAAGCATTAGGTATTATTAGCACGACTTCATCTGTCTGGTCTTATGATGGTAGCAGTCGCTAAGAGATTTTACTTATTCGTGGTTAGACTTTTCCGTCTAAACATAATGTTTCAACTTTTATTCAGCGTAATTTTTTTTAACCTCACCTGGAGGGAAAGAACTCTTCTTTTTTTCAAACTCTATATACTGGAGATAGCAAATTGTACTCAAAGGAAGCATTCCTTTATTTTTTTAAAGAATCAAATCTGCATTCAAAGAATTTCTCTCCAGTATTTAGAGTACTCTCCCTTCAGATGAGGTTCTAAAATGCCACCCTGTATATGATTGAAAGTGTTAGATATTATTGAAATATATATCAACATAATGACGTAACAAACTAGTGAACCGTATTCTCGTTTCTGTCCAATTTGCCTCCGACAAACTCGTTAAGGCGTCGACTTCTCGATTTAACTTTACCAAACTCGAGTTAAGGGTAGGTTACGATTATAAAATTTAATTTAGTGTCATTGATAACTTGTGAACTTTAGAGTGCAATATTGGCGTGCGGCTTAGGTACACACTCACCCCACACTCACACGGACTTACTCACTCCCGTCCACACTCTACAACTCATTTAAGTGTAATCAATTTCCCTCTCTCCCTCTCTCTATACTTACCGCCTATGTTTGGCATTTATAAAAAAAGAATGGTATAAAATTCATGGAACGGTTTAGGTACCTAGTCGCAGTTTATCTACACTACTATTCGAATAATTATAAAAATTTCTAGAGTTAAATATTGCAGTTGCTTAAGTATAATTTGACTTGCCCTACTATCATATGCGCTAAGTGTCATTTAACAATGACTGCACGCTTAACTGTGAGTCTGTGACGTAAGGGAACGGGGAACTTAGAATAGGTATTTAATGAAAACTTGGACGTATTACTTTTGTATAAGGATAAGCTTTACTTTGTTAAAGACTTAGATAGTGAGGGGGCTTATAAATAGCTTGGTCGTAGTTTCGGATTTGTGTCAAGTCTTGGTAGGCGTCGACCACAGCGGCTCGGCTTTCGGCTTTCGGCGCGAGGCCGCGTGGCGCGTGGTTGCGCCCCAAACCACCCATCTGTTCCTTGTTTATGGCTCGCAACTTTACTGTTACTCAGGCCGAACGTTGCTTTAATCGTTTTATTACTTTTTGTTATTTATTTGGATGCCAAATAACAAATTCTGCTGAACAGCCGATCTATACCGAGTAAATGTTGTTTTAGAACGAAAAACGTTCCTTCTCGTGCGGACGAAATATAAAATATACATGAGTTCGCCACTAACGTGAAATGTGAGGATTTTAGTTGTGAAACATAGTCAAAGGAACGAACGAAATGGGCGAACGTGCATGCATGGCGGTATTTCAACAGTTCTAATTCTGCGCAGACGGGTGTATATTTTAGGTAAATTTCTCCTTTCATCTGTGCCTGTCGCATTTATTTCTATATTCTGCTGGTTAAAACCTACCTAACAGTATTTCACTAGAAGTAGGTACGTACGTGATTTGTTTCCCGGCTAGACGGACCGATGAGACGGCCTAAAAGAAACAGCTGGGAATAATGACGGGGCGCAGAAGGCTCCAAGTTTTTGATACAACTTGGGGAATGGCTTATAGCCAGCTATGGGGAAAATTATTATGCTAGTAGATTCTTTGATAGTCGTTCCTACAATATGATAGGATAAAAGGTGAATTTTGCTTTAAAATGATAAGAAATATCCTATCTATACATATCTATACATTTTACAGTTAGCGTTTATCGAAGCTTAGACATTAAAATTAACATTCACAAAAATTCGTCGCTTCAATTTTACCTTATCGAAGTTAAATACGATTCATTAGGTTTGTTTTAACACAATGCTTGAAAGAATAGCTGTCTTTCTCCGTCCCCTTTCAAGTTATAATTTGACTTATTAATGGCTATTTATTTTTATTATCTCCGCTCATAGCAATAAACACGGCTCCCGGAGTTTTGTTCATAAATCACTGATATTCCGTAACTAGAACACAAGTGTCACACTCTCCACTTCTCCATTTTTGTTGCTAGTATCTTTGGTCCTTGCAGACGAGTTATAATTTATTAGTTTTCATACATGGCTGGCTTCCCAGAAAGTGGACCGTTGAGAATTTTTGTTTTAGACATTTGGCACGAGAAAGCATTACCTAGGAACTTAGGATGGGTATAGGTAGGTACTACAAGGAATTTTGCCACAACCATCTGTGTTGACCTACAAATAATAAAAGTCGTTGACTGATAAATCAATAAGAACTTTTGTTGTTAGCTTTTAGTACCCCACTGCAGGTTAAATACCAATGCGGATTGGTAGATGTCACATGTCTTCGAAGTTTGGGTTCTAGGATACGCCGGTTTCCTCACGATGTTTTCCTTCACCATTTTGAAAGCAGTGGTGATAAAATTATTTACACAAAGTAAAACGCCTGCCTGGGTTCGAACCCGTGACCAACAAATGATAAGCCGGGGCCGTTACCACTGGGGCACCACTGCTCTCGTTTTGGCCTTACAAAATGATGAATTAAGAAACTTCAAAAGTTCTTAACAACATTACGATACTTCGTATCAGAAATGCTCTTACTATTAAAATCGATCAGTGTTAAGTTCCCCATTCACATGCGCCCACACTCATTTCCTCTCGGGGTAAACAGAGGTAATTACAATCAGATTCCGCTTAGAGATTGATTGACACGAGGGTGAGGATTTATTAGCAAAGCGGTAGCGATGAAAATAGGCCATTTTAACAATAGAGAAACGTCGTCGTCGTCGTCGTTGACTGCGGGAAAAAAACTATTCAGTCCGTCAGTCAGATAATAAAAAATATTAGACACGTATTTTTTGCTTTAGCATATTAATAAATAAAGATTTAGATAAAACGCATTAAAGTTGGGGAGTGGGGGCTTGCTACGTCACAAGTCGCTATACAATTTACCGGAGAGTGACGTCATGCTACATTTTATTTCAATTGTTTGATTACGTAAATAAAGAAAAAATACGGGTCCAATATTTTCTAATCGGTCAAAAATAAAATTTTGTGTCAACATTCTTATATGATTAGATTTTCGTTTTAACAAAAGATTAATTTAGGAGATTCCTAAATTGCAACGATTATTAGAGTAAAAATAATCTTGTTATTTGATTTGAAAATATGTGCGAATGAACAGGTACTCCACCGAAATCCATAACGTTATAATTTTGCCATTATGATACGGTTATCGTTATGGCCCATGAGTCCCCGAAGCATTATTAGGCAGAACGTGAGGTGCCGTACACCTACAGTTAAACGATTACTATATAAAGTGTCATATGGATGATGGGGACTTTATTCTAAGCTATGTACTGAAGATTCTAAACAATGTGCCCTCTAAGTAAATATAAAATGTAATAGGCAGCGCGAGACAAAGCGTGGGCGGTCGTCTGCGGCCTGGCGTTTCTAAGAGACTGAAGCTACGTCTAATGATTTCTCCACTGAAGACCTGTCTAAAAATATCGTACAAATTCATAAAACCTCTTTGATTCTTCTCGGGGCAACGCTTTTCCCCTTCAAAACTGTCGTGTTTTGTGACATCATTGTCGTAAGAAACACTTAAAAGTTCTTGAAAAAGGTATAATTGATACTCGACTTTCTATGTAGAACAAAAGATATTCGGATCGCAGCTGCAGTATGAAGAACTAAATTGAATTAAATCGGTCATATGAACTGCTATGAGAGTTACGCCATTAAACGCTACGAGTGCTACGCCATGAAACGTTACGAGTGCTACGCAATGAAACGCTACGTGTGCTACGCCATGAAACGCTACGAGTGCTACGCCATGAAACGTTACGAGTGCTACGCAATGAAACGCTACGTGTGCTACGCCATGAAACGCTACGAGTGCTACGCCAGGAAACGCTACGAGTGCAAGGCCATGAAACACTCCGTGTGCTACGCCATGAAACGCTACGAGTGCTACACCATGAAACGCTACGAGTGCTACGCCATGAAACGCTACGATACTTGCGCCTTAAAGGTTTATTTAGGGGTTCCACGGTTAATAATATGATACGTCATTTATTTTCTTGCTTACAGCTATAACTTACTGGGACTTATGGCATGCATGACTGGTGAAATGTGCGTATATACTATAATTATACACTTCTATCGACCACTTTGGAAAGTTTGGTGATGAATCATGTTTTTCCAAAATCCTTTAAAAGCTTTGATATTTTCTATATTATGAACTTTACGATTTAATTACGCATAAACTTTAATTTCTCTTGTCTTTTTTTTCTCGTGTATGCACTGCATCATTTTAAGTTTCCCATACATAATGTTAAAGTGCGCGTCTTGTTGATGCCATAAATACACCACATTGCCCATTTGTCATCTACACAGTCGCTTCATGTTTGAATATATATCAATCGATATTAATAAACGTGTTGTGATGTCCGAGCCAGTAAAGCAAGCCTGCATGCGATGTAAAAGCGAGTCTATGCGAGTATGGCCGCCAAAAATTGCACAATAACAGTCGTGAATTGGTAACACACGGTAACAATCGTGAATGAAGGTAACACACGTGAAGTTTGTAAAGCCTAGAGTTCATGTAAGAGAAATTTCTAATTATTCTGTAATTACTGTTATTTTGACAATTCGAAAACATACTTGTTTTCAAATTGTGAAAATATTGCGTTATGGTAAGGTATTATTTATATTTTATATAAAAAAAAATTAAGACTTATTAAAATGAATAATTTTTCATTAGGAAGTCTTTATTTTTAAATTATCATAAAATTATATGAAACTACAATTTAAATCCTATTGGTAACTACTTACATTTGAAAATGAATGAATCATATTCATACATGAATTTTGAGTTTGATATAAAGAAACAAATTACTAAGTTTCTATAGTATACACTCAGCTTAACAACATATCACGAATATTACGTCACACAATAGTAACACACGGTATCATCCGTGAATCAAAAATACTATGGACATAGCCAAAAAAAAATGTATTGATGTGAGTTTTGAAGTTAAAAGGCACCGTACAGCGTTATTTGGTAATCAAATAGTCTAGCAACACGTACTATTTGAAATACTAGTAAACTTGCGATCATACCTTAATTATCAGCTCTTAAAAGTACGAAATCTCTCGAGACAAATTTTCCGACTGACTTGATGTAAACTTGTAGTGAAAAATAAATGGCGCCTTTTTTCCGGCGGTTGGCCAACCTGTAGTATGGTGTTGCCTTGACCCAAGAATAGTTTTAACGCGCTTGGATTCTCATTAGTTTCACAGATAAATAGTAACATACGTGTAACATACGGGAACGAAAAGTGAGACACATTTTTAAAATTGGTTTTTAATACTTTAAAAACTTTATCTGAATTAGACAAATTAAAAAAAAACCTAGAACATTTATAGGAAAAGTTATCCATTTCTAAATGTAAGGGGTTACTTATCAATTAGGTACATATTTTTGACTTCAATGTGCGACATGTCGTAGTGGGACACACGAATTTTGTATGGAAGTAGAAAGAAGCCAATTAAAAAAAAATCTCCGATAATTCCTAAAAGCGAAATATACTTCGACTAAAAATTATATATGATTCTCCATAATTCTGTTAACCAGATCAACTTAAAACAGATCATAATTTTTTTAAATATGCCTATTTTTTTTACATAACTGAGAAGGACACAAACTTTTCCCCAAATGTACAATTTTTGGCGGCCACACTCATGCCACAAATTACGGTTGGCGTTAGCGTAAATGGCACTATTTAGTATTTTTAGTAGCAGTCAGTTTTTCAAACAGACAACATACCACATCGCAGTACATTTTAATAGCAACTATATTGACGTGGCGTAACTATAGCGTGGCGTATGCTGTATGCGGCCGATGACGTTTATAAAATACTAGCAGCGCCCCGCGGTTTCACCCGCATAAGTCTCGATCCCGTGGGAATATCGGGATAAAATTATGTGTTAATCCAGGTTATAAACTAGCTGTTTGCCAAATTTCATCCAAATCCTATTAGTCGTTTTTGCGTGAAAAAGTAACAAACATCCATCCATCCATCCTCACAAACTTTAGCGTTAATAAAATTATAAGTAGAATTTCACCCTTATGTGCTGTGTGTACAGTCGATCGCACATCGGTGGTATCATTTTGACCATGAGCTGGTCGGGCGTAGTACGGAGATGAATAAGAAATCAGCTTATACTGGTTTTTTATTTATTTATCGGATATCCAATATAGGCTACACAATTACTTGCAAGTATACAATCATCGGGATAAATATTAGTGTGCACTTCCAATTATAGGAAACCACATCGTTCATTTATAATATAGCTAGAGTATGTTTGGCAAGGACAAGTTAATTAAAACAAATCATAATACACACGAAAATCATACGAAGGCAAACAAAATTAATGCACAATAAAAAGGGTACAAAATAATACAAATACTGCTGGGGACTTTATTGCGCCACTTATTCTTCCCAGCTAAAGCACTAGGAAGTGGTGAAGGGCGAGCGTTTCGGGGGACTAACTTTAATTAATTTTGACGTTCAAAAAGTACTGATTCTCAGCCTAGTTTGAATAAATGACTTTTGATTTTGAGTTTTGATAATAATAACAAAAAAAAAAGAATAGTAACCATTAAAGCACTACATATATTTAATAAAATAAGTGATAGATATAATTTTAATACTAGAAATAAAGATAAAATAGATCAACCATTTTTCAGATTACCTAAAGTACATACATCTTTTATGGGGTACTTCGTTAAATGTTACAATAAAATACCTTATGATAAATTACAATTTTATTAAATGAAAGAAAATTTAAAACTCATATTAGAAGTACACTCTGTAAACAAGCATATTACAAATTAGAGGATTATATCCAAGATAAGAATGCTTGGAAACATGCTGGTCCTGCTCCATAGGACAATTTAGAGTCTAGACAAAATCAAACTGGTTGCTATTTAATTATATAATTTGTTATTTTTTATAACACTGATTTTACATTCTGTGATTTCTTGAACTCACACGCTGACTTATTAGTAATTACTTGTTAAAATGTTAGGAATATCGTATAATTTTACAATGTTTGTATAAATGTGAGCACCATGTATCTATCACATAATTAATTTATCTGTAATAGCTTCATTTTTCATTCTTTTTTACCTATCGTGGTATAGTAGTCTTATTCTAGATGCGTCGTCTTCACATACATATAATTATATGATTAATGTATACAAAATATTGTAAAAACATTAAAAGAGTAACGGTGGAGTTTCTTGCCCATTCTTCTCCATACGAAAACTACCTTTTGGAAGGGGTGACTAGAATCAATTATATTTTTTGTAAAATTGACGTTCATAAGTGCCTTTTATGTGCCTAATTGAAATAAATTGTTTGGCTTTGACTTTGAAAGTAACAGACAAGAATAACAAAATATTATGATTTGTACAAGAACTATGACTTTTATGTCTTTTTAAAAGTTTCTCATTTAGCGTATGATATCCAATTCATTACGCTTCGATACTTCGTTATACTGCCTACAGAACCTAGGCCAAACGACGAAGCGTCCGAGGTTTGTTTTGGATCCCAGCACATACAAAAAGTTATAGTTACATTGGTTTTGTTACCACAGACGTGCGTCCTACTGCCCCTACCTGCGCCCGCTTGTCTCATCGCTATCGCTTCACTAGTGTAGCCTCACCCGTAATGTCTCTATGTTGCTCGGGTTCGATTTACGTCGGAAATGAAAGACGACGCACCCTATCACGCTTTCAGACCGTCATGTGAGATTTAGGAATTCATTATAAACGTTTCACACTTCCTATCCGTTTCTTCGAACGGTTTTTTTTTTTCGTTTCGCTCTCATATATCGTTTTTTGAGTCGCGAAATTGGCTAATTTAAATGGTCCGTAATTCAAATCACAACTTTTATTCTTTGACAGTTGTATGAAAACGCAAATTCCCTTCGTGTGTCAATTTGTTAAACCATAAGTTTTCTTGAGCGTACATTCGGCGTACCCTGGGTATATACTCAGCCCCGATGTACCTTGGTTTCTGGTTTTTTTTCCCACGGTATGCACTATTCTAACATAGTTCGTCATTACTCTCGCATAGTAGTCGTCTTCTTCTGTAGTAACAATCGAGAGATGAATAAACTTTACTTCCTAACTGATGGGTAGGTATTGTAACGTCAGAGAGACGTCACTCAATGTACTTGTGTGAGTGGAATTGTGAGGAGGAGAGAGAGTACACAATAATGATAGACAATACCTACTTTTATATAATTATTTTAAGTTCAAGACAATATTTACTAGAAACGCGCGCACGATTCGGTAGCTATACGTGCGACAATTTAAGAAGCCCGATTTGACACCTATCAAAAAAAATTGTGTAGTGACGGGAAAAAAATATCGGTTGCTTTAATAACCGATTCTTGAGACATATCGATTTATCATTCTTAGAGTTTGTAATCGATAATTTACCTACATTGCTTAAAACTGATTCTCGAGGCATATCTTTTTATTACACCTCATCATCATGATCACGACGTGTAAATAAACAAACTCAATTTTGTAAAAAAAAAATCACTTTCGTCACTTCAGATGATCCAGAAAAATTATTTAACATCAGTTGAACTATCTTCGTCGGTTACCATTATAATAAATTAATTTTCCATCATATTGTGAGAATGTACATCTCTTCTAAAGTCTTCCGTTATAATTTTCTTTCGATGGATTTTGTTTTTTTATGTTTAAACATTTAATAAAACTAATTATACTAGTAATTATACGTTTTTCCCTTTTCTTAATGTACTTTTTGTAAAAGTACTTATCGTTTTTTCAGTATATCGATTTTATTCGGTCAAAAAACGACTTAAAAAGGTCACAACACTACAGCAACGAACCCAAAGACATGACATTGTAATAACGTTCTGTCGGAATATGAATCTACGATTAATTCGTGTTTTTGACTGCGTTTTTCCAATATAAAGTGAAACTTGGTGCTTACGAATGATACTCATTGATATAGTGTATGGATAACATAGTGATTCATTAGGATAATGAATTTGATATTTCGATTTCTTACGTAGACGTTCATACAAAGTTATCGCGGCAAGTATAATGAGAAACGTCAAATCGGGCTTCTTAGATTGTCGTCGGTATAGTCTTCTATTTTTTCATCAAACAAAAATCACATTCCTTTTTTAGGCTTCCGTAGTAAACAAGGAACCCTTATAGTTTCACCATGTCCGTCTGTCTGTCTGTCAGTCTGTCCGCGGCTTAGCTCAGAGACTCTTAGTACTAGAAAGCTGTAATTTGGCATGGGTATACCTACATATTAATCACGCCGACAAAGTGGTAAAAAAAATTATGTTTAGGGTTACTCCCCTACACGTAAAGTGGGATGTTTTTTTTCCATCTATCCCTTGGAGTGGGGTGTCGTTGGAAAGGTCGTTCATAAATATTGTCAGTTTGTTAAAACCATTTTTGATTCAGGGATCTGTTTGCGAAATATTAAGGTTTTAAGTGCAAATTTTTGGTAGAGTTAGTGTCCCTGCCAGCTAAATGGTTGGTTTTGGAAATGTGGAAAAATTAGTATTTATAACGAAATTAGAAGGAAAACCATCACAGCTAAGTAGGCTTTTTTTTTTTTTTGAGGGTGGGAATTCTTCAAATGACTTCTCCCGCTCTAGGCAGAGCGAGAGGGCGTGTCAGACTTTTACTGACTAAAACTCACCCGTGTTCCTTCCATTGCCTGTGTGCCGGGGCCGCAATATCCCTTTCGGACAAACCCGTAACCCCAGCAGGCATTGGTCCTTACGGACCCCGTCAGTTGGTGCTGACATCTCTTTGAGGCGCGCGTGGAACACAACGCGCCGTCGACCCGGGCCTGGTCCTTATCGGACGGCGAGCTGCCCATTGCTCACCGTCCGCAGGCCCGCGCCTACGGTGGCCGGAAGTCGGCTCGTGACTCCCGACGCCCGGGGCGTCTCCTGCGGCGACTAGGGGCGCGAGGGCGTGCAGCTTGCATCTCCCTCGCGCGCTCCGCCTCCTCCTTCGCGAGCATAACTGCTTCGCAGAAGGAGGTGACGGCCTCTCATGCACTCTCGCTCCGGACCATGGCCTAAACCAGGGCTGGACGCGAGAGATCGCCGCCGCCGATCGCCTCCGTGAGGACATAGCGGTGCTCCGCCCAAGCTGGGCAGACCTCCACCGTATGCTCCACCGTGTCCTCAGGGCGATCCACACAATGGTGACACCTGGGCGTTTCCTCCCGGTTTATCCTAAACAGCAACCTACCGAAACAACCGTGTCCGGTGAGGACCTGCGTCAGGCGGAAGGCGAGGACGACGTGGCGCCTCTCTATCCACTCCTCAAAGAGGGAACTTATCGCCACAATTGTGGCGTGCCCAAGCTAAGTAGGCTTTACAAGGTAATAATAATCGACCAACTTACATTTGCAGTTGCAAAAACATGTTGCCCGATGCATTCCGTATGGGAGAACATGTTTTTCAACTACAAAGTTAAGTTTGTTCTTAGTATAAATTCATCCCAACGACGGAACCCTTCATTGTGCGTGGTTCGACACGCACTTTTATGTATATATAAATTGCTAGAATGTTTGAATGTAGTCATGGCTGTTTTCTTGACAGCCTTTACAGTATAAGGTTGCATATCGCAAAAAACCTTACAGTAAATCACGGTATAAAAGTCAGCAATTTCATACTTAATCATTCACAGTCCAACACATGCCAATACCGAGAGGATAACTCTCCCGATTTAGGTATGTGTTGGACGTTTCGTTTCATAAATCAATTTATTATATCGTTCAGAAGGGTGTAAATCGGTACCGAAAATGTAATTAGCGCGAAAATGCCCGAGGGCTAATTGTTTATAAGATAATACGCGTAACGTGTATAGACAAGAGTGTACACGTACCTATACCTACTTGTAGAAATTATACATTCTAACGTAACAGGCGATAATGTACATTAACACGTTCAGTTCCGGGTGCCCTCCTAGAGGTTTCACCTAGTCGCATATGGGATGTCGATTTTAAATGTAGGTTTTTCTTAGCGAATACAGCATGATAAACCGTGAAAATAAAATCTGATGTATATTTTATCAAGATTTATTAGTTTAAACGTTGGTTTTAAAATCCAAGTTTTTATTTTATTTTAAATATTTTGTTCACGTTTACAAATATGCACAAAAATATTAAAAGGTTGGAAACTACGTATTAACGTATAGCCCCCTGAAAACACCATTTTACTTTCGTTTTACAGTGTTGTATAACAAGGTTTTAACCCTAATGCCGCTGACCGTCAGCGTTGGTTCACATTAGCGCAAACGTAATGCCGGCAACCCTCCCAGAGGGTTCACTTCCAATATACGAGTATATGGCGGCATGGCTTATGAGTTCTATGAAAAGTGGGTGGAGTCGAAAGCGTTAAGTTCAGTATAATAATAGAGGCATCATAACAAAGTAGGTGTAACTACTGTTTCCACTCATGTTTGTTGTCTGCCCAAATAAGTAATTATTGTAAGCATTATGTTTTCTTATTAACTAGTAGTAAAGCATGAGAATTAACATAGCCACGATATGCCGAAATATGTGGATCTAAAGTATTCTTAAATGAGGTCTTAATTTTTAGATTCCTAGATACTTGACCCAGTATTAGTATTAAAAAATCATAGTTGCCCACCTTAAGGCTGCCTGTACACTGGAGCGGAGAGGAGAGGAGCGGAGTAGCGGTGTGCCAATATTGACCAATAGAATTGCATAAAACCTCCGCTCCGTTTCAGTCGACAGGGATTTGCGAACTAGTTTAAAAATTAATAATAAACCGGGAAGCGGAGCGGGGACACGAAGCGGAGAAGCACAGAGGTGAAGCGGAGCGGGGCAACGGAGCGGAGAAGTGGAGCGGGGAACCGGAGCGGGGAATTATTACTCGTCGCGTGAACTCGGTCTAGCCCCGCACAGTCCGCAACACCGCTCCGCTACCTCGCTCCGCACAGTCCGTAACTCCGCTCCGCTACCTCGCTCCGCATCAATGGACAGACACTGTCCGTAACTCCGCTCCACTCCACTGCCATTCTCCTCTCCGCTGCCTCGCTCCGCTTCAATGGACAGGCAGCCTAGGGGGGCGCTCAATGGTCCGCTAGCGCCACTCTTTTATAAAATTATAATCTCAAAATTCGTTCTAGAGGAATATGGCCGCTTTTCTTTAGATCGAATTTTGTTGCTTCGTGTCTCAATATGAAACATAATAAAAGGTATTATAAAATCCTAGTCACACTTACCAATGGTCCTTACTAGCCGGTACTCATAATTCCTTCTCAGTCACGAGATAATCTTTTTTTTAAAGAGTGGCGCTTGTGGACCATTGGGCCTCTTAATAGACCCAGTTTATGCCGTTTCGATATGCACATATACCTAATTAACCACTTTGTTAATATCAGTTATTAACTGTTGTAGGTACTGAAAGCGTTAGCGTGGATTGATTGATTGAACTGGCGGCATCTGGTTACGCGGTTAGACCTACACGCCATACACATGTGTTCACATTCATATTTAACTTCTAACATACCTTAGTCCTGCTGAGGCTATTTCAATACTTACAATTTATTTATAAACTTTGGATGAAAACCTGCTAGTCATTCAGATAGGTATTTTTAGCTCCCAAGCCATTTGTCTTTAGAGCTAAAAAATACCTATGTATTCACAATATGAATCAAGTTCAAAGGCTAAACACATCCAGATTTTGTCCCATTTCCACATTATATTTTCGCGTGGAATAAATCCCTTTCATTTTATTTATGGTAGCGGTCATTTTCTTTTTATAGGTAGGTTATTTTCGGACATTGGCCGCCTCTTTTATAGCCCAATAGATACACAGGCTAGGACGGCCTGCTGAGGAGCTAGATTTGACTAAGGCATAATAAAGCTATTCTGTAAGCTTATGAAAAAGTTGGTTTATCATCACATAAAATCTTTTCAGTAACTACTCGTAATACAATCTTTTTTAGGGTTCCGTACCCGAAGGGTGCCAAACGGAACCCTATTACTAAGCCTCCGCTGCCCGTCTGTCCGTCTGTCTGTCAGCGAGCTGTATCTCATGAAGCGTAATAGGTATATAGTTGAAAATTACACAGATTATGTATTTCTATTGCTGCTATAACAACAAATAATAAAACATTAATAAAGGTAAAAATAAAAGAGGGTCTCGATACAACACCTATAAATTTAGAAATATAAAAATACTAACCCTGGCATGTGGGGTGTCATTTTCTAGAGCTCATCGAGTAGAGAATAAACATTATTTTTATTTTATTTTATCTTCAAAAATGAAGAAATAGGGGACCGTAAAAGTTATCAGTTGTAGACCATTTTTGTACGAGCTCTATCTAACAACTACACAAGTTAAGAATTTGAAACTTCTGTATATTATCTTCTTCTTCTATGTACCATATTCGGTTTTATTCAACAAATACTAAAAACGCCGATTCATAAGGTATTTTATTTAAAAATGGGCGATTTTCTGCAACTGCAAAAATAACTTTGTAATTCATAGTATCATTAGGAAATACAAATTTATCTTTTAAATTTTAAAAGCACTAGTAATAATGTACGGTGGTACAGAACCCTTCGTGTGCGAGGCCGACTCGCACTTGGCCGGTTTAATTTCTACTAAGCATAATTCCGGATGCCAGTTTCCAATTTCGTTAAAAGAACTTCTTATTTGCCTGATAGTACTGCATGGCCAACTCCTTCATTAATTATACATTGTGGTAAATTTTTCACGAAACAGGCGGCGTCTGATCTCCACAATCCTCAGGGAAATCATCTTTTCCTGGTAAGATGTTATCATTGTACAAACAAGATGGGCACATCTACCTGGTAATATACGATCCCTAAGTCGTCTGTGAACGCATCTACGGGGAAATGCAGAGAATTACTCTTTAGTGGAAGCCAAAGGCTGGAATCTAATTTATGATTAAATTTTTTACAGTTTCGACGTCGTTTGGGATGACCGCGATTCAGCTTTCGGTGAACTCAAAGATTACAAGCTGCTCTACTTTCTACAAGATGACACCATTGCGATTAAGGTAATTGCGTTGCTACTTAATTTTCCTCATTTACCAAAGAATTTTAGAAAAGAAAATTAAACTTTATTGCATGCACTGTTAATAATTCAGGCTTACGTCATTAGAGATTCTAAAATACTATACTTAGTCCTTTAACACTTTCAACTCCACCCATTTTTCATAGAACTCATACGCCATGTCGCCTATGAGTCGCATATTGGAAGTGAACCCTCCGGGGGGGTTACTGGCATTACGTTTGCGCTAAAGTTAACCATCGCCGACGGTCAGAGGCATTAGGTATAAAACCGTGTTATAAAACACTGTAAAACGAAGTAAAATTGTGTTTTCAGGGGGTCTTGTCGCTATACGTTTTTTCCAACCTTTTCATTTTTTTGAGAATATTTGTAACCGGGAGCAAAAAAAAAAAAGATTCTTGGATTTTAAAACCGACTCGTATACTAATAAATCTTGTTAAATTATACATCAGATTTTATTTTCACGGTTTATAATGAGAAATATAATATATATAGATAAAAATGAGCCCTCCACGAGGGCTCCCGGTACTGAACGTGTTAAAATACTAAACCCCGCTAAAATAGAACCAAACATAGGAAACTTTGTTAGCGGACTAAAATACATCCTTTATACTATTATTATAACAATATGTCGGTGTCTGTTCCCGTTCCAGGAATTGAAAGAGCTTTGTTTTCTATTTGGAGCTAAACTTAGTTGAGGTAACATGTTTCTATTTTTCACACACGTTTGTCCCGGAGCACGGAGGTAGTTGGTTACTGCCTTACTAAAACCTTACATACAGTGAAATACGTTTCATATTATGCTCCAGCCTTGCCTTGGTAATTATATAACTGTTCATTAAAAAGCCTTGCTGGCGTGCGTGTGAATACGTAAAATTTTTAATCATGCTGAAATGGTTTTTCAAATAACTACTGAATGCTTCGTTCATAAATTTGTCTGTCGTATTACGTCAACTAACACGTAAGTTGAACTGCTATTTTCTTCTAAGTAGTCTTGATTGTGGTTATGTGGGCAGGGAAAAGTTTAAAGCTGATAAAGTGCATTAAAGGTTATGGATTGGCTGTTCGTGATGTATGGGTGTTGATTTATCTTTAGCAACACATAATAAAGTTGTATAGTTATGAACAGTAAATTTATTACGTCGTTGCATAAATGAACCAAATCAGAGATAATTTTGTCAAAATTATGATTACCCGACTACGGCGAATAAAAAGGAGGGTTGTGATTTTGACCGGTATATATATTCATCTGTTACCTCATTACTTCTAAACTACTAATCATAATTTGACAAATGCTGTATTGTTGGAAGCGTCTTGATCGTCCGCTGGTTCTAGGGTATGTGACGTCACATATACAATATGACGCCCTCTAGAGGATAAAGTCATGAAATAAAAATATTTTTTGTACAAAAATGGTCAAGGTAAACTCGTTGTCGCATGTCATTATAATTTTGTAGGTGTACAGGCATGCGACCACGGCTTTACCTTGACCATTTTTGTACCTATGTCTTGATTTCTGTCTGAAATATTGTCTTGTTTCATACTTTTTAGAGCATGATTTTACAGTAGTCGGGTTTTAGTTTTTGAACTTACTTTTTATTTTAATAAAGATAATACCTGATGATATCCGGTTGATAGTAATACCATTGCAAATATTGTTATATGACTGGCAAAACAAAGGCTTAAGTATCGTAAAAGCATTCAATGAACGAGGGTAAATTTTGGGTTTAATTTAAAAACAAACGACGGCCTTGGAAAATCAGAGCAATTAATATTTATGTGGGTCCTGGCTGGTGGGAGCAGGACGCACTCTAATTACGGACGCTCAATAAAAATTCCTCGGCGTCCGCACACACGCGACGTGTGGGCACTTATCCCGATACGAAATAATTAATGCTTCATTAGTTATCTCACTCTAAGCCATTATCTGCAGTGAAGCTAAGGATTACATTTCCACATAAAATTTTGGTTCCATCCGCTCAATATTATCTGTATTCACTCAGGAAATCCACGACGGGAAGGGCGGAAAAGATCCTTTCCCACTGCTTCTTAAGAAAACAAAGCTGCCTAAGAAGTGGAAGGAAAAGCCCGGTAAGTAAAATGTTTGCTCTAAATACTGTGGAACTGTAAAATACGACGCCTTGAAGCGAACCGTCTGCGTCAGCTTTGTTATTTAATAATGTTACAGTAGGAGCACTGGTGACCCAGTGGTAACAGCCACGACTTATGAGTTGAGTTCGTAGGTTCGAACCCTGACATGCGCTTTACTTTGTGTAAATTATTTCATCACCCGCTCTCAAAACGGTGAAGGAAAACATCGTGAGGAAACCGGCATGTCCCAGAACCAAAAATTCGATAACATGTGACATTTACCAACCCGCACTGGGCCCACGTGGTAGATCACGGCCCACTCCCTCTCACAGAGAGGAGGCCTGTCCCAGCAGTGTGAACAAAATAGGCTGAATATGGTATGCTTATGCTAATGTAACAGTAACTATGCGTAAGCGTCGGGTCACACAATTAGGGGTAATTTTTTTTAAAAAAGGGGTAATTTTAAACTATATCTACATACTTAAAAGACCAGTATCGACCAATAAAGAGACAACGCGCGGGCAACCGCTGCCAGCCGCTGCCATTCCGATGTGACTCGGCCCTAAGTGGTAACTGATCAAGAACGGGTCGTAACTCGAGACCACGGTTGAACGAGGAGAAAAGCCTTTAATGGTCTTTCAATGGTGCTTGTTAGCTGCGGGGAAATGCCGATAAAAAGTGGACGTGGTAATGATATGTGCCCCAGTGAGCTCACATAGCTATATTGAATTCCGTCACGGTAATGACTCAATCAGAATGCTCGGAGGGCTGAGAAACGACGTCTTTTATTATGATTGTGCTGTGGAAGTTAATAATATAGGTATGTAATATGGGACGGGTAAAATAATTTGGTAGTCAGTTGTCATTATTACCTATTCGTACACTTGATCTACTATATTATGTTTGGATAATCGGTTTAGCCCTGAACGGTATAATCTCGTTAAACGCAAGAAAATTCGTACTAAATGTATTAAGTTGGCCTTGCCTGTGTCAAGTTTGAATCACAAATTATTCTAATTACGTATAATAAGTGTCTACCAGCCTTTCGGTTGGCGCGGCCATCTTGCGCAATCTATTCCTAATGGAGGCCCTTCGCGGGTTCTCAACGCGATATTGTTGCGTGCCAATAATAAAATAATGATAAATATCAATTTGTATGGGAACTACAAAGGAGATTCCTTCCAGAACTTAGTTAGCCAGATGCCGTAATTTTTGACAGCAACCAGATTCTGATTGATTCTAATTCACCCTGAAAAATATAAGAGGCTTTCTTCACTATCTTATGCCCGTTTTCACCAACACTAAGTGGCACTTAAATAAATCCCTAAATAAAAGTTCACTGTTGGATTTTCAACGCTAGGCTCCGCGCTGAGTTGAAAATCCAACAGTGCACTTTTATTTAGAGATTCATTTAGGTGTCACTTAGTTCTCGGTGAAAACGGGTATTACTTTCCTATTTCTGATAACAGCGTACACGGTTAATAATTGTATTGTGATTAATCAATAAATCCCGGATAATGTTAACATTAATAGGTATATAAAAATGTCACCTTCTGTGTTCCATTTTGTTCCACCGTTGCTAATATAAAATGCAGTGAATGTAAAATATTGAGTATACGGGTAGGTAGGTAGGCATTATGAGTAAAATGTTTTCCATTTTACAACAAGATTCGTTTCCGCGTTTTTAACATCACAAATAGCATTCCGATGTTCCATTGTGCCTGGGCAGCGCTACAGCCCGCCCGGGCGCCCGAGCGCGCTCACTTAATCCCTACAGGCATTTAGCTTAAACCGTTTGTCTGCTGTAGTGACAAACAAAATAATATTCTTTTTTTACGAATTAGTACCTACCTTACGAATTAGTATCTACAAATGCTTCGTTAAATAGGTACTATGAACCCTTTCTTTTTTGTAGGCTTATGGGCTAAGGCGAAGCAAAGTACCTATATTGAATAAAAATAAGTATTTAATTAGATTGCAATTACTTAATTTAATATTTAAAAAGCTGGATAGCGGACATAATTAATAACGTCGGCACAGTTAATTATAAAATGTTATTGAATTATTAGTAATTTGGAAGCGAACAAACGGGGATATCTCACTTTATATTAATAGCTTTAAAAGGAGATTAAGCTATGAAAGTTTGAGAAGTTGCCCGGGCGTTCCAACTTCGACTTCTTTGGCGAAGAGATTATGAATTATTGCAGCCTAAGTAAAGGCCGTCTGAGAAGCCTTTGTAATTTGTTGTTTATAAATTTTCAAGAATTAAATTAATGAACAGGGTAACCGATATACTTTAATGGCGAGCGATAAATAAGGGTGGATATTCGTGTTTATAAGATTAAATCATCCGGTTGATAGTAATTTCCGAGTGAAAAGCTTCAGTATAAAAAAAGCCGAGGTTCGACCAGTAGACTCGTCTTATACCTACCTAGTCATGTGTGCCATCAGTGACTCAGCTGAGTCTCATATTATTACAAATTACATTACTTATTAAATTCTTACGCACATATTTGTAAAAAATTATCGAAAAGTTTCCCCTTCAACCTTACCCTTGTTATTAAGGTCTATAGGGCAGCCTAAGCCTCAAGAGAGAGAAGAGAGGAGCTCGTGTCTAAGTAATAACTGCCGCACGGGTCGATTCATCAGGTTAAGCTACGGTTACCGGGGTTGGTCTGTGGATGGGTGACCATCTTTACATACTGAGACTCCTTCGTGCCTCGGAAAGCACGTTAAGCCGTTGGTCCCGGCTGTCATTCATGAATTTTTGACAGTCGATGGGTCGTCAGAAGCCAGAAAGTCTCAAACAGTCTTACCAAGGGGTATCGTATTACCCAGTTAAAGTAGTTCATGTAGCGTCAAAGGAAGCGTCAGACCAGAAGAGTGTTGTGCAAATAGCGTCACACAAGCATGACGCTTGTGTACCCCTGCCGGCGCACGGTGCCGCGCCGCTTGTGGCACCCTGACCAAATGGGCTAGGTTAGGTTAGAACTGTGACCAACCACTACTTCCAAATTGGTCGCAGTTACTTGGCTTTTTTACTACGCCTTGAACCATTTATACCCTACAAGCCCTACATGAATGATATAGCCAAACGTCGACTGAAATATTAAAAATATTATATGTTTAAGACATATTAAATGTTTTAACGATATGGCCAATTATATCTGGCCATTTCATGAAATACAACCAATTCATGAAATTACCGAACACTTCATAAAATTATCATTTCTTAGATATGGCCACGACACGTACACCCACAATTCACGGCGAGTTAATTGCTTGCAACAGTACTAACATAGATACCCCAATAACACTGTGCTCGTCCTGGGGATCGAGCACAGGCCCCGAACGCTCAGCAGTTTGACCACTAGACCATCGAAGAAGTAATAACATAATAAATTCCAAACCTATATTCATTTATTATTTTGATATTACTTACCTATAAAATCTAAAACCAAATCACCTCATCCCATTCCTCTAGCTCAAACAAACCTTGGAAATACAGCCTTCTCTGTTTCTACAGGACTTAATCGAATGTCAGACAGTGATGAATGCTTTCAACTCAATATATCGTAGATATTGGTACGTTGCCTCGTTTTTCATCTATGCAAGAGTGCCACGTGGCAGGTGCTGCTACCTAGCCGCTAGGTTCCAGATTTATTGACGTAGAGGCTTTCCTCGCAATTTACCTTTATTGCCTGCACTGCAAGTGGTGATATATTTTACCTAATAGTAAATTAGTGTACTGAATGCAGTCATGGATTAAAATTAATGATACCACGTATTAATGTGTAAGTAACGGCCGGATGTGGAAAGCCATAATCACTGGTCTTAGTAGGTAAACTTTGCTGATCGCAGATAGGTATTGAAAGGCAGCTGCTGCCATACCATAGCTGTGTTGCTCGACAAACTGGTTATCCGTTAGCAACCTTTAATGATACAGTGACACCCAAGAGTAAAGAGACCACCTAAGACAATGGTCAAAACATCTAGAAAACTCAAAGGTGTTAGTAAGTAAGCGACATGAAAAACCCACAACAGTCCCTACATCTACGCTTTCTAGGAACAATGTTATTTGAACCTTATTAACCCGTAACTTTCTTAATACAAATTTATTACCTACGTGTGCTTTCACCCGCTAAATAACTGCAGGGTAGGCTAAGGATAATAAAAGCCTGTAAAACGAGAGAGGAAGGTGTCGCACAGGTAGACAAACGACTCGGATGTTCCTTGCCTTGTCAGCAATATAAGAAAAGTGGGGTTACTTGCGAGTCTAGCGACCTATTTTCCATTTTAATGCCCCTGGAATTATTACCAATAACTTTATCTGCTGTATATGGTGGATCAGTATGCGATGTTTTTATTGTGAAAGTCAGAATGTTTTTACATTATCCAGCTGGCTTATGTCAAGGGCGATGGAGTGTATAACTCGATTTTTATAACTGTGCGCTTGGAGCTGTCAAAATCGTAGGTTGCTAGTATTGAATTCACCCGCCCGGCTACCTCCTCAGTGCCTCGTGTCGTCTCCACAGTTCTGTCTTATTATTCGTTAAGAGCGTTTACTCTGAAAGTGGGCAACATCGCAAATACATGTCAAATATTTCGCTGTTTTAATTAATTTGGCAATATTACCGTATGGAAATAAGAAATGTTGCTAACTGACGAACTAGAATATAGATTATGAAATGCAATAATTAATATCGTAACACTTTCTAGGTGCCTATTTTACACCTAAAACGGGTACAACAACAAATTCAATGTTATAATTACAATTCATTATTAATATTCAAGTTCGCTAGTTAGCCACTTTGCTTATTTCCATACAGCAATATTGCCATATTAATCAAAACAGGTACATTTTTGATAGCTATATGCGACGTTGCCAACTTTTTGGATAAGCGCTCATATGTTGTTATTGTAACTATTTAAACCACATAAACTGTAATATTTTGACGTTGACAGGCGCACAGTTATAAAAATCGGGTTATACCTACGCTGTACTATAAGGCTGCTTAAATCTCTAGGGCAGAAACCTCTTTAGTCCTACCATTTATCAAGATTGTAATAAAATTGTACATCCATGCTTGATACGTACCCAATTAATAAATAGGTCTTGTAATAGGTAGGTAGGTCGTAATACCTATAAGCCTATTATAGTCCCACTGCAGGGTTAAAGCCTCTTCTCAGAAAGAGCAATTGAGTATTAAGGCGTCTTAAATTACTTTTAAAAGTCACAGAATATTATATAGTCCCGTATAAATAAATATCTATAGAATTAGCGTATTTTTCCCTCTAAAACCTTTCCTATCCACTTAAAAAAAGTATATCTAATTAAGGTAAAAATGATTTGTATAATCCAATATCGAATATCGATGTAGCTATTCAACGTGTTTATGTCGCTGAAGGTCGCAGGTACGACCCTCCTCAGTGCCGAGTTATTGTGTAAAAAGCTAACGTTTGCGATTAGGGCAGTTATTGATAGCGAAGTAAACGATAGGTGACATAAGCGGTGACAATCAGGATGTTTATCTAAGTCACCTATTCAGGGTGATTATCTTTTCTAGCCTGTAAACTAAACTACATGACATAGAGAAAAATGCTGTAAGGAACTATGTGCTAAATTTTAAGGAATATTAAACTCACATTAAAATGTATTGTTTAAAATTGAGCCTATGTTTCCCTTCAGCGTTTTTTCACGACCGATAAGTACGTAAATTACCGATACTGGCTTGAAAAAAAAATCACCCTACGTACGTAATTAAGTGGGTGATATGAATTTGATAGGAATGCACTTCTTGTCTTCTTCATACCTAATCGATTAAGCTAGATCGAGGGCTAGGCAGATAATGACGTAACACTAGTTCTGCCGTTTTTGATACATGGTCCTATATATTTACAATCATTGTAGAAGTATTCGATATTCCTTAAATTTTAACAAGTAATACTAATAAGTTAGTGTGTGAGTTAAAGAAATCACAGAATGTAAAATCAATGTCATGAAAACAATAAATTATACAATTAAATTAGCAACCAGTTTGATTTTTCTAGACTTTAGATTGTCCTATGGAGCAGGACCAGCATTTTTCCAAGCATTCTTATCTTGGATATAATCCTCTAATTTATAATATGCTTGTTTACAAAGTAAACTTTTATTAAGAGTTTTAAATTTTCTTTCTTTTAATTGCAATATATCACAAGGTATTTTGTTGTAACATTTAACACAGTACCCCATAAAAGATGTTTGTACTTTAGCTAATCTGAAAAGTAGCTGATGTATTTTATCTTTATTTCTAGTATTAAAATTATGTCTATCACTTATTTATTAATTAGATGTAGATTCTTTCTTACATACATAATATTTTCATTAAATGAATTGACAAGGTACCGTCATAATATTTATCTTTTTAAATACGAGTAGTTCCCTGAGAGATTCGCAGCGACGTAGATTATAAATGGCTCTGACAGCTCTCTTTTGCAAAATAAAGATGCTATTGCTACTGCCTATCAGATCCACACAACCCAGTTACTGGGTAACGCGATAACCCTTGGTAAAACCGGTTGTCAGACTTTCGAGCTTCTAACTACCCGTAACGAATGAGACTGGGTCGATCGAGTTTAAACATTAAGGAATTTATTTGTAAACGTTGCATAAAGTTAAGTAATGATGAGCAACTGTTTAACATTTGGACGTTTAACACGTTCAGTGCCGGGAGCCCTCCTGGAGGGTTCACCTAGTCACATATATGGGATGCCGGGAGCCCTCGCGGATGGCTCATTTTAAATGTAGGTTTTTCTTGTGAATACACCATTTTAAACCGTGAAAATAAAATCTGATGTATATTTTAACAAGATTTATTTCTATATGCGTTGGTTTTAAAATCCAAGCATTTTATAAATTTTTAGTTCACCGCTACAAATATTCACAAAAAAATTAAAAGATTGGAAACAAGACCTCCAAGCGACAAGACCTCCTGAAAACAAAATTTTACAGTGATTTTTATCACGGTTTTGAACCTAATGCCGTTGACAGTCCGCGATGGTTAACTTTTGCGCAAACGTAATGCCGGTAACCCTCCTGGAGCGTTCACTTCCAATAAGTATGGCGGCATGGCGTGCCAGTTCTATGAAAAGTGGGTGGAGTCGAAAGTGATAAAAGTCTCTTCAACTTTATATAACGTTTTTAATGAAACATAAACCGTCTTATTCCAAAACACGGTCTAAATTTGGTACTGGGATTAGTACTAGCTTTAGTACCATGACTAAATAAAACGTTATTATAAAATGAAGTTTATCACTAGTTTCAGAACTATTTATGGTACTAAAGTTAGTCCGCCGAGTCCCCTAGTTTATCTTTGGTACTAATTTATTTGACGTTTGCGTTGATTATTATTGTTTGTCAATTTATTTATAAATCGTTAAAAAAATATATTAATATGATTGACTTGATGGATTTGGAAGATTTGGATATGCTGGAAACGTCTCGGAGGTCTTACAGACATCGACATCGTGTAAATCCTTTTGAATTGAGTGACGAAGATTTTAGAATAAGTATAGGTTCACAAAACGTTTTGGAGAAAAAATTGTGGATGTTTTACGTGAGGATTTATCCCACGACCCTCGAGGATGCCCATTGAATCCTGAAGTGCAAGAGGTTTGCGCATTACGCAACTGGGCTCGCCATTAAGTATGTAAGTACCTAGCCTTGGTCAATGCTAACCTAACATTAGACGAAATCCAAATAATATACTAATAATATTGTTTTATTCGTAGATTCAAGACGATACAGCTGATTTACATGGTGTGTCTCAACCAGTTGTCAACAAAACATGTAAAAAGGTAGCAGATGTCCTGAAGATTTATAAAAATGCATATTACTTTAAATAAACAGGAGGAAAGCATTAGGAAGTTCCCCAGTATTGCTAATTTTCCTACAGTAATTGGACCAATAGAATGAATATAAGAGTAAAGAAAGTAAATGCTGATGGGGGTCAGTTATATATTAATAGAAATGGATTTTCTTGATTAAATGCTATACAAACTATATAAGAAATTTGTTTTTTTGTCTGTACCATACCTCTGTTTCGAAACAGCGTGTAGCGATCCAAGAACGGTAGTTTGAACGCCCGTTCGGTACGGTACGGTGGTACGGCGTCTCACCGTACCGTACCGATCCGCGCACGATACGCACCCGCCTTGTGTGTGTATTGAGATTTACAGTTAGGTATATTAAGAACAATAAATACAAATAAGAAGTGCATTTATTTATTAATATGTAAAGGACGTAACATAAACATGCGTTTAAAATTACACGCGCCGCCGCGCCGCCGTATGTGAGTCGCTGCACTTCACGCTAAAGATTGTCTAGCAAGCTCACGAGCGCCCAGCGTCCGTCGCCGAATCTCTGGATGTTTTTTAATGGATATTTCAGGTTCGATTAGTGGAATTGATAATATTGAGGAATTATTATTAATAAATTAATGTCCTTTCGAGTCGTTTTTCCCAAGAAAAACGTCACTCATGTTTATTCAGTCAACTTGACAGCTTTTTGTCAACTAACGTTTCGTTCACAAAAAAAAACCTCAACAGAGGTGTTAAAAAATAATGACAACTTGATTATAAAAAGCGCATCAAAAGTACAAGTTTTGCTTGTTCTATATATTGTAACCTAAACAAAGAACAATTTAGGACATATTTTGGTATTAATAAATAATTATTTAAGCATTTCAAGTGTTATTACAATATCAGCATTTAGAGGAACAGAACGTTGCTTCTAATAAAGCCTGCGTGAACGAATGAAAGAATGCCATTATTGTTTCTTATCTGTGGATATTATTTGAACCATGAACCTTCTTTGGTACTAACTGATCCTCGATTGGTCTTCGTTTTGTAATCGGGACACATTTTGAGGCTGGTACTAGCTTTATTACCGTAACAATCCAAGACCTTTTAGTCTTGGTTTAAACCATTACTTATGCAGTTTTTTGTAATAAGACGGAAAGGGTTTGATATATTGTTTTGTGTCCGCAATTGTTACTAGTGTTATAAATAAACAATAATACTTAGTGAAATCAAGACCCAGGTCGAGATGCACACAATAATATTACTTACTGTTGCCAGTGTCATTCCCGTCCACCGTATTGGAGACGACAGAAGAGGAGGTGACAACGGAATACTACGCGCCGAAGGACCTGATGGTGGGCGCCACGATGTACATACTCGGGAGGCGGTTCCTCATTTGTGACTGCGATGACTTCACCAGGAAATACTTCAGGTTAGAATTATATTAAGTGGGAAAGAGATAGAGATAAACAAAGGAAATAAGGTCGATAAGCATCGACCTGGAATCGTTTTAAGGTCAGAAAGAGCTTAATGTCCATACAAAAAGACGAAGCGGTCAACGCCGGTGTCGAGTCGCGTCATCCGATGCGAAACGCAGTGTTTTTGCGGGTGGCCGCAGCGATTCGGTAACAACAGCAATGACAAGAGCGTATGAACTAGACAAATTCAAAAAGGGGTATATACTGAATTGGACAAATGGTGCTGCCCTGAGGTACCCCTTTTAATGCCTGGCCAGAGTCCTGCTTTTTATTGGTCAAAATAATGAATCGTGTGAAGACAAAAAAAGGCAGTTCGTATACAAATTGAATTTATGTTGTCTTGAAAAGCGATGTAGGTATCCATCCTACAAATATTGTTTATTATTGTGAAACACAATAAAAATTGATAACAAAACCATAATAGGTTTTTATGATCTAATTTGATCGTACGAAATGCTACTATATTTTTATGACACATAACTTGATCGATATAAATGTTTATTAGCGTTATGAATGGTCTAATTGAACTCCTCTAATTATTAGATATAGCTTGTCCACTCTGAAATGACGCGCCCCCCTACCGCATTACCCATAGAAATTCGCATTACCCTGTGCGTAAATACTGCAGTGAGGCGCGTCATTTCAGAGTGGACAAACTATACCTATGTCATCTTTAAGTAACATAACAATTTCACATCGAAAATTATTGAATCAAGCGACATTTATTTGTAGGAAACCTATCCAAGGTTTCTTTTAGTTGAAAACATGAGCGAGATCACTTTTTCATTAAACAGCAGAAAGAAAACAAGCAAAGGAAAAGTAGGAACATTATGTGTGGGGGGGGGGGGGGCGAGCATTCGCAGAGATTGTGAACTTGTGGTTGTTAGAGAAATAGTTTCACTTACATATTCGTTACTATCCCCGCGGCAAGTTGCCCAAGGAGCGTGTTTGCAAATTCTTCTTCATACGTCTTCACGCATTTCCTTCTTCGCCTCAATACTGCATGAGAAGCATACATAGCTCGTATTTACAATTCGTTTGCCCAAAAGCTTCTTTATCTCAACACCCAAGTGTTGGCTTGAAGAAACATTTACTAACGTTTACGAACAAACAGAACGCATTCTTCACCTCAACACTGCTCATGTGTTGGTTTCAAGAAGCTTACATAGCTTGTATTTAAAATTTGTCTGCCCGCTGCGTTGTCCGCGAAACCTTCGTTAGCACAACCCCGTACGAGTGTTGGTATAAGTATTTGTAAACACCCGACCAAGGAACCATTTCTCTCCATCTAGTCGTGGGCCACTGTTTACTCGACTGCACGGGGAATATTGCCCACAGATTACAAAGGTGCAGTCTCTAGAGCGAGCGAAGATTTTATTAATTCAGCTTTGATGAAATTCTGTGGTTGCTGTCGACTTGTGAATAAAAGGAAATAAATTTTGTGTAGATATTTTCTGTACTCTTATCTTTTGTGTCAATATGTTTAGAATTTCATAATTATAGTTTTATAGTCTACATAGTACCTATCATGGTTGGATGACGGTTTTGTTGCCGCGTCTAACAATTTGAAGCCGCAACACAATATTTACAAATATTATAGTTATTTCTATATAAAAATACATTGTAGCTCTGAAATTAGTTGGTCAAATATTACAGCCAATTCATTTAACATCGAACGCCGTCATTTAATTAACGAATACAGCAGTGTTAGCGTCGGGTCACACCGGAATGGCAGCGGCCGGCAGCGACGCGGCGAGCACTTTCAGTTTGAAATAATTTTAAACTTTATCTACATACTTATAAGACCAGTATCGCTTGGACAGCTTGAAAGGTCTCGAGGCCGCCCGCGGTGCCGCGAGCGGCCGCGCGCCTCGCGCATCTTGTCGGTGGTTCTGCCTGCGGCTGCCAGCGGCGACGCGAGGCCGCTGGCGGACGCTGCCATTCCGGTGTGACTCGGCCCTAAGGGTTAGCAGCGGCAAAAAACCTGATCCAGCTGCTCAGGCTTTTAATATTTACAATCTTATACACTCATTCAAAGGGTTAACTGACCAATTCCTTCGTTCCCAGGTTTTCCAGTGAACGACGTTTTCCACATTTCCATGTATTTTTTTTTTTTAAAGCTTTTTTTTTTAAAGCTAGTCGCGAGGTTTGCAAAAAAAAAACTTAGCAGATTAAGGTACTCAATTAAATAGGTACTAGTTTATTTACACAATTAAATCGCGCGACAAGATTTTATGATCATATAAATTGTGTATAATGAGGTTACAAGTTGATAGTTAAAATTTAAAAAGAAAAAATAAAAGCTTTTTTAAAAAAGGTTTTTTTTGCTTTTAATTTTTTATTTCTTCAATGTGTAGTGCAAGACGACCGTGTTCAGCTGGTCTCATTCAGTAAGATTAATAGTATTTTGAAAGGAATTCTAGCGTAATTTGCTATAAAGATTTTTCCAGGCGGATTGATTGAGGTGTCGACTTTACGATGTAATTAACGGTTTCTTACCGATCTTTTGATTGAGAAAGATGAAGAAATGGCCAGTAGAAAAGATATTAAGGTAAGTTGACCATATTTTGTGATAAGGCTGCTAACGAGAAATTAATAAAAGGTTACGTACCTACCAAAGGCCTGATTTCAAAGAGATATTCTCTATACATGCGAACATTACTAATTAAATTTTTGGTTGTAATTTTTGTGCCTATTTTAGAATGTTCCAGCAAAACTGTTTAAACTGTACCTAATTAGGAACCTAATGAAATTCCGCATAAATCAATGTTTCTAAAATACACACGAATCTGGACCACAATTATTTAGCTAAATCACAAATAAACAATTGAAATCGATGCTATCATCTCATCAACAACTAATAATACATTATAAGAAGGCTGAAACACAAAATGTTATGCAAACAGACACCTACATAAAATCAACATCACATAAGACATTATTGTCAAATGACAATCACTAAGTATCACTATTTCATTAGGCGTTAGCCTCTAGGCATAACAAGATCATTTGCGTGAATTATGTAGGGTGAGAACACCAATTACGAGGCGCCTTTTATGGATATAATAGTTTTCGTTTGTTTAAGTTCTAATGTTCATTGTGCTCGTCATTGTAGGAATGAGGAATCTGATTGAATTAATTTGTCTAGGCAAATCAGTTCAATGAAAGAAAAACATTAAGTACCTACCTAGGCCTTATTTTCCCAATAACAATCATTCATACAAAATACATAATTGACGGGATTAAAAGATAAGGAGTTCCATATCCAAAACTTACGATCACATCAAACATCTAAGCACAGACCTAAAAATAACATCAATTAGAGCTTTTAAACATTTAAGCAAGCCGAATATAAATTCCATTATGCTGAGTCGAATCAAAAACAATGTACCAAATTCAATTATGTAGTTTCAACCTTCATAGTTCAAACGAATTTAATTAGATTTGCAGCTGAATAATTAATTCGCGTACACCTGTTCTAACACGGGATAGTTTTGTTGCTGTGTAGAATATGACGCGGTGGGAAATATTAAATCACCTACATTTTGATTTATACAAGGTGGAGACGACAATACAACAATAAATTTAACTTCGTTAATATAACTAACGATGACGTTCCCAGTCTGCATACAAAAATTAAATGAAATACATCCAATAGTTTAGTCCTATAGCTAGTCAGCTGATCGGCAAAACCCATCACTACTACATGTTTAGATTGTTAGAAAAAAAAGATAAAAACACTTTTTTATTTTCAATATTTGAATTTATTTTATATTTTCAAACTACTCATTGTATTAGAATTGTCAGTGTTTTTATTTAAGATTTTCGTATTGTCGTCTGCACATTGTACAGTCTGCATGCATATTTAAAAACATACGCATTTACATAGAAGTTAGGTGTTTCACCAATACTTCGTTGAAGATTTTTCAATATCTGCAGTTAAAGTGATGTTTTATGTTTTCAATCCAAAAATGGCACAAACATTAGTTAACTACTTATCATTAAAAGCTTTTTAGGCTTTACAACAAACTTCATTTAGTAACCATTTGACTAATGAAGCAATTGAAATAATATCTATTGTGATAATTTATCAATATTTGTATTTGCCTTGGACCATTAAGTAAACCATTTCCTATAAATTATACTAGATTGGTATTGGTTGCGCGACAAGTTATTAAACTGTAACATTTTTTGTCTTGTCTTACCGTAAGCGTTAAGCTATTCACCCTTGCCTTTAGGCGACTTTTGTATCTCGCGTGAGATAATAGCCAGCTGATACATCCCAAATATTCCTTTTACTTATATCTTCTTTATAGTTTCAGTACTGAACTTGGATGAAACGAAAAAGTTTACTCCCTAAAGCCTAAAGGCACAAACGGAATCAAAAGGTTGCCTATTCCTAAGCTTATCAAAAATTCAGAAGGCAATTCTGTTTTATTTATTTTTAAGTATCAGTACAAAGATTCTGATAAAGCATTTAGTCCTAAGATAATATTAACTGTATCAGGCATAACAAAATCAAAAACAAAAAGCGAAATAAAAAAAAAACTGTCTTCTGTTAACTGGTGCTGTCACCGTACAATATAGTAGTCCCTCTGTTCACTTATTCTGTTTTGTTTGTGACAGTGAGTGATCGTAGCTCTAGTGCAGCGTCTGCGACACTCTATTATACAAATTAGCTCCCCCCACACAGTTAATAATCTTTTCTTTTTCGTCTCGTTGTTTTCGAATAATCCACAAATTTTTCAAAGCCGTCGAAATAATAACTTTGTTTGTTTATAAAATCGAAAAGATTTTTACATAAATAATGTGCACTGTCTGGGGGTAAATTCACCACCATCATCATTAATCACACACATCCCCGAATTATGTTGTGTCGGCACCGCCATGTTTTCTCCTCCACACATCTTTATTAGCCGTCATCTCTTTTAGGAGGTACCTATATTACAGATTTTAATTCTATTTTGCTATTTTTTTATCCGTAACTAGCTTTTGCCCGCGACTTCGTCCGCGCAGAAGTCGAAAATGGTTCTAATCCGATTTTTTATTGTTTTTTTACGTTATTAATTATGTACATATAAAAAACAATATTTTTTGTTTTTCCTTCGGGTGCTAGTATCACCAGGCTACTCTGTGCGCTTACTCTGGAGCATGCCACAGACAACTTGCCGTGGGAGAAGCAGCTTTCCCTCAAGTCTACTCCCGCTACTTTAAGAGTATAACCTTGAGCTTTGAAGCTCGTCTTTCTCATTCTCTTGAATTCGAAGGGGTAATTTGATGGAGTAAGGGGAATCCTAGAAATAAATACAGACCTCTGTCAGGCTGACTGTCCACTGGAGCGGAGAAGAGAGGAGAGGAGCGGAGATGCGCCAATATTAACCAATTGAATCTAAACTCCGGTCCAGAGCTTAGATTCTATTCGTTAATATTGGCACATCTCCGCTCCTCTCCTCTCGTCTCCACTCCAGTGGACAGGTAGCCTAAAGCTAAAATAGTACGGTGACTTTCGAGACATTCCAATTAAAGAGTATTTGCATTGCACCAAGCTAATAAGTGAGTTCAACATTTTTTGAATAAAATCGGATTGAGTTATCAAACATGATTGTGTCAAAATAAAATGTAATTTAAATCAAAAGCACTAAGGAGTATTGATATCAAATTCGAAGCAAATCACTCCCAAAATAACTTTCTACCCCTATTTAACCCCGTTAGGGGATGAATTTCAATAAAATACGAAACAGGTCTTCCATTAATTCTGTTAAAGAATGTTTATGCATTTGAAGTAGATTGGACCAAGGAATCACGTTGTCCCATACAAACTTTGCCCATCTTTTTCACCCCCTTAGGGGTAGAATTTCGAAAAATCCTTTCTTATCGGATGCCTACGTCATACAAAGAACACACCCTGCAAGTTTCAGGACTGTACGATCAGCGGTTTAGGCTGTGCGTTGATCCGTCAGTCAGTCATTCAGGACAAAGCATTTTATATGTATAGATAGATAACACCAGGCTCATGCAGTCAAAGATTGCTGCAAATACTTTTATACTTTCATTTAAATCAGGGACCCAGTTTCTCCTACGTTATGAAGGTTAAACTAATGTTCTAAGTACTAATCGACTGATCTTGAGACAGCATTCACACAGTATCACATTGTGTTAAATAGATCATAGCTACACGTACCACATCATCATTATACTCAAAGATAAATCCTGACATTAAGTGAGATGTGAACCGAGACGCGTCCCAAGTTATCGTGAATGGAGCCGCTGTGATGTTCTCTCCACCGTTAATTAGTGGCATTTGTCTTAATGGCGACATAATAGTACGCCACTATTACTCGATAATTACACCATTGTACTACGAGCTATTATTAATAGATCCTCTCTTACACTCCACATGATGTCTTTGTATTCATAAAGATTTGAAAATGTCTTAGAAACTTTCATCTTTTCTGTTTTTTTTTAAAGATATATTTTACTTTTGATTTTCTTATAAATGCGTTCTACAGAAAAATCATTTATTCTTTCTTTCCAGAAAATATTAAAACAATCCTTTTGTTGAGGATACCCTTAGTTTTTCGAAACCATGAATTATTATCTTTTTGTATAAAATATTTTAAAAGGTTTAAAGGTATTGGTTAGTAGGTACCTACTACTTACCTGCTCACTTAAGCCGGGTCTACACCAAACGTAGGAACAGTCAGCCGCCGACTTGAGAAATGTATGAAAAATAACGGACAGTCAGTCGGCGGCTGACGTTGTTTTTTCACGTTTAAGCTTGATGCTCAATCTCGGCGGCCGACTATACGTTTGGTGTGATCTTTTAACGGGTATATCGGATCGCAACCACAAGGCGTGTAGGCATTGCGACCAAGTTGTAGGTACATGCTAGTAAGTTCAACTTAATTACATGCCTTTCGCCCAAGTATTTCTTGCTAGTACCTAAGTACAATTTACCTACACGTGTTTTCAGCGAACTCTTAATAATGCACTTTGTGGAAATACCAAACCACCCGTTAACATATTATAAAGTATTCAACTTGATTAATTAAGCTGCCGAGCTTCAGTAGCTATTGTAGACGTTACACGAGAGTAAAATTCTTTGATAATGTGTGTCTTGTTCACATTTGCTTTTAAAATTCATGATATTATCTTAATATATATAAATTACGCGTCACGTTGTTTGTCCGCGATGGACTCCTAAACTACCTAACCGATTTTAATCAAATTTGCACATCGTGTGCAGTTTGATCTAACTTAAAAGATAGGACAGGGTAGGTAGGGTTTTTTTATATTTGATTGATTGCGGAACAAAGTTCGTCGGGTCAGCTAGTGTAAGTATCTATTTGTGTTTATTTCAGATGTAGAAGTGGTAGGACGATTTCCAGTTTGCTGTTTTCTCCATTTGAGTACAACCAAAAAATCATCCGGATTTACATAATAATAATATTTATGAACGAAATATAGTGTCAGTAACATACTAAGGGCAATGAGTTTCTACTGGCAGTAATATTTCTACGCCAAAGTACCGCGCACGATTTGTGTGCGTAACCGAATTAGCTGGATTGATCGCTACATACTTGTACCTATATGTTGTTTGTATTTCTCGAGGCACCGCTTAATCTAGAGACCCACATATGCGCCTTATGTACGTAGGTACCTAAGGCACAAACATACATGGGTACATGAACGGACATATTTTCATAGGCTCAGGTAGGTAAAAGCAGTTGTTCAAATTATACTGTTTCAACATCCCTACGCTCTGCATGCTGTGTAGTTAGAGGTAAACACAACAACTGGAATTTGTTCAGCAAGTGTCAATTAAGCACGAACAGTACCAATGTCGATCCGCTTTCAACATGCTCTCATTTGCGCTCGCTCCGCTCAGATAAACTACTTTAGAATTAAAAGCTTCTCTACGGGAGCTAGATTGATAAAGTGAGTGCTTATAGAAATCTTCTTATCTTAGATTCTCATTACAACATATTTTGTCGGATCGGGAACGTACGTGTTCTAGTCAGAAGCGGGTTTTTCGCGACGCTCTTTTATTTTTGTCAATTTTCTTTTACGGTCGTTATTTTCAGTTTTCAGGAAACCCATATTCGTTCACTAGGTTCCTACATATTTATGTAAACACTGCAGATATTCCACGGGGGCAAACCATCATTACTACGCTTTGATTAAAACTTTGATGTGGACACATTTTAATTTAATATTCAAAGGAATGGGCCCCTTTCTAATTAAACACGAGAGCATTTTTAATCCTCTTCAAAAGAGAACGAAAAGAGTACGCTTCGATGGTGCGGAGATGTGGAAAGGACGATGGAGGACGTTGTAACAAAAAGAATAAGGGTCGAGCTAATATGAACTTCGCAAAGGACGTGACTTTTCATAGAAGGGATTTAAAAATGCGAACGTTTCCGAAGTGACACTAATGGACAAAATAAAAGACTGTCTACGAAGTCGTTAGCCCTCTTCGCGTACGTAGAAATACTTGGAAACTGGCGTGCTTGGATTCCCGGAAAAGCCGGTACATATCATTTTTAAAAGAGAAAATACTCGTAGATTGCTGTAAATGCCAATAATCAAAGGGGCAGCGCAAATGAAAATAGGATTCTCCAAGACATTTTTAATACTTTGTAAATTTACACACAAATTAGAGGATTATATCCAAGATAAGCATGCTTGGAAACATGCAGGTCCGCTCTATAGGACAATATAGGCTCTAGACAAAATAAAACTGGTTGCTAATTTAATTGTATAGTTGATTATTTTTATAACATTGATTTTACATTCTGTGGTTTCTTTAATTCACACAATGACTTGTAACATTTTAGGAAAAACGTCTACTTTTACAATGTTTGTAAATATGTGACCGCCACCATACCGTATCTGACCGTAACTCAAGTGAAAAGAGTAATTTAGAGAACAATATTAATATAAAGATTTCAGAGTTTTATGAAAGTCAGTCCTAAAAATACTGAATAGCCAAGTAGTCGACTGGGAACAACTTGGAAGTAGGTCACTGTCGCGGTTGGTCACAGTTCTGACCTAACCTAAACCAATTGGTCGCTTAGTTAATGCGACGACAGATCACTAAACGCTTATGTGAATGCAGATAAGCCATTCTTCTTTACATTTAAACGTGGGTACACGTTTTGTTAATCATAACGTAATGGCAATCAACCTGAACGCTGTTTAGCTGTTTTCAATAACGGAGCTGTTTTGTAAAACAGCTAGCGGTTATGTAAAACAGAGGACTAGAAATTAATTTACCTGTCATTGCTTTATTTTAAATTCTTTTATGGTATCTATACCATAAAATAATGTATGTGTGTATGTGATGAGTGTAAGTATGGAAGCGATGAGTGTGAGTGTGAGTGTGAATGTGATGAGTGTGAGTAAACAACAGACTGTATAATACCTCTGGATCATTGGCCCAATACTTCTGTGTTAACAGTTATCTAATCAGGTTCCATAAGTTGTCGATTTCAAGTGTGTTAACTTACATTTCTTAATGATTTCCAGGACTATGCTGAACATACAACAACCAGAGCCTGTGAAGGTGCACAAAAAGGTCATAAAGGAATTCCCCAAGGTGAGGTCCACTTTATCCTACATATTTCATTACTTCCTAGTCCACCAAGTAATCTTAATAATCAATATTTTTTACATAAAATAGTCGTCATCGTCAGTAGTGTTTCTTAAAATTATGGAAAATTGTCTCAAATCATCTTTTGTAATGTATAGGAAGTAGGTAAATAATTTCAAATGTGAGACTGGATTTTAAATTGAAAACGTGTTTTAAAGATTCCTGTTCTTAGAATAACACATTTGAATCCACCTCATTATCTATACTTTATTTTAATTTATTGTGAATATAGTCCGTTTACTTTTCAATTTTAATATCTTCAAGGACATTTTTATTTGTCATTTTCGCCAAAGTCATGATCATGATTTTTTTAAATTTGCATATCAGAACGACTTCACTATGAGTACATGAATTGAAACGCAAAATTGTAACAGAGTTAAGTTCAACATCAGTACCAACTAAGTAGATACCTACGTTTTTATTTTTATTTATTTCACGTGCAGTCGATCCCGCCACACATCGGCATCGGGGCTCCTGAAGACACCCTGCAGTCGTGCTACCGCCTCATCCCGAAGCCCCCGCACAAGGACATCATCAAATACAATCTCAATGCTAATAAGGTAATCTTTATACAATAAGTATCAGCATTCTAGTCAGACTGAACTCGGCGAAGAGTTGTCAGGGTCGACATGAAAGTATATTCGATTATAATTTAAAATATGTAGGTACCTAAGCAGGAAGGATTCGAGTCGAAAGAATAATAATGGGATGTTTTGCTAACGTTTTTAAAACCTTGCAGTAATAGTGTAACGCGTGTTTTAAAAACCTGTCTGTATGAACCAGCGTTAATTAACGCGTATCATCAAAACAAAATGTTTAACTCTGATGTATTGCTCTCTCTTTCTTTTGCAAGAAATATCTCGAAATAAGCCTAAATGGACTTAAGTTATGTCATACTAGTCACCTTAAAAACATTTCAATAAATTATAAATGGCATCGTGGCGAAAGCAGTGGTTGCCCAGTGGTAATGGCCGCGACTTACGAGTTGTACGCCGTAGGTTCGAACCCGGACAGGCGATTTACTTTCTGTAAATTATTTCATCACCACTGCTCTAAAAACGGTGTAGGAAAACATCGTGAGGAAACCGGCATGTCCTAGAACTAAAAATTCGAAGACATGTGTCATCTACCAACCCGTACAGGGCCCGCGTTGTGGATAACGGCCCACTCCCTCTCACAGAGAGGAGGCCTGTCCCCAGCAGTGGGAACAATATTATACATCAATGCAAATGGTGTGTTGAGATGCAAACACTTTATAGGTAATCCGTCGCAAGATGCTATATCCTACCTACTAGACACAGTGTACAACCGGTGTATAATACCTAGTTTGACATCTGTATATAAAAATAAATACCATAGTCTTGACCTCAAGTTCAGCTCTCATTGTCTCTGCGACTCATGACGTCAGCATAACCCAGCAAGGTTTATGTTAGTAGTTACATGACACGGTACACGTAGATACTCAGGAAACCATTTTAATGTCAATAATTAACTATGATTATCCCAGCTAAATGCCGTGACCAAGACCTATTGCCTCAATTCTGTGTCCGATAATTAATGTAAGTAATCTAATTAGAATTATGGTGGATTGTAACAGTGAAGCGAACTGTGATGGGCTAATGTGATTGATTGATTTATTATTTGACCGAGCTAGCGAAGCGTCACTGCTTCAAGTCTGGCAAAATTTGCTTTCGTATGTCAGCTTGCTGGTACTCCTCTACAGGTCGTATTTTACAACAGATCTGGACGAAACTTGATAAACAGGTTTTACGTGTTTATAGTTTTTTTTTTCATCGGCGATTTTTGAATGGAGGGGTACTTCCTCCAAAAAGGGGGCTACTGGATATCTCCGCCTTATGAGATCTGATTTCGATGGTTCTTTTAATTTGAAAGGTAATAACTTTAAATTGGTCTCATAAAAATTTGGTTAAGATCTGGTGAGGATCTTCGGCGTGATGAGCAAAACAGATCCTCAAAATGTGGTAAATTGATATTTTTTTTATTTCTATGTGTGGACTCGGCCCTATAACTACTAGGTAGGGATTGATGGTACAGAATGGTACTCTTATAGCCATCTACAGTCATACTAGAAATTGATACGTATATTATGTAGGTATAAAAACCAAACCCCTAATCATATACACAGGAAAAACCACATTGGAGGTGCAAGAAAATGTATTTTTGATATAAAATTTTCTTCTCAAAGAAGATCCAGTCAGGAAACATAAAAGTATCAATACTTCACAAGTTGGAGTGCTTTCTACCGACATATAATACTTTGAAGAAGTTAGTGCATGTATTTCCATCGGGCATCAATAAATAATTCTTTGATATTCAAGTTTGCAACTTGGGGACTCAATTAAAGTTCCACAAAGAGTCGTGGAGCGAGCTTCTCGCAGGTCTCCTATCTGTCCGACTCAGGTTATTACGTTAATATTTCCTGGAAGCGGACGTCGCGGTCGGTACCTACTTTAGATAGACTTGCATTTATATATTTGCATATAAGTTATTTATTCTGAAATTCTTATGTTATGCGTCTGCATAACTTAAGCATGAGCTCCTCCGAGTATTTAAATTTACTTAGGTATATACTTAAGTAAGTTTAAATACCCGGAGGAGCTCGTGGCTAAGTAATAACAGCCGCACGGGTCGATCCATTAGGTCATGCTACGCTTGCCAGGGTTGGTCCGTGGATGGGTAACCATCTTTACATACCTCAGACTAAGACTCCTCAGTGCCTCGAAATGCGCCGTTGGTCTCGGCTGTCATTCGTGGATCTTTGACAGTCTTTACGGGTCGTCAGAAGCCCGTAAGTCTGACAACCAATCTTACCAAGGGGTATCGTGTTACCCGTCAGTAACTGGGTTGCTGAGGTCAGATAGGCAGTTGCTCCATGTATTCTGGTATTTAGCTGCATCCAGTTAGACTGGAAGCCGACCCCAACATTGTTGGGAAAAGGCTAGGCAGATTGCAGATTGAAATGATAAATGATATTTATTTCTGTATACGTATTGGTTTAAAAAAACTAGATTACACATAATTAAATTATGTTTTTAAAACTAGATGTGTTTGGTGTTTCCTAACTGACTACTTACTCTGAGAAGAAAGACTGAAACAAACTCCGAGGTCACAGTCTCTTTTAAAGTCCATAGATAATCTTGGTCAGGCCTTATGAGGATCATGCAGGTTAATGTCTGAGATGGTCTTTTGAGGAAAGAACTATACAAATTTGAGTTGACATGTCCGGTCATAGCACGCATTTGTCAGGGATCGTGAGCTCAAATTAGAACTTAAGGGAGCTCAACGACTCGACGAACAATACCAAAAAAAGGACATTTTGGGTACGCCGCAAGTAGTTACTCAAAAAGCCAGATTATAATTACAATTAACGGAGAAAATAAAATACACACATAGTCCTCACATTCACAATAGTTAAAATAATAATAATATTGTATTTCAAAATGTATATAATTAAAAAATAAAAATATTATAAAATGTAATGTAATAATTTAAATAAACAATATTATACCTACAGGGTGGGGCAGGGAATATCGACGCGAAAATTTCAGCGCAAATACCTGCGCTGAATTCTTTTTCAGTTTCGGTTCAGAATCATGTACTGAATCCATGGTAAAAGTTTTCGCGTCCACCCTGCCACCCTGTATGTAAACATTGGAGTAGGTAGCTCAATCCCGAGCCTTTATATAACAGGGTATCCTAACCCCGCGATTACACCGAGATATAGATAGATAGATAGAATATTCTTTATTATGCACACCATACAAATTACAGAAATAAATTTAGTAACATGGTGAGATATAAAACATGTCGGAAACTTTCATGGCCTTTAAATTTTCTTGTTCATCCAGTACCTTCGTTACTTGTGCGAGCTGGACTGGGTGCACCCCGAAGACATTGGCAGGAAGTTCGTGATGTCGTACAGCCTCGCAGACGGCTCCATCAAGATCGGAGAGGTTCCCCGAAGGAATTCCGGCATCCGCGAGGGGACGTTCCTCAAATCCATGAAGCTGGAGACTCCTGAGTCAGACCACAACTTCCCCACTTACTTCACACCTGATAGGCTCTTTATTGGTGAGTATAGAAATGTTTGATTGGGTAGCTCTTATCACATCGATTGCTTCTACTTTTTTCATTTCTATCTGGGGCTAAAACAGAAGCAGCTGTTACCTATAACGAAGATTAGCCAATTAGAACGTATTGCAAGGTTATTCGCTGTTATCTAAGCACTCATGAAGACTCTTTTTATGATCTGGATCTTAAATTCTTCTCATCAGACTTGAAATCATCTAGAAAGGTAAAAGCGTTTTATCATTTATCAACTGTAAAATAAAAACGTGTTGCCAAGTAATTCCCACAATTTCTTCAGCTAAACACTCCAAAGTGAGCCGTCAGTTGCACAAGTTACTTAAATAATAATGCTAGGAGGAGCTCTCGTGGATAGCGAGGACATCTGCTGTGGAAGTTCAACGCGAGAAGTTTTCGTTTTGCAAATGCGGTTGGCGAATTCTAGATTCCTAATGCTATATACCTATACATAGGATAAGAAGTTACGATTGGTAATAAAACCGATCCGTTTTCGATAAATTTCAAAGCTCTCATGCTTTGTTTCCAACAGCTAAGCTGGCTATGTTATTGGCACCCAAGAAATTGAGGAGATATGTATACAGAGAAAAAAAAAAAAAGATCTATTTAAAGGCCTAATCAATCATCCACCATATAAACACCTGCTGTCCACCTTCACGTTTTTAATTTTCCTAGGAGCCATAGTGCCTGTGTTCAAGCATCGCTTCAAGATCATAGGGTGCGACCTGTTCGTGTATCGGTACATGGCCGCAAACCCGGAGAAGTTCCCGCAGGAGGTGATCGACAACGTGCGAAACTACCACATGCGCGAGGGCAACTTGAAAGACGACCTACAGGTACCTTAAGCTGCTCAAGGATCTTTTGGCGTCTGAATGACATTGACAGTTGGCGTTGTTGGTAAACATTTGTGAAATTGTCATAGAAATTGTATTGACAAAACAAGATGGCAGCGTTAATTCTGATTTTGGCCACGCGCCAGAAGAACCTTCTAGCTTTGTAATTATTGTGTCATATCAATTGAGTCACTGATACATAGTTTAAATGCATGAAGTCTTCCATCACTTATTAGGACTGCCGCTTGCGCCTTATAAATCAATGGTTGACTGAAAAAGATTGCTGATTGCGATAAGGCAGCCGTTTGTAGTTTTCTTCATGATAAGAAATTATTTGTTGGTACACGCGTCGCTTATCTGCTCGCGTCGGTGCGCCGGCCGAGCGTAGTACCTACCACGCTCGGCCAGCTCAATGCACCTATCTACCTACCTACGAAGTTTCAATAGAATGAGAGGCCAGCTTACCTTTATTGGTTTTGCTAGCACTGACGTGTGGCATACTGTACATAGTGATGTGGATTTACTTAAATCATAAATCAAAAATAATGAGTACTTACCATCACCTCCAGTCGGCCATCGTCGAAGAGCAACAGGCAGATACTCGCGCGCAGCTCGCGAAGATTGGTATGGCGGCGGTGGCGGAACCGAGCGCCATGGAGCGATGCTTGGCTGCCCTAGACGTAGTGGAAGGCAGTGCCACGCCGGCCCGACCACCCACACCGCCCAAGACGACAGACCGCATCTCTTACGACGATTCATTGCGTTTCGCACGCCAGAGGTAAACTGTATTTTTAATTTTGAAATATCTTCAGATGTCGGTACTCCTGTAACGCCACATGCGAACTACGCATCAAAAACTTGACGTCACACAAACCCTGCATCTAACAAAAAAATCGCGCAAGCAAAGTTTCGCGCGCGATTAGCATGTAGGCATATTAGGTAGAACATCCCGGCATCGACCGTCGTCGGACGGTAGTCCACCAGACACGACACCCGTCTGGTCGGAGGATCCTCCATTTTCCATGGAGGATGAGGAACTTTACACCCTGTTCCTCATACACTCTATAGGCCAAAGCACTGCCCCGTTGAGCTGAGCGTGGGGTCCTGTGTTCGATTCCCGGGTCGGGCAAAGTGTTATTGGGTTTTTCTATTAGAAATGCCTTAGTACAGCCCGGAGTTTGGAAGTTGGCGAGGTGATACCCCCGTGCCTGAAAGCACGTTAAGCCGTTGGCCCTGCGCCTGATCTCTCTCCGGTCGTGTCGGATTCCCGTCCCATCGGACTAAAGATTAGATTGAGGAGAGAGAGTTCACCTGTGTCTGCGCACACACTTGTGCACTATAATATCTCTCGCGCCGAAGGCTAGTCTCCGTTGCGATTGGCCGCCATGGCCGAAATACGGTCGTGGAGGACCAAAGCTCCACAGAAAACCAGTCTTCTTGTCTTACGTCAGCACGAGCTATACGATATTGCTGAATGCCTTGGGCATTTGCCAGCTTTTGTAGTTTATCAACCACAATGACCTGACCATGATAGCCTGGAAGAGGCCTATACCCAGCAGTACACTCCGATAGGCTGAGTTGATTGAACCATGATGACTGGCAAACCTCCTAACTGTCCTGTCTTTGGTATCGTCAGTCGTGGGAAGCTCCCTAAACAGGTAGACATATGGTAGCAGTCACCCTGCGAAGTTAACAGTGGAAGTAAATAAAGCTGTTGGTGAACAACAGATAGGTACACATTGCAAAACACTATCAAATCCTGATTGGGTATTGAAAACGTTGTTGACTTGACCTTAAATTTAATGAAAATCCATTCAAATGCAGAAAGGTCGTTCACGTTTTAAAAAACAGTATTTTTTAACCTACATATTTAGAAAAATTAATGTACGATAAACATAATTCGAAAAAAGGCAAAAAAGAAAAATGTGAGCCTGTCAACTCGTATTTTCCTCTGCGATCGCAGAGATTGCAGCAAAGTTTAAAAAAGTTTTCTCCTATGTGTGCGTTAGGTATCTCAATCTAAACTATCATAAATCTTTGAAGGAGATTGTATGTTATATCGTATCTATTTAAACGTAGGTATGCTTAGGATGAATGATGAGATGTTTAGGATAAATTCATATCAGCGTTAAGCTCATCCCGAGAGATGAGATGATAGCATTATCCTGTGAGGTGACCTTACTACAAGTCACCTTCTAACAGTTTCAATCTACAATCAGTTTCTTTATCGAAGCACAAGTTTCTGAATATGCGCCTTTTTACTTTTCTTTAGTTCAAAAAATTATCATTAACCAACTACCAATGAAAAGGATCTTGAAATGCCTACATTTATTTTTAAGTCAAAAGTTCCAAAAGTTGGTGAACTTCTTTCTAGATTTAGAAGGACTCAATCTGTCTTTATAATAAATTGTTTCGAACTAAAGTAATGTCAATTTCTGTCCAATGTTCAGCAAGCCGACATGCGACAACATAATGCCACTGAAGGGCATCCTGAAGTCTGGAGCGGCTCGCGACGACCACCAGAAGGTGGTGTGCTTCAGCGGCCCTTCGGGTGAAGAACACCGAGAGGAGAAGGCGAAGCGAGTGAGCTACCCGTCGGGTCAGCAGCCTCACTACAACCAGGCCGAAGACTTCTGCAAACAGTACGAAGACCCGGTAAGTCCTTGTTGACTTGAAGATGAGTAAAATTCCTGCACACGTAGCATAACAACCATAGGAACGGGTTTTCTACGGGATTTGTTGACGGAAGAATAGACCACATGACAGATTGTGATTGTTTATCTGTCTTTTTGTCTATTCTTCCGTCGACAAAACCCATTTCTATTGTGGTCATGCTAAGCGTGATGTCTAAGCTACAAAAGACATCTGCAGAAAACTATTCAATTTAAAATCTTGTCCCAAAAAGTCAAACTGCCCCAGAGGCCAGATAAAGAAATTATCTCCATCCAGATGGAAAGAGTCGGAAAATTTCTGACCTTGCCAGATGCCACGGTCAGGTCTTAGATTACCTTCGTCCGTTTCATAGACTGAGTAGCAAATAACTTTATGTGCAAAGATACTTCTCATATTATATGGTTACCATGGACGTATAAATAAAATCATTTTGTTTAATGCATGTGGACAATGAAAATGTGCCGTCATGCGTGCAAATGTATTAATTACCTTGCGAGTGTTTGTTTACTTGGTATTGACAATTAAAAGGACAATAGAGGTATTGTATAAGTTCATTGGTAGGTCTACCTAGGTAGGTAATACCTAGATACAATTGTGGCGTCACGTATTGTGCATTTGTGAACGCACATTAGTATACGTGGCGTCACCTATATTAGTTTAGATAAGTATATATAAGTTAGTAAGGAACGCACCCCTATTAAGTGGCAACACAAAGCCACGATCCGGGGCGTTACCCATAGCGGAGCGTCCCTTGGAAGTAGCGTCGAGAGCTTGCTTACCAACCGTTCGTAGATTTTAGATCATTCGTTTACTTTGTCCCTACTAGTTTGATTAGTTATATGTGTACAAGTGTGCCTAGCTTTAAACTATGATAAGTGCGTTATAAATATATATACATTAAATACAAGTTGGAGTTTCACTTGCGCTCACGATACAACCATACAACACAACACAACCCGCTCATCTATCTACATCAAAACCTAAACAGCCCGATCCATCTCCAAACGCACAAACAACTACAAAACTTCCATATACCACTCATTCTGGCAGACGAGTCAAATTCAAGGATTTCAACGATATTTGTTAAATCGGTTCATCTTTCTCCGTGGGGACCCGGTGTGGCGTCACGTATTGTGCATTTGTGAACGCACATTAGTATACGTGGCGTCACCTATATTAGTTTAGATAAGTATATTTAAGTTAGTAAGGAACGCACCCCTGTTAAGTGGCAACACAAAGCCACGATCCGGGGCGTTACCAATAGCGGAGCGTCCCTTGGTACGAGTAGTAGCGTCGAGAGCTTGCTTACCAACCGTAGACTAGATTTTAGACCATTAGTTTACTTTGTCCCTACTAGTTTAATTAGTTATATGTGTACTAGTGTGCCTAGCTTTAAACTATGATAAGTGTGTTATAAATATATATACATTAAATACAAGTTGGACTTTCACTTACTTCACCTCCAGTACGTATAAAAGGAGACAGGTGGAATACCTCCACCTACGTCCCCAAACAATTAATGAGCTAATATGCGCGGTGGGCAAATAAATGAGTCAACCTGGAACAGACATCGTACAGATGAAATTCCTTCCGTCCCTTACTTAGCTACCGCCTTAGAACTAACGCCAATACCTAAATATCCAATAAATCGATCACAAGATAATGACTAGGTATTTGATACGCAGATCTATCAAGTCTTCATTCATTCGGAGACCCTTAAAAATTGTTACAAACTGATAACATTTTAAACTTTTTTTTAACTCTTCTTTTCCTGACAGTGCATGAATTGTAACAAGCTTTGGTTCATATTGAGTATTGCTGAACTATTTCTAGATTGAATGATTTCGATGTAGACAAGTAGATGGATTTATAATTAAATCTTATCCATAAAATCACTGTTCCTAAACACACAGGACAAGGCAGCACGTGCAGAGCGCCGCGCAGCCGACGTGTGTCCGTACGAGATGGTGCCGAGCGCGCAAGTCGCGATCGCCATCGGAGACGAGAAGGAAGCAAAGGCGCGACTACCTGGCTACCTCGGCACTTATGGCGTCGACTGCAAGGAGGTAACTTCTCTATTTACTTGGTTATATTTCCTAGCAGCCTTTGAACTCTTTCGATCAGAACGAAAAAGCAATACACACATGAGAACCAACACAGCGGTTGCGATGCCTCTGGTAAGGCCTTAGCACGATAGCGCGATGTAAAAATGTAACGTGAATTCGGACGATTTTTTAATCGAAAATACAGGTATCCTCATATAGCAGCTCCATCAATAGGTGGCAGTGGCGCTCCGCCTGCTTGTTTACTTTTGTCCCACTGATGGGTTTAGGGTCTTGTTTATTTACAACCCATTTTAATAACTGAAAAAATCTAGGTAGGTAGGTACTTTATCTAAGTATTCTGAACCTATTTTATTTCAGGACTATAGTTATCGCTCTCTATAAAAGGACATTGACCATCCATATACGGGCGTTGTGACGCTCAGAATGAACACAGAATGCACAATGTTCCTTGGGCTTATACTAGTCTGTAACTGAAGCTCTTCAATCGTGCCGCCCTTCACAATATATTTCCGGTAGTTGTTCGTCATCGTAACTTCATCCGTACTCGCAAAGACAAAACCTTCGGTTTGTTCCCCCAAGAGTTCACCGAATAACAACCAGGATACCTTCGATCAATAATGCACTAGATTCCCGGTAAGCGCTTCAAAAACGGAACGAAAAATAAGAGCACATATTCGGTTGTGGTCTTATTTCAAATTAGTATGGTCCAATCATAGCCAACGTTAAGACGTCAAAATGCCGCAGTACGCGTTCAAAAAAATTGTAAATAACCACCGTAACACCAAGATTTTGAAAGGATTTTTTTTTTTTCGGTATTTTTATTATCAGTAAGTGTTTTTCATAAAATAATAACAGAATTAAATAGTAAATATAAATCAATTAGCAAATATTATGATTGTTTGACCAATGTTTGTGACAACTACCAACTATTGTAACAAACATCGACTGTTCTGAAACAGGGAATGCATGGATGAATGTATTGTTATTTTATATTTTGTTTCTGTTTGTAGATTTCCTAGCGACCCATTTCGTTATGTAGAATGAATGAGTATCTGAATGAGAATGAGTATCTACTGTCGCGAAAGAAAGAGGAAAATAAATATATAAGCCTTATAAAATTCGACAATTTGTTCGATTCATTTTAATAGATTGGACATAACTGGAAACACGCAAAGGCGTAGATTACGAGTACTAAAAACAGTATAACAGTAACAATAAGTATTTTTGAACTTATATAAAATTGAATTTTTATTTTCAAGCGACATGACATTATAATTATTTGTTTCTCCGATGACAGAAAGATTTAATTTTGCCATTGTAATTAAATATTTGTTTCTCCGACGACAGAAAGATTTAATTTTGCCATTGTAATTAAAATAAATATTTGTATCTCCGACGACAGAAAGATTTAATTTTGCCATTGTAATTAAACTTTATGTTTGAGTGTCAAGGCTTATAATAAACTGAATTTGTTAGTATAATTTTTTTTTCTTCTGTATTTCATAGAAAGAAATATAAACACATTTCGACTCCACTCATTCCTTGTCCAAGTGGCGAGCCTCTGTCATAAATTTTTATTGCTTTTATTAGCACTTTGTAATTCGAACTTTAAAATAAGCGTGTAAGGCTGAATTTGTTTTGATGTATGTTTGACTTTTTTGTTTTTTGTACATAGCTTTGTGAATACAACTTTAAGCATTGCATTTAAGGTTGAATTTACATTAATGTATATTTATTTAAACTAGAAGTACGTAAACACAATTGGCGACAGTTTTAAGAGAACTTTTGTATGGGATAGTGTATCTAGTGCATTATTGATCGAAGCAGGATACGGATGCTAAGAGGTTTACATCGGGCCCATTATTCATAAATCTTCATCAATCTTTTGTTTATGATTGTAATAACTGCGCCCCGCGCTTTCATCCGCTTATGTCTCTATCCCGTGGGAATATCGGGATATAAAGTCCTTCTCCAGGTCTTGGTCTACCCATGTGCCAAATTTCATCCAAATCCGTTCAGCCGTTATAGCGTGAAAGCGTAACAAACAAACAAACTCACTTTCGCATTTATAATATTATATAGTTGGATTACAAATCGTTTTTAGGGTTCCGTAGTAAACAAGGAACCATTATAGTTTCGCCATGTCTGTCTGTCCGTCTGTCTGTCCGCGGCTTAGCTCAGAGACGGTTAGTACTAGAAAGCTGTAATTTGGCATATATATACCTACATATTAATCATGCCGACAAAGTGGTAAAATAAAATCAAGAAAAATATTTATTTAATATACCTACACATGTACATACACGTAAAGTGGGGATGATTTTTTTTTCCTCGTCTATCCCATGTTGTGGGGTATCGTTAGAAAGGTCGTTCAATATTGTGAGTTTGTGAAAACCATTTTTGGATTCAGGGATCCGTTTGCGTAATATTAAGTTTTTAACTGATTTTTTTTGTTATAGTCAAGTGTCCCCCCCCCCCCCTTCTAGCTAAATGGTTGTACTATTCCGTATGGGAGAACATGTTTTTCAACTACAATGTTAAGTTTGTTCTTGGGATAAACTCATCCCAACTACGGAACCCTTCATTGTGCGTGGTCCGACACGCACTTGGCCGGTTTTTTTTAATGAATTATATGACATTATACATGTTATGTTTATCATGTTACGTTCGTTTAATCGTCATCGATATTAATTATGTTTAAAACAGAGCAAGGCGCCTAACAACGTCTTGGTGCCTACTGTGCCTAGCCCTCCCTAAATACCAAACTAGACACATAACGTGGGCACAACTGCCAATTGATCTCCGACTCGTGAAACATGAGCAGCAATAGTTTGTTTGTTTTATTCTTGTATTTTATAGTTATTTTCATGTTCTATCCCTTATGTTGCACCTGCCATGTTTTTCCTCTGCATCACCCTAAGGTGACTGGTAGAAAATGCCTCAGACAAGTCCGGCTTTGTACGGTATTTTTTTTACTTGTGCATAAAGTCATACCACACCACACAAAAAGTTACAAAATTTTTAAACCCTGGCAATGTTTTTTTTTTTTTGTTTTTTCTTAAATTATGTTTAAAATGATGCAAGGTCCTACTATTTGGAAGTATCTACTCCCATGTCTGGGCAGCATTTGGTTCAAACCCGGTCAATTTCCGTTTATATTGTTGAAGATACCATATGTAGGTAGCACTCAGTTAGGTAATCCTGGTACTCTATATATTAGTCATCTGGGAATCTTGTTACTTGTATGAAGTCACGTAGCAATTGCATTTATACCGCTGCATGGTGCGTGTCATAGGCACCTCCAGTGATTAAATCCTACAAATTATTACTTACCTACCTAAGACAAAAATGTTATTAATATGTGTCATCTAACCTACTGTACACTACGTATAGTTTCCCACGGAATAATATTATCCGCTATTTGGTAAGCTTTCATTTGCCATAACATGTAGATAGGTAGGTACTTAATGGAACATTGCGCAGCATCAACTCGATGCGCAACGATCAGGAAAACGATCAAATAATAAGATAATTACGGCGATAGGGTTCACTGTGTAAGCTATTTTATTCGACCGGTCCTTGGGTTACCTTATTAAAGCCTCTCAACAACTTAGGAACCAAATGTAGGAATACTTGCTCCTATCTTGTCGGTCCGTTAAGATTTCGTTATCAACCAAAACGTTTCCTTCTCAGTGATTAGTGATTACTTGCCTATTGGGTATTTTACTAACCATTGTTACTAAGTTAAATATTATCCACGATGTCGTGACCGTGAAGGTAACGTAACACATGTGAAAGACACCCATGCGAAGGCTCGAGAAATCCATTGATTGTTCGCGGCCTCCCATATTTTCCCACGTACCTAGGTATCTACTCGTATGTTGCAACTTTGAATTAGCTTCATAAATATTATACTTACATATATTTATTCGCATACACAGGCTCTAGTATACGAAGTTAAAAAGAGTCTAGATAACCCGAAGGTTAACTACCTTCGGGTTATCTAGACTCTTTTAAGAGATCTAGACATTCAAGGCGAAAGATCTGAGCCGTCATCATATCACCTACTTTAACTTACAACTCACTACAAATGATCCTATATTTCGGTACCAGGTCCCAGATTACATGAAGCTCGCACCAGACGCTTACGAGCGTGTCAAGTACCTGCGTCGCGATGTTCCTGACATCTCGCCAGCGGCAACGCGCATTGCAGATTACCCTCGCTTAACCGAGCCGACAGTCGACACGTGCATGCACCCGCCTCCCGAAGCAGCCGGCCCCTGCGCCCCTCGCAAAGAAGAAGACGTCGCCTTCGCTTGCCCACACGTTGAACCCAAAATACCATGCTGCGACCCTGACGAGAGAGATCTGAAACAGGCTGCGGCTGCCAAAACTTAGACGGCTTTTGTTCATTTCTCCGAGATATCCTTTGGAAATTCCATTTGCTACAACTTGAAGGGAATAATGGGTGGCTAGTGGCAAGTATAATGTGGCTAGTCAGCCTTAATTCCCCATTCATCAAATTATTAGAAAACTGGTATGAATAATCCTTGCATTTTTGTCCTGTTAACTTTTTGTTGTGTCTAGCGACAACCTCTATCATAAACAATTTTTTATGAACTTGTGGACTTTGGCAAAGTTCGAAAAATTGGGAATGAGGATACTCAAATAATTTAAGATTTTAATAAAAAATGAAATAATGTGTGTAGTTTGTATTAACCTATTGCATTTAATTAATTACCAGCTGGTCCCAGCTGTTTCACTCGCATAAGTCTCGATCCCTTGGGAATATTGGGATATAAGGTATCCTATGTGTTTCTCCAGTTCATGGTCTACCCATGTGCCAAATTTCATCTAAATCCGTTCTGCTGTTTTAGCGTGAAAACGTAACAAACAAACAAACTCACTTTCGCGTTTATAATATTAGTTAGGATTCAGGGGGTTCTGATTTTTGACGTAGGAAGGTAACCTCACGTCAGGAAAGAAAAAGAAGTATAAGTCTAAAATAGAAAATTTAATAATATAAATATACCTTATTATTAATATTTTTACAAACATGTTTTAGTTTTGAATACTTACATTTACAAACATAGTGTAAGCTCACAAAACACGTGCAATAATTAAAATGAACGAAAGGAATGTAACATTTAGTAGCAAACGAAGATACCATATTTATTGTTTATCTATTTCCAATAGTTGTTTAATCATAAGATTTACCTAATTATTATATTTATTTAATACATTTCAACAAATACAGAATTTGTAGCTGCAAATAGACCGTATCACTTTTACTACAATACAAAACAAATTGCCTAAATCAAGAACACAGGATTATTTTTCATCAGAACTTTTACTTAAATTCATTGTTCTTCACTATCGTTCTGGAGCTTCGATCAACAAATCTATATATTTTGCTAACGCTGTGCCCACGACTTCCTCTGGTTTGATTTAGTATTTACCCAGCACAAACTTCAATACGACATTTCACCACTTTAGAGACTTTTTTCAAGTCATTTCAAAATTTCATAAAAATCGGTTCAGCAATTTAGCCGTGAAAACGTAACAAAGAGACAAAGAATTGCATGTATTTTAGGTAGTATGGATTAAAATTTTAAAATGGAGGTCATGAAAACAGGTATCATCGGCATTTTGCATAAAACAGAAGTGTGGAAAAAAAAAGATACCTACAGCATGGGTGATCTGGGGCACAAGGACGGTAAGATCAATGAGGACAAAGGAACAAACCAGTTGAAAGGCCGAAGGGTGACCAAAACAATTCTTAACCGCTCATGATTCGTTCCACAAAGGATGTGAGGATTACGTCATCAGTGGACGACCTGCCACCAAGTAGGTACGTAACAGTAATAAAAGAAAAAAAAAATCTAAATACAGGTTATACCTATTAATAATATTGATGTTATAAATTACAGTCGAATGATCGTCGCACAAAAACTAGTCGGTATATCGCAGCCCCAGTACTCTTACTAAATAAAAACAAGCAAGAAATTGGAACATGTTTTTTGTTCGTAACATTTTGCAAACTTTTACATAACAAGAAATCATTGCAGGTTATTTCATTGACTGATTTAATCAAACGTCTGTCTAACTGCGAAACTATAAGAAAGGACAAATTCGCATAAAAATAAAATGATATAAATAAACCTCACACTTTTAATCACAATCTGAATCATTTTGGGGGATATTGCTAATCCATCGCTTCATATGTTCGAAAAATGTATCTGATCAACAACGTAAAAAACGCAATGAATATTGTTGAACTATCAAAATGAAAGCCATTGCTACTGTAAGTGTGTTACGCAATTGCCCCGCTGATGGAACTCTTCGGTTGATCTAACTCTACAGTAATTTTACATGGTGTGCAAGTGTAGCGCAATTTACTTAGATAACGTCCAATTTTTATTGGTTACAGAGATAGCTAGTTTGCTTGGATCTAAATTCACCAAAAAGAGCAAACATGGCCTTAAATAACAGCTGTTAAACATCATACATCATTACGCAAGTGATGTTTATAACATCGCGCTATACTTCATCATCTTCAGGGTACAACCTTCCATCCCCATGATACCATTTCTGTAACGTCCCGAATATTCCCTCTCCCTTACCCTTCAATAAGGGAGAGGGAATGTTCGGGACGGTCCCCTCGGAAAAGAATGAACTCTTTTTTTTTGTGACCATACGAGACCCCAAGTTCCCCTTTATTGAAAAAATTAAAGCGCATTCTAAATTTAAGATATTTAACTATTTTAAAGTAGGTATAGTTGAGTTTTTGCACCAAAAATATGTAGTCAACGGCCATTATTGTCAACGAGGATAGAGGAATGCACCCCTTATCGAGAACTGTACCAACTACGTCAAATATACAATCACGAGCACAATAACAGTCAGGGTAACGAACATGCCTCCAAACAAGACGAACTTATCCTGTGACACCCTTCGCTCTATCAGCGATATGGTTGCGTTTGATAAACCTAAAGTATTGGCCAAGTCTATTAGCCGTCTATGAGCACCTTTTAATGTTTCACGATTGTACTTCAGCGTGTCCAGGATATTTGAACCTGGAACAAATTACAAGGTTATAGTTTCAAGCCGGCAGCAAATCTGCAGATCTAATCTGGATACTAAGTGACACTGGGCCTTGAGAGTAGTAGGTATATTCTAAACAAAGGGATGAGAGAAAGATTGTCGTGGCTTCTTGCAAATAAAGGACCAAAACCTCTTCTCACATAACTTGGCTACTTTTAACGCACTAGCAAACAAGATATTTAAAAACTGGTTTTGGGTACTGATGATCAGAGACTGGATCAGGCGGATGTACCTACGTAGAGACCCTTTAGCACTGGAACCAGCCGTTTGGAATCCAAGGTTTAGTAACACTTATATGTTTAATAACCGCAATCAATAATTATATTATGAATTAAGTAATATATTCTGTGAAGTAGAATACGTACGTAGGTTAAGTTAACTTTACTTAATCTAATAAGCGTAAAAAATAAAAATGTAGCCAGACTCCTTGATATTTGTATTAAACTGGTTATATTGGAAAGAGGAAGTAAAAGTCAGCAGACAAACACGTGAATTAAAAGTCCTATCGGACCAGTATAATTAAATAACTAGTAGGTAATTATTTACCCAACTTATTATACCCATGTAAAGTCAAGGTCGGGTCATTGGAGAAGAAAATCTAAAAAAATATTTAATTAGGTACATACTCACATAATATTTTATTGTTTTGAGTGCTTTTAACGACATCATTAATTAAATATTTCCTTATGACAATAATTTAAAAAATAGCACCACTAGTGAATTGAATATATTTTAATGTCAATTATAAATATTTTTCGTAATCTTCTCAGAGACCGGCAGCGCATGCGCATGAAGTAATCTCGATCTAGGCTGCCTATTCTAAAAACTTCAAGTTTGTGTATTAAGTTTACCTTGATACGGTGCGGTCATGTCAAGTTGCTTAGTCCGGTGTTATTAGTGAGACTATTAATGATATAAGACATATCATTTTGAGTGGGTGCTGTGTGGACTGTGAGACAAAAACAAATCAAGATGTGGTAAGTCCCTCTTTACACATATTTTAACACTGTAGTCCTTACTTATATTTTATTTTATTATTCTTATCGCATTCTCTCTGCACACGCGTTTGATAACGATCCAAAACACAATAAATACAATTTAAAATCCATGTATGTAAACACTACAGTCAAAGATCTTTTCTGTGATGTGTTACCTAATACAACTTGTTTTTATTTTTTGTGTGTATTTTATAAAAACAAAATACACGTGTGGTGATGTCAGCGCCACGTAGCGTTGGTGTTGAGCACCATCGTAACTCGGAGTCAATCGTACGTAGATATAAGTAGTACGTAGGTACAGCGACCACGGTAAATTAATTACTGGTTTCATTGCCGTCCATCGTAACCATGTCGTTGACGGCTAAATTACTTTATAGTGTGGCACTTAAATGAGTCCAACCAATAAGGTGATCTGGGTTATGGACCCATAAATACAAAATACATAAACTAAAGGTAAACTATCCCGTGTCTAGGCGACATTGGACCATTAGCTATTTTATAAACAAGTAGTCCAAACTAAACAACGTCTGGGTTCAGGTTTAGCGTTTAACGACTACCTACGCTAAAATGGTGGATTGTATTGTTTCTTTTCTGTTACTCTCAACTACAAATCAAAACAAGGGGCATTAGTCATAAGTTCTTGCATGGTAGGTATTTGTGTAGGCTGCTCGCTATTTTTCCCCTTTGACAATCTCAATGTTATTAATGTTTACGTGATTTCGACTTTAGTTTCGGGAATTCCCGACTCTCGGACCCTACCGAAGCCGATCACACAAATTTTTGAAAAGTTAGAGGTACTTTACATCATTAAAACAAGACAATGGTGCCGATTCTCTTGTCACAAATAGGTAGGTAAAACTAGACTAAAAATCACTAAAATTTCGTTTATTCCTGTCAAACAACGATTTCCCATTTTGAAATAGACTAAAAGGACACAATTTAACTATATTTTAGTTTGACAGCAGTAAGATAGTACTCAGTTTTTAATTTAGTGAAAATGACAATTTTGCTATTCTGAATTTGACGTTTTTCACCTAAAATTTTGATTGTAAAAAACCAAACCAGACAAATTTTAATCGCGATTATAAAGGTGTGGGATAAAATACGTTGTCATGAACTAAAATTCACAGCAACATCTCGAATTCACATGCAAAAACAGTACTGTATTTATTTTTTCTTTTGCTTATATCTCGAAAATGGTGCGTCCTATCGCAAAAATAATGAAAATTTCGACCCCCTTTAATAACCCTAAACCAAAAAAAATATTACCTATAATGTTGAGTGTTAGGAACACTCAACATTATAGGTAATATTTTTTCATATTTTCCATAAAAAAAATGAAAAATTCCATAAAAAAACACGTCGAGGCTATACCCAATGCGCGCCTCCAGCTCTAAAAAAAAATCACGGGTTAGGGCAAACCTCAGGTACCACGCGGATTCGCGATATTCGCTTTAGCTTTAAAATTCTCAAAGCCAAAAGTAAGGAATTTTAGTGATAGTTTAGTTCAGTGTACAAGAGAATCGGCACCATTCAAGCTTTTTGTGCTAGTAAAATAAAGTTATAAGCGCCTACCAAATAAATAATAGCAATAATATGTATTAGAGCAACATTACCATTTTGGTAAATATTTTCATTATGATTTCTATAATATCATCAACTTAGCCCAGAATCTTTTGGAATAGACCTACTCTAGATTCTGCCAGCCTCTTCATTAAAATCTTTTGGAATAGACCTACTCTAGATTCTGTCAGTCTCTTCATTAAATTTTTTCTTGGACTGGAAGCCCACCCCAACATAGTTTGGAAAAGGCTAGGCAAATGATGATTAGCCGAGTTTTTTACTTTTATGTGAAAACGGGCCAGACCAGGCATTTGCCCAGCACTAGGACAATTCAGTAATTGTCCTTCTTCTAGGCAAATGCCAGGTCTGGTAAACAAGACAGGCTCATATCAGTATATTAACCTGTCTTTTTAAGTCACACAATTGACTCTCGCTCTGATACAACTGGTATGTGTCAGATACAAATTATGAGCTGAGATTATGACATACCTCCACCATAAACATTAACAGTTAAGGGATGTAGTGTACAGAATATCAGCACACAGTTGTTAACTGGTTAGCAATGTAATTTGTATTTTGCTTGCATTATTTAATAATGCTTACAGCCCAGCTGGCCTTCTTTGCTTATTTCAACATAAATTTATTTACATAGGATACAATGGGTATCTTTAGTACTTACCAGTATGAAGCATTTCATCAACATTCCTGTGTGAATTCTGCAAGGACATTTGTTCTTGCGCCAAGTAATCCACGTTGATAGCGGTGTGGTCATGACCGAATCTTCGACTCAACAGTTGCTCTCTATCTCTCGCCTCTTGCTCACGCTTTATTCTTTTACTTTGAGCTGATGAGAGAGATGCCTGAGGAAAAATGGATAACTTGAGATTTTGTACTTTAACAATTATAACATCTGTCCCTAATTTATGTGCTCTGCTATAATACCCTGACAATTCAATTCAATGTCATTAACAGTTCATCATGTTTTAATTACTTCAAACAGTATTCCTAAAGGATTATGGCAATGATGATTATGAGAACCTGATTTATGTAAAAAAGAATATAAATCTATATTCTAAACACAGCGACATTCATAGCTTAAATACTAGAAACAAATATTTATTTATTGTGCTGAGGACTAGGCTCCAAAAAATTTGTAATTTATGTAAGTGCCAAAATATATGTTTTCACAACAAACTCCCAAACCATGTCAAAGAACTGAGCCTCACTAAATTTAAATCATTTATTAAACAGAAACTATGTCAAAAGGGTTTCTATAAAGTTAAAGATTACTTAGACGACAAAAAGGCTTGGGACTAATTAAGCTACTCCAACCATAAACAAGCAAGCAACAAACAAGTATTTTAGACTACATGATACTATATGAGCTGATATAATTGTTTGGATTATTTTATTTGACTGTAAGTCAATTTATTTTAATTTTGTGTACATTTATTGTTGACATAATCTACTCATTAAAATGTTTTTATTTTATGAGTTGTATAGCAATTTGTGGTGATGTAATTTTAGCATAAGCACTATTGTATTGAATCAAGTTTTTCCAACTGAACAGACAGCTGTGCTGCTGGGGAGTTTATTGTGCCACTTCTTCTTCCCAGCTTAAGCACTAAGAAGTGGTGAAGGGAGGGCGTTTTTGGGGGACTGTCTTATGTCATTTTGACATTTGAAAAGTGCTGATTCTCAGCCTAGTTTGAATAAATTACTTTTGAATTTGAATTTGAATGAGGCAACTGACTGGATTTCATCAAATCCCGACAGCTGCCTCATTGCCATAAACCCATAGTCACATTTGTTTTAAACTGATAATGGTATTTTCCATGACCTCAAGAATGACTTTGAAATCCTACATGTGATGCAGAGGAATGAGCAACAGTGTCCTGAGAACTGATTGTGAATATGAGTGAGGAATGGTTTAAGAATAAACGGTAGATCTTGGTCTAATTAGTTGAAAACAATCCATCTATTATTTTCTTGGAAATTATAGATATTTTATTCATCTATGTCTATCCATCAAGTAGCAGATGATAGGTCTAAAAAGAGGGTGCATTCTGAGATGACAGTTGCTGATGAAAGATGATGTATGGTGGAGAAAGATATATCATGCCACGCTAAACTCAAATATATTGGAATAGAAGCAGGAGGATAACAGAGAAAGGTAAAATAAAATATGTTAATAAGTGTGACTTGTGGTACCTGAATATGTTTGTTGTCATACTTTAGTTGGTCAACCCTCATTTTAGCCATAGGTCGCTGGTTGACGGGTGTTTTGAAGACGTATATATCCAAACGCTCGCAATTCCTGTAATTCAAAATATGTAAAATAGTATAAATTACGAAAATAAATTACTAACCATCCCAACAATATGCTCACATCTGGCAGTTCTTCAAATAATAGGAATATTATGTAAAACCTCACAAATTAGGCAGATAATTAAATTAGCATAATCCGAAATATAATTATGAAATTAACTTACGCACTAATTGTATTAATTTTGGACTGAATAGCGTTTTCTATTCCCTCATAGTTAGATGGATCTCTATCTAACTTCTGAAACAATTCCGCAGTTTCTTGTATCACCTGATTAGTCTGGTGATATAGAGTTTCCATTTTGAGCCAATTTCAGTATATATAATGTATAAACGCAAGATAATTCTTAATAATCAACGTATTTGTATTACAAAAGCAAAGCAAATTATTACAATTGATAATTCAGTAGGGATGGGAACGTTTTGTTTTCATTCAGCTGACACATAATTTTAGTAAGACTAAAACACCAATCACCTTATCACAGATCATTAGTATTTTTATTGACTCATACGAATCGGTAATCCATATATAATCGGATGACTGGAGTTATATCTTATAAAACAACACCATTTCCACCCTTGAGAGCAAATACTCAAAACAGATTAACGAACTACATAAAGATAACAATGTTAATAAAAAGGGAAATAGCAGTCAATAATGATTCATAATGTTACCCATAAAGCTTTAACTGTTCTGTCATAGTCGAACTCCCTGATTAGTAACCCATATTTAATGGTTACATTAGTCGATTTATCATTTGCAATTCAGTGGATTTTTTTTTTGCTTAGTGGATTTCATAAAACGCTAAGTGACCATCACTACTGCAGGGGTTGTCAATTGTCATTTTGACGTGGCCGGTTATTGCTTTTGTTCGGATACAGCTTTGCAGTTGGTGAAAATATTAAGGTACGATAACGATAAAAGCTAAAATAAAAATGACATATAAAATATTGCACTTTCTATCATTAAAGCGTCTTTATTTCAAATTATAATTTTAGACTAATATTTTATTTTCCGACGAGCAAACATAATCTGGGTTTGTCCTATTCCTACAGAGTCTGTGGTAACCTGTATCTATGACTTTTATTCTGTGAATGAAACGTCACGTCAACATTATTTGTCATCCGTTGAACAATGAACGCGTAAAATAATCTACTTTCCCTGTTGTGCTGAATGAAACTAAGGAAATATTTTGTGTAAATAAGGAAAAACTGGTGTGCAAAAGTGATTTTCAAGACGCATAAACTACACTAACAATGGGTGACGCATGCCAGGCCTGTTTAACCAGGGTGCCCCATGCCACTCTCATCGCAACGATTATGTGTTGCTTGGGCGTGGGTGTGTTCTGCGGGACTATGTACCGGGGCTCAGCTCTGTCAATACTTATGTTCGATGAAGTATTTCACTTCCGTCTCATATGGATCGAAGCGCTGCAGATGATATTCATCGTTGGCAGCGCCTGTATGGCAGCTCTTGGCTTCATGCTCTTGTGTTTGGGTTGTTTGACAACAGGTGCCACTAGGCAGAAAGTGTATCGTGCATGGAGAGCGCGCGTCGGTGGACGGATATCCTGCGCCGTATTTATGATAATAACATACATATTGACTTTTGTATGGATCATGTTACTAGGATTCCTAGTTATAACAACTTTCCTTTTCACGATATTTTGGAAACTTTGCTCGAAACCGAAAAACATTGATCTATCAACATGCATTGACTTTACCCAATTTGACTTCATGTTCCCATCAAGTGTTAAGCAGGAGGATATGAGAATCTGTGAAGCACACAAGATTAAGCTATTTTGCAAAGACTATGTTGAGAAAGCAGAGTTTATGTTCATTCTGGCAATGGTATCATGTATACTTGTGATATTGAGTTTGGTACACTACTTGATGTGCCTGTCAGCTAACTACGCACACATCAGGGATCACGAGAAGTTCCAAGAATTGCAGGAGTTGCAGTACCTGACCAACCCTGACCTGCATGCCTCTAAAGATCGTTTCTAGTATATGGCCCGCGCACCTCTCCTGCGCTCGCTAGAAGCTACAACTAAAATGTGACAAAGTTAAGCAAATGACTGTACATTTGACAAAATTTGGTGTTCACTGACAAATTGAATATAAAGAAAAGACTGATGTTCAGTGAATAGTAACTACAAAAACGTAGCTTCATAGTTATAACTAATCCTGTACCTATTGTATTTCACATATCTTATTTCCACTGTTTTGATGATTCTGTCCACACATTTGAACATTCCTTTATTTGTTAGGTGTTATCAGATGATTTGTTAAAGAAAAGCAAATATTTAAATGTTTAGGTGCTTATCTAAGTAATAATTTGACTTTGTTTAATTGACTTGTATTAGTAACCTAGTGATTGTATTATTATAAGATACCAACATTTTTGTTAATGTTGACAAACTTTATTATTGGTGTGTCCCTGAAGTATCTGTATGCAATTTTATATATTATCATAGACAATATTCTGCCTATGAGTGCTTCGTTGGTCTAGTGGTCGCAAGTGCTACTGCTGACCTCAATTCCCGGGCCGGGCCAAGTGCTAATGGGTTTTCCATCTGGAGTTTCTCAGTAGCAGTCCGGAGTCTGTATTTGTGCCCAGTTGATAGCAATAGGCTCACCCCTTTTTCCTTGGGACTTAAAAAATAACTGGCGAAATGTGAGAGCACTATAGGTACACCTCTGCCCAATCCTTCAGGTAACAGGGCGTGATGTTGTGTCCCTAAAGTATCTGAATCCAATTTTATATATTATCTTGGACAATATTCTGCCTATCTGTTAGTATTGGTACTTTACAAATAATTCGGAATCATTGACAAATCTGAATTAGATAAAACTCTTATATCACAAATGAACGGGTTTATTGTTCAAAGTTTAGTACAAGGAATTATTATTTAAACAATCTACTGAAGGACTTAATTAAGTGTTTATATATTACAGCTGTAAGGAACCATAAGTTGTTCATTTTATTTAATAAAAACTAGATGTAAGTAATTAAAATTAGTAGACTGAATTTTTACCACTTATAAAATAATAATGTTTTGTTAATTTAAGTACATATAAGGTCCTACTTTCAATAAGAATTTTCCATTGTGGTGAACACAGGAATAAAATTAAACCATGTTCTAAGAAACTAGTTCTAACCACAGAGAGACAAGGCAAGGAAAAAGATTCCTAACAAGAGTATTGAAAGTTATGTACTTTCAATGCTTTTAGTAATCTTTTGTAGATTTCTAGTAGGACCTTCAATGTACCTACTGTGATTGGGGCAAATAAACCACCTTTGTAAAATATAAACAGCTCCAGTTTTTTTTTAATGCACATAATCAAATACCTACCTAGACTTTCATTCATCATTGAATTGTATTAGGTTATCTTTCAAAATAAAGATGACCAATTACCACAATAGAAGTTATTTTCATGCTTGCTTGTGAATTATTGTAAACAGTCTTTACCTAGGACAACCAAATGTAAGTAGTCTTAAATTTGTATAAATGTGCCTGTGAAGAAATTTTTACATAGTCAAACTTTCACATATTTTTTTTTTACATTTAAACAAAACTGGATTGTAAACATGCATTTATTTTTGTTAAAGCTAGGAAGTTATTAGGAAATAATTTTTAATATTCCTTTTAGGATGACGATTTGATTCATTATTGAATATTGAAGATTTTGTACCTACACTTATGAATAGTACCGATGTACCTAATTATAAGTTGCACGTAATTATTTAAGTGAAAATGTATGAAATCGGATAGGTTTTTTAAATAAATGTTCGTTTTTATAAAACATTTTTTATAAAAATAAAAAAAGCTACTTATAAAGGTACCAAATTCCGGTCTACAGGCCAGGGTATCTTATGCATGTGATGCCTACCGAAAATATCTTATGAAAATAGAGTAGCAACCACCAGGAGCTTCTCCGACGAAGGATAAAGGATAGACCATCAAGTAATAGGTAGATAGGTACCGCTGCATAAAATTAAGAGCGACAATTGCCTTGAAACGCGCCTTGCTAATCTCCATTGTCAATTAGATACGCACTTTCGCGTCGACTTTCGTGTCGCACAACAATCAGTGATTTTCTACTTGACAAGTCAGCATGACAGCCTGACGGGATACAAGAGTCGAAGTAATGATGACGCCATTTTGAAAGAGGCTTGACTAAATAGCTAAGAAAATTGGCTAGACTGGAGCACAAAACCGTAGTTATAGGTAACTAAAGTGCAGAAACAGATTCATTGTCGATATCTGTAGGGACAGGGACACATGTCTAATCTAACTAGCCTGTATTTTCCCACTGCAGGGCACAGGCCTCCCTCTCCCTTTTCCACATAACTCTGTCTATTGCTAGTGTCGGCCAATCCTTTCGGTAGGAGTCAAGCTCGTTCCACCATCTTCGTCTCGGCCTGCCGCGTCGTCTATGGAAATATAGCTGTAGCCTAATGTGAAATACCTACTCTCGCAAAAAGGCTAATGTAATTATAATTGTTGTAAAATAAGAGTAGGAAATGTTATGAGGACCTTTGACGGTGGGTGCAGGGGTCAATCTCAATTAGATCTAATAGAGCTCAACGTGACGCGACAGCGCGACAAGTAGGAAGGTGGATTATAAATGAGCTGGCTTATTAAACGCCACCAAATACGTCAATCCAGGATTTAACGACCAGACAGGATCTAAAGCGGTCAGTCTAAAGGCTGGGCACCTATTCTGTAAACCTACATTTTTTTCAAGTTTGAATAAGGTAGAAAAGAAACTGGGTGAAATCGATAAGTTTTTCGATAATAACGAATAGGTTTAAATTCGACTACAAAGCCCGTCATTCCAGTGACATGCATGAGGTTGGTAACATATACGTACGGAAGATCTTACCCACATTAGAACGGTAGGTACCTCCCTCCGACATTGGATTACCTAGGTACGGTCAGAAACAAAAGTAGATCAACACTTCCTTTTTTGGTCTTACTGGACACAAAATTACTCGATACACAGCTTTTCAACATTTCATAATTTATTTCAGGTATCTTTTAACATCTGTACCAATTTTTTTTAAAGTTCTATCTTGTAAACTGAAGTTTTAAACTACTTTTATTGCTGCTCGTACCTATACATAGAATAGAATAGGTAAGCAGATAAGTACCTAAGAAAGTATTAATTTCGCCTCTACTCGTAGGCAGAGTAGTTAAGAATGCGGCGACGGATGAATAATTGTCCATACAAACGTACCTAATACCAAAATCATTTGCAATTTGAGCATATTTCCACCATATTATGTTGATATTCGGATTGAGACAGTATTTATCTAGTCCTGTACGTCTTTTTTTTTCCAAAAAACTTACCTGAAATGAAATTAAAGCGAATTGAATTTCATACATTTTTACAGCGAAAATTACATGTTTTCATATTGTTTTTTCTGTATTATAAACAACAATATTTCTAATATTGTTTCCGCAGCAGCATAACTTATATTATCAAGTTACAAATTATCGAAAAAAAAATGGAAAAGCATTTAGTTTTAATTCATCATTTTTGGTATTACGGAACACATCCAATTTATCATAAATTTTCGATAGCTAGTAGTGCTATCGGGTCAAGAAATAATATTGTCAATGTGTGCGTGGTCGCACAGTATCTATCCGCTCACACACACGCGTGTCTGACCTCGCCTTGTCAAACAGAGATAGCAATATTCCAAACGAATTTTGAACACATCTCGATTTGCAGTTGCGAGCTAAGTTCGCCGGCCCCCTAAAAGGCGAAATTAATCATTTCAGAAAACTTAGACAGGCGCGACGCGACTCCGGTAGAACAATTTCCATTAAATTTTCATAGAAATTGTTCTAACAGAGTCCCGTCCCACCTGTCTGCGGAGCCTTTAAGTTGTTCAGGACGCTTTCGAATCTTCTCTAAATCTCTACGTAATCCTAACTCTCTCTTTTACCTGCTACCTATTTACAATGTCGTATGGTCAGCCTTCCATCAGCACAAACAAGTTTGAAATGCTTACCTTAAGGCATTGACCATAGCCTTGATATTGGTAGCACCATCGTTAGTCGTTACGTAATTAATGGTTGAATCAATTAAAATAACTCCGGTAGCCCTTCTAGGTGATTAATAGGTAGTTGTTTTTCCATGAAATTTTATATTTCGAGGACGAAGGTGCCTCTAGTTAGTTAAGTATAAATACGTAGCTAATTAATACTCAGAACTAGATGCACCTATGCTTGAAGATAATTTCGTAATTTTTTTACTATGTTCAAAGCAACTTAGTAAAAAATGCTTGAAGATCATTTTTAACCGACTTACAAAAAGGAGGAGGTTATATTATGTTCGTCGCGTAGGTTTTTTTAGGGTTCCGTAGTAAACAAGGAACCCTTATAGTTTCGCCATGTCCGTCTGTCTGTCCGTCTGTCTGTCCGCGGCTTAGCTCAGAGACGGTTAGTACTAGAAAGCTGTAATTTGGCATATGTATACATATTAATCATGCCGACAAAGTGGTAAAATAAAATCAAGTTTTTGGAACGAAGTTCCTTATCGCGCGTTGCGAAAGGGAAAGACGGAAAAAATTAGGACCATAAGTTGTAACGACACTTTTTGCTATAGTTGAAAGCCGAGCGGCGTGCGCGTGTTTCTCTGTCTATCTCTCTCTCAAGGTCAAAGTCAAAGTCGAAGTCGAAGTCTGAGTCGGAGTTTAAGTCGGAGTCGGAGTCGGAGTTTAAGTCGGAGTCGGAGTCGGAGTTTAAGTCGGAGTCGAAGTCGAAGTCGGAGTCGAAGTCGAAGTTGAAGTCGAGCGAGTGTATAAGTCGACACGAGTCAAGAGACTTATACTTCGAGACCAAAAGTTGTAACGACACTTTTTGCTATAGTTGTAAGCCGTGCGGGCGTGCGCGTGTTTCTCTGTCTGTCTGTCTCTCTCTCTCTCTCTCATAGAAAGAGGAACTTCGTTCCATCCGGGTGTCCCTTGACACCTCTCAAGTTAGTAGTCTTTTTTTTTTTTAGGGTACGTCCCCTACACGTAAAGTGGGGATGTTTTTTTTTCCCTCATCTACCCTATGTTGTGGGGTATCGTTAAGCCGCGTCCCCACTAGCGCCGCGCAGCCCCGTGAGGCCAAGCCGCGCGGCTCTAGTGGGGCCGTGGCTTTAGGGCTCGTACACAAAACTGCGATGCGACGTCGCATTGCAAAAATCTGCGAGCTCCCAAATAACAAAGCTCCTCTAAAAACCTGCGATACGGCGTCGTATCGCATCGCATCACAGTTTTGTGTGCGAGCCCTTAGAAAGGTCTTTCAAAAATATTGTGAGTTTGTCAAAACCATTTTAGGATTCAGGGATCCGTTTGCGAAATATTAAGCTTTTAATTGAATTTTTTGTTAGAGTCAGGTCCCCCCCCCTTCTAGCTAAATGGTTGTACTTGGACTTATCAAAAAATTCACAGCAGTAGTATATACCTGTAACGAAATTAAAAGGAAAACTTTGAGAGCTAAGTAGGCTGTACAGGTTAACGAGAAATAATCAACCATCTTAAATTAGCGGTTTGAAAAACATGATCTCCCATACATTTCGTATGGGAGAACATGTTTTTCAACTACAATGTTAAGTTTGTTCTTGGGATAAATTCATTCCAACTTCGGAACCCTTCATTGTGCGTGGTCCGATACGCACTTGGCCGGTGTACCAACTAATGTCTCTGACATAATAAAAACGAAACTTACCTATGTTTATAGGATACCTAGGTAGTAACTGGAAAGGCCAATGAAAAAGCCGCAAAAGACAATTTTCGGGACATCAAAGTTTGCCATGACCATGATTAAAAACGGCCATCACCTTCCTACATGTAGGTAATCTTGGCGTGAGTTTGCTCGATATATCCTCTTATGTCTCCGTCTCTCCCTGGTTAAGTATTCAAACTAAATACGTGTAGGTGTAGCCATGATCATTACTTTTATCATAAAACGCCTATCGGCCTATTACCTATATGAAAACATCGGTGGCCTAAATCGTGCATTTATGTCGAAAAGTTCTTAGTTCTCACCATAAATATAAGAAAGAAGTTATATTTCTATGGTTCTCACGATACCTGGGGACTACTTACTTACTACCTAGGTAAGTATTTGCTCCAAGTCAAACATCGCAAGGGGTTTCGTAATGCCCTTAATAAGCAATTTATCTGTCTACTCGTTGGCTACTTATAATTAACAAAGTAGTGCACTTCCCGCTCTCCAATTAATGTTAGATGGAGAGGACAGATTACTTTACCTACGTGCCACAGCGTAAAAACATGATTCATTGAACAAAAGATATAAAAAATCCCGTGTCACAAGCACATTGTATTGGATTTCCTATATTTGCGTAAATCTGCGATTATCTGGGACCTTCGTTTAATAATAGGTACCTACTTGCATTACCTAAGTAGGTTTAAATCTGTATTAGTAACAAATCACTGTTATTATCATTAATGATGATGAGTTTATTAATTGCCTCCCTGCCTCTACAATGATTTATATTGACAGATTGGATATAACAGTTTAATAGTAATAAGTAGTTATAGGGATAGTTTTCCTATGTCGTGATGGTTTAAGAAACCTGGTTCCCGTGTGTGCAAGGTAGCGGGTTCAATTCATGTCAGGCAAGTATCGATTTGAGTTTTGGAATTCATTGACTGATGGAACAGGAAATCTTCGTGCTAGCATTTGATCTGAAATCGACCCCAAGCAGCACCTTCATGAGTGTGGAGTGTTCGTGCCTTTTTTGTAGGTAAGTATGTGAAGAGGCCGTTACAGGGTGCCAGGGACATCGACGCGAAAACTGTTACCATGGATTCAGTACCTACGTGATTCTGAAGCTGAACCCCCCTGCGTTGAAATTTTTCGTCGGTTATTCCATACATTTGGACCGCGTAGGTACCTACTGCAGTTTTCTATGAAACAGCAGATTTTTTTTTAAATAACCGACGAAAAATTTCTCAACACGTTCAGAATCATGTACTGAATCCATGGTAAAAGTTTTCGCGTCGATGTCCCTGCCGCCCTGTATGTTATTATACAGCGTGTTACAAAAACCCTGTGCGATCCGTGAGGGTGTTGTTAAGAATCATACTGACAGTCTGTTTATGTGGTATAGTATAGAAAAATAAATAAAACATTCGCCGCATTTTATTCAATAAGGAATTTTACCGGGTTTATTACATGGGGCGCGGGCGGCCGTCGTTTAGCGGGTGTCTACAAGTCATAAGTCATATCCCTGTTGAAAATGTACCAATTTTTAATAAAATTGGGATAATTATACTAAAAACGTGAATTTTAAATAGCAATAACTTTTTTATTTTCTATAGTTTTTTTATTACTTTTTGGTAACGGGATTGCAGTACCTATGTGCCCTTTTGGGATCGGTCACGGTTTTTGTAACACATTATATACTTTGATCACCAATGAAATATTAATATTTATGAGATAATTATCTCGTTTTCAAGTTTTTGTTCCGCACTATGGTGTAGGCCTTAGTAAACACGCTTCAACCGTCAAGATGAACCCTACCCGCACCGCTTAAAATTATGCTGTTCCTTGTGTAGAACTACCCACTTCTGATTTGTTTTATTTGTGACAAAATTATTAAATCAAAGTGCAATGTAATAATGTTAGTTTTAAGATTATTACGTACTATGTATAGCGATATATTTTATTTTAAGCTACGCTTTATGGCACATCATTTTGTTTAAATCTAATATATATGTTTTCTCTATAAGTGAATTTGTAATTCTTTTGAGAAATAAATATCTTTAACCGTATCTAGCTATAGTAATTGAGCCTGAGCACCTATTGTTGTTGGTACAACTTGGATTAATAGATAAACACGTAGGTAACATTGTAGTTCTGTACATTAAGAATAAAAAACGACCCAAATCATAATAACATCTCCCGATTGTCCATAGAGAGGTCATGTTTAGTGAGTGTAACACATTACTAAAACGGAACTGTTTATCGCCATTTTCCATAAAGGCATCAGTTATCTCTAAAATGAGAAATGGTGTCATGGCCGGCACACCGCTGCTGTGCTGTGCGGTCAGGCGCAGATCATGACTTCATGAGCACACATTTGTATCACTCACTTATCTAATAGGGGAATACTGTGAATGGGTATGATAGAACGTGCGTGATGTATTGAATATAAACAGTCTGTTAAAACAAGGTCTAAAACAGGTAACATCGTTTTAGATCAATCTGCTGTTGTTTCTTGATGTTATTTTCTGCCTCGTAAGGAAAAACACACTTAGGTACTTAAACTTAAAATTCACAGCATAAAGGTACTGTAAGGTTTTAACCCTCGTGCAGACTAGCGCGACGCGCCGGAACAATACAATTTCTAAGAAAACTTCACAGTATAACAATAACCGGTGTCGCGTCGCGCTAGTCTGCACGAAGCTTTATGCGACTATGCATACTCCCCACACACACAAATACATTGAGTAACGTCCCTCCGCTGTTACAGTACCTACCTAGGTACTTCCAGTATATCAATGTTAATGATAATCACCGAAATCGACAAACACAAACAAATCCATTATCAGAAAGAAAACCTTATGGATTTTTACCTCCTACTCGTACTGTCATTAAAGTAACAAATATCGTCGCGAGGCACGTTGGCTGCATCCTTACGACGATAATTTGAATGCATTTACCTTATAAAATTCTTCTCACATTGAACAGTATGCTCTCAAGGTAGGTTCGCACCTGATTACAATACATGATGCATATTATTGATGCTTCAAGATACTCGTAAGAGTACCTTTTCCATTAGGGTAAATACCTATAGGTACTTATAACGTTCGAAACTAATTTTGTTCGCAAATTTTTATTTTTATTATAATAATTACCTTTGATTTTGCTTGTCATTTAATTTTAACAAAAATTCTGTTCAATTTCGTATTTTATATTAGTACGCCGTTAACGGCAAAACATAGTGATCTCTGTACCTATAACTTTTTATTTATAACACCTATTTTTATTACACCTATGTTTAACAGATAAAAACGTTGACTTTGACTTTGAATTCATACACTGACTACAGGTAAACAAAAACTAGCTTGTTTTTTTTTTTCCTTTGAATATTAGGTAAGTATGTTAGTATAATAGTTTGTAGATATTATCACGTTAATATTAATCAGATTAATTAGGTAAGTGCGTTAATGTTTTTGTTTATTTTTCCACGATTTCCTTATTTATAAGGAAACATCATTGGACAATTTATGATCTCGTAACTACCTAGTACCTACCTGTTTGGCGTAGCACGTCAGCTACGCAGTGTGTTACTAAATTTTCATAACATAACATAACATCACGCCTGTACTCCCTGCAGGGTTCGGCAGAGGTGTAGGTACCTATAGTAGTACACCCATATGTCGCCAGTTGTTTTGTTCCCATATAATAGGGGGCGAGCCTATTGCCATCCACCGGGCACAAATCTAGACTCCGGGCTGATACTGAATAATTCCAGATAAAAAAACCCAATAACACCTTGGCCGACCCGGGAATCGAATCGCTACTGGTGAGCATGACGCCCTGCCTCATGATCAGCAGTAGCGCTTGGGAGCACTAGACTAACGAGAAATTTTCACCTTGGTATAGAAATTATTTTGCATCACACACTGTCATTTGTTTTGGGCTGTGGTCAAACTAATCAACTAGGTACTCGGCTAGCTAGAGCTGATTTTGAGTTTTAAATAGATATCTGTATTGATAAGACATAAGTGAGAAGATGACGTTTTTAGGATTTTTGTTATTTATTTGTAACATTACCACAAAATAAGATATTGTCATATTTTCGGGGAACTTTGCACACGTGAAGAGATGTTCAAGGGTATTTCGTCGAATATCGGAAATACCTGCTAACAGAACTCTCGTTGGTAGCGTTGAATGTAGATTATATTGAATCACTTGTAGGTTTTATCCATGATGACTCATAGAGATTTCAGAGATCTTGCTGTCTTATTGATCTAGTTTCTAGTAAACTCGTTTTCTTACGGTGAAGGCTTGGGTTTAATCCAATAGTCCAGTAACAGGGGTTTTATCGTTCCTTCAATCAATCTGCCTAGCCTTTTCCCAACTATGTTGGGGTCGGCTTCCAGTCTAACCGGATGCAGCTGAATACCAGTATTTTACATGGAGCGACTGCCTATCTGACCTCCACAACCCAGTAACTGGGTAATACGATACCCCTTGGTAAGACTGGTGTCAGACTTTCAGGCTTCTGACGACTCGTAACGACTGTCAAAGATCTACGAATGACAGCCTGGACCAACGGCTTAACGTGCTTTCCGAGGCACGGAGGATTCTCTGTATGTAAAGATGGTCACCCATCCACTGACCAACCCCGGCAAGCGTAGCTTAACCTGATGGATCGACCAGTACGGCTGTTGTTACTTAGCCACGAGCTCCTCCTGTTCCTTCTGGAAACAAATTAAATAGAGTCTTGAAGGGAGGATCTGTGTGATCTCCATCTCATAAATCTAAGGACATAATGACAGCTATATATAATGTTTTTAGTAGTTTTTACTTACCCACCCACCTATAAAATATAAGGAGCTTTGCTATACCAGGCTGATTCTTATTATTTTTCCCATGAAAGATGTTTACTTATCCGTAGTTTTGTAAAACAAAGTACTAGGAAGTGAGCCAGTATGCAAATATAAGAGACGAAATCATTATCTGTGCTGTACATTGGCATCAACAGATTTCCTCGTTGCTCGAATACCTATTAATATGTCCTCAATAAAGGCCTATGTATTTTAAAATGCCCTTGAACGTGAATATTAAGATTAAGAGTAATATTATATTTATAAATACTTATTAATAAACCAGTAGGTAGTTAGATGACAAACATTGCACCTAATAGTCAAATATTGTGTTGATTTAAATATTTGATATTTTTTTGACGGTCGGATAATCGCAGAATATGGTAATTAAGCTTGCATAGATACGAGTCAATAACCGGCTAAAATTCAAAAGTCGTTTATTCAAAATCAGCACTGTTCGAACGTCAAAATTAAATAAGACAGTCTCCAAAAACGCCCACCCTCCACTTCCAGTGCTTTAGCTGGGAAGAAGAAGTGTCGCAATAAAATCCCCAGCAGAAAAGTAAGTTCTCATAGTCCAATTTTGTCCAATCTATCACCATATTCCGCCACCATCAGAAATCCGACATTATCACGGCACCTCTACCCTTCCCTTTTGGCATTATAATTAAAATAATTGTTTTCTGTTTTTATAGTTTTAAGGTGTATTTTTCTGCTGTAATGCCAATAAACGCATTTTTCTTTCTTTCTTTCTTTATATTTTTTTTTTTTCTTACCTGCCGGTAAATAGAAGTACTCAATTAATAATAGATACTTACTACTATTACCTTATTACCAACATTTTATTGATGAGCTTATGCATCTGTAAAATCTTAGGTGTAGGCATACATAATAAGAGTGCAGTACATAACATTAGGGACACGTAATACTTAGGTAGGTGGATACATGGTCTAATAAAACAAGGTCTGGCATTCCGGGACGAACACATGCTTACGTCACTATCCAGTTGCCACTTTATTGCAACAAAACACGAATAAGGAAAAATTTTCAGAAACCAAAGCTTTTAAAGTTTCGTGTGTCTAATCAAACGAAACAATTCAATTTAAACATAAACCAACGTAATTGTTAATTAAAACCTCATTGTTTTAACGGATTCGCACAGGTAATATAGGTGGTTAGGGAGTTATTATTACAAACTTCTGGTAACACAGATGCGATAACGTAGCCTTGTGTTGCCCACGTGACCACTGTGTTTCGGAATGCCATACCTGTATTATTATACCATGGATGGATAAATAGTTAATTCAGTGTTAATAATATAAATTTATGGGTACCTACCTTATCACATTATGCTTTCGTTTCGGTAGGTAAAATAAAGATAGGTAAAATACATGAATTATCACGCAGGTTCAATCAATCTGCTTAGTCTTTTCCAACTCTGTTGGGGTCGGCTTCCAGTCTAACCGGATGCACCTGAATACCAGTATTTTACATGGAGCGACTGCCTATCTGACCTCCACAACCCAGTAGGTAACTGGGCAATACGATACCCTTTGGTAAGACTGGTTGTCAGAGTTTCGAACTTCTGACGATCCGTAACGATTGTCAAATACACGAATGACAGCCGGGACCAACGGCTTAGCGGGCTTTCTGAGGCACGGAGGAGTCACGGTATGTAAAGATGGTCAGCCATTCAAAATTCGAAAACATGTCACCAACCCGCACTGCGCCCTCTTGGTAGATTACAGCCCACTGCCTCTCGAAGAAAGGACGCTTGTGTCCCAGCTGTGGGCACATTACAGGCAGGATTATGCTTCATCATCATCATTTCAACCGAAAGACGTCCACTACTCGACATAGGCCTCCCCTAAGCGACATTTCAACCGAAAGACGTCCACTGCTGGATATAGGCCTCCCCCAAGCGACATTTCAACCGAAAGACGTCCACTGCTGGACTTAGGTTCTCCCCCAAGCGACATTTCAACTGAAAGACGTCCACTGCTGGACATAGGCCTCCCCCAAGCGACATTTCAACCGAAAGACGTCCACAGCTGGACATAGGCCTCCCCCAAGCGACATTTCAACCGAAAGACGTCCACTGCTGGACATAGGCCTCCCCCAAGCGACATTTCAACCGAAAGACGTCCACTGCTGGAACATAAAGCTAGACCCCCCTTTTAAAGCAAATTCATGAATATTCAGAAAAATAGGGGCGGTCACATACCCATGGGCGGCATTGTATAGTATTATAATACATAACGTAATGTAAGAAAAAATAAAGGAAACATCTCTTCCAAATTTTCAAATTTTAACAAGTGAGTCCAAGTGGAGCAGGGCCATCATTCAGCTACGCTTTTGTATGTATGATATAATCATCCAACTTATAATATGCTTGTCTACATAGTGTGCCTTTATCTGCATGTTTTAAGAGCGTTTATCCTAAAAGTTGGCAACGTCGCAAATAGCTATCAAATATTTACCTCTTTTGATAAATTTGGCAATATTACTATAAGGAAATATGAAATGTGGCTAACTAGCGAGCTAGAATAATAATAATGAATAAAAGAAGTGTGTACGTTAGACAATCAACGTAGTTGATCTAATTACTTCCTATTTCTAATGAACACTTTTTTGGCAAGGTACCGTCATGATGTCATTTTTTTTAAACATTTTAATTCCTGTCTCCGGAGGTTGTAGATTGCTGTGACAGCCCTCTTTTGGAAAATAAAGATTGTATCAACATCTGCAGCCCGTCCTCACACCAAAATACCGTAAGACATTATGCTATGAATGTAACAAAAATATACCAATCTCGCGATATCCACTGTCTGTTAATCTTCCAACAGCGTCCATTTGAACTTAGCCGCCCTGCAAGAGATGTCAAGTGAGGACTCCACTGCAGCTTTGAGTCAAACGTGATTCCCAGAAAAACAGTTTTTCCGGCGAATTCTAGTACCTCCTTATTCAATACGAGTACAACGTGACATTCACTACTTCTAACATTCGGTAACGCGAATCTTATGCATTTAGTTTTCTTCTCATTTAATACAACATTATTTACAGTAAACCAATTATGGACTTAAGCATAGCGTTATTTACGTCGTCAAGCTCCTGTTCATGTCTGTTTACTTTAAAAATAAGTGATGTGTCATGCAAATGCATACTATGTGATCAGCAAAATACACCATATTTTGTGGTCGGGTTTTTCAGTAAATGAAGTAAATCTAGGTCTTTAATATATTTTCCCCTAACTCGTTCTTTTTTGTGTTTTTTCTTTGCATCATATTTTACCTCAAATAAACGTATTTTCTTATTTTAATTTTTACAGTCGCCCTCGCTGCTACAAAGGAAAGTCGCTGTCAAAGTCAATTTGTTACCATGGATGCGCTCTTGACTGTACCAATTTGGCAATCTCCATTGCAAATACATTTTGCTTTGTTATACTTTGTTGAGGCTCGCAGGCTCAGCTGAGCATGACTCAAACCTAACGTACATAAAGGTACATACATGTATGGGATGCTTATGAACAAAATCTTGGTCATTCACCTAGTGCAAATGTTAGCATCTGCATTTTGTTTAATAACGTTTAAGTGTTAAGTATCTCCTAACTATTTATTTATCTGCCTATTGAGTAGGTTCGTCAATGGACACTCACAAGTGTGTTAAAAAATTACAACTTTAGTGGGTATCACTTGACTAAAGTTAACTAAATAGTAAAGTAAGTAGTCACAAAAAATGGTACGACTTTAATTTTTTTGTTTCCCATTATTGTCCCACAGCTGGGCAAAGGCCGCCCTACTATCTATCCACCTCTCTATCTGTCCAGAGCTTGCCAAGGACCAATCTGTTTTAAAGGAGTCCAGCTCATCCCCCTCTTTGAGGAGTGGCTAGAGAGGCGTCACGGCGTCCTCACCTTCCGCCTGACGCAGGTCCTCACCGGACACGGTTGTTTCGGGAGGTTCCTGTTCAGGATAAAGCGGGAGGAAACGCCCGGGTGTTACCATTGTGTGGATCACCCGGAGGACACGGTGGAGCATACGGTGGAGGTCTGCCCGGCTTGGGCGGGGCACCACCGTGTCCTCACGGAGGCGATCGGCAGCGGCGATCTCTCGCGTCCGGCCCCGGTTCAGGCCATGGTCCGGAGCGAGAGTGCATGGGAGGCCGTCACCTCCTTCTGCGAAGCAGTTATGCTCGCGAAGGAGGAGGCGGAGCACGCGAGGGAGATGCAAGCTGCACGCCCTCGCGCCCCTAGTCGCCGCAGGAGACGCCCCGGGCGTCGGGAGTCACGAGCCGACTTCCGGCCACCGTAGGCGCGGGCCTGCGGACGGTGAGCGATGGGCAGCTCGCCGTCCGATAGGGACCAGGCCCGGGTCGACGGCGCGTTGTGTTCCACGCGCGCCTCAAAGAGATGTCAGCACCAACTGACGGGGTCCGTAAGGACCAATGCCTGCTGGGGTTGCGGGTTTGTCCGAAAGGATTATCGCGGCCCCGGCACACAGGCAACGGAAGGAACACGGGTGGGTTTTAGTCAGTAAAAGTCTGACACACCCTCTCGCTCCGCCCAGAGCGGGAGGTGTCATTTGATGATTTCCCACCCAAAAAAAAAAAAAAAAAAAACCCGCCATATCCGTCTAGGCCTGCCGCGATGTCGCCACTGGGTCGTAAGTTTGGCCCATTGATCGTCTGGCATGCGCTAGTGTCCAGCCATGTTTTATTTATTTAAAAGCGTGGCAGCTTTTCGAGTGACATCAGTTATTTTAGTGATGGAACTAATTGTTTTATTCTTAACCCGGTCCACAAGTTTACGGTCCATAAGTCCACGGTATAATGGATATGCATTTGAATACCTACTTATTTAACATAATAAAATAAGTAAAACATTTAAGACCATTAACCGGAAACTCACTCATTTAATTCAGGATAATTGAAAACTTATATACTACAGTTGTACATTCACTCACTCAATTTCCATCCTTACGGATATTGGGCGTAAGGTGCGTTATGATTTGATAAGGTATTTGTTTACCAACACGCTTTTCCTCTGACTGCTTCACTGCTCATTATAGAAAAACTTCACCGCAGGCGCTGCTATAATAGAATATGTTCATATACTACATCATCCTGTTACACTTCAACACGTCATGGTAAGTATTGGGAAACCCTTTCCTAAAATTACTCAGCAAGTCACGACGTTCCAGCACTTTGAGTTTACTACTTTACATTATTTGCCATTTGACGTAAATATGTTAATTTATGCGTATACCCACGCTACGATTCGTATTGAATGACAGACAGTTGTTTTCGATGGCTGTGGGGACACGTTTTTTTGTTCTTTCGAGGAAACACCGCCGTATTCGCTCGCGGTCAGTGATATTGTCAAACGCGATAACATGTTCAGTGGGGTCAGACTGAAGACACAAAGAACAATACAGTGGAATACCTGTTGGTGCAGTAAGCAACAGTCACAGTGATCAGTCATTAGTGTACCTTCAATACGAACGTGCCTCTGTCACCGAGACGACAACTAAGCGAGGTATGTCCGTTTCACAACAAACTACAATTAATTACAATTTAACGATTATAGGTTAACTAATGACATTGATGGGCCATGCAATGATGAAACCATTTAACTATCGTGGCAGAGTACGTTATGACCCGATAACTTCATCCTCTCATAATGTGTCATTATTTAGTTCTATATTTGACAACGCGCGATACTTTTGTGTCATTCTGGAAATATTTATAATATTTATTATGTTTACTGAGTTCTCGTCCAAGGTGCGCATAGCTAAGTGTCACCGGTCCGTATAATTCAATAACAATAACATGAGTGTTTTTTATCACCTGCAATGCAAACAAATAGTAATAAACAATATTACAAATGTGACAGGAATAGTTGAAATGCTGTTTTAAAGTTTGAATTTTATTCATAATCGCGATGTCTTGGAGGCAAATCTCGTTCAGGAAAAAGAGTCAGTTGGAGTGTGTTGACAAACAGCCAGCGACTTTAGCGTCCTTGGCGCGTTGTGTTCAAAATGAAACTTTTGACACCCGACCGGTACCGAGAGGAACTGCAACAGTACCGAATTGTGTCCAAATACCTGCGGCGAACGAGACAATGTCACAAGTTACCAAATGTCCGGATGTGGAATTGGTGAACAATTCCAGTGACAACGCTGCAACAATAGAACCGCAACAAAACATAGTGCTTGACCCTGTGCACGCGCAAGCGGAAGATACCGAGTGAGTAACAGATTTATTTTTGAAGAGACTTTAGACTGGCCTTCAAATACTCAATAAAATATATTTAAATAAATAAATACTGAAATAAAAAACACTACATACACTTAATTACTTACTTATTACTTACATTAAGTAAATGTCAAATCAATTTAAACCTAAGTTTATGAGAAAAAATTGCAGATTATAACAATCTAACTTACTGAAAACTCATCCGCAGAATAATGACCAGACTGCGTTCTATGTCAGTATAAGGCTTTATCATCATAATAAATAGGATCGAACCTGCGACCTGAGCGCAGAAAACCAAGCCACTGCACTAACCGTGTTAAAAACACTAAATGAAAAACTAAACTAACTAGGTACGTACTAAAAAAGTTGTTTCTAAACTGTAAAAATATCTGAACGGGTTTCTTATACGAAATGCTATAATTAAACCAAACACTATCAATCAATTAGATCGGTCAAATCGCGGTATAAGTTCACGGCATAACAATTTGTTTCCCTCTAGAACTTACTGCGAACCAGTTTAAGTAGAATATGTCGACTTGCCGTTATAATAATTTAAAATCTATTTGTCTGTGACCTACATATATTGATAAATTAGAAATTAAACGTAGTGTTACTAATCTAAAACCTTTCTCTTATGTTCTGTTACCCCTGAATTGTGAGGATCACCAGAATTCAGGCACCTGCAACCTGAATTTTGCTTGCAGCGACTTTCACGAAATTCAGGCTCCCATGCTTCCAATTCTAAACCTCAACTATTTAAAACCTAGTTACTTACGAGTATAGCTCATTGTTGGCTTAGAATCTAAAATATTATGTTTAAAAAAATACTTATATAATAAACATTACGTTTATTTTCCCCAAGGATTTAGGGAGAGTTGTACCTACAATACACCCTTTTTCGCCAGTTATGTTTAAGTCCCATGTAATAGGGTAAAAACAGGGACATCAATAATAATGTTTAAAGAATACCTAATACCAATTATTATTTTTACTTACCTAACATTATTTCCATTACCATAATCGGTAACAAAGACGGTTCAAGAGTTAATAAAAAAAAATCCCTCGTTCAGGGCCATACGCTATACGGCCAAAGCTGATTTGTTTGATGGGTATTTATCTATCCTACCTAGCATAAATCAATAAACAATGTGTTAATTGGTATTCAGTATGAATGGTAATAAAATACCCAATAGATTACAAAAGAAAACTTGTAATTAATTAATAAGAGCTAGCGAATTATCAGCTTGTAAACAGTTACTGTTCAGTAGGTACAAAGAAGTTTTCAAGGCTGGCTAAGAGGCCCTAAGAGGTATTCCCCCCCTAGCTTGAAGAAGTGGATCTACTCGTAACTACATAAGTTTATGGATAAGTACGTTTTTATCGATATCCCAGAATTAGTAAAACTCGTCTTCTTTCGTTTTGTAATTCTGAAGGGCATTTCCCGTATTTTTAAGAACCTTCGCTTGAGATTTTAATCTCAGTGACAATATGTTAAAAATACCTCCTTCCCTAAATTTTAGACAAGTTATTGAAAATTGAGTGTCGCTGAGATGAGATCGTGATTAGATTTTGAACTTTTTAAATTACGGGAATTGTGAACTCTTTAAAATGCATGGAAATACGGAAGTATATATTAATATATGCCACATATAAAGGAAATATATAATGGAATAAATAAATATATTTTTATATGGAATGTACAAAAAAAAAATGTACGGCCACTTTATTAAAATGTGGCATTGTTATAATTTCCCATGAGTATACTTTGAGCATGTTGCGTGTAGTCAAGGGCAAAATAATATCGATACATTTAGCGAAATGCAAAAATTTTTCTACTAAACTATCTATTTAAATTGTGAAATATTAAACGTACAGTCACCTTATTACATGGGACTTAAACATAACTGGCGAAATGTGGGTGTACTATAGGTATTACATATCTGCCTACCTTCGGAGAAGACTGGCGTGTATTGTGTGTTGTTTACAAACGTACAGTATATCTGCCATAATTTCAAAAAGATTTGATAAATGACGTTTGATCTTATTTTTTTTGTCTGTCCTTACAAATAATGACGAGACGATATTGATAATTATTACAAAACAGTAGTGACGTAATAATCAATCCGTGCTGATAGCAGGTGGATACTCTTATCAGGACATAGGTTTCTAAATACCGATATAAGGTAGGTATTACGTAGTCTTGGACTTGAAATACTTTACTTTGGAGATCTAACAAAGATAAATACGCAACTACGTGCTAAAAAGCCAGTTGTACAGATTACAGTCAATATTACACTCATATTTTAATCATAACACCCTGTGTGATAACACCTGTAGTAACAATGTATTCAGTAATTGGTAACGACACTTCATAAGTTATATAGTGACGTCACTATTCGATTATGAACCATTTTTTTATTGCTATTGTCTGATTGTATCAATGCCTAGTTGTGGTTTTGAATCAATCATTCATATTTGGGCTTAAAGGTGACTATACCCTAATAAGCACGAATGATTCAATTCGCTTCAAGGTTTACCTTGATTTAACTAGGAGTTTCCTTTAACATTCTGCCAATAAAGTCATTTGTAAGGTTCTTTAAGCTTAAAAACTATGTAATATATGTATCAAGGATCCAAAGTAGACAGTTTCAAACTGACCATTCAGAACTGGTAAGACATCGAAAATAAAAAATCTAATATAAATAATAATAACATTATATTAATAATAACATTTATTCAAAAATAAAAATGTGTAAAATAGAGTATAAATCATAAGAAGTAATGTAGGTAAATATTACAAAATATGATGCCTGTACCTACTAGGATAAACCTGTTTCACAGGCGGCAAGAGTTCTTACAATTACTATTTGGACAACTGATTTCTTAAACAATATTTAACATAAGCTGTAAGAATTGTAACATAGTTAATTTATTATGTTAAAATCTACTTAAATACTAATAATTAAGGTAATTTAATTTCTATATTATTTACGGAAAAGACATACTATAATATTGAATTAACTAGGTTGAAGCAAATACTGTATAAATCACCTTCAAGGCTAAGTTTAGTTTTTGAAGCGGTCGACTAATGTGCTTTATTGTACACCATAATTCAACTAGTCTAGCCAAATGCCCGATCTATGTAAGTTAGTAATTTCCTGCAATATACATTCTAGATGACTAATGAGACTAATGACCCAAGAGCGGCCCCTTGTGTCATTACAATTAATTACAATACATTTGTCATCGTGGCAAAAAGTGAAAAAATAATAATATATATAATGCCTATCATTTTATCAATACCCATCCCAGAATATAAGAAAAACGTAGGAATAATATTCTTTGCATTTGGCGAACTGCATCCACAAAACAAACCATCATTTTGTGGTTGTTTGTATCGAATATTGGAAACGGAACTATTGCGTTCGCCTCGCGACTATGCGGCATAGACGGCTACGCAGTTGAAGCGGCTACGCGGCGTAGGCACCTACGCAGCGTAGGCGCCTACGCAACGTCTACGCATAGTCTAGGGGACGCGACGACCCTACGACGTACGCTTTTCAGCTGGGAACTGCTAGCGTTAAAAACATTTCCGAAAATAAATGTTGGTAATTTCAACAAATGTCGCGGTTGGTTTCCGAATCTCTTACTTGCCAATTCCAATGTCAGTACCAAAACTATATTACAATTAAACCGAATTCCGAGAAAATACCAGTGATATTTCTTTGTTGTTTTCCATTGCTGTATCTCGGGTGAACTTTCCGCCTACTCAAGGATTATGTCTAGAAATGTCGTGCTTTCTTACCTTTAACCCTGAACCTCTCATTACTTTTACCAAGAAATGACGTCACAAAGAATGCGACGTTAATTTTGTCGTCCTTGCTTCTTGTTCTCAATCACGGAAGCCATTCCATCTTAGGTCTATCTTTGGGATCACAAAACGAGTGTTTACATAAAAATCATGGCAAGAGACATGTAATGTAATTTTAATTGGTGTATAAATGTTGATACTGGTTATTTATCAATCGCGGTTATTCCCCTTAAGGAGTGGGTACACTGCAAGCGATGCGATAAAATTTAAAACGAGAGGTGCAAGTAGGTACTTAAAAAAAAATTGGTAATTTCAAGACAAGGTAAAGGAGATGTCCTCGTAGAATTTAAGTAACTACAGAATTGAAATGACTGATTACTTAAATTACGCAGACGTTACTTTACAGTTTCAACTGTACATCGGTGCACCGTGTGGTTTTAAGGTCAACACACACGTATAAGCACTGCACGGGATCAGCACCGGGACTAGTGTGCGTTGCAGTCTGGAGTTTTATAGAAATAATCCTGTGAGGCGATACCGTACAGTGCTTATACGTCTGCGTTGACCTTTAGTCGGAGTAGGAGTTCGATATCACGCTCCATTCTCCCCAGATGAAGGGTAATCCTATCCATGAGGATTTCCCAGAAAAAAATGTTTAATTGCAGAACAAAAACGTTGAGGTATTATTATCATCGTCATAAACCAAGTTTAAGGCCGCGTAAGCCAGCGAATACGCGATCGCCCGTGACATAATATGTCACTTTTTATTCGGAAATCAGAAAAGCGCCCTCTGTCTGACCGAACAAAAAGTTCGAACGATGGTGTATTCGCGCGACGATCGCTTTTAACACTTTCGACTCCATCCATTTTCATAGAACTCATACGCCATGCCCCCATACATATTGGGAGTGAACCCTCCGGGAGGGTTGCCGGTATTACGTTTTGCGCTAAAGTTAACCATCGCAGACGGTCAACGGCATTAAGTTTAAAACCGTGTTCTAAAACACTGTAAAACGAAGTAACATAGTGTTTTCAGGGGGTCTTGTCTCTAAACGTAGTTTCTAATCTTTGAATTTTTTTGTGAATATTTGTAACCGTGAACAATTTTTTTTTAACTGTTTTGATTTTAAAATCAACGCATATAAAAAAAAAAATCTTGTTAAAATGTACATCAGATTGTATTACCTACCGGCACTGAACGTGTTAAATAGGACGCCGGATATACCAGTCCAACACTGGACATAGGCCTCTCCCAAGTTGAGTAGGTAGATATGATATAGGCAGCAAAACATACATACATACATAACAATAGTGATGCTGAAAATAATAATACAGTTAGCATGCCTATTATTCTGTTCCTTCCCACGTCTTAATAAATTCATAATAGTACGTTATTACAATCAATTAATTTTTGTCTAATAACCAGAGACTAAAAACTGGATGAACTTATAAAAAGTCATTCAGGGTCATGATTTTTGTGTGTAGAGTGCGTTTCATCAAATAGTTCCTTTGCCGTAATGTTGGCTCCACTGTTAAACTTTAACCACTGGCCAATTAGGTAGCGCCGCCACTATTCTAAGACGAAAAGAAATACGCTACTAAGTGCGGATTTCACCAATGAAACTGAAAGCGTTCAGCACATCTAAACGCGTTCAAGAGCTGTCAGTGTACAATATTCCATAACAATTTTGACACTGACAGGTCTTGAACGCGTTTTAGAAATGCTGATCGCGTTCAGTTTCTTTGGTAAAATCAGCCCTAATACGTTAACAGTGGAGCTAACATTACGGCATAGGAACTATTTGATGAAACGCACTCTAGACAGGAATCGCTTATTTGATCTGCCTAAGCTTTTCCCAACTATGTGTTGGGCTTCTGACCACCCGTAACGACTGGCAAAGATCTACTAATGACAGCCGGGACCAATCCGAGGTACGGAGGGGTCTCGATATTTATTTATTTATATACTTTATTGTACACCAGATTGTACATTACATAAAGAAAAAGTAATACACTACAAAATATACAATAAGATAAGATAAGATAAGATATTTTTATTTGCATAAAACATGGTATACTTGACAAGGTGTTATTACAAAAATATAGATACCTAAAATATAGGAACATGTTTTGCTCAAAACTAAAGCATGCAAACTTACTTATTAAAATACATTATGAAATTGAAAGATATTACATTGAAATTCATATTTAAAAAATCATGGACGGCACGCTTACTGCGCGATATGTAATGGATCATCCACAAACCGACCGCGGCAAGTCGACCCGCGCGGCTCTTATCATTCTGTTATTTACCTTACTAACTCTGTTACATCCTTATAAGATTTCCGCAATAATAAAACAAAAAGTGGGAAAAAATATTGAGACGAGAAATGCGTCAATGTTATTCAAGGAATTATGCGTAACTATAAGCGACTCGCTCCTGCTTCGCACGACTTGACAATACATCAAGATTTCTTATGTAAAAGTAACTTTAATATTAACTTATTATACACGTAAACCTTGCGTACTAAATTTTCTAAACGATAGTGAAAACCTCATCAAAATCTGTTGCATGGTTTAGAAGAACGACGCGGAAATACAGACAAACACGAAAGACGACTTTGTTTTATAATATGTATAGATGTATAGATAAACAATTACTGTACACAATTTTTCCATTGCCGATTACACTATTAATAGTTCGTAGAGATGTAGTAATAAAAAAAAATATGAATAAGATTTTTATCTACGTTGTTGTGTTTTTCGGCTATTGGCGAAGCAAAGGCCAAAGTTCGACAACTTTTAATTGCTAAGAATTCCTTTAATTTTGCTTTATTTGCATAATATTAATGTGACGTCTAGTGTAGAAACCGTATTTTTTCTAATAATGACGCAGCAGGCTAGTTCACCGTATAAAATTGAAAAAGGTAACGTAAAAAAAAAATATTAAGTGATTGCGAATTCATAAAATATGGTAAGTATTAATATTGTGCCTCTTTAACACTAAGCTGACGTAATCAAATAATCCACCGTTTGGACGGAGCTGCTGTTAATCTATTAGAAAGCCGTGACGCTTTTTATTAATATGTAGTTTGCCTTTTGAAACATTTGAACGACTTCACCAATACAATTTAACTGATTAACTCAAGCAGTTAATTAATTTATCTGCGTCATTTTTAATTATTATCTATTGTGGTATAGTAATTTTTTCTAGGTGCATCGTCTTCACATAAAACTATATATCTAATGTACCTATACAAAATATTGTAAAACATTTTAAAAGCGTAAAGGCTTGTGCAGACCAGCGCGACTTGTCGCGCGACGCGACACGAACAATACAATTTCTAAGAAAACTTCACAGTATAACAATAACCGGTGTCGCGTCGCGCGACAAGTCGCGCTGGTCTGCATAAGCCTTAACGATGGAGTTTCTTGCCCATTCTTCTTCATACGAAAACTACCTTTCGGAAGGGGCGACTAGAATCAATATTTTATTTTGTAAATTTTGTCGTTCAAAAGTGCCTTACAAGGGCCTATTTGAAATAAATGATATGAATTTTAACAGAAAAAAAAATTTTTTTTTTTTGATATGTCGTAAAAGTTTGTGGTGCATTTATAACACAGTTAGAAAGAAAGAAATAAATAATAATTTTTATTTGGACACAGTTCGTGAAACACAAAATACAAACAAAATAAAAAAGTGAACATTTTCTTTTAACAATAATGTGTGTGCCTTACGGCTACGCCAAAAAGGTTAATTTCAGCCTGCCGGACTATATGCGGAGTTACATAGTAACACGAAAATATTTGCTAGGTGCACTTTTTTATTTTATTTACTTATACTGCCCCACTGCTCGGCAAAGGTCTCCCCAAAGTCCTTCCACTATTTTCCCGCGCTTCGCGCCACCTCGAGCCAACTGTCGCGGTACGAGTCCAGGTCCACTAAGTAATAATTAATCAAAAGTCAAACCATAAGGAGCAGCAACGAAATAATATTTTCACATCTACGCAGACTGAATCGGTCACAAAAAGTACTTACTTACTTATTATAAACTTTATAAATAAGCATTCGTCATACATCACGAATATTCCATTGAAAAAGCATTTCAATGGCATACGTCGAATTTGAGTTAAAAGGATTGTCTTTGTTCCAAACGTGCTTGCAGTCTTACAATAAAAGCTATTGATTGTTGTAGCACCAGCAAGTATTGCTAAGTTATTCTCGCGTTGAAGTTAGTGCATTAAGTGAGTTAACTAAACGTTTTCAAATCATTTAGCAGGAATTATTTAAAAGTGTTGATTAACTTAAGCTACACCGTAATTATAATTAATTATAATAATTAGCGAGGATAATATACGGTTTGAAGATCGAATATCGGTGACCCTACCCACCGACCAATCATTATACCAAATCCCCTGAGGTAAACTCTAAAAAAATATACAATGGCAATGTAAAAACAATAACTCCTGAAGTGTCAATTACAACAAAAAAGTTAAACAGAGTTCAAGCAGTCAACAAATTGCTTACGTGAAACATGACAGCTTGACATGATGCGTTCGTCATTTGTTTTTCAATGAGAGGACAAATTTTTGTAAAAATATATATAACCGATGTCAAAAAAAGGAAGAGGTTATGCATTTGACGTGGTTTTTTTTCATGTAGTATGTATACACCGATTTGCCAATACTTGTTTTTTTCTTTTGAATACTATGAAGTTCACGTAAAGATTTCCTTCGACTGAATTTTATCGTTGAAATCTTCAGTTCGCCTTTTGAAATACCTGTATTCTGCACTCAATTCCAAGTAAAACAAGCCATTTTAGCACACAAGTTTGTTTCAAAATTCAAATATTAGGACTTGGATTTGCTTACATAGCTCTGAACCAAGCAATCCGCATTATGTAATGTAATTACATACTACATATTCAAGTTCGCATGCAGCTGTGTTAATCCCCTATGGAACGAACTGCTTCCTTGCATGGCATGATATTCCCATTGGATATACCTAATCATTTGCTTAGGGAGACGTGTTGCGCTGGCGCTGCATAGTCGTAGCCTTGTCTGGAACAGCATATGGTAACCAATTTATTATGCAAAATATGTTTTATCAAGCAACCTCGTAGCAACGCAATTGGTTTTTAACAGACCTTTTTTATTTAATTCCAAAAAAAAAAAAGCATACCTATTCGACGAACATATAACCTCCTCCGGTTATATGTTCGTCGAATATGTATGCTTTTTTTTTTTATTTATGTCCGCAGATTTCTCTGTCAATTGTGGACCGATTTTGAGAATTCTTTTTTTGTATGAAAGGGTATGCTCCTGAATTGCTCCCATATAAATTTTATTAACTTTGCTTGGATAGTTTTTGAGTAAGCTTCAATAATACGTATTTTTCCCACTTAGTATATGTGGATGATATGATGATAACTTCTTGTCACTGTTATTTACATAGCAGGTAGGGTAGGGGGTAGGTACCACAACTAAAAAGTGAAAAATGAAAACTTTTTACAAAAAAAAACAACCGACTTCCAAAAAAAACACTACAAAGTGAAAAATAACTTTAATTACGGAAGTCGGTGTCTTTGGTTTTGAATTTTCGTTTTTTTATTATTTTTGTTCGTAGTGATGATGTGTAGGTTTTTTTATAATCTTGTAATTGGACCAAAATCAGAATCATTCCATAATCTTCCCACTGCTGGGACAGGCCTCCTCTCTGTGAGAGGCAGTGGGCCGTAATCCACCACGCGGGCCCAGCGCGGGTTGGTAGATAACACATGTCTTCGAATTTTTGGTTCTGGGACATAACGGTTTCCTCACGATGTTTTCCTTCACCGTTTTGGGAGCAGAGGTGATTAAATAATTTAAACATAGTAAAGCGCCTGGCAGGGTTAGAACCTACGACCTACAACTAATAAGTCGCGGCCGTTACCACTGGACCACCACTGCTCTCTGTAACTGAACTGCGTTAAAATATTTTAATTACGTTCCTAAGCTAAACGTATTTTCAAAGGTAGGTAGGCATGCTAATTTAATTTAATTAAGTATAACATTTTATATAGCTTATAAGACATATGATAACTTGATATTATCAGGCAATAAAAAAAGTAATTTAAAAAACTAAAAAACCTGACTGCAAAAATACAACTGAAAAGAGAATAAAAACAAGCATTATAATCTATTGAATTTTGGTATCGCAGTTGGGGACAAACTAAAGTTATACCATATTTAAGGTCATTGATTTATCCTTTTTTTTTTCCCTTTCCTAAGTTCATTTAAACATATAATTTGTTTATATTTTTGTAATCACCTTTTATTTGGTATCCCACTCCATAAGACAGGATCTTTTTTTTTTTTAAACACATTTTGGCGCCAATAATACACCGTTAAAAAAAATTATAGCACTAAAAAGACTAATCTAACGACAAATCACTCATCAAAATTAGTTTATCCGTTTAACAGTTACGAGGGAACATACATACACACATACATACATACATACAGGTCAAATGCATAACCCTCCTTTTTTGACTTCGCTGCAGTCGGGTAAGAAGCCTATACTGAAGTATCGATTGGAACAAAAAAATGTTAATGATTTTAAATCATATACAATATAGGTTAGTTAGTACCTATTTTAAAAACAGACATCTTTTTCCCTACTCTATTTAATTTTTTCTCTCATCTATCTATATATCCCGGGTTTGGTATGGTCCACCATGACGCGATTTCAAATGATTAAGGCATATGTATTTATAAAGGATACCTGTCAACAAAGTTAAGCTCTGAAAATTCATGACATGTCGGTACCATACAGCTATAGTTCCACGTCTCGATCAAAAGTACAAAGAGCAAATGTCGGATCTCTACCAAACAATCCGCATTCTAAGCTTATTTATGTATTGGACCACATACATAACGGTCGTGCCGACAGTCCTCGCGATCTGAGATAACTCTAAGCGAATGCTTCAATGAAAAACTGATAAAAACCGATACCAAGGGCGCTGTTAAACTATAGTTACGTGCTTCTAATCGGAGTTTAGTCTTCCTGTTAATCTGCGAGGTGATCGTCGATGGCGGATCATAGCTTCCTTATGTCAAGGAGCTGGTGTGACGCTTTGAACCATATTTTTGTGTAAGTTTTATTCGATTCGATCGAGTGCCACGTGTGTTTGCTTCATTTTCGATCACTCGCTTGGTGTGCGCGCAGTGTTTATAATTTTGTTGTTACGTTGAGAGCCTTCGAGCAGGGTAAGGTCAGTAATCCAGTTCAAGTTTGGATGAAATAGTCTTAGAGTGCGCTCACTCGAAAGTTTGTGTTCTTCTTGTGACGTGCGTGTGTTCTGTTGGGATGCTTAATAGAGAATTTGTTTGGTATGTAAATATTTTGTTTTTTAAATTAAACAATTCAATTCGACCATCTAACAACGGGTATTTTTGATCATCAATCGTTTTATTAATAGTGAACCATATGGTTTATTCTTAATCTGTTAAACCAATTACAACCTTTTTGTAACTACTTATAAAACTTTGTTTACAGGAAGCGAAAAATTCGCTAGATTAACTTGTGAACTTCCGACTGTACCGCCGATACCTTCATACTTAGTTTAATAATTATTTTGTTTCCAAATAAACCGGAACTGTAGAGAAAGATTTATAAAAATAAATATCGGAGAAACCTTTCCATTGAACATGTCTACATTTTCTACATATTAATAAATACGCAGAACGTGCGTAACCCCGACCGGCAGATTTTCCCCAACATGTTAATCAGCTCTCTAAGGTCAATCGTAAGGAAGGCAATGATTCAATTACAAAGTGACAGCTACTTTAGTTTTCAAATTGGGGAAGTCGAGATTTGTAACAATAGAGAACATTTGCTCAATCAATAAAAAGCTGGCCATGTGTGCGTGTCACAATATCGAGAGATTTACCATGTTATTTTAAGATCATAGACTTCTTATAGGTTTTCCTGTGATCCATAAGTATAGAACTAATTCCTGTAATTTTTCAAAATTCTAGGTGTTTCGGGGATAAGGGGAATGGTCAATTTTCATCTATTTTCTTAAATAGCCCAAAATATTTGAGACCCTCACAGTAGGTAAACCCTTTAATTATGATATACCCAACGGTACAATTAGCAAAACTAAAAAATTCATTACCGGGATGTTCAAAATTCATTTATTTACGTTAAACACGTCGCGTTTGGATCACAAAAATTCATATTCGTACCAAATTTCAAGTTAATCGATCCATTAGATTCGCAGCAAAATTAATATGCCAGACGGACTTACAGATAGTCACACGAGTGGTCCTCTAAGGGTTCCGTTTTTTTATTCGGATGTACGAACCCTAAAAAATATTCTTAGAAAAAAAAAGGGATTGTGTGGATCAAAAAAACGAATGAATTTATCAAGACGTGAATTCGATTCGCAGTTCAATTAGATCTTTTATAATTAATCAGCTAAGCTATAAATTCAACATCAAATTTATAGCTTTTGTTTTAGTACTTTTTTTTTATGGTACAGACATTTATAGCTCGAATACGTAAGTACACATACACAAGAACAAGGCATAGATATAACACTATTTACTGGTATATTGAAAGTTGCTGATTTTTCAAGAAAAACTAAGTAGTAAAATATTCTCGGAATGGTTCTCTGCCCTATGGTGCGTGGTGCGTCGTGCGTGCACCAAACATTTTAAACTTGACCTTAGCAACTACCGCGGTGCTTTTAACGACCCTTTAGGAAAATCTGCTTGACAGAGCGGTGGTTGATCTCAAACGTCAAAGTTAAATTCCCAAAAAAATATGCTGAACGACCGGCTACGCCCGCGTGAGTTCTTTATAAATTATATATCCTATGTTACTCAGTGATAATATATCATTCTACTGGTGAAAGAATTTTTTAGATCGGTCCAGTAGTTTTTGAGATTATGCATTCAAACAAAAATACAAATGTTTTATCTTCATAATATTATTATTGCTGTAGACAAACAAGCAAGTAGGAACATATTTCAAGATGATTTGCAACAATAAATAGTGGTCATTGATAATCGTGACTTGTTCAAAACATAATTGAAAAAAACAATAAAAATAGAATTCAAATAAAATTAGAAGTCAACTAAAAATACTGGCAATTTAAAATATATTAGTAGCTTCTAAAAGTTCCAAAGATGATTGTAATGGGTGTCTGCGCCTGCGCCGGTAATATCCCACGAACTGATTGCGTCACACACCCGAGTACTTGACTCAATATTTGCTGGAACGAACCAAGTTTATTATGTTAAAAGACCACAATACCACATAACTCTATATAAGGCTATTTGAAGTTATAAAGAACTTTGTTTTACGTAATTGAATTATTTCCGTTTTCTAACAAAGAATAGGTGTCATCCTTCCTTCCAATTCCAAGATAAGATGATGATACATAGGAGCATTCTTCTATTGATTTTACAGAACATGGTGTAGGTAATTCCCACTTAGTAAATAAAGTAATATATACCTACGAGTAGTAATAGGCTCCGTTTACATTAAATTATTATGGGATGCTTAGGTATAACTTAATTAAGATAAGGCTTAGAAGTCATACACCATGCCGCCATAAATATTGGAAGTGAACCCTCCGGAAGAGTTGCCGGCATTACGTTTCGTTTGCGCTAAAGTTAATCGCGGTCGGTCAACGGCATTAGGTTTAAAATCGTGTTATAAAACACTGTAAAACGAAGTAAAATTGTGTTTTCAGGGGGTCTTGTCGCTATACGTAGTTTCCAAACTTTTAAAAGTGATGGATAGAGTGACTTTTCTTTGCATCTATTAGCGGTTTTTCGCTCGGTACTGCACTTAAGAAAATCCTTATTACCCGACTGCCAAAGCGCGTATCTATGTATTGGTTTGTAATATTATTTATTAAAAACGGCTGCTTTCGTTGAAATCCGGTTAAAAACTGTTTTTTTACAACAACAAGCTGAGCGGAAGACGGATTTCTACAATTAAGGTATCGTTGGAAGTTTTTTTATCTGACTGTACAAAACAGTCAGTGAAACAAATTCGGATTCGGACACTGTGTCCGAATATATTGTGTCCGAGTCGTCAGCAAGTCATTAATTAATTTCTTTAGTTATTCCGGCACCTCATCTCAATGTTAGTAAAAAAATAAACGAAGTACATAACATTGACGTTATAAATAAAATCCGTATCTATACCTATCAACATCGCAATGTTTCAGTCTTGAAAGTTAAACCTGCATAGTACAATTACTATAATAATATATTCAAAAGAATTTGCCATACATAACAACACTTATGTAGATATTGGTATGAGCTTTGAAAGAGCTTGCATTTGCTTCAGTCAATTAGGCATAGGTATCAATAAAATGTTATGTTTTAGACATAGTTTTAGATGAAAATAATGTACCTACAGATCGTCTTTATTTACCCTTATTAATTCAATATGATTCTTGAGACTTTTTCTTTTATGGCATCTCGTTGTTGACCTCTGACTACTTAATCAGACTATCCTTTTGCTGCCTTGAGCTAACTCAAACCCTGCAGCTAGGGCATAAAGACATTTGGGTGTTTAAGACAAATATAACGATACCTTAACTGTTGAAATCCATCCAGCCGTTTAGAAGATACGAGGTAATAAAGAAATTTACAAATATACATACATACACGATACGCGCGAAAAATATAACCCTTCCTTGGCAGTCGGGTAAAAAGTAATGCAATAAATTGCCAATAACAAAGACAAAATATTATTGAAATAATTCTAAAACAAAAATGGAAAGTCGCACATGAAACGAAATAATAAGAATTGGAAGTTATTTTTCATGCTTATAAGTTTCACGAAAACTACAAATAAACAGTAGTTTCACATATCCAACTTATAATTTATCTGTACATAAGTACATTTATGTAAGTGTGATATTCTTCAAGCAAAAAAAACACTCTAACAAAAACAGTAATCTGTGTACCTACGTGTCAAAAGTGTGTTAAGTATGTTATAAAACAAAAGACATTCTGATGTCTAGTCCCGTTACGACACCATGACCTGAGGTCTTGCGGTACACGCTTTGAAAAGTTAAGAATGTATAAATTATACTAAGTAGTGCTTATAAGTGCATATAATATTCCAACACTATGAGTCTGACAATCACCCCTCGAATAATACAAACAAATAACGGAATAGACAGCAAACAAGTATACTCAGACCCACTTCTCAATACGCTGTACGTATATGCTATTGTATATACCGACATACACAAACTGCGTTACTGACATATAAGTGATATACTTTACAAAGTGTACGTAACGGCGTGTATGAATTATAATTCGGAAGCTTGGTCCTGCTTGTGGAGTGCGGCTCAGTCAGCCGGAACGAGTATTTCATATGAGAGCAGAGTACATCGGCATGCGTCGCGGATAAAGCACGCACCTGCACAGTGCGCTCAGCACGATTTTATAAGGGTTGTTATATCATTTAATTAAATATCAATGAAAATTAAACATATTAATTGAATACAATTAAAACAACCAACTTTACGAAATCAATTATTTAGCGTTATTGAATACAAACGAACGCGATTAAATTAAAAAATGATTTGCAAAGTTTTGTATCGACCATATTACAACAACTAAGTACTTAGTTGTTGTTGTAATTGTTGTTATTAAGTGGTTGTTGTTGTTGATGATGATGTGTAATGACTAGTTGTTGATGAAAGTGTGTTTACCAGGTCGCTCGCAATTCCTGACGGTTTCGTGATGGACCCGCTGGCGCCCACCGCGCTTGCTGTCTCTTCGGAGTTCATGGACCGCATTGGCAGTGGGCTGACCATTCTCAGAGACCACGGGAAAAAAGTTCAGAAGGTGGGTACGTATTGTGTAATTTTGTTTTGATACCTCTGAGGTATTGAGAAATACTGTATCATCAAAATTATCGATCGAACAATATCTCTGATGATGTAATCTTTGTTATTGCATACGAGTATTTTTGAGATTCTGCTTACAAATACCTATTTGATCCTTGCACAAATCAAAACGCGAATTTATATATTCAAAGTCATCAGTTGCGAACGCTGAATTCACGCATGTTTTCTTACTTCCTATTAGGTATTTTTGAAACCTTCAAAACGTAGGTTTAGCATAGTGTGATGTCACACACTCTGTATACTGTTATGAACAATACATTCAACTGAAAATTTTCCTCTATATAATAAGTAACGTTACTTTATTTACGTTAAAGAAAATATTTTCGCTCATGGATAATATTGTGTTAACATGGGTATGTAGCGAACGTTTTCTCAATTTTGTTTATTCCCCCTCAAGCCTTATAATAGTGACATTAACACGTTCAATGCCGGGAACCCCTGGAGGGTTCACTCAAGTCTCACTCATATAGGATGACAGGAGCTCTCGCGGAGGGCTCATTTTAAACGTAGATTTTTCTTAGCGAATTTGACATTATAAACTGTGAAACTAAAATCAGTTGTATATTTTAACAAGATTTCAATCCTAATGCCGGTGACACTCCTCGAGGGTTAACTTTAGCGTAAACGTAATTCCGGTGTCTTGGAGTCAACTTCCAATTTGTATGGCGGCATGGCGTATGAGCTCTATGAAAATGGGTGGAGTCGAAAGTATTAAAGAATAAAGAGATACAAGAATTGAAATTACTATAAAATTTGTAAATAGAGATGGTTGTAGGTTAGTACGGTGTAAAAAGAACACAATTTCAGGAATACAAGATATACCTAAACACTGCGAATCACATGCACGCGGCTGCGATCATAACTTTTTTATTTTGTTCATAAACGTACACGACTTAAAACAATTAGTACAAAGTTACGGAGATATTTTGATGTGAGACAGAGACGTGTTGATGCGGGCAACGTTCCGCCATTTCTTCCCAACTGATACAATAAAAAGTAATTAAGGGTCTTCTGCAACTTCAAGCTAAGGAATACCTCAGGTTTTTATGTTTGTTTTTCTTTTGTCTGGCAGTATGTTTGGAAAAACAGAAAATTCGACATTCTCAAGAAGTCATGGAAGTCTATGGTGAACGTCGTTTTGATTGATGCCAAAGATATGCCGAGCGGCAGTACCAATGGACTATATTGTAAAGTCAGGTAAGCTCTTCATAAGTTACCCCTACGGAATGCCTGCATTACATATTTAAATGTCCTTATCGTTACGGTACCTTTAACTCTATATTTTTTATAAATTTAACACAAAAAAGCTGCGGAAGTCTTACAAAGTTACCGTACAAAAACTTTTTTTTTGTTTCCGTTATTACACAAAAAACCAAAAAACTGCGATAGTCTTACCAAGTTACCACCCACATAAACTTGCTTATACTCGAAACTCTAAAATAAAAAAAACCTGAAACCTGCACTAATTTGAGTGCGTATGCTCATGCCGTACTGACAATGCAGTTTTAATTATGCATGATCAATTTTTGAACTTACGCTTTCCTTTGTTTTTTTTTTTAAATTGTTGCTGGGTCTTGGAGTAGTTACCCTTTACAAGCCCTTCTGTTTTTTGAAAGCTGTTCTCGAATACAAGAATAAATAATAATTCTTATTAAAAATAAAACAATTTTCCGAACGAGTTTGTGTGTCGCAGGTTTTTGCGTAGCATTAGTACCTACTGCTCGTAATGCTCCGATGATTCATTTTATTGTCGGTAGGTACCATCGCGGAAACCCTAAGCAATATGGTCAAAAAGTGGTCAGGCGCCAGTGTCCGCGATAGTACATACCTAAGATTAATTTTAAATTAAGTTTTGTTTCTGCTTATAATTTTTTTTTTTTTTTTAAATGCAAATAATACAATCAAATAGATGACCAAGAAAATATATCAAAACTCTAACCCGTGATAGATGCATTTATACATATAATTAAATTTTATACATAATTAAATAGAGTACTAGTGTATCTTATTAATTAAGTAGGTATGGACAGCGTCATAAGTCGGTAAAAATTAGTCCAAAGTTTCACAAAAGATTATGAATGAAAATTGGCTAATTATTACGTTTTTGTAACAATTTATTGAAGAGTAGAGAATACTTCAAAAACTACCATTATGTTATTTATTATTATTCAAAATAATAATAAGGTTCTACAACAATCAATAATAAAAATTCCGAAATGATCATGATCATGCTGAGTGTACCTAATGCTGAATATATAATGTATATAACACACATGTACATTTTGGGTTTTAAATTAGATGAGCTGGCGAATGTCAATACTCAGAGGGCTTTTAAGTTTCATTAATCCTTGCATTATATAAAAATATATTCACAAGACATGACCAGTCCCACAGCGTATTTTTACAAAAGTTGGCGATGAAAGCTTGCGTTTCATATTTTCTGGAGAAGCAAAGCTTGAAGAGAAAAATTAAATATGTGTACGTACTGTCCATAAAGGCATTACTTACCTACCTATTTCGTTTTTTATACTACATAAAAACGCATCAATATTCAATCAATTTATTTTCAATTCCATTATTTTCATTCATTAATTTTAATCAATATTTTAAATAAATTAACGCCCACAAACTACCAACAGGCAACATCATTGAGACCAAATACACCAGACCACCACGTTTGGAACAGACTGGTCCAAAAGTCCAAAGTGACTAATCAGAACTCAGAAGGCGGCTTAGTATCGCTACCGAGCGCCGCAGGGATATCGCGTATATCTGAATAGGCCTTTACATGTGTTCATGCCATTATTTTTTTTTTTCTACAAACAGGCTGGGCAGCGAAGGTCACAAATCGAAGCAGCTGTCAAAGTCAAAACCGTCGTGGTGTGAGCGATTTAATCTATACTTGTACGATGACAATAACATGGAAGTTACCGTCTGGCACAAGGGGAAGCAGAAGAGCTTTATGGGCAGGTAAATTATATTTTCTTTATTTTGTTCTATTCTGCTGAATATATACGTGTTACTACTAGCAATTTCCCGCGGCTTCGCCCGCGTGGAGGTCGGAAATTATCCTACGGGAACGTAGATACTACTTTAGTAGCATGAGGAACAGGGCGTAAAGTTCACTCATCTACCATAGAAAAGGGAGGATCCTCCGACCAGACGGGTGTCGTGTCTGGCGGGCAACTGCCCAGAGGTTGAAGTCGGGAGCTTGCATATATGTCCATCGCGCGGTAAACTCTAATCCTTGTCCTGACCCAGGTCTGTGTATGTTAGCATTTCACACCTTAACGAAAAGGTAACAGACAGAGCTACTTCCACATCTATAATTTTAATACCTATGGATTGAACTTTAGTGCTCGTAGTGTGAAACGAATAACGATGCTTAGTTCATGCATGTTCGATGTCTCGAATCTAGTTTTTAATAGAGATTCGTGACTCAGCGTTTTTAGAATCTAAAGTCCAACTTCAAGTACGTTTTATCTAGGTAGACAACAAAAAGAAGAAAAATAATATGTAAAAGAATCCGTATCTTTCATAGAAGTTGAGTCATAGGAAATATTTTGAAATCAATCGAATAACGTAAAAAAGCTTTGATAAAAAAAAATCTTAAAGCTTTCCGATTTTCATACTTACTAAAGAGTTTTTTTTTTTGTTGACTCTGTTTTACTGTTTTCTAAGAAGAGTTCGTAAATAAATAAGCAATTCGAATAACATACCTCTACCTACGTAAATATAATCTCGCACCTAAGTGAAATATAAATTCTGGCATTTCAATAAAAAACTATCACACACACACTTCCTCGATTTATTAAACAATTTAAAACTTTTTAATATAATAGTCTACCTATTTCTCAAAGTTACCATAACATGTTCATTTGATATTTGTATGTCTTTAATTAGATTACCTATTTCTCATAGAATGTTTTACCTAGTCAGGTACCTACGAGATACAAATAAATAGTTTGGTAGTTGTTTAACCACCGATACGCCCTGGCTGGAGGCTTTAAGTTAGTAGCTGAAGGCAGCCACAGAAAAGTCCGGTTAAGCAGCTACGACCTCCTCAGACAACTGCAACTCCTCGGTCAAATGCGAGAAGACATGTCAAAAACAAAAAAAAAATATTACCACCGAAAACATCAATGCCTGGTTGCGGCCTAGGCTTGTATAATCATTTTCTCAAATAATACGCGGAAATTCAAACTAATTAAATTAATAATAAATTCCAGAACCAATGACGAACCACTATAATTTTTCATTTGATTAGATTTTACTTAAACAGCTCTATTTGCAAGCCAAATTGGGCTACAATAACAATACCTCACATCTCGGAACACTCATCATTTTGCCTGGTTTCCAACGGAAATCAAACGTTCTTTGGGACACAGAAAATGAATAATTTGGGATAGTCGTTAGATTTGAGTGAAATTCAATCTGCTGGAAGACAGTGGATTACTCTGCGATCGACAGGTTTGAATTGTTTTTTGAAGTCATCAGATTTGCCATTTATATTTCTATGAGATTTGAGAAGGGTCTTATCTTCCTTCACGAAGTTTTACGGCGAACAAAAATATACAGGGCTTTGAAACACTATTAAAGCTTCATTATACATTTTGTTTCATTTGTGTTCATTGCTGGGCCAAGCTTGTATGGAAGTGTCGAAGTAAAATGTACAGCATTTTCGATTTATCTCGAAGTAAGTTGTCACATACAATAGTTAATTATCTTTTCCCAACGACTCGACAGAGGGCGTGTTTGTCAGTAATTTAGAATAATATTGATAATTAATATAGCGAAAAGCAATTTTTGTAAAGTGGTGTTTTGACTCCACTCTTGAGATTTTAAAGTTTATACGTATACTACGTATTGCTGGTATAACCACTATTTTAGGGGGATGCGCTAAGATAGCCCGCAAAATAAAAAAAATCTTACGTTTTAAGCAGTTTGAAGGTCAGTGTCAGGTTTTATGTTGATTAAAATATGACTCGTGATCGTGAGACATATGACTACTGAATTATAATCATTTCAATCAGCAATACAACTCCCTATGTTAGAATTGGCCTCAAATGTCATGATTTCATGAAATATAGTCATTCAATAGAGTGCGAATGTGAAAACTTAAAAGAGTTGTATTGATAATTTTTATGATTATAATTCTATAAATAAATATTTGATACGGTCGCGAAATGTAAAGAGCTCTTTGCAATAACCAGATTATAGATTACAAAATATTATTGTAAATCTAACAAAAAAATTGTGCTCAAACAGTTACATCTACGAAAAGTTATTTATGAATAAATGATAAAGAACTTAATAAAAGAGTAATATCGTAAAATTAAAAATAATTTTAATTTGGTTATAAGTTACACCATATTTTTAAACAAGAAAGTGACAAAATTAAAAATTGAATATTCAAAAGTCATTTATTGAAAATAAGCAGAGAATGAGTATTTTTCGAACGTCAAAATTACATAAGACAGTCCCCAAAAACGCCCACCCTTCACCACTTCCTAGTGCTTTAGCTGGGAAGAAGAAGTGACGCAACAAACTCCCCAGCAGCACAGCTGTCTGTTCAGTTAGAAAACTTGATTCTATACAATAGTACATATGAAAAATAATGTACATTACGCAACACAAAACATTATTTAAATTATTTGCTACATGTCAGCTAGCACACGCCAATGAATGTCATCTATAAAAACCCTTTTTTCAGGATTTGTTTACCTTTTGTTAATTACCTAAACCAATGGAGTATAGTTCCATGTTATTTAAAAAGGGTACAAAGGAATGTAGGCATCGTATGTACCTACAAGTACTGTCCAACAAAATAATGATTTTGTATATTATGGAAGTTCAGTGACTGCTAAGCCGTGTCATGCCAATGCCGGAGGTTCCCATCTTCAAGGCTCAATTGGATGGTTCTACAACTATAAACTATGACATCCGACCATTTTTAATTAGGTACCAATAATAATGATGTAACCAGTAAACTATACCTACTTATTTTTTGTGTAATTTTTTACAATAATGACGCACTCATAGCTTTGTTGTTTAGATCAAAATTCTTGAACCGTGCCGTATTTTTTTGCTTCAGGGCTTTAGTGTTATATGATAAAATTATTTAAGCGTAGCATAACTTGATTCATTAAATTAGTATGATAATTATTTTTTCCGTGTGCGCTGGTCGTAGGGACCTATAACTAAGTTTTGTTAGGTACGCCTGGTGAAACTCATCAATTTAATTAAATTAGCATCATTTGAATTAACTTAAAGCTTCCTGCAGATGAAGGCTTCGACAAAAAGCACCGGCCGAGGCCGACCTTGCCTCCTTTATGCAAAGCCTTTTGCGAATCAACATCCAATAAAAATAGTCATTCGTTTCATCTGTAAATGTGAACATTTAATCCAAGGGCACATTACAGCCACAACGGGCCGCAGCGCAACGCATTTTTATACAAAAAGTGCGGTGCGGCCTGTAGTGTGAGACAAAATGTACGAAAGTGGAGCATTTTTTGCGGCGCGGCTCACCCCAATCAGTGCTAACCTTTATTAGTAGTTACATTCCCTAGTTTAAAAAAAAACATGTAGTTTTTTAAACATTTCGATTCCCATTTAAAAAAATGCGAAGAGGCGTCATTCAGGGCCGTCAACTCTCGGTCACTAGGTTTAAGATTGTCCATAAACAGATGGCTGGCTACTCAAGTACAAACACAACGTTCCGGGTTAAACTTCATTGGAAAAATACAGATATATTGGTGTGTGGTAAATATATTGGACATTATTATTTGGCCAGCTTATAATTAGCGAAATATTTATGGAGTCAACATTACGGCATGGAATTATTTGATGAAACACACTCTATATAAATATTTCGCTAATTATGCGCTTATAATGATGCACTTGTAACAATGTTCTGCTGGTAAAATTGACATGACAGATAATAACAAAAACAATCTGTCATGTTAATAATTACAAAAAGATATATTGTGTTCAACTGAGTTCTGGTCAAGCTTGTACATTGTTATGTGAACAATAGACGTACAAATTCAGTTTATCTATGTAATTATTAAGTTAGCACCTAAAATTATTCTTCACAGACGTGGCAATGTAGCGTTCACGGCTACGGCCTACGCAGCTATGGTTACGCGCATACGCAACTAAAGCAAAAACCGAGCAAATATTTTTTGCTTTACAATAAGAATCTGACGTATCTGGGGGAAAGAAAATTAATCGACTTATCCAACTTTATAATAAATCTTTCCTTTGCTCGGTAATTGATAATTTCATATTCGCAGGTGTGTCATCGACCTCTCACAACTCGAGAAGGAGAAGACCCATGAGCTGTGGCAGGAACTGGAGTGCGGTCAAGGATCCTTGCACATGCTGGTGACGTTGAGCGGGACCGCGAGGACTATGCCTCTGGACAACGTGCCTACTACGAATGGCGTCCACCATGCCTCACCCGAGGAGGAGAAGTTTGTAAGTAAAATATTTAATAATGCTACTTTTCAATGTGTCGAGAAAAATCTTGAGAAATCCGTGAATATAGAGGCATATTGACATTTTTGACAAAGATTTATTATTATGATAAAGGAGTAGGTAAGTAGTTATTTCAGCGCTCTGACCGTGTAGGTAACTTCCATGTTAAACACCAAGCATAGCCAGCATGACAATTGATTCTGTTAGCCGATTTAAAATCACCAATTATATTCGTAAGGCAGAATACACGCGTATGAAAGATATAATTTTATACTATATTCATTTAACTTTTTGTGACCGATATAGAAATAACATCGTCATCTGCCTAGTATGTCGGGGTCGGCTTCCAGTCTTACTGGATGCAGCTGAATACCAGTATTTTACATGGAGCGACTGCCTATCTGACCTCCACAAACCAGTTACTGTGTAAAACGATATCTCATAGTAAGACTTGTTGTCACACTTTCGTGCTTCTGACGACCCGTAACGACTGTCAAAGATCCATGAATGACAGCCGTGACCAACGGAGTAACGTGTTTTTCGAGCCACGGAGGGGTCTTGGTATATATAAAGATGGTTACCCATCCACGGACCAACCGTGGCAAGAGTAGCTTAACCTGATCGTGCGACCCGAGCAGCTGCTATTATTTAGCCACAAGCCCCTTATAGAAATATACAGGGTCAAATAACATTATCTAGCGAAACTCCGCAGACGTGTTGGGTTTCGATACCTAAGCACGATAAAAAACAAGAAAACAGATTTTCTCAATTCATATTTTAAGTAATAACACTACCAGCGGTCGTTGACCCCCAAAAAGAAACTTCATGTCTTTTATTTTATCGTATTTTGACTATCTATCACGTCGGGAGAGTTTCGCAAGCTAAATTTAATTTGACCCTGTTTTTTTTTTTTACGGTGGTAAATTATCATATATCTTCTCCCACTCTGGGTGGAGCAGGAGGGCGTGTCAGACTCTAACTGACTCAAACCCACCCGTGCTCCTTTAGTTGCCTGTACGTTGCCAGGGACCACGGTATCCCTTTCGGACTTTTCCGCGACCCCGGCAGGCATTGATCCTAGCGGATCCCTTCCGTTGTGCTGACATCTCTTTGAGGTGCACGTGGAACACAACGCGCCTGGTCCTTATCGGACGGCGAGCTACCCATTGCTCACCGTCCGCAAGCCCGCGCCTACAGTGGCCGGAAATCGGCCTGCGATTACCGACGCCAGGGCGTCTCCTGCGGCGTATAGGGGCGTGAGGGCGCGACATTTGCCTCTCCCTCACGCGCGCCGTCTCCTCTTTTGCGAGCATTACTGCTTCGCAGAAGAAGGTGACGGCTTCCCACGCCCTCTCGCTCCGTACCATGGCCTGGACCAGGGCCGGACGCGAGAGATCAATGCCGCCGATCGCCTCCTCAAGGCCACGGCGGTGCCCCACCCAAGCTGAGCAGACCTCCACCGTATGCTCCACCGTGTCCTCCGGGCGATCCACACAGTGGTGACACCCGAGCATTTCCTCCCGCCTTATGCTGAACAGGAACCTCCCGAAACAACCGTGTCCGGTGAGGACCTGCGTCAGGCGGAAGGTGGGGACGCCGTGGCGCCTCTCTAACCACTTCTCAAAGAAGGGACTTATCGCCGCATTTGTGGCGTGGTTTCTTGCGGCAGCGGAGTTACGCCCCGGCGTTTCCCCTCCTCGCGCCACTCCCAAATGTATTTATTTTAACCCTGTATTGTCGATTGAATAAATTAGCAAAAAACAACATAATGACTAAAGACGCACAAGAAAATAATTCAAGTAACGGGTTTAGAGTTTTAGAGCCAGGCTAGCTATAGAGAGCTCGGCGGGTTTTTCTAGATCATAACTAATGAACTGGTAAACAAAATTATAATAGTTTTGTTCGTCTAAGGAATAATTCGTAGGATATGTTTTTGCACTTTTTGCATTCATCCGTTCAAACTGGTGTGATTAGTAAATAAATATTTAGGTGTTATTTTGTACCACTGTAGTTTTTTTGTTGTGTCGTATTTTAACTTAGTCATTTAATTAAATTGAACTGATTGATATCCTATTATAGATTTTTTGAAAACTCGTATTAGAGAATTGTCAAGTTCATTGAGAAATTCAGAGTTCATATTTGAGCTGTAACTTAAATTGTATTTGTGTATTATAATGGGTAATGTGTTAATTGTCCTAGGTATATCTATCGAAGGAAATATTACTGAAGCATGCGGGTGGGACAAATTGATTAATAAACAGATTTTGGACAAATATCAAATTCTAGATGTTTTTAAATTGCCTATTTAAAAATAATACATATAGGCATCGAATTGAGAACCTTCTAAAAATAGAAATCAAATTTTAAAAGTTCAAAACTAATATAGATAAACTAATCGTATATAGAGAAACTATATACGATTAGAAATTAAATATTTAAATTTGGCATTTCTAGTACCGAATTATATTTAAATCTAGTATTTCTAGAAGTATCTATAAAAAAATTATATAAATGTAGGTACTTAATGTTGTTTTTAAACATTAGATAGATTCTATTTTTGGACTACCTTGATTAAAAATGATCCTGTAGTCAAAACATAAATCACATACAAAAAATATAGGAAAACATTAGAGATGCGCTGAATAGTGGTTTCACCGAATAACTTAATACCGAATAATATTCGGTTAAGTTCTTACCAAACCGAATATACTGCCGGATAATTCGGTTCCCCGTTCTATAGTTTTGCCGCGCAAACAAGTTTATACATGCTAGATTTCCAAAGCATACGCGTACGGAGAGAGTGGTACATCGCCTCCCGCTACCCGCTGCACCCCGCCACTGTCATTGCGTATGAAAACAAAATACGGGTGCTAAATTTTAGTGCAGTTCTTGACTATTTGATTACAATTTTGGTGTTTTGGGTATTTTGAAAGATGATAAGTCGACGAAAAAAGTCGCGTGTGTGGGAGATCTTCAAAGAAATCGAAGATGATAATAGAAAAGTGCGATGTACGTTGTGCAACGCAGTGCTTTCTCGCGGGGGCACTGGGCGGAATGCTTCTACAAGTGCTATGAATAATCATATAATGTTAAAGCATAAAAGTAATTTTCAACAAGTTGCTTCGACATCGTCTAGTAGCAACAGCGCAGTGGATATGGTTCCGGCACCAGTAGCTGGGCCATCATCGATTGCCGGGTCATCATCGGTGTTGACTGTGCAACAAAAATTGCAGGATTCGTTTCTTACAAAGTGGGATATTAAAGACCCGGGGGGGGGGGGGGATTCCCCTTACAATAAACGATTTCTAATAAATATGATTGTTAGATTATGGGATTCCTTTAATTTATTTTGCCCTAAAGGCTGATTTACAATGATCAATTAAACCGAATACATTCGGCATTTCAAACGAATGATTCGAATACGAATACCTCAAAATTGGCCGAATACGCCGAATACCGAATATAAAACGAATATTCGGCGCATCTCTAGAAAACATCCTTTACTAACTTCAAGTAAATATAAAAAGATAAGCGAAATATTTGCCTACGGTTTAGTAAACAATGCTGTCTGCCAATATTTGAGCTTGCATAAACGAGGTGCTTCAAAAGTCATGTCACAAAAAAATACCAAATTAATAAAAAAATACCAAAATTTTCCTCCTTGGAAAAAGGAAGCAGAACATAATTAAAACTTGATTTCATAATTTCCTCTTCATTTATTAACATACTCGTAATACCAACTTGCTGTAAGTTAAAAATAATGTAAATTAATCAAGAACCCTGCTGTTTAATTAAATAAGACATATTACGACTATTAAAGAGAAATATCACTATATGCGGACACGGTTAAGTTCAAGTTAGCTTGCGGTTTCACTCAACCGCGATAGCCTTGCTAGCAGCTTTGCATAAAGCTCTGTTCATATTAGTCGAGTAGGTATGGCTAGTAGATTTCCAACCCACTGTTATAATTTGAGCTTTTAGCTGACAAGGTTTTGATTTTTGGTCAGTCAACGTTACGAAGTTTGTGCGGAAGAATTTTAATTATTTATTTATTTATTTTAAAACGCTTGTTTAAAACTATACCATTTTTCCATAATTACATTTGCCACGTGCAAACTAGGCTTTTGATTTGGATGATTTTCAGAATTCCACTGAAGTTAAAATCATCCAAATCCGGACGGATATGACCGGCGTTTTGGTCCTCCGTGTGAACTTTGTCCGACATTGTAATTTGTCCGTACATATAAAAAATTTAAAAACAATCCCTGTGATAAATAAAAGGTTTTTTTTGTTAAGAAAATAAAAACGTTAAATGAGTAAGTACCTACCGAAAAAATAATGATTAAAGTGTAAAGTTTTTTGCAAATGTCCGGCTTTTCTGTCAGGATTTTAAAATTTTCGAAAAAATAACCGCACAACAGTCGCACTTGACCACGAACTCTGCCAATATAAACTAGTCTTAATGCGATAATCTTTGGCTTTTACGTTGTGACTCACAGAGACATGCTATATCTATATGTTAGTGTTTCTTTGTCGTCAACATTGAAAGGTTGGTTTTTTTCATGGTCGGAATATTTCTGGGTTCCAATAACATACTGATGACGCAGGTAAAAGTGGTTGGACCGGCTGAGATGCGAAAATAAATGCTCAGCCTTATTTATTACACTGCTTGAAGTTGAATAATAATATTGTAGTGATAGTCTTTTAGGCACATTAATTTCCTGCTTCGTGTTATTCAAACTCAAACTCAAACTCAAAGCATTTATTTCAAATAAACCAATTACAGGCACTTTTGAATTGTCAAGGGGTCCGTCAGTCAGAAAGATGAAGCTAGATATTATTGCCCAAGTTGGTAAACAGACAGTTCTACTACCTGCGTGTTTTTGTTTGGCGGATATGGGAACCCTAGGACCCCACGGTTATGGAGTTACTATGTCCGAAACTTACGGAAGTGTAATTTGCCGTCTGCTGTTTCCCAGTAGCAGCCCAGAATCTTGGATTCGTGCGCGGTTTATGGATAGGTTATTAGTATTATGTTAAAACATAACTGACGAAATATGGGAGTAATTATAATACCATGTACCTCTGCCTTCTCGTTTTACGTATGCAGGCGTGATGTTGTGTTAAACATTTATAGTGAAAGAAAGATTGTGAGTACTGAATAATTGTCATGTGACGACCGGTTTTCCTTTAGCGTACGGGAAGGAAGTATCGAAAACCAATATGTAGATACATAGGTAGGCATGATACATTGTTATTAATTCATTCATAATAAGTTTTTAAAGCAATTGTCGGGTTCCTACTCACGTCATCGCGTGAATAAAATAAGAAAATCAAAGTCTGATCTAAAAATAAAATCAATCATGTGTCATATTCAAATCGTCAACAATATTGATTTATTACGCAAAAACTATTCAAAAAAAATTATCTACGTAAATACTTTTTGCCTACTCAAATATCTACGTAAATACTTTTTGCTTACTGTCCTACATAGACCGGATCAAAGTAGAGCTAGAACCAGTAATATAAAAAAAGAAACATTGATTTATTACAACAGGTACCTACAACGTCTAATGTCTACGTCATTATACAAAAACTTTAATGGGATAATGAGAGATTAACAAAAAAATATCTACGTCATAGAAAAACTGCCTAGTCGTAAATATCATTGTTGATGTCAACTAACTCATTGGTTTTTTCTTCGTGTTGACTCAATATATGTTTTTTGATGAAGTGAAGAAGAAATAATATTTGTATGTTAAATAGCGCTAACTTCTAACACATTTATGTTAACTATTAAGGTAAACACGAATTGAATAGAATTATAATTCTATTAGGAAAACGAGAATTACAAATAGGAAAACGAGAAGGATTGCTGAATTGAGATAATTAGTCGTAATCCTACACTTTCGACTCCACCTATTTTCATAGAACTCATACGCCGTGCCACCATACATATTGGAAGTGAACCCTCCGGGAGGGTTGCCGGCATTACGTTTGCGCTACAGTTAACGATCGCGGCCGGTCCACGGCATTAGGTTTAAAGCCGTGTTATAAAACAAAGTAAAATAGTGTTTTTAGGGGTTCTTGTCACTATACGTAGTGTCCAACGTTTTAAATTTTTTGTGTATATTTGTAACCGTGAACAAAAAGTTCCAAAAACTAAAAATGCTTTTAACTTTCTCCATGAAAACTTGTACTTTCTATTTCTTTTCTACGTCAATTATTTTGATACTTTATGGCCTACCTAAGACCGACTATATTTTACTCTGTAAAAATTGTCTGTCTCAAATTGGTATTCTAAATGCTTAGAATTTGGTGAAACTTGATATTAATAAAGATACCTACATAGTTAAGTACTGATTATTATTTCTAAAAGTAAAACTGTCAGCTGAGTCTCTAATATTTTCCCTTCTAAAAATTAAATAGTGTTTAACTCTAAAATTAATATGCCATGAACTTATTTACATCGATTTAAATTTAAACCTCTACAGTCCTTACAAAGAACTTAAAATTCACGTTATTTTCAGCAGCTGATTTCTCAATGCCTACCTATATTGTAGTTGGTAATATTAAGGATGAACAACTTATCATGTATCCTATTCTCAGTCATGGTACCGCCTGGACAACAGCTGGGGCGAGGTGGGCGAGCTGTCGGTGACGGTGCACGGCGCCGAAGGGCTGAGCGCGCTCGGCATCAGCGGGAAGGCAGACTCGTACTGTATCCTGGAGCTGGACAACTCCAGGATACAGACGCACACGGTGCCTGGAACCACTGATCCGACCTGGAACAAGAGTTACAAATTGTAAGTTGACCAGCAGGGTAATTGCGTAACACACAATAGCAATACCATTCATTTTGACAATTCAATGCGTTACTTAGGACGATTAAAAAAATAATAGGAATTTACTTCAAATTCCTTTGGATTGCGATTGAAAGCGCTTTGGTATACGGAGGGTTATGTCCAACTCCTTTCGATTAAAAACTACGCCACAAGTTAGGTTTATCAATCAATCAATCAATTAGTCTATCGCTGTCCTCCTCTGCTGGATATAGGCCTCTCCCAGGCCTTGGTTTATTTTCTAGTCTAGACTGGAAACTAAACCAAAAACATCGTTATTCATAACAAAACCGAAGTTATGTAGATAACCTAATTTTTTTTTACCATTAGTGCTTTTAAGGAAAATCAAAACAAATTAATTAATTGATCACTTTTTGTGTGTACGGTTTAATTTACGGTAATCTAGACTTATTTAAATACCTATTGCATACAATTAGGCCTGACCTAGGTGGTCCTATATTTTGAACTTAAAGGTAAACAATAGATATGGTAAACGAACGAGGAAATATGTACCCACCTTTTTGATTCTATTGACCTATTTTGAAACTGTTATCCGTCTAGATTGGTTTTCGGGAATAATGAAGTTAGAAAGTATGTAAAAACGAATTTAATTAGAAGTATTCCCCGGTGTAAATATTTAGTTTATTGTAGTGATCCATCGGTTTGTTTAATAGTCACGAATACTTCGTGAAAAGTTAATGATAAACTTTCCGCTTGAGCATTTTCATTTGATTTATTATTTTCTCCACAGCCCTGTCAACGATGTTACGTCAACACTAACAATAACAGTAAAGGATGAATCGATAATCAACACGATGAAAGACGAGACTCTCGGCAAGATATCGATACCTCTACTAGCAATAGTAAACGAAGAGAAAGCCTGGTTCGACCTCAATAGTCGATCGAAGAAACATACCATGAAGGGAAACTCCCCGAAAATTCAATTACAAATGTCCATCGCGTGGAACCCGGTAATTCATGTTTTTATAGCTTCCAATGTTTTAGCCACACATAATGATAGATTCACTGTGATTTATTTGTTTATGTTCAGATTTTCTTTCTTCAGTTTGGTTATGGAGTTAAATTATGAATTATTTTCGTTACAGATAAAAGCCTCAGTCCGGTTACTGAGTCCTAAAACCAACAAATACACGGAGCCAACGCCAAGGACTTTCAGTATTCCCCTTATTTACAATAACTTGAAGTTCATCAAAGACATATTCTACGCTGTGTATTATGGAAACGAACATTTAAAGTGAGTATAAAGTACTTAAGACTGCGGTGGCCACCACATAGCGTGCGCAATTTACCGTCGAATGACTTCACTGAAACGTTATGTATGAAAGTAAGTTGGTGATTTCCTAGAGAGAGTTTTTTGACACCCTAAAGTCAAACCCCGGTGCCATCATTTTCATGAAAAACGTCACTGCGGCTGTTTTGTGGCGGCCACTGCTCTTCTAGGAAACCGTAGCTTTTGGAGGACCTTTTATATGTCCACCGGATCTTTTAGAGCTATATACCCCCTAAGTATATGTAGATAGAGAGCTGCAATGACGTCGGTTAAAACACTCTAGCTAAAATATTCCACATACAGTCTACGCTAGAGTCATCTTAAAGTTATTTGGATGTAGGTGGACAGATGGCTCAATGGTGGATAAGATACCTAATAGTCTGGTCACGGAAATAAATTAGACTTTTGACATTGTACCTATTGCATAATTAGGTATGTAGGTTTCCAGATAGATTGGGTAATCATATTGTATTGTATCGATGAAGTTGCTTCCATTGTCATGTCTGTGCTATTTTGACGTAATGAGGGCACGGTGCCACACCTAATGAGGCCACCTAATGAGGGCATGAAAATTGGTACCTTTCTTAGCGTTGAAGAATGTATTGTAAATTCGACTACTATCGTAATATTCTCCAGTCGTCGTTAAGCAACGACTACTTTCGTCAATTAGTAAAAAACTTAAAACCGGCCAAGTGCGTGGTCCGACACGCACTTGACCAGTTTTAAGTTTTTTGCGTGTGCGTGTCGGACCACGCACAATGAAGGGTTCCGTAGTTGGGATCAATTTATCTCAAGAATAAACTAAACATGTTTTTGCAACTGCAAATGTAAGTTGGTCGATTATTACTCGTTCACTTGTAGACCCTACTTAGCTGTAATAGTTTTCCCTTTAATTTCGTTATATACACTACTGCTGTGATTTTTTTCACATATTCAGAACCAACCATTGAGCTGGCAGAGGAGGGGGGACTTGACTCTAACAAAACTTTGCACTTTAAAGCCTAAAAGGTGAACTGCGATTTATAAATTAGTCTCTGTGGTTATTTATGGCAATTTGTCCCTAGACTGTTCTTGTGGGTCTATTACTATGATCGATTCACGAGCTGTCATTATAACCCCAATTTTTAAGGGGGGTCTCTAACTGAAGTCGTATATGCATTCGACACTTTAGTATACCTACTAATTTAGAACTATTACTCACCACTATCTGCCCCAAATTTTTATTTTGGTGTCAGGGTCAAAACCTAGTATTTCTTATCAATAACTAGCTTCTGCCCGCGACTTCGTCCGCGTAAAATTTCTTATTTCCCCGACGTCGCGTCGCATCGCCCGCCCGCGCTTTTGTTTCGTTTTCGCATTAGCATTCTTTCCGACTTTTTTTCTTTTTGATTGGCTCCTAAGGGTCGTAGTGTGATATTAAATAGCCTATAGCCTTCCTCGAGAATTAGACTATCAAAGGCAACAATATTTTTTCACCGACCGGTAGTTCCATTAGCGCGTTCAAACAAACAAACTCTACAGCTTTATAATAGTATATAGATTAATGAACCCATCCTCACACTTTTATAAGTGTTTTGTCTAATTATTCCGACCGCGCTATTTGTTATTGCTATGTAAATGGTTTAACACAGTTTTACGTGTGGTTCGTTGACTTGTCTAGAAGGCGCCATATTGAACGGTACATTGCATTAGTCGTATTTTAATTATGTATTTGCATTTCATTTTAATAGTATCCGGAAATTTAAACGACTATGTACCTATACAGGTTGATATTGAATTCATGGGCCATCTCTTAAGGACCCAACCCTGAAATCGAGAAAAAAAAATCTGCTGTTCCCTACATTTTGACGAGCTATGGGAACATAAATGTAGGGAACAGCTGATCGCGATTTCAGGGTTGGTCCCACAGTGAAAGTTGTTCATAATGATGAGTACAATGACCTCTTAAGAGCGTTTATTCCGAAGGTGGTCAACGTCGCAAATAGATGTCAAATATTTCACTGTTTTGATTAATTTAGTAATATTACTCTGTGGAAATAAAAAATGTGGCTAACTAGCGAACTAGAATATTGATTATGAAATGCAATTATTAATATCGTTACACCGAATGTTTCGTTTTAGATGTTAAAAAAACTATTTGGAACCTTTCCAAATGCGTTTTTTACACCTAAAATGTGTACAACATCAAATTCAATGTTATAATTGCAATTCATTATTTTGATATTCTAGTTCGCTAGTTAGCCACATTTCTTATTTCTATTCAGTAATATTGCTTTAAGAATCAAAACAGGTAAATATTTGACAGTTATTTGCGACGTTGCCAACTTTTAGGATAAACCCTCTTAAGAGATTTACTGAATTCACTTCACCCTGTATAGGTTTATTGTTAATATATTTTTTAGTACTGCCGCGATGTTTCAAATGCTTGTGAAATATATTGTACAGTTTACCATAAAATCAAATGTTTTATTACAAGAACGATGGCCGGTGACATCATTAAACAAAGAACAATTAATTATTTATATTAATACATTTAACTTCACAAAAGGGATTTAAAATGTTTACACATTAATTTATTACGTTATATTGCAATGCATTTTTTTATACCCTTTTGAGAATTAATTAACTTTATAATGTCTTAAGTTTATTAACCTAATGGACTGGCATATTAACCTTCAGACCTTGGAATGATCCTCAAATAATTAAATCAGCTACCTGCTACAATTAAATAATATTCTCCAAAAATAATATGCAGAAATATAAAGTAAATACCTACTTATTCCTTATGCAGTTTCGTAGCAACCTCTACACGCGTAGCAGTATGCTACGCATGTTGGTATTTGTGTCCCTGATAATTACAAGATAAGTATTTGCCGCCCACAAAGAAAATAAGTTATTCAAGTGTAAAATGTAGTAATGGACACGCATAATATAATGCGTGTCCTATTTGAATAATGCGTGAGGTAAATAGGTAATTATTTGTACAATAAAACGACGTATTGTCTTTGTCCTATTGCGCAACTAGCACAAACGATTACAAATTTCTGAGTCATCACTAGTATGTCTATAAAGACATTCCCTGGACATTTTTAATATACGGGTCGATTTAAAGTCCGAGAAGGATTGTTTTCAAAATTGGTTTGTTTGGAGCATAGACAAACTCTTGCATCCTTATAAAAACCCAACCATATCTTGCCAAACCTATCTATATATATTACAAGCACAGTGTAACTACAGTTAAGCAGTTCGGGAATTAAATTTCGACACTTCAAAGAAAACGCTTCTGTTGAGCCACTGAAGTAATTACACTGTGTTAAAAGTATATATTGTAACATCAAGTTTCCTGCACTTTCCAGGTATTTGTTTGAGTGGGAGAATCGTGAGAAGTCTGCGCTGGCGCTGTCAGTTTGGCTGCTGTTCTGGTTCTTCTTCCGGATGTGGATGACTCCTCTCCTAGCTATCACACCGTTCCTCTACTTTTGGGCAACACGCAGTAAGTCCTAAGTTGTATTCCTTTATAAACCTTACTAGTCGTTCATTTTAGACGTTCTAATGTATCTGAAGTAACTGGATTACAAGATCGTAAAATAATTGTATTGTTTTTTTTTTTTTTATGCAATTTTTCCGAATGCTTCTATGAATATGGCCACTATATCGACTATAAATCTTCGCTCAAACTCTATAGGTACCCTATAACAACTAATTCCCACAAGATTGCCAATTTTTTTTTTGCAGTGTTATATATTTCTTAACTTTTTCAGACACTGCAAACTTGGTTCCTATCTCTTATTTTGACGAGGATTCGTCTGAAGAGGATCTGGAATCAACTAAGGTATGTCCAATATCTAATCTCCTAATTTCATGTTTCCATAAAAAATTACGTAACCAACTTTATTTGTTAACCGCCGGCAGCAACAATAAATAATAATAGATATTATATTCTATTCTCTTCTACTCTACTCTATTCTACTATACTATACTATACAATGTCGTTTCAGAGAAATACCTAATGCATATTGTATATAAGTTGCTAGAATGATATAAAACTTAAGGAAAATTCACCAATAAATAAGCGATAACTAATTGAATAAGACATTATATTCTGAGTAGTTTCTAATGTGTTCATTTTATGTATCGTATTTTATTTATGAGCATATATCAAACTCCCGCAAAGGTAGCCCGCGAAATTCAAATATACTTACGTATTTTTCAATTTGCAGAAATATCTTCTTGATCAAAATAATGTTATGATTCGCGACTATAAAAAATATGTATTTACAGAACTATAATCATTAGAATCATTAATACACGTCTGTAAGTAAGATGTGTTCTCAAATCAATTTCATGAAAAACTCTTTCAATGGAATCAATCTCCACCTCTATCCACCTTAAAATAAAACGTGAATGTAATGGTTTTCCTTGCATCGCCATCGAACACGTGTTTAGAATGCTGCATATAATCATAATCTTTATTTTATTGGCTCTTAAATTCTATTGTTTCCTTTTGCATCAATGATCGATATCTCGTCATTTTAATAAGAATTCATTTAGAAACACCATGGCGAAGTTAAGTGGAAAAACCACACGTTCCGAGTGCTTTGTAGATTGTATACAGCTAATGTTGATAAACTGATTAGTACTAAGTAATGTTTATTGAGGAACCAACATTATTGTAATGATAGGTTTGCTCTTTGTATTCAGTCAATTACATTTTATTATCTACTAGCTTTTGCCCGCGGCTTCGCCCGCGTGGATGTAAGAAAATATCCCACGGGTGCGTACTACCGGGATTAGTTAGATCATACTTAATATCCGAGGAAAAGTCGTTGATTCCTACCGCTGCGCCCGCGTTGTCGGCAACGATAATTATTTTGTCACGCGTAATTTTGAATCATGATATGATGTCAAGGCATATTTTAATCTAAATTAAATGCCCAATTTAAATAATATATTTTCTCGGATAAGGATAAATAAAATACCGGTCAAAATAGCTTATAGCGGAAATAACAATGACATTTTTATCAAATTCTGAAAGTTAAAAATGGTTACTGTAGGTCATCCTTTGAAGATAGACATATGCTATCGCGGACTTTATTTTTGAACTTTTCAAGATATAGAATTCTGTAAAACATAAATTTAATGTACCTTACGGCTTACGCGGCCCCCGCCAGTAAAGCTCCAGTCGGCATGATTTTTTCCGACATCTTCGACAAGAATCGTCATATTTCAGCCAATTTACACAAACCTTAATGTATTACACACAAAAACCTTCCTCTTGAATCACTCTATCTATTAAAAAAAAACACATCAAAATCCGTTGCGTAGTTTTAAAGATCTAAGCATACATAGGGACAGACAGCGCCAAGCGACTTTGTTATATACTATGTAAAGATCATCTGTAGGAAGCATAACTACTTAGTACTTTAGCAGCATCATCATTGATAAGGTAATACGAGTAGTCTAGACTAAACTTCTTTACTTATTATCTAAACATTTATTTTTCTATTTCTATTATATTTATATATATACTTTATTGTACGTACACCAGAAAATACAAAATAAATAATAAATTTAACACTATAAAACATACAATGGGCGGCCTTATCGCTTTCTGCGATCTCTTCCAGGCAACCTTGGATTATACAGGGTGCAGGGATATCAACGCGAAAACTGTTACCATGGATTTAGTACATGATTCTGAAACCCCAGCGTTTAAATTTTTCGTTGTTATTTTTCGTCGTTTCAGAATTATGTACTGAATCCATGGTACCAGTTTTCGCGTCGATGTCCCTGACGCCCTGTATTAGTCGTTTATATTAGACCTTAGGCAAGATTCACACTATGCCGTGACAAATAGCCGTACTCACCAAAATATCGATGCTTTATGTAAGGCTGTTTGTTCCCCACCATCACGGACCTATTCTGACGGTCGGCATAGTTTTACAGTTTGTAATGATACCTTAAGAGCGTTTATTCTGAAGGTGGGCAACGTCGCAAATAGATGTCAAATATTTCACTGTTTTGATTAATTTGGCAATATTACTGTGTGAAAATAAAAAATGTGGCTACTAACGAACTAGAACATTGATTATGAAATGCAATAATTAATATCATAACACCCAATATTTCGTTTTAAATGTAAAAAAAACTATTAGGAAACTTTCCAAATGCGTTTTTTACACCTAAAATGGGTACAACATCACATTAAATGTTATAATTGCAATTCATTATTAATATTCTAGTGCGCTAGTTAGCCACATTTCTTATTTATATTCAGTAATATTGCTATAAGAATCAAAACAGGTAAATATTTGACACTTATTTGCGACGTTGCCAAGTTTTAGGAGAAACCCTCTTAAGCGCAGGTCACACTGCAGCACTGGGAACGAAGCTAAGTTCGTTTAGCTTCGCTCATGTCACTACCACGTCTTTTCATACTTGGGTTCATAGTTCGCGGTGTGAACCGAAGTATGCAAACACGCGGTAGCTATATGAGCGAAGCTAAACGAACTTAGCTTCGTTCCCAGTGCTGCCTGCGCGTATGTAGATAATTTACTTACCTGTGATTATTGTTTCTGTTACAGGACGACAAAACAATTAAAAACCGACTGTATGAACTACAGGATCTCACATTCACGATAAAGGATGGAATAGACTACATTGTATCACTGCTACAGAGGGTGAAAAAGTAAGTCGCAATTTAACACATTCAAAAATATGTAAATATAAATAATCCTTCATAAATATTTCTAATAGATCTCTACTTAAGTACTATGAGAGGCTTCATACCTAATCTGCGTTCGCAATTTATTTGCCAAACATGTAAACAAAAACGAATTTTTAGGAAAAACAACTTTAATGCCTACATATAAGGTTCAGTTTGTGCTACAACTTCATATTTTTATGACTTTTTCAACAGTACTAGTCAGTCTAAAATTAACTTTATTTACACCTGCATAAAGTTGATGTTTGTCTATGTGGAAATAACATTGGAAACAAGGAAATAGAATTGAAATTGAATAGACCTTACACTGAAAATTGTTGTATGACATTCAGAAGAAAATTGCCTTTTCGTAACCAAACAGAGCTGTATGAAGATTGAAGCTCTAAGTTATCTTCACTTACTTATGTATACATAAATTATTCACTGTTTACTTAAGTGTAAGTTATAAATAGTAACAACATTGTAAACAAAAACGGTAATACAGGAAGTAGGCCTCATTATGTTTAGTTCGAGTTACTATTTCACAAATCCATTGTTACGCAAATTGGAACCATTGTTTACAGTTTCAACCGTTTGTCTAGCTCTTACAAGCGCCTTGCTATGTCTCCAATAATGGTACATAATTGTATTGTTAAGATTTCGTTGAATTTTGCTTGATTTCAGGCATAGGGCAGCAAGAAATACAGCGTGAAACATTAAAAACATAGGTTTAAATATTGCTATTTATACTCCATTTATAATAGAACACATTAGAAAAGTAACCCTTTAGTTATTTCGGTATAAACGTATACTAAGTTTCGTTATTTAACAAAAAATATAAAGAAATGTAATCTATTCACTATTTACTTTGAAAAAATAACTCTAAAATGCAGTAATTGCAACAATATTACAAAATAACTATTGATAACTGACCGTTATTTTTCTAATGCTATATTAAATGGAGTAAGGATGGCTCAGTGGCTTAGCTTATTAATTAGAACTAATTCGATAAAACTTTTCTTTTTCAGTTTATGCAAGTTCGCGGTGCCGTACTTAAGTTACCTCGTGATGACCGTGTTGGTTGGCGCCACAATAGCAATCTACATCATACCTATTAATTATATATTTATGGCAATAGGTGCGTATCCATTGTATTAACATACTTTGATCATTAACTTTAAGTAGGTAACTAGGTACCTCTGATAGATTGAAGGCTTATTTTATCCGTCATCAAGGGTTTTAATTAGCTGTTGCATTTTGTCAATCACGAGCTTAAATTAGCTTTGACAACAGATTAAGGCTCATGTAGACTAGCACGACTTGTCGCGCGACGCGACACCGTGAAGTTTTCTTAGAAATTGTTTTGATAGAGTCGCGTCGCACCGGTCTCCACGACCGACGCTTGACGCAGCAAGAGTTTTAAGTTAATTAAATAGGTAGATATATTAATTTTTGAGGAGCTTGGGTCTAAGTAATAACAGCCGCAAGGGTCGATTCATAAGGTTAAACTACGCTTGCCGGGGTTGGTCCGTGGATGGGTGACCATATTTACATACAGAGACTCCTCCATGCCTCAGAAACCACATTAAGCCGTTGGTCCTGGCAGTCATTCGTGGATCTTTGGCAGTCGTTAGGTACGGGTCGTCAGAAGCCCGAAAGTCTGACAACCAGTCTCACTAAGGGGTTTAGGGGTATGAGGAACAGGGTGTAAAGTTCACTCATCCCCCATAGAAAAGGGAGGATCCTCCGACCAGACGGGTGTGATGTCTGGCGGGCAACTGCCCAGAGGTTCGAAGTTGAGAGATTCTATATATGTTTATCGAGCGGGAAACTCTAATTGCGCGATGCAGGATTTGTGTGACGTCAGGATGTTGTGTGACGTCAGGTCTTTGATGCGTAGTTCGCATGTAGCGATGTAGATGCCGCTACAGGGGTATCGTATTATCCAGTTACTGGGTTGTGGAGGTCGGTTAGGCAGTAGCTCTATGTAAAATAATGGCATTCAACTGCATCCGGTTAGACTAGACGCCAACCCGACATAGTTGGGTAGATTGATTGTGGTATATGAATTTTAATATTGTTGTTTGTTATTCCAGGTATTTACAAGTTCATGCGCAAGGTGCTGAATCCTGACAGAGTTCCAAACAACGACATACTGGACTTCATCTCACGGATACCGGACGACAAGATGTTGGTTAGTATTTATTATAGAAATACACCGTGACATTTTAGTCGTCTTACAAAAGCAGTCCACTTCATGTATCCAATGACTACTAAACATTAATTTAAAAAAGATATATTGTAGAGGTATTTTATGTTGGGAACATTGAGTATAGCCCTTTGTAAGACGACTAAAATGTCACGTTGTATATAATTTTTTTTCTTTTATTAATGTTTAGTAGTCATTGGATACATGAATTAGGCTGCTTTTGTAAGACGACTAAAATGTCACGGGGTATATTTAAAAAAAAAAATTTTTTTTTAGTAGTCATTGGATACATGAAGTGGGCTGCTTTTGTAAGACGACTAAAATGTCACGTTGTATATTAAAAAAAAAAAAAAAATGTTTAGTCGTCATTGGATACATGAAGTGGGCTGCTTTTGTACGACAACTAAAATGTCACGGTGTATATTAGATGCTTTATTTATAGGTGTAGGGCTCTTTGCAATTAAGAAGGAGGCATTATTCTTGTGATTATATTGGCTCCCGTGATTAACGCATATGTAAGAGACTGGAATATCTAGTAGGTATAATCTGCGTAATCAATAGTGATATTGACTTTTAATGGTATGATCGGACGAAAAAGCTCAACTTGTTCTATTCCCTACCCGCCAATCCCGCATCATCGCTCGCAAATCAGCGTCAGGGGGTACACTTTGTGTTGCCATCTGACATTATGCTGAGCTGAGGCCCTTTTGGCATTATAATCATAGTTTTCTGTTTTTTTTTTAGTTATAAGGTTTTTCTGCTGTAATGCCAATCAGCGCATTTTTCCTTCTCTTCTTTCTTTACCCATTATCTGCATGGGTTCAGTCAGAATAAAAGCGTGATGATAATACTTTCAAATATCTATATACATTTTATTTTCAGAAACAATGGCGTGAACTGAGAGTGCCCGAGTCGAACTTCAACAGACAGTATTCTTCGAAGAGGCGATAAAGATGAAAGGCGCACTACACACTACATTACGTACTGTAGTGCTCTAATGTAGCCCGGCCTTTAGGACTGAAGAGCACTTCACGGCGCTGTCTCCTAGGCTGTGACGTCACAAGATATGTCCGGCTATGATCACCCGCCATTTTGCACAATGTTGTGCAGCAATGAAAGTAGAAACTAGGCGTAGATGGCTCAAAACTTATTTATACTTAATTATATAAGGATATTATTTAATGACATAGGTGATATTAAATTTAATTTTCCGTCAGTTTTTAATAAGCATAAAGAAATTTTAGACTTAGATCCGCATGCATTTTAAAATTATTTCATTCTAGAAATATTTCATTTTTATAAATGGTTTGCGGATTTGTCAAATAGTTGTAAACATCATGTTTATCATTTTCCTATCAACTCATTGACAGACAAGAATAAAAACATGATTATGTTAGCCATTTTTTTTTACATAAGTTACAGATTGTACAAAGGAATCAGTAGGTATGCGAATACCTCTAATTAAGTCGTTAGGATTATAAAGAAATTGTGATGTTTAAATTTTAAGACCAAAACAACGAATAATAATGATATTCTTATACATTTTTTTATTTTATTTAATAAATTAATATTAAGACAACCTATAACGAAAACAGTTCAAATAAGATTTTTGAGCATAAATCATCATATTTATAAACTGCGTCTCTTCACATTCCACCATAGTTCCCTAGGAAATAAACCTTCTGTACATAATATCGCCCTGGACTAGGATATCTACTTTAACAATATCGGAGTATACCTACCTATACTAACTTTAGGCTTCTGTCAGGTCGAAATAGATTTAGATAATTTAGGTCGTGTAGAGTTTCTGTGGTTCTGTGGTTCTGGCACGGTTAGTTCCTTCCAATCTCTCTGTAAAAAAAAAACAAAGAAAGTTTTAACAACAACGGTAGGCCATATAATAACCATTTTTTGTTTGTTTTTTTGGGTGGGAAATTATTAAATAACTTCTCCCGCTCTGGCCGGAGCCGGAGGGCGTGTCGGACTCTTACTGACTAAAACCCACCCGTGTTCCTTCAGTTACCTGTGTTATAATATCCTAAAAAAACGATGTAGTTTCTACAAATCAGCTAATAGTTTTTGAAATACTTTTCGGACTATACAAAATTACCCAATCACATAAAATGACATCGTTCTTTTGCGAGAAGCTTGACATAATACAATAAAAGCAATTTTTGGGTAGTTTAAAATCAGCGGTAATGAGTGCGACGAAGCATAAAGTCACAAACTCTAGGTGCGTCATTTTTAAGCTTAGCGTAATATCGTTTTGGAAGCAAAAATAATAACTTCACCTTAACTTCAATAATAAGTTCACCAAAATTGCAGTTTTTTTTAGTTACGTCAGCCTTCCTGCCAATGGGCGTCACAGATAGTGCCATCCATGAAGACGCGCCCCACTCTTCTTCTTAGGGCCACAGCAGACTAGCTACTTTTAGCATATGCGATCGGCGATTTAGCCGCTTTTTAAAAGCTAAATGCAGCGACCAAACATTCCACGGCGCTTAAAAACGCCAAACGCGGCGATTGAGTCGCTTTTCGACACAGCGGCTGAACGCTACACTCCGCACACATTCGGATGTCGGTTGCATCGATTAGGCATTTGCGCAACAAGACTGCACAATATTTTGACGAAGCTACACAATGAATTCCGATTCCGCGTCCGAACGCAAGAAGTCGCGAAATCGCGATGCAGCATCGATAGAATCTCTAAAACGCGCGATTTTAATACTGAGATGGAACGAAGAGTCGCCAAAACGCGACGCAGCATCGATACAGTCGCAAAATCGCCGATCGCCGATGCTAAAAGTAGCTAGTCTGCTGTGGCCCTTAAATGCTTACAGTATAAGAGTGCAACATTTCGCTAGTGTTTTAACATTGTCAATACACACTAATTACCTATGAGCTGGTAATTAGTAAACACGACAAAACTAAAACAATATGTTGCACACTTGTGCCGTAAGCGATTAGAAAGAAGAGTGGGGCGCGTCTTCGTGGATGGTACTATCTGTATCTAAGGGTCGTCCGATTAGCTCGCCGTCCGATTAGGACCAGGCCCGGGTCGACGGCGCGTTGTGTTCCACGCGCGCCTCAAAGAGATGTCAGCACCAACTGACGGGGTCCGTAAGGGCCAACGCCTGCCAGGGTTGCGAGTTGGTCCGAAAGGGATATCGCGGCCCCGGCACACAGGCAACGGAAGGAACACGGGTGGGTTTTAGTCAGTAAATGTCTGACACTCCCTCTCGCTCCGCCCAGAGCGGGAGGAGTCATTTGATGATTTCCCACCCAAAAAAAAAAAAAAAAAAAAAAAAGGGTAAGTTTGTAAATAAATTTTAGAAATAATTTGCCTTTCAGTCTTTGTCACAATGATAGAAAATGAGAGACCTTGCTTCCTGTCAAACATGATTCTAGGTCAACGAGAAGTAGGTACCCTGTAGGTTTTGATTTATTTGCGAGTATCAAAATATGTCGCATAAATGGCCGTATTTGTTTTATTGCGTTGACTTTGAAGCTTGTTTTTTCTTTATTTTAGAGCTCTAAGGGAATATAGACCTACGTATTTGAAGTAAATTTCAACTTGATACCTCCAGTCCTCCTTCAGTCTTGACAGACTGACGGACGGACAACGAAGTGATCCTACAAAGGTTCCGAACCCTAAAAATACAGTGGTTTATATTACCAGTATTTTGTTATCCGGTATTCTTGAAAGGAAGTCCAATAAGTCGTTGTTCAGCACTCTCTCTGGCTCCAATCGTTTCCTCGCGTATTTACATATTCCTGAAACATAATAGAGTAACTTCAATCCCGAAATATTCGAGGCGACATTGGAAACTCGTACAGTCACGAGCATAAGATGATGAAGCGAGGAAAATCCCCGGGTCATGACTCGCTCAGCATAGAACATTTACAGCATGCGGGTGTTCATCTTCCGAGGGTGCTCGCTATGTTGTTTACATTCTGTATGAGACATTCATACCTCCCTGAGGAAATGATGAGAACTATAGTTGTCCCCATAATTAAGAGCAAGACTGGAGACGCCTCTAAATTAAGTAACTACAGGCCTATATCACTCGCGACAGTCATTGCTAAGGTATTGGACGGTGTTATTGATATTCAGTTAAGACAACACGTTCAGCTTCATGATGCACAGTTTGGCTTTCGCCCCGGTTTGTCAACAGAGATGGCTATACTGAATCTCAAGCATACCGTCCGCTACTACTCTGATAGAAGCACACCTGTCTATGCCTGCTTCTTGGATTTATCTAAAGCCTTTGATCTTGTTGCATACGACAGGTTGTGGCAGAAATTGTCGGATGATACGGATCTACCTACTGAGTACATAAGTCTCCTAAAGTAGTGTATGGCAACCAGAGTAATTTTGTGCGTTGGTCGGGGTCACTTTCGGTTCAGTACGGGTTGGATTGTGGTGTAAAGCAAGGCGGGCTAACCTCGCCGACTCTCTTCAACTTGTATATTGACCGCCTGGTCCGTGAACTCAGTAGCGCCGGTGTGGGCTGTTCGATCGATGGTGTTCTTGTCAACAACATCAGTTACGCGAACGATATGGTGCTGTTGAGTCCATCAATCAGTGCCCTTCGAAAGCTGATTTCGATCTGCGAGCGGTATGTGGGGGCCCACGGGCTCAGATATAACGTCATTAAAAGTGAGCTCATGGTGTTTAAGGCGGGATCGAAAACTTATGACACTGTCCCACAGGTCATGCTGAATGGCAGTGTCCTTAAAAGAGTCTCGCAGTTCAAGTATCTGGGCCACTGGGTCACCGAGACGCTTGTAGATGATATTGATATAGATAGGGAGCGCAGGGCTTTGTCTGTTAGAGCGAATATGCTGGCTCGTAGGTTCGCGCGCTGTACTACGGAAGTAAAAGCTACGTTGTTTAAGGCGTTTTGCCAAACCTTTTACACGTGCAGCCTATGGGTCAAGCATACGAAAAAATCGTACGACAGCCTGCGTGTTCTGTACAATAATGCCTTCAGGGCGCTGATGAAGCTGCCTCGCTACTGTAGCGCGTCAGGTATGTTTGCGGGCGCGAATATAGATGGGTTTGCGGCGATTATTCGCAAGAGAGTTGTATCCCTGATGCGCCGCATACGAGGCAGTTCCAACAGCTACCTTCAGCTGTTCGCATGGAGGATGGATCTGGATCTGGATTGCCCAATAATGCGGTACTGGACCAGGCTGCATGTTGAGCATTCCGGATCCAAACCTAAATTTAGACTAAGATAAAACAATATAAGTAGTGTATTTTAATCTTTTTGTTATAAATTATAATGTATGTAATTGTAATTTCTAATGTTTTTATTGATGGCTTTTGTTATATTTATCTCATTGTATTCTTTTAATTAATTATTTAATGTATCTTAAATTTGTATTTCTCATGTATGCATATGGACTAGTTCTGAAATAAAATGAATTGAATTGAATTGAATTGAATAAATATTAAATACCTAACACTTCCGCAAGATTCTAAAGTGATTTTCGCTTAACACATTCGGTGCCGGGAGCCCTCATGGAGGGTTCACCTAGTTGCATATGGGATGCCGCGAGTCTTCGCGGAGGGCTCATTTTAAATGTATGTTTTTCTTAGCGAATACAGCATTATACACGGTGAAAATAAAATCGGATGTATATTTTAACAAGATTTATTAGTATATGCGTTGGTTTTAAAATCCAAGCACTTTTTTTTATATTACAGTTACAATTATTCACAAAAAATTTAAAAGGTTGGAATCTACTTAAACGACAATACCCCCTGAAAACACAATTTTACTTCATTTTACAGTGTTTATATTATAACACGGCTTAAACCTAATGCCGTTGATCGTCCGCGATGGTTAAAACTTTAGCGCAATCGTAATACCGGCAACCCAATATGTATGGCGGCATGGCATAAGAGTTCTATGAAAATTGGGTGGTGTCGATAGTGTTAAAGTATTGATAGATATTTTATGGTACGAGTACTCGTATTATATTTATATTTATTTAGGTGTATATATTATATTTATAGTTTTTGATAGATATATGAATATATTTATATTTAAATAAATATTTATTCCTAAATTCTCGCTATTGCACCTGCCACTGTTTGTCTCTGCATCACCCAAAGGTTGACTGGTAGAAAATGCCTATGGCATTAAGTCCGCCTCTGTACATTTGTGTGCTTGAAGTATTAAATAAATAAATATCAAACCCATGCTATTATGAACTGCCTGACCTGACTAGCTCGTTGGTCTGGTGGTTGCAAGCGCTACTGCTGAGCATGAGGTTCTTGGTTCCATTCCCAGGTAGGGCAAAGTGTTTTAGAGGATTGAGGAACAGGGTTTAAAGTTCACTCATCCTCTATTGAAAAGGGAGGATCCTCCGATTAGACGGGTGTCGTGTCAGGGACAACTGCCCGACGATTGATGTCATATAGTCTTATATGTCGTTCGCGCGGTCTAATTGCAGCGATGCAGGATTTCTATGACGTTAGGATTTTTTGTGCCGTCAGGTCATGAATGGCGTAGTTTGCATGTGGCGTTGTGGATGCCGCCACAGTGTTATTGGGTTTTTCTATTTGGAATTTCTCAGTAGCAGCCCGGAGTCTGGAATTATGCCCAGTTGATGCCAATAGGCTCGCCCCTATTACATGGGACTTAAACATAACTGGCGAAATAAGAAAGAAAAAAGTGCACTATAGGAGCACCTCTGCTCAACCCTTTCAGGAAAAAAGGCGTGATCTTATGTTGTGTACTATTATGAAATCGGTCTTTTCTCAAAGTTGCAATTTTTATTTCTCGAGAAAAAGGCTTTGGAATTTATTTTACGTAGGTAAATGTAAGGTATTTATGGAGGAGCTCGTGGCTAAGTAATAACAGCCGCACGGGTCGATCCATCAGATTAAACTTCGCTTGCCGGGGTTGGTCCGTGGATGGATGACAATCTTTACATACCGAGACTCCTCCGTGCCACGGAAAGCACGTTAAGCCATTGGTCCCGGCTGTCATTGGTGGATCTTTGACAGTCGTTACGGGTCAGAAGCCCGAAAGTCTGACAACCAGTCTCACCAAGGGGTATCGTATTACCCAGTTACTGGATTGTGGAGGTCAGATAGGCAGTCGCTCCATATAAAATACTGGTATTCAGCTGCATCCGGTTAGACTGGAAGCTGACCCCAGTATAGTTTGGAAAAGACTGATTTTGAAATGTAAAGTATTTATGCTCGTGACTGCATACATACGTAACTATAACTTACCAAATCCCATCATGAGGTATTTATAGGGGACGAAGTAGAAGAGTGCTGAATTCATTGCCAACAGCAGCATTGTTATCACACTTAAAAACGGAACTTTGAATGTTGCTAAACTGAAAAAGAAAAAAAAAGTACTGTTTATAAAACTCTGTCTTTCTGTCTCTCTGTCTGAAATACAAGATTTATTATTATTAATAAAGAGTGTCTATTTAGAAACACCGTCATCCTCCTGCGCGTAACCTAGTTTATTTGGTCGCTGCAGTGTCTATTTTTTTTTAGTTTTATGAGGAACGGTGTGAAGTTCACTCATCCACCATAGAAAAGGGAGGATCCTCCGACCAGACGTGTGTCGTGTCTGGCGGGCAACTGCCCGAAAGTTGATGTCGGATAATCTTATCTATGTCGTTCGCGCGGTAAACTCTAATTGCGCGATGCAGGATTTGTGTGACGTCATGTCTTTGAAGCGTAGTTCGTATGTAGTGGTGTAACCGCTACACTTTCATAATTCTATCTTTGAATAAATTCTGAATAATAAAAATAAACATCCCTATAGATAGACGCCCTAGGAGGACATAATAGTGACCTTGTTGGTGATATTCCTCAGAAAGGTCAGGTGCGTAGTGCTCGCAACCGGCGCGCGGCGTGCGTGTATAGTACGTACGTAAACGATGCAAAAGGCGTTCTGTAGTTTTTGGCTACCTACGATAAGTAGCCATGAGTTTATGTATGTATAAAAAGATTTTTTAGAATTATTTTTTTGAGAACTTTAGAATCGTACTTATACCTATTGTATTTTTTGTGTCGTTACTTTATTCAGAACTAGCTGCCCGCTCCAGCTTCGCACGGGTACCTAACAACTTTCCCACCAACCAACCTACCTACCAACTTACCTACCAACCTACCCACCAACCCGTAGTAGGTTGGTGGGTAGGTTGGTGGGTAGGTTGGTGGGTAGGCTGGTGGGTAGGTTGACGGGTAGGCTGGTAGGTTGATGGGTAGTTGGTAGGTAGATCACATACATATAAACCTTTCTCTTGAATCACTCTATCTATTGCTGAAAACTGCATTAAAATCCGTTGACTAGTTTAAAAGATCTAAGCGAACAGACAGCGGAAGCGACTTCATTTTATACTATGTAAAGATTCCCGAGTAAAATTTTAGGAGTTTAAGATAACAGGCATATTAGAAACTCAACTTTTAATATATTTGGTACTCACTTATATAGTCTTTCAGCTAAGGACACCATGTATTCTATGCTATCCGTTATAGTCAGCGTCATTTCTGGCAAACCTTTAATTTTATCTGGTATAGACTCGCCGTTTTGCACATCATCAGCGGGACCCCAGTCTTTAGGATCTTCCTCATTTTGATGTTTTATCTCTTGATCTAGAATGAACACAATAAAACTCTAAATTAATCATTTGAAGGCGAAAACATTCACCGTAAAAGGGAATCATTCACCCCGGTAGCACACCTCTGCCGCGAAACCGCAGTAGTTCAATTCAACTGGCTCGCGTCATGTTCCGCTGCGCGAAATTCGAGTAGCGGACTAAGACACGAGCCAGTTGAATTGAACTTCTGCGGTTTCGCTGCTACGGTTTCGCGGTGGAGGTGTGCTACTGGCGTCAATGCTTAGAAGCATTCCGAACATATACATGGGATTCCCAGTATTCCCAAGTAAACAGGGTGGGGGGTAATACGATAATAAATTAAACTGTGTACAACATAACATCACGCCTACTTTCCCCGAACGGTTGGGCAGACAAACAAAAATTACGCCGATTTTTGTTTTACATGGGGAATTTTACCGGGATAATACATGGGGCGCGGGCAGCTGTCGTTTAACAGTCGTCTCTCAAGTCATAACTCCTCTGACCTCTGTTGAAAATTTTTAATGGTTTTGGAGTAATTTTAGTACAAAAAATGTGATTTATAGCAATAGCTATTTTATTTTCAATAATAATAAGATTTTTTATTAGTTTTTGATAATGTTATTGCAGTACCTACAGGGTTTTTTTTATATATGTATAAGTACACCCACATTTCGCCAGTTATGTTTAAGTCCCATGTAATAGGGGCCTATAGGGACTAGCCTATTGCCATCAACTGGGCAAAAATCCGGACTCCGTGCTTATCCGAGAAATTCTATATAGAAAAACCCAATAACACTTTGCCCAACCTGGGAATCGAACCCAAGACCTCATGATCAGTAGTAGCGTTTGCGGCCACTACCAAGGAAACAAATTGTTCATTAAACTTTGTATTAACTAACCTGCCTTAGATTGTATGGTTTTAGGTACTAAAATGGTTTCAAACAACCTTATGTACGAGTAGGTATAGGTAACAAAAAAATGTGTTATAATTTATTGTCTTATGGTGTTTCAACCGTATAACAATCAGCAACTTACTTTGTTTGTTATCAATGAACCACATGACTGGGAACAGCGCCGCGACAAGTAATGGTGCCATCCATGGATCGAAATAGTACCAGAAGATGAGCCAGAAACCAAGGATTGTCGTCGATAACTGTAGGTCTTCCCACTCGAGGAAGCTCCTGTAAACACACGTATATCATTAGCAAGAAATTAGACTAGTGGAAATAAATGCCAGCCTGATCAAGCTGAAGTGGCAATTTTTGTCGAAGGACCGATGGCTGGTGGAGCAGACGAGTCTTGGAGTGGACACCGCGCATGTGTAATATGGGACGCCCCCAGCTAGATGGACTGACGACCTTGAAATGGTGGCTGGAACAGACTGGATGCGGAAGGCGGAGCACAAAGTATTGTGGTCTGGAGCCTGGGAGAGGCCTATGTATTGAAGTGCTAGCCTCGACGCACTTACACAACCTTTAATGCATGCCTACTAACCAGTGTTTTACATGTTAGCAAATAAATAAATAAACTCACTCCTTTTGAATACAAACGAATACCAAATCAACAACCAATCTTTTGTATGGCCCACCTAACAGCTAGCGCCTATGTAATCGCTTCGAAAGAAAATACTGGGAAGTCTAGGAAATAAATCATGGATGTTCGGAAGTCGAAGATACACGACGATTACGATGCACTTAAATCGTCAAGTATCGGATTCATGCAAGCTATGAGTGTTGCAATTGAAAGTACCACTAGGTAAGCTGCAGGCTAGTTTAACCCTGCATTCGGAAAAGCCGATTACTTTGGTAGGTATTCGTTTTCAAAACTAACTTAATCATTTGACTGAGTCCTTGGTTGTTTGATGGACTAGCAAATTTATAAAGACGAATTAACTAATAATAATGATTAGTAGATAATGTATATCTATACGAGTACAAAGCGCAAGTATGTAGATAAGACGATTTTGTAATTTAAACTTTGTACCTACGTGAATATACCTAGGTAATATAATCACATGATCACAATCATGTCCGGTAAGGGATTCCCTACTGTAGAAGCTTGGACCTTAAAAGATTACTTCGTAATGCCACATTGAGAATCATAACTAAGTGAATAATCTCTATTACTACATATTTCAATAATCTCTATTACTACATATTTCAATAATCTCTATTACTACATATTTCAATAATCTCTATTACTACATATTTCAATAATCTCTATTACTACATATTTCAATAATCTCTATTACTACATATTTCAATAATCTCTATTACTACATATTTCAATAATCTCTATTACTACATATTTCAATAATCTCTATTACTACATATTTCAATAATCTCTATTACTACATATTTCAATAATCTCTATTACTACATATTTCAATAATCTCTATTACTACATATTTCAATAATCTCTATTACTACATATTTCAATAATCTCTATTACTACATATTTCAATAATCTCTATTACTACATATTTCAATAATCTCTATTACTACATATTTCAATAATCTCTATTACTACATATTTCAATAATCTCTATTACTACATATTTCAATAATCTCTATTACTACATATTTCAATAATCTCTATTACTACATATTTCAATAATCTCTATTACTACATATTTCGTCAAACGTAATTATAGCTTCTCATAAAATGCATTACGATTTGCTGCCCTCTGAAAACAATTGTATTTACATGTTGAAAAGGACAGCTGCACTTAAGACGCAGATATATGCCAATAATTCATTCCAAAACCATTAAACCATTCCATGCCAAAACTTGGGAACAGGTGTATCGTCTTGCCGAAAATGGTCTGCTTATAATCTCCGAGACTCTGAGTAGAAATTTACTTACACTTAACGTAAAAAAAACTAAGCTGATCACTTTCTTCAAAACCATAGCTTCCAGTCCTCCGCGCCAATTGACACTCAAAATACACACATGCCGCAACGATCACAATTCTCCACTCACAAACTGTATCTGTACTCCTATAGACCGCATTTCCTCCCTTAGATATCTAGGTATTACAATACACGAAAATTTATCATTTCAACCTCACATACACTTGCTAGCGGGCCGCGTCAGAAAACTAATCTACGTCATGAAAAAACTACGAGACTGCACACCTATCAAAATTCTCCGAGCAATATACCTAGGTCTTTGTCAGTCAGTACTCCAGTATGGAATCTCCGTCTGGGGCGGAGCCGGGAAAAGCATATTTATTGAAATAGAAAGAGCTCAAAGAGCCGTAATTAAAGTGATGCTTAGAAAGCCTTTTAGGTTCCCGACAGATCTGCTATACAACCAATTTCCGGTTCTTCGAGTACGTCAACTATACATACTCAGTGCCGCACTGCATGCACACAAATCTACTAAAAACAGACCTGACTACCAAAGCCTGCTTTCAAAACGTATCTTACACGTCCCTCTTCCTAATGCAAACAGTCTTCTGGCCCGACGGTGCCCTTCATACTCACACACTCATATCTACAATAAAATAAGCAAGCGCTGTAATACTAAAGGTCTTAAAACCCACTCGTATAAAAGAATTATAAAAAGTTGGCTTCTCTCCCTGTCATACAACGACACAGAGGTTATAGTGAGTTAACACCAAAATATACAAGCAAGTCATTCACTCAAAACTCACACCTGCAACTCACCACCACACCCACACTCACACACACACTAACACACACACACACTCTCACACACGCACACTATAATATTATTTAGAATAATTTTATTTTGTTCAATTTATTTTTATTTGGTAATTCGCTATCCTTATTTAATTAACTACCCTGTCCATTTTCAAACATCCAGATATAAAATTTAAGCTAACGCAAAAATGTTTCGAATTAAAATTTAAGATCACGCAACTCAGGCCCCCAAGATACAGGCGCTGCCTAGTTTGGGGACCACTGTTTTAATACTTTGTTAAATATTCTAGTTACAGTAGTAAGCATACAATGTCATTACTTATTGAAATTTATTTTGTAACAATGGACCAATAAATTATTCTTATTCTTATTCTAATGACCTTGAGTGGTTAGCTTGCGTGTTCTGTATTGAGCTCACGCAACGCGTCGTACGTCCAGCTAGTAATAGGACTCGCCCATCAAGGAGCGCTGTCCCAAATTAGACGCATTATTAATTTATTAAAAATAAAACAAAACGTATTTTTATTAAAAACACGTACCTATACTAAAAGATTAATAATTAAATTATCTTTAAAATGGTGAAGATTTCAGAAAAAAAACGCTTGATAGATTTGGCGTAATTTTCAGTTTTTTATCCGCGTTAGTCATAACTTTACAAATTAATTTCACTATGTAATATAAACATTTGGAGGCCTTTGCCCAGGAGTGGGACAGAGTAGACTAGTAAAAAAAAAAAAAAAATATATAAATATAATCTAAAGTATTCCTATATTAAGTTATTCAAAACATGCTCTAATTAAACTTTTTTTTTCAAATCATTAACAGTACTCGTTTAGACGTGACCTTTAGTTTAAATACATTAAAAGTCGGTTATCGCTGCCATAAGTAGCCCAAACGCCTCGCTAGTCCTAGACCAAAATAGCATAATTATTACCTATTGCATAATGCTATTTAGTATACTTGGAACTGAACAAAAGTGACAATCATACATGTAGGACTATTATATAGATAGCGCTGTAGGTTCAAATATACCTAGGTACGTAAAGTTATCTACAGATCCGAGATTGTTTACCCGGATGTATACTTACGAGTTTCACGCACAATACACGCATAGTATAGTAATGGATAGTTAGAGGTCGACGTAATGTTATCAGGGCACATGGATGTCGCTACCAAGTGCCCACTAGAAATTATAATCTTTTAGGACAGTGCACGTGAACATGAATGTAAGTACATTCACTAATCAGTCAATCACGCAAATCATATTGAAAGATAAGACATTAATACGCATCCTGCTTGAATGCGAATTATTTTATTTTGTTTCGATGATACGGGAATAAACAAAAGATTGATTGATTAATCATTTTTCGGAGGAGCTCGTGGCTAAGTAAGAACAGACGCACGGGTCGATCCATCAGGTTAAGCTACGCTTGCCGGGGTTGGTCTATGAATGGGTGACCATCTTTACATAACGAGACTCCTCCGTGCCTCGGAAAGCACGTTAAGCCGTTGGTCCCGGCTGTCATTCGTGGATGTTTGACAGTCGTTACGGGTCTTCAGAAGCCCGAAAGTCTGAAAACCAGTCTTACCAAGGGGTATCGTATTACCAGTTACTGGGTTGTAGGGGTCAGATAGGCAGTTGCTCCATGTAAAATACTGGTATTCAGCTGCATCCGGTTAGACTGGAAGCCGACCCCAATATAGTTGGGAAAAGGTTAGGCAGATTGATTGATACGGGAATAAACAAAAATGTTAATTACTTGAAATGTTCGTTGATTAGGAAGAGACCATCAAATGTTTCCTTAATAAACTTGCAGTTTTTATATATCAGCGGTATGTCGAACTTTGGTTGCTTCGCTATGTACTTGACCTGCTTCGGACGAAACAGTTTCAACGAAGCGGTCACCTGAAAGATTAAACTTTATTAGTTCATTGTTTATCGAATTGCCCAAACACAATGCCACATGTGTCGCAAGGTGAATAAATCCTACGGATTAGCTTCACAATCAAAACAATTATCACGTTCATTATCACAAGTATTATTAAAATTTTCCTTTTCGAAATAAATTACGTTTTAGCGTTTAAAGGAGGGCAAGCACTGTTGGATCGATCTACAAAGTGATCTCCTTGAGATGAACATTGAAGAGTCCTCCATGCTCTGAGATGGCTCTTCAATATTTTTGGTCCTCAATATCATGTTTCAGTGTGGATCCCCAAAAAGGCGATTTTTTTTTAACATTGTAGGTACTTCGTTCTTTTTTTGCCAATTTTGGTTTTAATTAATATGACCTACACGGTTAGCCTACATGGTTAGGATGTTTCTCGAGATTTAACTCACTATAAAGGTACTGGGGTTTTTAAATACTCACTGGGTTCCAAAATAGGTTCATTTCCAACCTCACTCTAGGACAGTTCCCTCGGGCACCTTTTTTCTTACTACTATCCTTGAGAGCGTACCAGCTGGCTTCTCCACTGTTTATCCTGAGCAAGGGTATGATCACTCTGCCCAGGAAATCGTACAGCAGTGAGTTTATAGATCGGTCATAGACTTTCAGCTCAAACGTTGAAGCTACGTCGTATATATTGCTGGAATATGTAATTTATATTAAAGTTACTTACAAATATTATTTACTATTTCTTAATATCCAACTTTAAAGTTAAATGTGGAAATAAGTATTGAAAACTAAAGGTATCCCGTTATCGGTGGACATAATCGAAATTTGGATTTGAATGGCTCGATAATAATAATAGTAATGCGATCTAACGGGCCTCTGCGAGTTGGCTTCGTACGCCTTCCAAGGTCCGGGACCCCAGGCTCGCCTTTACTGGCCGACTTGAGTTATGATTCGCAAGAACAAACACGCTCGGAGGAAGGAGGTATTCCAATAAGACGCTGGCAAGAATCTTAATCGTACTTCTTCTTAGCCGTAGAATACCTCTCCACTCCTCAACCACATCAGGAAGTGTTGCCCCCTTGTCGCTATGTCAATATGTGCTAGCGACAGTTTTCGGTATGTCGACCTGTGATTCTCTCGACACATATAATTGAAACAAATGGCAATGGAATCAAAATAATTACGAACTTCAAAAAGCAAAGCACAAGACACGACAAATGTTTCGTTCACGCTATAACACACATTACAAATTTTACAAATGTAAGCACACTCAAATGTCTTAAAGTACTCACAAAACATAGCTCTTATTCCACATCGGTTCAGCGTTAGAACTGACCGACGGAGTCTGTACCCTCTCATTGTCCAGCTCCAGAGTACAGTATGCATTGGGCTTGCCGTACAGCCCCCGAGCTCCAATCACTTTGACGTGCAGCTGACCGACCACACTCGTATCTGGCGTCAGGTTGTAAAAGGCCTGGAAAATTGTCCATGGATTTAAAATCGTCTATGCGTAATGAAAACAGGCATATGCTAGTCGCTAATGCAACTCTACTTCTACGAAATCCAGTTTATACATTTTCTTGCTTGTACGAAATCTCAATATGAATATAAATTAATAAGTCATAGGGATACCTTTACGAAATGCTAATTCTGAGTATTTTTATAATATGATAATATACTGATTCGAAAGTTTATTTTTATGAAATCTGTTTTCTAACTTTCCTATGAGTAGACTTTTCTATGACGTAGCACCTCTACGAAATCTTATATCCGCATTTTGCGTAGCGCTGCTACGAAAGCTACGAGAAAACTCACATTTATGGGTTTTTACTATTTTTTATTTACACACATACTACAATTTATACTTCACTGATTATATTTGAATGAAAATATAATGTAGTAATGTTAACAATTTAATGATGATCATTACAGTAAGTACTTACATATTTAGATCGTAAGTCGTCCACATTTGGCTCGGTGGTCGAGACCTCTTGGTTCGGGTGTTGTGCACTGGTTCGGGTCGTGCACAACGTCACTGACAGATGTACCGAGCCGTAGCCCTCGTCCAGGTCCTGCCAGATATCATGGGTACGCTCCCTTTCCCGCGTCGACAGGTCTATAACACAACTTTTAAAATAATTTAACTAAGTAACCATTGACGCAGGACTCAAAAATATAGTTTTAATTTATAATTTTTAGGCCCTTTCCTCACTGGTCGGTACGTCCGCGGTGCGGTATGCTCGGTATACTCGGTAACGAAAGCTTTCCCGAGCGCCTATATTTCGTTTTCTCTCGAGCGTTTCCTGATTGCTCGATAAATGTGGGAGCGGGGCGGGATCGTTTCGGTACCGCGTAACATCACGCGTTTTACTGCATCGGTACCGAAAGCTTACCGAGCGCCTAATTATATATATACATATATATATATATATAATATTATAAATGCGAAAGTGAGTTTGTATGTTTGTTCGTGTTTCACGCTAAAACAGCTGAACGGATTTGGATAAAACTTGTCACATGGGTTGACCATGACTTGGATACACACATGAGAATACATACAAAACACACACACTGGACATACAGGATACAGGGAGGGGGGGAGATACAGGGTACATAGAATACTTTTTATCCCGGTAGTACGTTCCCGTGTGATAATTTCCGAAATGCACGCGGACGAAGCCGCTGGCAAAAGCTAGTAAATTATATAGTACGAGAGCTCACAACCAAAACCATGTCACATCGTTTTTGCGGCCAAAACTGTATAAAATCGTTAGTTTTGATGATTCTGAACTCGACTCGGTGAGCAGTACCGGTCTGAAACGGCACAGTTTTAGGGGAGCCCATTTCTGCTATGTCAAAAAAAATAGGCATACGGTTTCATCACAGTAAGTCTGATTATTACAGAAGTTTGTTTTCAGACATTTTGCATGTCAAAAGTGGCATGAGCGCATTTAAAAAAAAACAAAAAAAAACGATGTCTCATCATCAATCAGCCTGGTATTTAAAAAACAATATTGTTTAGTTACCGGGGTTACTAAAAACCTATTTTCAGAAATTTTAAATGTCACATATAAGTCCAAAACCAAAAGAACGTTTCGGAGCCGCCCGCCAGACGCGCGGTGCTTGTTACGTTTCTATCGCTCACGACACCGATAATGACTCCGACAGTGATTAAAAAGGAGATGTTTTTTTTTTTAAATAAACAATATTTTTGAAACGTTATCCCAGTTACCTTTTGTCCAATTTAATAAAAAAAAACATTTTAATTTTAGTTCGATGGTTTCAGGTTTTTTTTTTTTTTTGGGTGGGAAATCATCAAATGACTTCTCCCGCTCTGGGCGGAGCGAGAGGGAGTGTCAGACTTTTACTGACTAAAACCCACCCGTGTTCCTTCCGTTGCCTGTGTGCCGGGGCCGCGATATCCCTTTCGGACAAACCCGCAACCCCAGCAGGCATTGGCCCTTACGGACCCCGTCAGTTGGTGCTGACATCTCTTTGAGGCGCGCGTGGAACACAACGCGCCGTTGACCCGGGCCTGGTCCCTATCGGACGGCGAGCTGCCCATCGCTCACCGTCCGTAAGCCCGCGCCTACGGTGGCCGGAAGTCGGCTCGTGACTCCCGACGCCCGGGGCGTCTCCTGCGGCGACTAGGGGCGCGAGGGCGTGCAGCTTGCATCTCCCTCGCGCGGTCCGCCTCCTCCTTCGCGAGCACAACTGCTTCGCAGAAGGAGGTGGAGGTGGTTTCGGGTAAACTCTTTATTAAACGTACGTAAAAACGCCGCAATATGATTTATTAATAATTTCTGATAATCGAATACTTCGAATAGTGGTCTGATTAGTAACGTGAGACACTAAACGTGTCTGATATAATTTTTGTCTACATCTGGACAACCTTTATCATTATGTTCAACAGTTTTCAGACAGAATGCTATGTATAACCGATCGCTAAAATAAATGGTTTCAACATGCACATATTTTCTTCTGAAAAATGATTTATTCGCATCAACTGACCAAGGTTCACATGAAAACAAGATTTTGAGACGGGTTGCTATGGGTTAAATTTTTTGCTTCATTTTAAATTTTCTCAAATGGTCTCCTGGGTCATGTGACGCTACTGGTTTCTGAAAATCGTGTTTTCGGTAGGTATATAAAATCTATGGTTCAACTACATTCTGAAAATCAGACAGATTGCTATGAAACAGTTCGGTATTTTTTGACATGTAAAAATGCGGTCAGGTCAGACGTGACGCGGAAAACGTCTGAAACGAAGATTTTTAAATTTCATAATAACGAAATCTGTCGATTTTATACGGGTTTGTTCGTATAATGATAAAGCAAAAATTTTGGTCATAGGCTCTCGAACCAATAGAATTAATTTGAATTTGGAGCAGTGCTGTACCGTCTCGGTACAGTGTGCTTACCGATCAATGAGGAAATAAGCAGCAGTGCGGTATCGTTTCGGCATTATACTTCACCGACTAATGAGGAAACGGCCTTAGAGTAATATTTAATTTAATTTCGGGATGCTTTATTTAATGACAACCCATGACCTACACTGTTTTATTGTGCATAAATTGACGTCAGAATATTTTTTTTAAGAAAAACGCAATTGATAATAAGTGAGTTATGATTACGATGACTATAATTGATGCGTCTATCATAAACAAAAAAAAAAAAGTTCACTAATGCCGCTCAGTGGTACCTACTGCCCCTGAACTTAGGAGAAGGTCACAAGATAACATGCACGTTTATACAAACAACTAATCAAATCACGACTAGCAGACACATTAATTAAATAGATCAAACTCTCGTAGTGATACAATAGAAGTTTATATAATACATCTTTTGCAGACTGTTTAGACAGCTTAGAATAACACCTTTTATCGCGTTTATACAGTCCATTGAGAGAGCTCAAAAACGTCGTTAACGAGACCTGCTCGATAACGAATCGGTTTGATTTGAAATCACTGCTTCAGTATAATTACATTAAAATTACGAGAAGTTGGAACTCAAGAGGCCTTTTGTGAATAATAAAAAGTAAAGTAAATCTTTTCCCATACCTGCCCATGAAATTCTTCCGTTTCCCTTTATCCCTTAAGGATATGTTTAACAACTGATCATTGCGCAGATGTAAGCTGAACCTCTCCCGCCATTGTGGTTGCTTTGTGGTCGTCACGGACTTAGATTTGTATGATTGAGAACCCAAGCTGCAACAAACAGGTTGAAATCAATAGAAATTCCCTTCTTCTCATGAGGCACCTTTTAATACTTTGATTGCTTGAATAATGAAGCCAATTCCCAGTCATTAGTTTCGGTACAGACCCTATAATTGTTATGAGCGATATATTTGTCGAAAAATTACAAAATTGACACATTTTCACAAAGAGTGCTGTGTAATGAAGCAGAAAATGTATGATAGAAACTTGTAAAATGGTTGGATTGTCACCTGACGGTCGGGTTTATTAAATAGGCCTCAGTACTCACCGGTGCAGGTTTATCTACATGAAGAAACGGTTATCAGCCCCGCGTAAGGCGGTGCATTGTGAACGACGCCTTAAACTAAGATTGGTTTTACTTAAAAAATTCTCAACATTAATGATTCACTTACCGAAATTTACAATAAACTGAATGTGAATGGCTATCCTGTGGCGGGTCTGGGAGGCCTTTGGCTTCCACGATGACGATGTCAACCACAGTGTTCCGTATAGACTTGTCCTTTTTCATGGAGGGTGTCGGTGTTGGTGCTGGTGCATGCGCAGGTGCAGGCACAGGTGCTGGTTCGGCTTTTGGCTGCAAGGTGTAACGATTTATTAAAATGAAAATAAATGGTTTGGTCTTTTGAAAGGCTCCTCCGGTTACTGAACTTTGGGGAGTCAGCCTCGCTACGAAAATTGCTGAAAAGCTGACTGACAAATAAGAATATTTTCAATTTCTAAGCAACATAAGTTATGATAACTTATACCTACAGATTTTTAAGTTAAATTGTGCCTTTATTCATTACCGGTTATCGTGTTTTGGAGAATCCTCATATTTTATAGAATTCAGGAAATAAAAGGCGATCGTAAAATGTCTTAAAATTACTTCGCGATCGTATTGGATTCTTAGACTGAGTGGTTTAGCTATACTGCCCTACTAAGCCGAAAGGCGCTATCTTTAAAATACGCCCTTTTCGTTTTTTATACCATTCAATAGCTATAACAATTTCGCATCTTATGGTATAAGCCTGCAGATAGCGCTATATAACTTGAAACATATAAAAAAAACCTTAAATTACAATTTACAAAAAGTAAATTTTCTCATAACTTAATCCAATTGAGATAGCGCATTTCGGCTTAGGGCAGTACAGTCTGTGAAACCTTTTTAAGCATTTAGGTACCGGCAAAATTGCGTCATGAATCTTTTCAGTGAGTTTTTAACCGACTTCCAAAAAGGAGGAGGTTATATGTTCGGCGCGTGTGTATATTTTATATTACATACATACGCCACGAACATATAACCGTTAAAAACGACAATTCAAAACCAAAGACACCGACTTCCGAAATTAAAGTTATTTTTCACTTTGTAGTGTTTTTTTTCCGGCAGTCGGTTTTATTTTTTTGTAAAAAAAAATTTGTTAATTAAATAGTTACTATTAGCAAGACAATCTGTTTTTTTTACTTAGAAACCGACTATTCTGTACCTTTTCATGTTTAGGAGTCACTTCTGGAGTAGCTGGAACAGAAGGTTCGGCAGGATGCTCTGTAGTCTTATTTTTGGTGATGTTATTGTTGTGGTTGACTGTTTTACCACCTACAGAGTCCAGCACAGGCTCTGCTTTCCTGAGATAATCGCTGGCAATATTTGCGAAGGAACTTGGACGCCATCTGCAAATAAACTTTAGTTTACTTGGGGTTCTTTTATTGAATTCGTCTTTTAAAAATCACGTTCGTCAAAAAACATTAAACGTGTTTTTTTTTTGTGACGCATCCGCTGAAGCGCTCTTTCAAGACTGACCTCTGCATCACGAATCAAGTGTGAACAGATTCAGATATTTTGACGAATCGCGGAAAAACTCGTTTTCTAATGCAATGTGAACGTGCATCTCTCATGACGTGTCGTGTATTTGGGGTGGGTTATTGACACCATTTTCGAAATGAGTTCTAGGTATAATCTATTAATCATAAACCTACGTCCTCCCCTGCAGGACAAAGGCTCTCCCACTGTCCACTTTTCCCGGTATATCTAGCGATATCTAACGCTTAAAATCAATATTGTCGCACATAACTCTATTTGGTGTTTAAGAATCGCTATATTTGCACAAAATAGGCACCAATTTCTTCAGAGTAAGTCTAAAAATTATCGCTACACCAATTATGCGCTTCACCGATCGAAAATCTTTACATTCAAAACGTATTCTAAACAGTCCAAATACCTTACTTTACTAATCTTATAACTTATATACTTTTGGTTTCTTATTCCCGGAAATGCAGCAGAAAGACAAAATTTTGACACATTGTTTGATTTCAGTATTTAACAAACACTTTTTCGTTTCTCAAACTTGGAAAGTACGCTTGAAGTTACCAGAGGGATGAAAACAGTACTTTTCGTCCCGGGGAAACGATATTCCCTGCTGTCAAAAATTTAAAAACTATGCAAGCCATCTCCCAACTTTTTATACAGCCACCCTGTTAAAGGCTCGTGCAGACCAGCGCGACGCGACGGCGCGACGCGACTTGAACAATACAATTTCTAAGAAAACTTCACGGTATAACAATAACTGGTGTCGCGTCGTGCGACAAATCGCGCTGGTCTGCACAAGCCTTTAATCGCGGTGTAAAATTGTAATAAAAAATTAATAACAACAATTTTAACCAATTTACTTTTCACAAAATTATTATAAACTTATAAAAACCGGCCAAGTGCGTGCGGACCACGCACAATGAAGGGTTTCGTAGTTGGGATGAATTTATCCCAAGAACAAACTTAACATTGTAGTTGAAAAACATGTTCTCCCATACGGAATGTATCATGTTTTTCAAACCGCAAATTTAAGTTGGTTAATTATTGCTCGTTAACCTGTACAGCCTACTAGCTCTGATAGTTTTCCTTTTAATTTCGTTATATATACTACTGCTGTGATTTTTTTTCACAAATCCAAGTACAACCATTTAGCTGGCAGGGGGGGGGACACTTGACTATAACAAAAAAAAACAGTTAAATGCTTATATATTTCGCAAACGGATCCCTGAATCCAAAAATGATTTGATTGAACAATATTTTTGGGACACCCCACAGCATGGGGTAGACGAGAAAAAAAAAACATCCCCACTTTACGTATAGGGGAGGTATCCTAAAAAAATATATTTTTCTTGATGTGATTTTACCACTTTGTCGGTATGATTAATATGTACACATATGCCAAATTACAGCTTTCTAGTACTAAACGTCTCTGAGCTAAGCCGCGGACAGACAGACGGACAGACAGACAGACGGACATGGCGAAACTATAAGGGTTCCTTGTTTACTACGGAACCCTAAAAAGGCGAGAAAGCGGCAATTCGATCTTTAGTTGTTTTGTCGAGTGCTAATTATTTACGTATACTCGTACAGATATTTGTATAAAATTAGTTCATCAGATTCGGATATGGATTTGTTTATATAATTAGCTTTTTATTTACTTTCCTCATATTCTGAATGAAAAGCAGAGTGTTTACCTCGGGTAAAAGACCTATATATAGGCACTCGAACTATTGGCGTCCTCGCTATCTCGTGCCTAAATGGGTCGCTTTCATCCCTTGTATAACAATCTACTATTAATAACATCCGGTTTATTCTTCACTAGGAACAAGAATTTTATTTTATTATGGCTCCAATACTTAAGTAATTATTGTAAAATAGTACTTACGACAATCTTGAATCATTATTAGCCACTAAAGCACTATCAAGAGAATGTCTCGATTTTTGTAAGCTTGTATTATTTGGTTCCATAACTATAGGTTGTTTTATTTATATATTTGTTAATACCGCGATTAACACCACACAACATAAGAGCAACGATTTAGAGCATCTGAGAACTTATGAGATGTTGACACATTGGTATTAGCCTTGTCAGGCCGATAACAAAATTATAATCATATTAATAATTACTAGATATGATATATATACCTAACTAAATAATATGCTATCGAATCTTATCGACTTAGTTTCAATTCCAATCATCTGTCGTTATTACCATTTTTGATAACTCTTTCCAATAGCAGATGTTCGGTAGTCATAAATTAATAACATTTAGGGCTTTATGGCCGTTTAAACACAAAGAGGGCGACGTTGGAAATGGCTGTTAAATATTTCGCTATTTACATTAATTTGTCAATATTACTGGTATGGAAATAACAAATATGGCTAACTAGTGAATTAAAATATTGATCGTAACACCGAATATTTAGTTTTAGATGTAAAAAAGTTAATTCTAAACTTTCCAAATGCCTTTTTTTAATTTAAAACGGTTACAACATTAAATTCAGTGTTATAATTGCAATTCATTATTAATATTCTAGTTTAGTTGTTAGCCATATTTCTTATTTCCATAGAGTAATATTGCCAAATTAATCAAAACAGCAAAATATTAGACATCGATTTGCGACTTTGCCCACTTTCAGAATAAACGCTATCATGGGCATACCCAGCTTTTGGCCCAGGACGGCAAATCAGAAATTTCTTAAGTCGGGTCTATTAATCCAGGATTTTGAATATTTTTCGTCGCCTGTTTGGCTATCAAAACATTAACATGTCAAATAAATGCAAGCGGCTTGGGCTCGCTTAACAGCCGAATATAATTATGCAGTAATCTTCGTCCGTCGTCCGTCGGCCTGGGGAGGCGCGGCGCGGCGCGGCGGCTGGCGAACGAGCATTGCTTGCTGTGTTCGCGTATTTTGCATGACATAACATGACAAGCCGCGCGGAGCGGTTTTTTTTTAAATTAATGCATAATAAATTGTAAAGTAAATCTTAGGCATTCAAAACCCAGGGCAGCAGGGCAGCTGCCCTCCCCTGCCCCCCCTGGGTACGCCCATGGACGCTCTTAACTTTAAACTGATTATTTTAAAATTATTTAAAAAAAAATGATACCCTCTCAGTAAACCTCCTTCATTTAATATGTCACACGGTAAGTTCACAAACATGTTTTATTAATTTTCTTATTTGCCTCCCAAAAGTGACATATTCAAAATTCATTTATTTACGTTATACTTCCGTGTTTGCGTCACAGAAATTCATGTATACCAAATTTTAACTCAATCTGTCCATTAGATTCGGAGCAAATTGACTGTGACAGACAGACAGACATACGAGTGATCCCCCGTTCCGGTTTCCGTTTTTCATTTGGACCTACGGAACCCTAAAAAGGTCACGCGATCCTGCCCGTTTTGCGGAGTTTTGCCCTTTTAAGGCTGATCGTCGTCAAACCTTGTTCTACAAGCGAGATCGGTTGGCCCTCTCCTCGGAGAACACACACACGCACATTGTTTACCCGCATTCAATGATTCAATGTACGTTCTCTGTGTTTACCCGGTTTACCCGTTCCCCGAACTTGCCTACCCATTTCGCTACATTAGAGAGAAGAAAGATATAACTCTCTCTGTCTCTAATCTCTCTTATTCTTTATTTTTGAAGAAGTTTCACTTCTAGCACCTGTACGGTGCTGCACGCATTTTTTTTTTATTATTTGTTAAATATGGCGAACATAGATAACTCTAGCTAAATATGCTAAGTGTGTACTATATACTATTAGCACTCCTCTGCCTTACCCTTCGGGAAAAACAGGAGTGAAAATATATGATAAGATTACAGAAACAACTATGGACATCTAGTGAGGAGTAGTTGTAAATAATTAAAACAGTTACATCTATTCACCGCCATGAGCGCTGTACGACGGCGTCTCTCGCTTCGCGCTCATACCGCGTCACACCAAGCGTTTGTGGTGGCGCTAGTGTCAATACAAATTCGTTGGTGATGGTGATTTTGTGATATTCTAAAGAGGTTATGGAGTAAAATATCAGTTTTATTTGAGTGAAGAGAAGTGTTGTGTTGTGTTATTATCAGTTATAAAAATGGAGGCAAGACGGGATAGCTTGTCTTCCATTAAAATTTGCCGTTTTTGCTTGGCACAAGGCGATACGCTAACAAGTATCTATGAAAAACGATCTACTAAAAACACAGTTAATCTTCCACTAAAAATATTATCATGCGTCTCTATTGAGGTACATTTATTATACTTTCTTTTCCAATACTAAATAACGTTTGTTTACTTATATAATTCTTAAAAAATAATGGTTTTTGTGTACGTATCGCACAATGGCGCCGAAAATAAAAATTTGTTTAGTCCTTTGAGTACTTATCCAATGTTCTAGAAATTGCTTATTGATTATACATCTAACTACGCTTTACATAATATTCCGATGGTAAAAAGGCTGCAATTTACAATATGTTGTGGATTTGTGTCAATTTCTTTCCAGCAGGCGCCATCTGGTGAACACAAGCCATTATTTCTTTTGAATAAATTTTAACAATAAAAAATACATATAATAATATATTTTATTCCCCTCTCAGGTCTTCCCGTCTGATAAAATGCCTACATATATTTGCAACCGCTGCAAATTTTTCATGGAATTGAGCTATGATTTCAAGCATATTTGTCGGCAAGCTGATGAGCATATCTTGCAGTTCATACAGAATGCTACACCCTTGGCGCCAATGTCCTGGCCACAGTCGCTGCTCAAAGTGAGTGTAAAATAATAATTAATTCCTATACCAAAGTTAAGCAAATATTCCATTTAGATTACAGAATGTCGACTAAGACCTACTCGCACCACAAATTGCTTAATAAATTTAGAACATCATTCTATTTCTGCCAATTGTTTAGTGATGACAGCAATTAAATGACGTTTTAAAATAGTTTTAACGTGAAATGTACCTATATAATTTAGTAATTTGTGGTGCCAGTAAACCAAAACATTGTGAAAACTTTCCAAAAACTAAAATATGTTTTTGTTGTTTTCAGTTCAATGTATAGGTACCTAAATATTTTAACAATAAAAGTGTAAATAACATCAAAATGTTTGCAGACATTTTCAATCATCAATCAAAACTTGCTTTACGTATTGCTCATTTCTAGCAAATGATTGAAGAGTATTATTTTAAATAGAAACTCATTTGTAATATCATTATCTTAAATAAAACTTTATCATGCAGTCCTTATTAATGTATATTATTTTAGTTATTTCGTTTGGCTAACAAATCCCCTGAGGTCCCTCTGATGAAGGCAGTAATAGAGGGTGGTACAACTGTGCAAGTTACTGCCCAAGAGTCAGACACTGATGAAGAGGATGATGAAAATGTGTACAATGTAAAGGTAATTTGAAAACAGTAGGTAATGATTGCAAATATGGTTGGTATTTGTTGTTCTGATATTCAAAAAATTAAACTTTTTTTTTAAAGTAACAACAATGTTAAAGAAGACATTGGGCAAAAATGTATGGAACTTGGTCCAAAAGTCCAAAACTAACAAAACTTATGTTGCTGAATAGTCTATTAAATAAGCAAGGAAATTATTAAGACAATAAAAAAAAACTGTCTGTGAAAGATTTTTGTTATTGAATTATTTTCAAATTTCTAGGGAATAGTATTTTTAGATCCTTTATTTTGATACCATACACAAAAAAGTCATAAAAAACACACAACTGATCAAATGGTGGCTAAAATTCATCAAGTTAACTTTAAAAAAAAAAAAAATATGTTAGCTCCACTTGTATCTTATCATCCAATGATACCAAATTTTTTCAAATCAATCAAGCATTTTATGCTAAAATAGTTAAATAAATAATCGTTATCCTTATCCTATTTTATTTCTTATCAAAATTAACTCTTGTTTGTGGTGTACATTTGGACCAAATTTGCCTATTGTCTTTATGTTGCTATCACCTAAAATAATTTATTATTTTGCAGATTGGAGATGGTTCTGACGATGGGTCAAAAAGTGCTCGAATAAAAGTTATAACTGGTGGTGATAAACAAGAAAAAGGAAAAGTGAAACGCGGAAAAGGTAAAATAAATCTGTCAATTATTAATCAATATTATACTTAGTACGTAGTAATTACCAATTTACGTGTGTTCATAGCTTATATATTTACACACATTATACTGTATACGCATGTGCCATGCTTTGTGTGATCTCTAATCTATGTGGCTTCCTGTAAACAGCCGGTCAGAGCCGTATCTCATAGTCCCTACTTCCCATCCCAAGTATTCTTTATTATTCTTTTAATAATGTAATAGAATTAAATTAATAAAAAAACTAATCCACCTTTAATTTTCAATATAAATATAATAATTTTGTAACTTGTCATAACATAAATTGAATATTTTTAAAGCTCGTAATATACCTACTGTTTAATTTTAGTGGTGTTAGAAGTTGTGTTACCTCCTGGAAAATGCTGTTCTTATGATATACTTTTTTTTATATATGTAATATACTAGTTTATGTTGTCATGAACTATGTTTAAATTTTTTCTATGTTCAAATACCAGGATTGAATTAATTTTTGCAGTAGTAAATAATAAAAATAACATTGATGACCATTAAAATTGTTCCTATTTTTCTTAACAATGTGTTGAATATAAAATTAATTAATTTAGAGAGAGAGTAAAGTTGTCTTACGGGCCTCTGCGAGTTGGCTTGGGCCAACCGTACGCCTTCCAAAGGTCCGGGACCCCATGGTCCTGTGATAGGAAAAGACATACATAATAATGTTTTTTTTATTTTTATACAGGTACCAAGACCCATAAATTTTGTATTTAAGTATTAAGGTTATTTATTTAAAAAAATAAAATCTTGTGACAATATAACTGTTGGTAGTATCTTAGAATTGAGTCCTATTTTTATTTTTTTTAATAATTACTATGAAGTTGAATAAAAAAATTGTGACTTATGGGTGTAAGGTGTATTCCAAACCAATAAGTATTTTTATTGTTTTAATAATAATAACATTTAAAATTGTCTAACGGGCCGCTAGGAGTTGGCTTCGGCCTCTCGTACACCTTCCAAAAATCTAGGACCCCATGGTCCAGAGATAGGAAAAGACATACATAATAATACATTTATTTATTCAGGTACAACCGACCGCACGTCTGTAATAACAAAACCAGTCTCTTATTCTATTGGAACCTCATACTATGCTTGGCTCCGACGTGCTGCCGACTGTACCAAGTCCCAAAACTTGCTCCTGTTTTCTATGTATGTAAATGCTTTTTACGTATGTATATTTTATATGTACAACATAGTTTACCTGAACAAGCTAAAAATCATAACGCACTTTCAAACAGTCACCCAACAACTGTTAAAGCTTTTCTATTTCATTCATGCAGGCTGAATTTTTGAGACGGGGCAGTAAGAGCAGATATCTTAACCATTGTGGCTACAGGAAAACGGTCTCAGGAGCCTGCCCTTAACTTTCTGAAACCCACTGATCTACATACTACATTCACAGATCTCGAAAAAAAAGTACAGTCATACAAAAAGTTTTTGAGATAACTGCCCATTTTCTTGCTGATTTAAAAAAAATAAACTGAAAATTGAGAGCGTTTATCCTAAAAGTTGGCAACGTCGCAAATAACTGTCAAATATTTACCTGTTTTGATTAATTTGACAATATTACTTTATGGAAATATGAAATGTAGCTAACTAGTGAACTAAAATATTGATTATGAAATCCAATAATTAATATCGTAACACCGAATATTCAGTTTTAGATGTAAAAAAAGTATTTGGAAACTTTCCGAATGCCCTTTTTACACCTAAAACTGTTACAACATCATATTCAGTGCTATAATTACAATTCATTATTAATATTCTACTTCGCTAGTTAGCTACATTTCATATTTCCATAAAGTAATATTGTCAAATTAATCAAAACAGGTAAATATTTGACAGTTATTTGCGACGTTGCCAACTTTTTGGATAAATTCTCTTAAAGCAAGTCTTCTAAGACCGTTTTCCTGTAGCTACACCTGTTAAGTTACCTGGCCTTACTGCCCCGTCTCAATAATCCAACCTGTATACTATATGAATTTTATTGCACACGTAGCTGTGTCGAATTATCCAAATGCGACTGGTCGACAGTGCTTAATGATTATACTCTACCGCGACCCCCGGCAAATTCTTCTCTATAATAGTGCTTGTACAGTGGAAAAATCTATTTAGTATTCAGGCAGCCAACTTGCAACCAGTAAATTCTTTAATATCACTCTTTTAAATATAAATACACACAATAAAACTTAATATTGGAAAGTTGAATATTTTTGCCTGTGTTACGAAATAGCTTGTTCGATTTACTTTGCGGCGCGGGTAACATGCGTAAGGTCTGTTCCAAAAATATCCGATGAAAACGTACCTGTGGATGCCAATTTTTTGTGCCACTTACAAATTGAGTGCTTTGATTTAATTGTACAACATGTTCCGGAATTAACGCACACCACCAAACACCGCAATTAGAATATTAAGTTATAATGATAATATTTTTTTATTATGTATAAAACATTGCTTATTTATAAAATTAGTTATACTGATTGTAGGCGAAAATTATGGTAACAAAACAAATCTACGCACGCACACATTTAGTAGCCTAGCGTAGTATATGTAGGTACACAGTTACACACGGCTACACATCAAGCTATAATTTCCAGTATAAGCTGATCTCAAATTGCATAGGATTTTTGTACAATGAGAGGGCAGCTTATACTGGAAATTTATAATTTTGATATGTAGCCGTGTGTAATTCGTCCATTTTGGTTGGTTTTGACTGTACGGTGGAAGTGTGACTGTAATTTACGTAGTTTTTATTATTTTTGGGATAAAAAATTACGCATACAGGATATATTTTTGAGATGGGGCAGTTATAAGGGCAGCTAGCTACCTTAGCCGTTGTAGCTACAGGAAAATGGTCTTAGGAGACTATCCTAAAATTTCGAAATTTCGATTTCTGGATTTCTAGTACTCAAACCTCAGTTGGTCCAATAGAGATTTTTTTTATCCTTATAAGAAACAGGATCGATTGACATCAAAAAAAGTTTTTATGAAAGTCAAAGTCAAACAATTTATTTCAATTAGGCACTTATGAACGTCAATTTTACAAAAAATAGAATGGATTCTAGTCGCCCCTTCCAAAAGGTAGTTTTCTTATGGAGAAGAATGGGCAAATAAGTTTTGAAAATATTTTGTATACATTAATTATATGTGAAGACGATGCATCTAGAATAAGATTACTATACCACGATAGGTAAAAAAGAATGAAAAATGAAGCAATTACAGATAAATTAATTATGTGATAGATACATGGTGCTCACATATATACAAACATTGTAAAATGATACGATATTCCTAATATTTTAACAAGTAATACTAATAAGTCAGTGTGTGAGTTCAAGAAATCACAGAATGTAAAATCAGTGTTATAAAAAATAACAAATTATATAATTAAATTAGCAACCAGTTTGATTTTGTCTAGACTCTAAATTGTCCTATGGAGCTGGACCAGCATGTTTCCAAGCATTCTTATCTTGGATATAGTCCTCTAATTTGTAATATGCTTGTTTACAGAGTGTACTTTTAGTATGAGTTTTAAATTTTCTTTCCTTTAATTGTATTATATCACAAAACACTGAAAACTGCCCATTTTCTTGCTGTCTGCACATTTTTATCAAATCTGTGAATGCAGATGAAATTGTTTCAAAAAGTTAAGGATAGCATCCAAAGACCGATTTCCTGTAACTACAACGGTTAAGGTAGCTGCCCAAAAATCCACTCTTTAAAAATTACAGAAATCGATTCAGTAAACGATTCTAAACAAACTACTTGCATGTGCATTATTTCAGTTACACATGTATATTTGAATACCTACTTAACCCGAAATTCTTATTTTATATCTATGATGTTTTTAATTTGTCTAGCAAGATGAACTTCATAACTTCAATTTTCGTCGATGATATTTCAATTTAATAATAACAATAATTGTTGGCAAAAGTGGTGAGATATAAAGTTGAAACGTTCTAAATACAGATGAATGTGTGACTCCCTTTAGTGAGTGATTTTAAGCTGAACAGGGTTTGTTTACACTTTCATCAGACGGTTTTGGAACAAACATTAAGTGCGCGAGTCCAGTGAAATACGCCCCGTATTTAAAGCTGTGCAAGAATCTTTTCCCGCGTAGTCAAAATTAATTATCAGAACTAACGAACTTTATTCAATACATATTTTCACAAAACAATTACACAAATGTTTACCAACAGCGCCCTCTGTCAACGTCATTCGAGCGCCTAAAGATCCTTGTAGCAGTGTATGTTGCGCAGGCAGCTCGCGCGTGTATCTCTCGCCCTAGCTGCTGCACAAATAATTGTACAACCTTATTTTTTGTTTCTGACTAAAAAAAAGGCGAAATAAGTAGTACTTTGGGCGAACGTTTTATTTTCCCACAGCGGCGCTTTTTTTTTTCGGTATTTGAGAAAAGGTATGTAAATCTCAATTGTATAGACCCATCACATAGCCGTTATCTACGCATTCTGTACAAAAAAAAAAGTAACATTGAGCAAAAATTATTACTGTGAAACGACTTTAATTTTTGGTGTGAAAATGAAATTGCTGTTTACGGCAACAGGCAATATACGCACGGAAAACATTGTGCTTATGGGCAACGATTCAGGAGTTATGGGTATTTGATAAGTTATAATGTTGTCGTGAAAAAATATATAAAAAAATTGGAACTTTTACGTTCAATGTCTCCATAACCAGAAGGTTCCCACATATAAAAAAAATCGCAGTGATGGGGCTTATAAGTGACTCGGCTTCATTAAGCGTCCGCCCGCGTACACCCGCGTACTTTTTATTATATGGTAGTTGATTAATTTAATTTACTGGTATTCAGCTGCATCCGGTTAGACTGGAAGCCGACCCCAACATAGTTGGGAAAAGGCTAGGCAGATTGATTGTTATTAATTTAAGTTTGAACATTTTTGATGTTTGCATCCTATGTCTGTGTTGTATTTGTAATTAGTTTATTAGACGCTATTAATAGGGATGTTGACAATTTTTATATCATTTTACTGTATTTTCTATACTGCCATAAAAAAAAGTATTTTTATGAGTAATAAAAAAGTAGTGTACTGCCTGTGCCTGTGTACGTTTAGTGAATTTACATTATAATAACCTATACAGGGTTATTTTTAATTAGCTAGCTAAACTCCGTAGACGCAACGGGTATCATATTTATAAATCTAAACACTATAAAATCGCTACCTACATGTAAAGTCCCCCGCAGGGTATGTCTGTCTGTCTAAACGCGATAAACTCAAAAAATACCAAACGGATTTTCATACGGGTTTCACTAATAGACGGAGTGATTCATGAGGAAGGTCATGGTGTATAATTCATTAAGGTTTTCTGTAAATTGGCTGAAATATGACGATGATTGTTGAAGATGTCGGAAAAATCATGGCGACTGGGAGCTTTACTGGTGTGCGCCGCGTAATCCAATAAAGTTATATGAAACAAAGTGTTACGGAATTAATACATTGTTTACCTGGATTTAACACATAGAGTACTTTTAATCCCGGCAATACGTTCCCGTGGGATATTTTCCGAAATCCACGCGGGCAAAGCCTCGGGCAAAAGCTAGTAAAAAATACAAAGATTTGATGTTTTTTTTGTGATTTCATCGGCTGCTGTTCGTGTTGTTACTTGAAATATGAGTTGTGGAAAACTTTTTACTTGCCAAATATGATTCTAGGTCAACGGGAAGTAGCTACCCTATAGGTTTGCGAGTATCAAAATAATGATGTTGAATAAATGGCCGTATTTTTTATTGCGTTGACTTAGAAGCTTGTTTTTTAGGACTCCAAGGGACCGTAGACCTACTTAGTTGATATTAAATTCAACTTGATACCTTGACGTGTTCCTGAGAAAAGTCTTGACAGACAGACGAACAATAAAGTAATCCTATAAGGTTCCGTTTTTTCCTTTTGAGGTAAGGAACCCTAAATGTTTTTTTTGTGATTTCATCGGCCGCTGTTCGTGTTGTTACTTGAAATATGAGTTGTGGAAAACTTTTTACTTATGTTTTATCGTGTTTAGATGTCTGTGAAGAGTACACGAAAAAAACACAGATTTTTAAAAGTAATATTTCAAGTGACTACAATAACTGCGGTCTTATGACCCTGGTTCTGGGTTCTCTGCATCATGCATCATGGTTCGCGACAAGTCAATCGTCATCCTGAGGATGCGTCGTTGAGAGGTGAAACACGTCGATTTCGTACAGGGTTTTTTATAACTCATTAGGAATAGTTAAGCGGAATAGGTTACTAAATATATCTACGTCTATTGTCTATGACCCCATAAAAATATCATCAAATGAATTTCTTTTTTGTTTTATCATTTTCGTTTCGATATCCATCGCATTTGGGGAGTTTAGCTAGCTAATTTAATTTAACCCTGTATTTACTATGCCTTCTTTGAAATGGTTTTTTTTTTCATTTGTTTTTATTGTTTGTCAACATCCCAATTTTTTTTGTTATTTATAAGAGCAGTATTAATTAGCGGTTTTAGTGGCTTGTGGTGCAGGTAAACCCGAAGATCTGTATCAACCTCTTGAGTTGCGGAAACCGCAACCGGACTGCTACGCGTAAGCGGATTTACTCATTACATAGAATAAACGCTTTTTTTTTTAAATAGACAATTATAGCTTCAGTTTTCCTCAGCTTTATTTTTATATCTAGCATAATATTATTTTGTTCGAGTATATTCTTCCTGAACTTTATTTCACAGAATGCTCAAGAAGGCCATCAAGCGAAGAACAGCTGAAGACGAACGCAACAACAGGCCATCGTTTCGCTGCAAATTTTGTACACTGCGTGAGTGGACGCGAAGAGTTCGCCGAAAATTAATCAAGGACTTACTTAGAATAATAAGATTATTACTTACTACTATTTATTATGCTAAGTAGCGTAAGCGAATATGATTCTTATTTATGAGCTATGAACACGCGAATTTTATAATATTCTATTCTAAAAAAGGTTTAGATCACAAAATTTATATTCAACGGGTTTCGATGAATTTGGCACGTAGGTAGATCGTGACCTGGGATACTTTTTATCTCGATAGTACGTTCCCGTAGAATATTTTTCGGCGTCTAGACGGGTGAAGCCGCAGCCATAAGCTAGTAAATCATCATTTATCTAACACAGGTTAACGCCAAACTGGTTAAATCAATAAAATTAATATGAACGATTTTTTTATGTTGCAGGGTTTGCAACGGCGCCAAAATTAGCACGACATGTCCGAACTCATAATGATGAGCGGTCGTTCCCCTGCAAGTACTGCAGTAAAAGCTTTGTCAAGTCTCACCACTACGCAAGGTAACAATCCTTTGGCTTGACTTTCTTGTTCTTGAAAATAGATTAGTGATACAATTTATTGCGTCTCACGAGTGCGCGTCGATCATTGTAATATATACCCAATGGCAATGGAAATAAAAGACACAAGACGCATTCGTGATTCGCCACAACTTTCTCATATATTTTTTTTTATTATAAATAACGCTTCTTTCTAAAATACTGGATGTCTTTTGCATACACTATAGACATCTTCGTCTAAAACACCGCGAAACCATACGTACTTGCCGAGGCCCGTTCGGCGAAAGCGACCAATACCGCTGCGAGCAATGTGAGGACAGTTTCGCGACGCAAGACGAGCTCATCTACCACTCCGCTATACACGCCACGCAGAATCTCACGTGCCCACTATGTCAGGAAAAGTTCGAAGATGTCGACGGAGTCACGTCGCATATTAAATCCCACGTAAATGGTATGAAGCTTATGTTTGTTTTGCTGAAAGAACATTAATAGCTTCACCTCAAATAAATCTAACGTGTTTATATTGCTACAGCTTTTTCCACTGGTTCCATCCAGACGTAAATATAATATTGCATCATTATTTTTGTTCAAATAAACCAGTTGAGTGCTGAACAGCACGTTTCTTGCTGCCTTGGTAGTGGGGACTTGCAATTTTCAAACCTGGTGTGTCATGCTCCATTGTATTTGAATTTGTGTAATTAGACGTTTTCGAAACGAAAATACAGGGTGGCCTATTCTTTGACAATCTGGCCAAAAAATGGGCTGCTCGTAAATTAATTAATACTCGACCCGCCTGTTATTATTTGAAGGGAGAGGCAGCGATATACTGTTTTTCGTTTTAGGTAAGCATACCTAGCAGTGGGGAAAATCTATTGAGCCTTTTTAAGCATGACAGTATTATACGTTATTGATTCATCCCCATAGGTACTGAATTCATGTGTGAATTATGCGAGCTGGTGTTCACGTCGAAGGAGAAACTGGACTTGCACCTCAGAGTCGTGCATGTTGACGAAATACACAGTGTACCGGTAAGAGTAACTCATTAATTAATTTATTATCACTATGTGAATTTCCTGCAGTGGTTTTTGGCTATCAGCGTCAACACTCCGAGAGAATCTGTCGACACCAAGCTGAAGGTGTAATTATAGTAATCGGTAAAACTTACCGATTACTATAATTACACCTCCACAAGTGTTTATCTATATAAAATTTTGTAATTGGAACAATTTCTAATAAGGTAGCCATCTAGATCATGTTATCATACTCCGGTCCTTATCCCAATTTAATTTGGATGTGGAACAATCTGTTGCAGAGTCTACTCCAGGATGAGTCATCCACTGAGATGGACGTCGACGAGGATGAAGAGGATTCTACAATCAATGGTGAGCTGAGCAATATAAAAATGTGTAAAGTGTATTTTTCTGTACTTGTCTTTTTGGTAAACAAATATGACGTGTATGAGATTTTGAGAAAATGCATGTGTCTTACTTAAACACATACATTTTTTCCTCACATCTATAGTATTTGGGGCAGCTTGTATCTGCCAAAAATTTGATTTGCTATTGATGCGAAAACTCTTGCTTTTCATGCCTTGTTAACCAAATATAACGAAGAAAAAAATTCTATGTAATTATAAATATCTAAGTTGCACAAATATAATATTATTATGTAGTATACTGATTATAACATTTGTTCATTGTTTTCAGTAAAAGAATTGGACGACCATATGGTTGTGGAAATTAAGAAGACTAGTGATTATTTGGTAATTAATTTTGTCAACAAGTATTTCATAAATTTTTATCATTCCCAAAATAACATTAATATCGATGCTTTTTTCACACAGATACCCAATATTAAAGAGGACGACGATGAAAAGCTGGAAACTACAAATTCTGAAGGTAAATCGGGATCTGTTTTACAGTGTCATAAGGAATTCTGTATAACTAATACATTTTTCTCTAAATTTATCTGCATACCAAACCATTTGTTTATTTCTCTAGAGCTATATAGATACGGTTGTTACTTTCTAGGCCGATTTTAGAGAGATCCATCGAATGTTTTTAATATTTTACTTTAATCAATGAAACAATATCTTTAGAGAGCGACTCGGAGATGCTACCGGATCTTGCGACCGCGATGGAATTGGCCAGCAAAAATCATGAGGTAGCTGAAATTTCAATAGCCACAATTGGTGGTGCGACCATCACCAAGACAGTGACCACGCCTAAGAAAGATGACAAGGGTGACAATCAGGTAAAGTTACTAAACGTAAACTAAGCTAACTATTATTTATACATAAATAATTATGAACCATACGGTCAGAACATTGCAAGCTAACCTTATTATTACCCTCATAGTCGTGTGATGTGCGTTTATACCTATATAGTTTGATGTGCTCAAGTACGTTATCAATAATAAAACTATTCACTATAAAAACTAAAGCTTCCGATCACACGCTTATCTCGAAAAGGACTAGATAAAAAGTCATACATTTTATATTCAACAACAACATAAATCAGCATGCACATGATAGTGAAAAGTTATTTAATTTACTATGTTTGTAAAAAAATTGTATAGAAGATAAAACTAAAACATTAGAATGACAAGAATGTGTAAGCATGGTCAAATATGACCCATTTCCAGACATCAAGGCGTTGGTTATTCCAAGCGTCCATCATAATACTTTACTCTTTGGAAAAAGAAATAAAGGTTTTTTGTATCACAGACTGCAAGCATCCTTCGAAAAGCTGAAGAAGTCAAGAAAAAGGTTATTTCTCAAGTGGCATCAGAACCAAGTTAGTAGTTGGGTCTAATAAATCACATCATTGAAGACACTCACTAGAATGAAAGAACTAACATAATATTTTTTTATAGAAATACACAATTTCGCAGTTGCTGAGAAGAAAACCAATAATAAGACAGAGAATAACTCGGCTGGTACCAGCGATAAGTCTCTGCGAATGTTAGAAAAAGATCTCCAAGAACTGAAAAGGGTAAATATTGACACTTTATAGCTTATTGGCCTATCGAGATACTAGTCAATAAAACATAATACATGGACATAAAATTCATTTCAGACACATCCACGCAATGAAGCCGCCAAAACTCCAGCAAAACCTTTAGAGACTTTAAGAAGTAGACGAGCACAGATACATACTTCCACACCTAAACCGAGGTAAGCCATAGAGAATGAAACCGAACATTATCAAAAGAAAATGAAAGAAAAATCTATTACATAATATTATGCTATGTATTTAACTGATCCAAAACTATTTTATACCTTATTTTCAGAACTCCAACAGATGATAGAAAAATGCAAATAATATCTAAGTCACCAGTTCCCGAAAAGAAGTTACTGGAGCGTCGCGTTGTCACCAAAGAGAATAAGGAACCCAAAGAAAGCAAGGATGCGAAAGCCAGTAATGGTAACGCTAAGGAAGAAAGAGAAAAACTAGCAAAGGAAACTAAGGAAAAGGAAGCGAAAGAAAAAGAAGTCAAGGAGAAAGAAGCGAAGGAAAGTAAAGACAAAGATCTTAAACAAAAGGAGGTGAAAGATAAAGAAACACCCAAGGTACGTGACCTGATATTATCATTTATATAGAAAAACATTGGTTCAGTGTTTAAAGTTCGTCAGACGCATCCTGGGCGGTCGCACTACGAACCTGAAGCCATTTTTTTTTTACCTCTCCATGATTCTTTTTTCTCGTGACACGGAAAAAGTGACTTGTGAAGTGACGAAGTGCTTTGTTGCCAACTAACCTGCAATATTTTCTAATTTACTCTATTTTCTTACAGAGCATCGTCAAAAATGGAAGCGACAAGAGCAATTCTGAAGAGGGTATTCGCCGATCGACTAGACCTTCCAAAATTAAGGATTACGCGAAGATGATACGGGACAGGTAATATACATAACTCTAGATATCACAGAAAAAATACTTAGCAGACACTGCAGTGTGCTACAGTGAGATAAATATACGATAACTAGACCCCTAAAGAGTAAAAGGCGCAGTGGTTACCAGCAACATAACAATTTCGTCGTTCTGTCTACATTACAACGTTATTTTTAATTACAGGTCCCAGGATTCTGATGAAGAAAATGACGATTCAGACGACGGTGATGATGAAGAATATAAAGAGGTTGAGAAGACTATTGAGGTGAGAGAAAATATCGTTTATGGTTTCATGGTAATTTTGTGGTGCTGACGGTATAGTATTATTTAAACGTGATGGTAGCAGAACGGAACAAAATTAAACAACTAATATGACATATGATAGCTTGATTAGATACTATGATTAACTTTAAAGCTAGAGGGGAAACTTGAAAGTCCTTTATTTTGATCAACTTGCGTTTTCGAAATGTTTCAGCCCAAACCCAGACCACGCAGAGCCAGCACGAAGACTCCTGCGCCGAAATCAACACCGTCGCCTGCCACGCCCGCTCCCAGGAAACGAGGCCGACCGCGCAAGGACGCTGTGTTAGTACTACTTATCTATATATCCATTCAAACTTACATTCCTCGGAAATATATCGTGAGAAAACCGGTTTGGCCTTCTAGTTCTCTAAATGTTCTGCCTATAATATGCAGTGTTTGGCTACCATGACTGTACCACGAATACGGTTTACGACAAAAAACTTAGAAAGACAAAACTTGTGCTGGTAGAGTTCTATATAAGACTGTCGCTGAAAACCAGCGCTGGGACTCTGTCTCGCATAGGGTCGCAGCATTATGCTGATCGATGGCCGTTTTGCGTGGATGTGACGCATATTTTCTCCCAAATTGTTTTCTTACCTTGCGTCATGTGTACCGCAAATAAACGTATTTTCTTTCTATAAATTAAAACTGCACGCTCCTCCACAAAATTTTCTATACAATAATTTGAAATGCAACAAGCAGTAAGGACACAAGGGAATTTAAAATTAGACTATCTCTAGATTTGTGAGAATCATGACTTACGAAGTAGGCATTTTCTTCCGTGCCTAAAATCCTAAACAAAACCTCGCAGTCGCATGTTTTTATTTAAATCCGGTGTGTGCTTCATACAATGTTAATCATTTTTACTAACTTCGATAGCGTCGCCAAAGTCCGAAGAGAAGAAATTGAAGATGATGACGATGATGGCTCTGAGAGTGAAATGGAAAAACCTAAGGCTGCTGCTGCAGTGGAGAAAGAGCGAGACATCAAGAACACATCAGAAACATCGGTAAGCAACACGTATCCCATTATAAATGACACTGGATTCAATGGCACGAGTTTACAAAGTATCATGTAGTTAGTGATGTTCAAATATCGATATTTATTTAGGATTTTAGTATCAATATCAATGATCCACTACTGGGATAGGAAAGAACATCCATTTTCGTATGTTGATGAAAATCAAATAATCTAACTTACCTTCTAATAACGTAACGAGGAGCTCGTGTCTAAGTAATAACAGCCGCACGGGTCGATCCATCACGTCACATCACACATCATCATTCATTCATCACATCTACTCTTGCCGGGGTTGGTCCGTGGATAGGTGACCATCTTTACCTAACGAGACTCCTCCGTGTCTCGGAAAACACGTTAAGCCGTTGGTCCCGGCTGTCATTCGTGGATCTTTGACAGTCGTTACGGGTCGTCAGAACCCCGAAAGTCTGACAACCAGTCTTACCAAGGGGTATCGTATTACCCAGTTACTGGGTTGTGGAGGTCAGATAAGCAGTCGCTCCATGTAAATTACTGGTATTCAGCTGCCATCTAGACTGGAAGCAGACCCCAACATAGTTGGGAAAAGGCTAGGCAGATTGATTGACCTTCTAATAACAAAGTTATCAAACAAAATAAATGTTTCAGGAGGGCAACAAGTCAGTAGCTGAAGTGAAGCCACAAAGCACATTGATGTCGCCCACGGGACAAACGTTGAAGAAGGTAAGCATACATATTTATACTTACATTTAACGTTAATTTTTCAAAATCGCTGACTATTTAGCTTGTAACCTAGGGTTTTATTGCTCAATATTCCTACACTATTAACATATCACCTCTAACAGCTCTGCTACCTGTTTTGGTATTTAATAAAAACAATAAATTTAATATTTACAGATTCCAATGAAATCCCTACCTCCTGGAGTGAAAGCAATGCCTCTACCAGTAAATGCGAGGAGTAAGTAAAAATATCAGTATTAACTTACGGAAATATATGATAACAAAATATTTTATAAACGTTTGTTTGTTTCATTCTACAGCTATGACTAGTGAAGTATGTGAGATGCAAATCGGCAAGAAGGTGGTTAAAGTACAGAAGATTGTAATGACTAAAGCAGAAGTTGAGGCTATGGCTAAAAAAGGATTGGTGGAAATGAAGGTAAATAAATCTAAACTTTCTTTTAATTATGCTAGTGTAAACCTAGGTAGAGAAAAGAGCGACCAGCGCAAAAACAAGCAGACAAACAGGCACAATCACATATTATCCAACCTGTTCTGTTTGTTTTTCAGCTTTACAAAGATTATGTGTGTTTAACTGTTTTTTTTTTCGTTTCCAGGATGGTACCATGGTACTGAAACAGGGCATCAAGATTCCGACATCAGATGCGTCAGTACTCAAAACCAATCTAGTCGGTGAAGGTACGTATCAAACATTGACATTTTTATTTCATTCACCACCGTGCCACCGACACGCCTATTCTGTTGAGCGTCAGATCAATTCCGCGACTGGTAGGTCCTTTCCGATATGGAAAGGGTCTACCAGCCGCACGTGGAAGGGATTTGAAGATCCGTGGGATACTTAGGCTGCATTCCGAGTTACAATGTAATCGATTTGAGCGTGCTAACGCCCGTACCGAATAAGCGTGAACGCGATAACGATGTATCGTGAATCGTCATAGATGACGTCATGACATGCGCCATCTTGCGATAACGCCGACCATGCCTTTTACTAATATCACAGTGAGCGCTGTCAAAAATGACAGTTGTGCTGTTTTGTTTTGAGTCGCATCTTAGCTTTAGACTAACGTGACATTTTCGAAATTGTGCTTCTGGCTACCGTGGCCACCTAACCAACGAAGAAGAAGAAATTTGTAGTTTAAACACAAAGAAATATGTTATGCAAGTTTTTATGTTGAGCGAGCACCGTGAGAGCGTTCACGAGCGTTCCGAATTGTTGACAGCCCTCAGCTGTCATAATCTAAATCGTAATGCCAATTATTGATGTCAGCGCTGTGAGCGATTACGTTCTAATTCGGAAAGCGGCCTTACTGTACCGCCATTGTTTTTTTTTTTAAATGGCGGCTACTTTTGAAACCTTTAAAAAAGTTTATATGGATGTCACGTGATCAACTTTAGTAAAGATTGCGACAAATTGTGAACTGGTATCCAACTTGTTAGCGACGTAATGCACCTTGCGCTAATACTAAATAGCCTGCCTAGCTGCGAGCAACTTGGAAGTAGCGCTCGCCGGCCGCTGCCGCGGTTGGTCACAGTTCTAACCTAACCTAACCCATTTCAGCCAGTTCACATTATTGTTCTTTCTTTTTTTTTCTGTTTTATTAAATTATATCTTTAAAAGTTTTGTCAGGCGTAAGTGATGTACTATAGTTTGGAACCAGGACGCGCGCGTCCACGTTACAAACTATGCAAGAGCAGTACGCAAAATTCGTGTATACAATGTAATCACTAATCACAGATTTAAAAATAGCATTACAATGTATACGCGAGCAATTTTCTATAGCTACGTATATATTAGAAATACGCTTCCAGGCTCCATATAAAAATCTTCATTCCCCTTTACGACCCGTCAGAAGCCGACTCGTATCGTGCTTTGTAGACAATCAGCAACTCATTGCTAATATTGTAGACGTGCTCGGTACTTCTCAAGGATACGTACGTGGCCCCAACAATCACGACGTTCAAAGCGTTTATTAAGTTTTGCTATAACAAAAAACTCTAGCTCTTTCAATAGTAATCCTTTAACAATATTTTTCTTCACAGATAAAGAATCTCCTAGTAAAAAGGTAGCAGCACCGTCGCGATGCGACTTTGGCGATGACGCGTAAAGTGCATAAATAAGCAAAGAAATATTGTTTTCGATTATCCCTCATTTATCATAGAAAGACACGTGGATGTCATTTTTATAAATACATAGTTATTAAGCTAGTGTTAAACACCCCTGTATTTTTATTAAGTAATTTCTCATAGATAGTATGTAAACTGTTTATGCTATTAAATAATTTTCGATGTAATGAATCTGTTCTACTAGCCAGTTTTTTTCTTCCATTATTATCTAAATATTTACATAATAATTGTATTTTGCTTTTTTTCTAAGACAATCACCGTATGTTTATTCTAATTGTAAGGTTTATGAGACATGATTTAAATGAATTTTTGAAGTTCAATTACACATTGCGTTAAGTGTAAAAACAATACAATATAGTTGCAAATATAACACAGTTTTTTTTTTGTCGCCTTATGTTAAAACTAAGCATGTAAATAAGCGGCTATGTAATATTGTTTCTCACAATATAAAAAATATATGAGCCTGTGCTGTCCCACTGCAGCTGCAGGGTGAAGGCCTCCGTTTTTCCACTCGACTCGATCTAAAATAGAATACCTACATACTAAAACCGATGTGGGGGAAAAAGTTCCCACGCTGATAGTTTATGCTATATGATAAGTCATGTTTGTCAAATGGCAGATCGCCTAGCCAAATTAACATCGGAATGGGTACAATAGAAACTTCGATGTAGTGGAAGGCTCAAGACTGGACCACAAATGCCGTGAGAAGTGGAAATAATGGAGAGGGGCCTGTAATAATGACAACAGTGGCCCGGAGTCTGGGTTTGTGCCCGGTTGATCGTAAAAGACCATGGGACTTATACATAACTGGCGAAATATGGGTGTACTGTAGACCGTACTCCTCTGCCTTCGGGGAATACAGGCGTGGCGATGTGTTAAGACAACACATTCATAGTAAAAGTTGGTTTCATTCACCTATGCAAAAGAAAAACGAGATCAGACGTCCATTTTAGTTAGTTTAGTTCACCTTTCCCCCGTATGCCAAGTAACGCTGGGTACGCTGAAAGGTCAAATTAGTTTACGCTACTCAACAATAGATGGCGTTTTCTTATAAGAAAATTATTTGAAATAGATGTCGCTAGTGTTCACTATTTGCCGCCCTTTTCACAAGAAAGCGGAGGCGGCTGGTTCAAAACATTTATTCAAACGAGATCAAAAACGCGCGACAGTCGGTTGCGGCAGACGACATCGTACCGAAATACGGATTACACTTTAGTTTTAACACTTATCCAGAATAATTATTTTGAAATTAAATTAGATAATTGTGGTGGAATTGCGTTGTTTAGTAATAAAACTTCGAGAGTTTGGAGCTGCGAAAACTTTGAAAGGACTTTCTTTTGTCTAAACTATGTAAGTCTATTTTTAATGCATTATTATTAATAAAATAAGTTCGTATAAATTTAAATTAAAAGACAAATTACCAATACTTAGTTAAAGTAAAGACAATAGGTTGGTATTACTAGATAGGTACTTACTATAAAATAGTAATGACAAATCACGATTTAGTATGTTTTTCCTACATATCATAAGAAATATTGCTTCATAACATAATATCTATACGGACAACACTAGGTTTACCTGCAGTCTATATACAGAAAGTGGGCAACGGTGCAAATAGCTATCAAATATTTCGCTGTTTTGATTAATTTGGCAATGTTACTGTATAGAAATAAGAAATATGGCAAACTAGTGAAATTAAATATTGATTATGAAATGCAATAATTAATATCGTAACACCGAATATTTAGTTTTAGATGTAAAAAAGTTATTTGAAAACTTTCCAAAAGCCTTTTATACACCAAAAACGATTAAGTACAACATTAAGTACAGTTTTAAAATTGCAATTCATTATTAATATTCTAGTTCACTTATTAGCCATATTTCTTATTTCCAGTAATATTGCCAAATTAATCAAAACAGATAAATATTTGACAGCTATTTGCGACGTTGCCAACTTGTAGGATGAACGCTATTAATCGCAAGAATTTTTTTAAATAAAAAAAAACAACTTCGATCGGTGTGTGTGTGTGATAAATACAAGTGAGTGTAGAGGATTATAAGAAGATTTATAAGGACTTGCCTATTAATTTACTTAACTATCAAGTCCTCTGTTAAAATACTTACTAACTTTTGGAAATATTATCGTTTGATTTTGGTTCCAAGCTAATTTAGTTTAGGTAGGTACGTAAACTTCATGATTTTCACAATTGATAAATTGGATAAGATAAGATATAACCGCTACGTTAGTCTTGTTGTCGGCTGAGTTTACTAACAGTCCCTATTTAGGTACCTACTTTATAATCTTGTTCTTGAAGAAAAAGATTATAAAGTACCTAAATATATAGTTAATTAGTTTAGGCGGCATTTAAATAAAAATTGAACATATCTAAATAATCCAAAAGCAATTTTTTTTCACAATTTCCCTACTTATTATCAAAATTGAAGGTTTATAAAACAGTAGATTCCTATTTCCAATTTGAAACAAGGGAGACCAAACAGCTACGTCCTATAGGTAGGTATAGGTATCCTCACGAGAAAGCTATCGGTTTGTTAATTGCTACAATCGATTTATTTTATTATTATTTTCGATTATTCGGTAAATCGATCGAGAGACTAAAGGATTCCTTTAGTCTTTCTAGTACAGACAACAACGGAACTGCACATTTTATAACTTTATGCAAACAAATCGCGTTTCCGTAGTCAGTTAGGGGCCCTCGCCGGTTTACTGCCGCACGACAGAGTAAAGACATACTAAAGGATAAAAAGAATATGGAGATACAATAATATTGGAATAATAAAAACTCCTGGTACTATCGATTTTAGTATGTTTTCATGCGCCCTGAAGCAATGAGTAAGTTTTACGGGCAACCGAGTAAAGATATGTCGATAGTACCTGAATCCAAACCATATTAGCTATTTGATAGTAATTTGGCTAAACCCATTGATATAATCAAAAACCCAATGGCTAAACCCCATATATTGGGTGACATTTCTTTCACTGCCTTTCGACAGGCAGCGTCAGTATTTATGAGTGAGAAACTATTTAGAAACTTATAGGCTCAGCTCAGAGGCAGTGTCCGCCTATGTAGGTACAGTCAGCTGCAGAGAAATATCTGCAGAGAGATTTCTCTGCAACTGACTGTACAATTTTGTGATCACAAATAACCGGCCAGCCAGAATATCTTCATAAAATCGTAGTTCAAAGCGGTGCCAAGAAGGAAACTCGTATCCGGTAATTAACATAAAGCGCTATGTATCACGGCAACCAAGAATGAATTGCAAAATTTGCCCTATCTTTGTCATTCCATCTTAATCCGGCCATGTATACATTATTAGACTCGCTTCACACGCCGATAAACTGCAAATCTTATGACGTAACTATGAAAAATCAGTTCAGGCATGAAATATTTGCCACCGGTTGACATTGAGACATGAAAATCGTGAGGTAATTGACAATAAAATATACAATGTCAACAGTCGGCAGTTATCACAGCGGTGCCACGTTCAGTTGGCCCAAACTTGCTAAACGATTAGACATGCCGAGTAGCAGGAAGTTGAACGCGCTTGTCCCTAGTTGACATTGGTGCCGATTCTCTTGTCACAAATGCCTCTAAACTAGACTAAAAATCACTAATATTAAGTTTAATCCTGTCAAACGACGATTTCCCATTCTGAAAAAGACTAAAGTGACACAATTAAACTATATTTTAGTTTGACAGCACTAAAATAGTACTGAGTTTTTAGTTTAGTGAAAATGGCAATTTTGCTATTCTGAATATGACATTTTTCACCTAAAATTTTGATTGTAAAATACGAAACCAGACTAATTCTGACCATTTTTAATCGCGATTAAAAAGGTGTGGGGTAAAATAAGTTGTCATGAACTAAAATTCACACCAACATCTCGACTTCACGTGCAAAAACAGTACCTACTGTATTTATTTTTTCTTTTGCTTATATCTCGAAAATGGTGCGTCCTATCGCAAAAATAATGAAAATTTAGACCCCCTTTATGGAACTCTTAAACCCCTAAACCTGAACATGTAGGTAATATTTTTTCATGTTTTCCATACAAAAAGTGAAAAATTCCATATAAAACACGTCGAGGCGGCACCCCCTGCGCGCCTCCGGCTCTAAAAAAAAAAACTCTAAAAATCACGGGTGAGGGCAAACCACGGGTACCACGTGGTTTCGCGATTGTCAAATTATATTTTAGTTGTGTCAAAATTATTTTTTAGTTTAGAGAATTTTATTTACAGAATAGCTCTAAGATTCTCATAGCCTAAAGTAAGGAATTTTAGAGATAGTTTAGTTAGTTTAGTTCGTTGTACAAGAGAATCGGCACCATTGTGTTGTTACGTATCATGTTGCAAGTAAAACTTGTCTATAATTTAAATAGAGCAGTTACTGACGCCGTCATCGCGTCAGTATGAAACTACACATAACTTAATAAAGTAACGCCTGTTTTCCCCGAAAGGTTAGGCAGAGATATACCTATATAAATATACTTATGACTACGGTATACCCATATTTCGTCAGTAATGTTTAAGTCCCATTGTAATAAGGGACGAGCCTATTGCCATCAACCGCGCAAAACTCTGATCCACTGAGAAACTAGATCTTCGGAGATGTTGGAAAGACTCCGGAGAACTTTTTTTCAATAGAGCGAAACATCAATGGATCGAAAACATAGTAAGTACTGAAACAGAAAATTTTCCACTTTAGCCTGGTCACACAACAATAAAAAAGTGCAATGACAACGTCGATGGCACGGTCCATTTGGGGCTTTTCCAGCTCTCATGATTCTTGACTCTCATTCATTGTGAATAACGAAACCGATAAAAAACATTTTTTTCTGGGTTTCGTCATACACGAATTAATTATACCTACCCCCTATAATCAACATTACACATTCGAACACTGGTTTTTCCTGCGATATTATTCCAAAACGTTGATAGATACCTACCTACTAATATTTAAACCTAGGCCAAATAAGAAGGTTGAAGTTGTAAAAACAATAGATCTGACAATTAACTAGGTAGGTAATTTTGTTAGTCTTGGTGGTCGTTTATATTGAATTATTATAATATTCTTAGAAACTTTTAAAATAATTAGCCAGTAGTTAGGTAGGTCCATGCGTACATAGCAGAAATAAAATTTTATTTCTTATTTTCATTAAATAGCCAGTACCTACATTACATAACCACACACAACAATTATTTTTTTTCGCTAGATCCTCTGGAGTTACACCTCATAGAAAATATTTTACAATATTCAAGCAATTCTAAAGTCCATTTTTAATTATTTCGTAGAACTTTAAGAAGGTACCTACTATTGCCATTTTCCCATTTAACTGTCGGTCATTAACGTTATAAGTATGCCTCTACTCACCGGCTTCCCGTAAAATAATATTTACCCAAGTCTTGTTAATAATTGAATGTTCCTGTTAACCTACAACAGAAAACTATAAATCCGACTGTTTGCATTGCACCCACAAGCGACCTCGTAGCTCGTAGCACCTATACAAGCTCGTATTTCGTAGAGCCGCCAGGGAACAGGGGGCCTACAACCACCTCTAAAGCAGTATTATTTTAATATTACTTTAGTGTGGGAAAGAGATAAAGCTCCACAGGATGTATAGCTCCATCTCTATCCCCTACTGAAGTAAGATTAAAATAATACTGCTTATTAGGTGGTGGTAGGCCCCCAAGCTGAGTTTAGTATGCAATATAATCTGAAAACTTTTAAACTAGATTGTCACCAACTAGATTTGTATATATTCATTTATTCATAGTGGTGATAAATATGTTTTTCAGGATGCAATTAATAAGAAGCCTTTTATAAACTAAATATTATTCTAAAGAAATAGCTATAAGTTATCTTGACATTTTAATTATGTCACATGAATAAACAAAGCATCAAATCGGCTAAACATATGTTACGAACGATGACCATATGTGTGATTCTAGTCGTTTAGCTGATGGTGACAGCTACTGGATGCTGATTGGCCGTGGCACGTATAACTACTTCTCATTTGACAACTGTGACGAACAGCGTGCAAAACGACTGAATTCGTCAACGACGTTTGCGACCACCGTGGATAATCTTGCTTTTCAAATGGATCACGCCTCTGTCACTTCTGCGGCTTCATTCATTATAGTAATGTGTAAATGAGTATTATTTCTACCATAACATTACTTTAACACCAGTTGGAATGTTAAGGCTTTTAAACGAATTATCATGGCTAACTTCATACGGGCTAGTTCAATAGTTTGCATTTACATAGGCTGTAAAATATTGCAGCACTTTCTAATGATATGCTTTTGTTACTGTTATTGCCGATGGTACGTAACTAGCGAAATGTGAGTACATTTCGGTACACCTCTGCCTTACCCTTCAGGGGTTCCTGGCGTGACATTATCCAGAAACCCATCGTATTTCCTAAAAACCTTGAGTTTGGTGTTATTTTACTACCAATGGTTTGGGTTTTAAGCAAAAATAATCGCTTCAATATTCAGCTCATTAAATGATAAAGTACTACAAAAAGTGCAACCTCATTCCAAGGATCTGTATCCTAATTGCGTCATACACGATCAATCAGAATCTGAATCGTTTTGAAACAGATTGCTAATCCATTGCTTCATGAGTTGGAAAAATAATCTGCTCAACAACGTAAATAACGCAATGGATGTTGTTGAGCTGTCAAAATGAAACAGATTAGTCGTAATCGTTTACGAAAATGTGTTATGTAATTAGATAGCAGGGGTTACCAATTTTTTTACTAGCTTAGATACTATAAATTGATTTAGGTAGTTGATAAGTAGCTTTATCTATGCGAGTGATATGTTTACCTAATAGCGTGGACGGTGTCCATCATCTGGTGTGTTTCTGTTCAACACTCGACCGAAACGAGTGACAGCTGTTACCCATACAAATATTTGCCGGAGTTTATCTTTCAGCTTGTAAAGATTACCAGCCTTACTAATAAACTTTTACGCACGGCGTATACCAAGCTTATAACATCAACGTTACCAATAAACGATATTTGACGTTTCAGTTGTGTACATCTGGTGTAACAGACGTCTTTAAACAATGAGATTTTGTACAACCGTTATTCAGCCCTCGGACCTTGTATAGCGATTGTATAACCTAAAATATCTAGTTGCCTTTGTCGTATTGAGTTTTAAAACCATGGATTTTTTACAATATTTCAATATTTTTGATGAAATTGGCAATGAAGAACCACCAAGAAAAAGAAAATGTTACAAAAATCGTTAAGATCCTTTCTGTTAGCAAGAAAATAAGTTTCGGTTAAAACATAAGTTCAGCAAAGAATATGCAAGAATTTTTTTTTATTAGTTAAATATCATTCGTTTCAGCCATTCAATATTGTAGAAAAAAAAATATCTCCATTATTATATAATTTAAATCGTACTGAATTTGACTTTGAGATAATTTGACGTTCAAGATTGACAATAACAGCTTTTACGGTTGCGTTCTTAACCTAATACATGCTTCATTAGTGAATTAACAATAAATATATTTTTTTATCCGTAAAATAACGCAAAATCAGTAGTATTGGAAATAAAATTAACGTAATTATTTAAATTTACATTTTTCAAACATATAAGTACAAAATTATAAATGTTTTCCCAAATAAAATAATGTCCTTGATATTATGCAGTACCAATTTCAGAACGCACCTTCTAATGTTGCCAGTGGTTTCTGTCATAAGCAATGGGTAACTACTCATTGTTTAAATACTGATTATTAGTAAGGGTAGTGTGTAACGCCTATTCACAGCTTAAACATTGTATAACAATACAACCGTTAAACAGATGTTTAACTTATTTTTATTAGTAAGGCTGTACGACTTTACGAGTTACGACACACTGTTTTTTCAATCGGGTTGCAGCCATACCGCCTCATTCATCATTTTGACGTAATAGGTTACCTACTACTCGTAAATTTTTACTCATTGGATTAACGTCACTTTAATATATTAGGTGTAGTAAAGTAAAAAGTAAATTAGCTATGCAAATTAATGCGGTTCTTTGCGAAGGCGGGTTGCCGGCAGGCAAAGTATATTATGGGGAAATGCGGACCGGATATCCGACTGTGTACCTATATGCTTATATATAAATTACGGGGTACTGAAATGCCTATTATATTTGTCACCTTGAACTTGCGAAATAAAAATAACAATGCACAGTTTTTTATTCTAGCAATGCCGTAGCACTGGAAGTTATGAAAAGAGGCTTTGTTTTTTTCAGTGGTGGTTCGTGGAATGTCAATTTGTGGAGCGAGTTGTTGAACTACCCGCTAGTTCAATAACTTCAATAACTGAAATATGTCCTTCTATATCAACAGTCAGAACTTGCCTTATCTTCGGGCAACTTTGGCATTAATATTTACTTAGAAGTTGTCGAGATTAGCTGATAGAGGAGATAATTGGATTAATTGAACTATTGTTTCGAGGACTTTATTTATTTTATTACTGAAACAATAACAGTTGTGTCCCATTGTTCAAGAAATTCTCATCCACTGGACAATAAAAGCCTTTTTTTTTTTTTTTTTATGTAAGTCTTGCACGGACAGTTTCTGAAGGGCAAATCAACACTGATATTACATACATAATTAACAGACTGTCGAACTTACGACATCTAAGGGCTTATCTCACGAATGAAACTGGCGCGCTCAGCACATCTAAACCGCGTTCAAGAGCTGTCAGTGTCATCATTGTTGTGGAATATTGACACTGACAACTTTTGAACGCGGTTTAGGTGTGCTGATCGAGTTCAGTTTCATTGGTGAAATTCGCCGTAAATAGGTAGGTAGGTACTGTAATTGGCAGACTGAACTATCAACACCCGTCCAAATCACTGACATGAATTTAGTTTAGACACGGTTTTCATAAGCCTTTAAAAAAAACTGTTGTACAATTAAATTTGCTCAATCCAAGAAAAAAGTTAATATTCTTTGTAATAGCCAGCTATAAACAGCTATAAATCAAAACGCATCATCAAGCAGATTATCGTTTGCAAAGTAATTAACTGCAACGATACCTACCTATTAATATACCTAACGTAGGACGTAGGTATGAATTCGTATCGTTTTTTCCGCTTAATTGAAACAATATGAAAGCTTTTCTAATCCATGACGACATACTCGTATCATTTGCAGTTCATCAAATAAATTAATCACTATATTTAAATATGTGAATTGCAAAGGTACTTATTTAATCTGCCATCAATGTTGTGATACAAATCTATGAGCCGGTTTATCTTTCTTTATGGCCAAATATTGATAAATTTGATAATAATACCATATTAGGCTTCGATCAATAGTGCATTATTGATCGAAGATATTAGGGATAATGCCTGGGCAAAAATTCTAATTAGTCCGTCAGTCAGATAATAAAAAAATATTAGACACGTATTTTTTGCTTTATTTATCATATTAATAAAAAAATACTTAGATAAAACGCATTTTAAATTGGGGAGTGGGAGTCGCTACGTCACAAGTAAGTATAAAATCTACATACTAGTGACGTCATGGCACATTTTAACTAAATGTATCACCGTTATCTGTAGATTACGTAAAAAAAGAGAGAAAAAGTGTCCAATATTTTTAAATAATCTCCATGACGGACTAAAAATAAATATCAGTCATCATCCCTATTGGATGAGTTTAATTAAAAGTTTTTATTAGAAAAAACGCCACTATTCTGCAATTAACTACACCTGATGTCGACGAGATTCTAAAATTAATTTATGACATAGCGTAGTAGCCATTCATTCAGGATGTGAAATAAATTAAGTATCAGACCACCAGTCATTGATACACAAAATGTTACACTTGATTGCTTAAGCGGTATTCGAGACTAGACCAGACTGGACTAATAATATGAGCAGTACTTCTAAAGCTAAGTAATTATTTCAAGGAAGCCAATTCTTGCCGCATTTGATTACAAACATTTTCTTTCATTCTGAAGTCGCTCTATGGTCTGTTCCAACTTCCAACCAATCGTCAGACGGATATGTTCCATAGGCCAGGCCGCCTTTCGTGCAACGACAAGCGTAAAAAGGTGATTCAGCATTAAACCTGGTTTACGAGCAAGTGTAATTGAAGCATAAAATACGTAATTGGCTATAAATTCTTAGTTAATTCTTCGGATTTATACTAACAGCGTAATCCAAAAACAGTATCACGCTCCAATTTTTTGCCTTTTCTATCTAGATATGATATTTTTATTTTTCCACTTCATTTTCCAGTTTTCCTTTAGATTATTTAACTCAGCGCAGCGTTGTAGGACAAAAGGACACACATTATTTGGTCGGAAAGCCCGTCGCTTCGGTTCAGCTACTCCGAACATTTCGTAGAACCTTGACATTGGGAACAGAACCAGTTTACCGCCGAGAGGTACAATCGACAGAACAAAAAATATGAGTTACGTAGCTAATGAGACTGAATCACACCGATAGCTTTTTTTGTGTACTGTAGTAATTGCACGTACACACCTACATAGTGTGAATATAAGTCGTACAAAATACGTGACGGACTCAAAATATTAACAACCAATTTGGGAATTCTATAAAACGATACGTCGACTTGAATTGCAGAGAAGGCGGAACCACTCACGATACTCGGGTCCATTTGAATTCCCACATAGGGACATTTGTGCATTGGAACATTAGCCAGTGGCCAGTAGGTACCTAAGTAGGTAGGTAGTAATAGTTTCACGTCTGTTTTTATTAATGAATTATGTGTTTGTGATAACATACACCCACGAATCTACGAGTAACATCACATAGAGTTATTTAAATTTTATTTGTTTACAATTTACTCGTACTATGCAACAGAATAATAAAAAAGAACTTTCCACAGTTGCCAAGTTCTTTGGAATACAATTTCACATGTTCAAACAATGTGCAGTTTAAACATTATGAGCGGCAAACTTTCAGACGAGATGATTTATGAAATAGCTCAACAAGAAATTTAGTGTGCTTGCTATGTTTGCACCTGAAACCTAATTAAAATTCTTAATTTTCATATAAATTTTTCGAAAAAGACAACAGTTTTGCTGTGCACATAAAACTAAGCTTGTTAAGCAGTGTAATGATAAAGTGTTACAGATACTGAACTGAAGGCAATTATTTACTTGGCCATCTTAAGATAACTCGCTTCTCACATATTTGTAATGTCCAATTGGCGTTATGTACTTTGACTCACTTTACAAATTGCTACTTCGTTTACTGCTGAAGAATGCGTATATGAATGTGTTTTTCAAGATATGAAAAATTACTGAAACGAATGAAAATATTAACGACGCACCATTAAAAAAAATGTTTTGCATGATATTTGGTGACTGTTGAAGTACCTACTACCACATCTAGGTCAATAGCAGATAATAATATATCGTATATGATTGTTTTATTTACTGCTAATGCCATACTTCAGGTACCTACTGAAAGGTGCTAGGTACTGGAAGCTGCTAGAACTTCAAAGTCTATTATATATACACACGTGTTATGGAACGAAAGGCTCGAGGCCTGAGGGCACTCTAATAAAAAGTCGAAATATTTCATTTCTTGTACAAAGGTTTTATAACAATCAGAGCGTGTCCGAATAAGAAAAAAGTTAATGGATATTGAACTTAGTAGCTCGATCGTCTGTCCTTCTCAAACTAGCGACGTCAAACAGAGACGTGATACTCCAAAAAGTTTTTTATTTCTAACAAAATTACTGAGTCATGGGGGCTTACGGAGCGTAACCCCATCGTTTTCCTTCTCAGTTCTCGGGATGCAATTATGGCCGGCCCGAAGCCACGACCATTATTATCTGAGAGAATCAAAAAACACGCGAGTATGTAGGAAGGTACCATAGATAATTGACTCTACCTCGCGGCAACCGAGTACACCAGTTACGTCCACACTCACATACCAAATTATGATTATCTAAATGTGCTGCACGTTAATACTTTTGTGAATGCTTTAATTATTTAATTGAATGTAATTATAAGTAAATTAGAACATCCTAAACATTTTATAATTTGTACCTCGCGTCAGTCTTAATAAGGTTCAAACATTCGCTCAAAATTTCAAATATAAAGTATGTACATCGCTTGCTGGCTTCGTGTACTCTGACGACATTCTCAGGTTTCTCAATATTTGTTTAACTTGATCTTCAAATAATTCGGCTGTATCGATTGGGTTAGACGGGATAAAAAGATCTTTATAACAGACCATTCGGTCAATTACGAATACTTCTACCTACCTACCTTTCAGTGCAGTGCAGGTATTCGTCATAATGTTGCAGACATTTGTATCTTATTACAGAAATCGACCAATAAATACATAATCTGATATCAAAATTCGGAAATTCTGAAAAAAAAATCGTCATAAAAACACAATACAATACGTGATTGATTACATTTTATTTACGTCGATGAAATACACTGATATTAAGGCTTGTGCAGACCAGCGCGACTTGTCGCGCGACGCGACACGAACGATAAAATTTCTAAGACAACTTCACAGTATATCAATAACCGGTGTCGCGTTGCGCGACAAGTCGCGCTGGTATGCACAAGCCTTTATGATATCTTAGGAACATTACCTACGTAGTATTTGGTAGGTACTTAACAACGCATTTAATAAAATTAACCGATAAGGTAACAATGTTAATAAAGTGCGTCCATATAATTATTGCGATATTTCTTGATCATTTATCAGTTTTGATAAAGATCGCAAAAAAGTATATCTAAGAAATGTTTTACAAACCGGTCACAGATTGGTACCTAAGTAGGTACTGTGAAAGAGGTACATCAATGAAACACTTCTTTGGAATTAAATGTTACTCATTAAGATTACATTGAAAAAAAAACTGTATTTTTTAACAGATATTTCATGTCACTACTACACTATCTGCGGCCAAACTCCAATGACCCCATAAAAAATCATCAAATTAACTTATTTTTTGTTTTATCATGTTTGTATAATTATCACATCTGCGGAGTTTTGCTAGCTAATTTACTTTGACCCTGCATGCTATATTCGCCTCTTAGCATACGCTTTTCGAAGCTAACTTTTAATCCTTTTTTCTGCCTTCTCAATTCGTATTAGCGTTTATCTCATAATTGTATGCCATTATCTTATAATTAATGGAAAAGGTTGCATGCCACTAACCATGCAGATCATAATCTCTACTGTACCTGCTACATTATGGCGCAATTTTTATTGTAGATCAGTTATGAACCTCTATGGTCTTCTTAACACTTTAGTGGGATGCGAATCCGTGTAGGTCGCAAAATATTATTACTACAGACCGAGGAAATGACACAATGAGGGTCATAATTCACTGTAGATTCTCTGCCATCTTGATTACAGATGTATGTAAGTAATTGTAGGTCATCAGGCTGATTCAGGCTGCCATATGAAGTCATTTTAAATATGTACTTACTTTTCGATTCCGACCTGGCTACGGATACAAGAAAGAAGGTCGATACCTTAAATAAGTGCCCTTAAACTTTTCTTAATAATAAAAAAATTGGTGGAGCAAACTTCTGGCTGTACAATTATTATAAAACTTGCGGTCAATATCGATACAAACAAATTAACATTAATGATTTAATGTCGCGATATTTCGGAAACTCAATCATACTGACGTTGAAATTATGGCTTGTAGCCATAATTTGTATGACATGAGAGTCTATTCATTAATTAACTTCGGACATTACCTTCCAAAGGTAAACTAATGTCAATAAGCAAGGTTCCTAGCGATGCATGAAGAATCAAATTACATACAAAGGCCCTTTCGTCCTGCCTACACGACTACGTTCTGTATTAGCAATTAATTGCCATAAAAGGAACCCTTGTAGTAGAATAGTAGAGCTTCGTGTATAGGATTTGGAATATATTATAAAATACACATAAACTTAGGGTAAACTTGTAACAAAAACCTTTTAGGAGACATTAATAGGTGCTGCGGCCCTACGGACAGGTTAAGGCACCGATTCGTACCAACCAGTGTCAGTCTGTCAGATCCTTTAATGACGACCCAGAAACTTACAACCGCATATTGTCACCACTGTTGAATTATTATTTATTAAGCATAAGCATGTTTGGTAAGCAGCCAGGAAATTGATCAGAATTTTAAGTTTTGCGAAAAGTTGTGCAGAGGAATGTAGGTAAAAGCAATATTGCTTCGACAGCCAGATGGTTTCATTCCATTAAAATTGTAGTTGACAGAACATTAGGCAAAGTCAGGCAAAGCCCCACCTTCCTGAGTTATTATAATAACGAAACAATAAAATGTTACTACCTTCTTAGAATATTAGAATGGCGGTGTGCGGTGTCAGCGGGCAGTCACGTTAAACGGGTGCGCCGCGGCGCCTCCCCCGAGGGAAGCCGACGATTACCTCATTGCCATTTGTGGCGTTTGAATCCATTACTACAACACACTATGTTCAAACTCGATAACTAGGCGTGTCTCCTGAGTCTCCTAATGGACATTAAATTAATTTCCCCATAAAACAGACAGGTAACATTCAATCAAATTAATTCAAATTACCTAGAAGCGTTTAAACGTGACTCACGATAATCGGTGGGTTTTTGGCAGTGCCAATTATGAAAGCTTACATACATAGTTCGCGAAATATTACCAATTAGAAAGGACCAATAAAAATCCCCAAGTTATCTACTTCAATCGATGACGCAGTAGCTAGTATAACGAACTTCTAAGAAAGTTCTAGGTAAAAGAAACCAACTTTTTTATGGAGAAACAACATTAGATACACAACTCAAATGGAGATTCCAAGTACAAAATTCAATCGGCCACTGGACTGGCCTTTATGACTTTGCCTTTTCGTTGCTGATCTGAATGGTCTACAGATGTTATGGCGGGCCATTCAGCTATACCATTTGCGTTTTGGCATGGCATTGTAACAAAATATATCCATGTCCATGAGCAATTCCGGCCTCAAAATAGATCAATCAAACAATTGTGTGCGGTCCGAATGTGGGTGTCCAAATATGAGTTATAGCAACATTTTGTCAAATTCATTAAGTAGGTAGATAGCATATTGTTTCTATTTAGATCTGGGTATAAAAAGAACATGACCTGGACCACTTTGTGCTCACCCACGCTATAGCTGTAAGGCAATTGAAGGAAGAGATTGAAGTTGATTGCAAACATTTGGACAAACAGCACACTCTGTGGTAGAAAACGACCACAATATCATTTCTGTGAAGCATAATAACAAAAATTCTTGATACAGTCGTAAGATACCTGGTAAAAGTTTCCATTTTGAGAAATTAGATGACGCGACCACATCTTCACGGTAACCTGTCAGATCCACCACTATCGTATCGGTATTAAAATCTATAACTTCCTTATACTTATAAGGTTATTTAAATATTTATCATTCAAATGATTCAGGTCATGATTAGTTAATAGTAGACTATGCAGATACTAGGATTTTCCATTTATTAGTAATTATCGCGTGTCTTTTCTCGCTAATCGTGAAAAAAATACGATTATTCCATTTGTTGTAATGTTTTGTATCCGGCGTGTGTCATAGAAATCTTTTTACCATTAACGCGGGTTTTCTCATTATAATAGAACCATGTTTTGAATGATTAAGTGGTTCTGGTAATGATTGCATGCGGGTAAAGGCCGCTGTGTCTGCGCCAAAGACAATTATGGAACTCGAAGGCTGCTCGACGCGAACAGCCAACTACATTTAATCCTCTGGGACGAAATTGTCATTGTGTATTAACATTGAATTCCTTACGATGGCCATCAAATAAAATGCTATATATTAGTTCTTTGTAACAAACAACACGAAGCAAAGTAATAAAGAAAGCAAAAAAGAATGTTAATTAGAAATTCGGGCCAATTAAGAGTCCAAACTGACGTAGCCGTATGCCCCTGTGGTTTACCATGGTGTAAGAAATGTGACCCTGTATGCTAATTATTGCTGATACCGCGATTATTATTTTATCACTGGCAAAAATTATAAGCAAGCATTTGCGTTTATCCACTAATAAATAAAAGCGTCTCGGCGCTACGCCAAAAGGATTAAAATAACTTTTTCTACAAACAAATTTCGTTGTAATAACACTTTGATAACGATTATGTATACTCAGCCATGACGTAAATCTTTTGGAAAGGTGTAGCAAGATAAGGCCAAGATCATCTCAATATCGAACTGAGTAATCTCTATCAAAATATTTTTAGAAGTGATGATTTCTGGAAATACGTAGTACAAGATTAAATTATTTGTGATTAAACTGATATGATAACAATCCTAATTCTATTTAAATAGATTTTTAACAAAAATAAACAACATTATATTTGTGGCAGTTGACCAAACGTGTATTAGTGATATAGAAAGAAGTGAAGATAAATAATACTTTAAGTTAATTTAAAGTATGTAGACCCCTACGTAGCGCACTTGAGTCACAAAACTAAAACAGTTTTCAAATCCTCGGTAAACCCATTATTGTTTATTTTAGTGTGTGTTTAGTATTTAAACAAACAAATAATCATTTTAAAATTTATGATCTTGGCAAGCCTGTTGGCAACACTAGGAGTCATCGTCGTTTTTAAAGCAAATTGTAAACTTCTGTATTACGAACGCATGCATTTGTTGGCAGAACCGCAGAGCATCCTGTGTCAACGGCATTTAAATAAGATATTCTGATTTGTGAATTTGTGATACATTTTGTACATTGTTCTTCTTACTAAACCTTACCAACCTACAAACTATATGTATACTTAGGATATGTGTACCTAAATGCAGGTTTGTGCAGTAAATCGTCTATGTTTATTTGTTTCAGTCTAGTTAATTGTTAAGTTCTACAGCGCATTTAATTAAAAAATATAAATATTAAACTAATTAGGTACAAGGTTTCAAACATTAGGTTCATTAGCAATATCGCGAAAGATTAAAAAGTAGGTCCTAGGCACTCTTAAGTGTAATTTATCTGGAAATCAATAACAACTTTTAAATACAAAAGAAGCTATTTTTAGAATAGAAAGCTCACTTTGTATGTATCAAACATATACTTAACATATCAATGCATAAAAAGTAGAACCTTTTTGTATATTCATCGGTCACATATCGGGAATTTGTACATGCATCGTAGGTCAATGAACCTTGTTTGAGTAAAGGAACATATTTAACGCCTGTACGGCGGGCGGCAACCAGCGGTTATTTAACTGTGGTTGTCAAAACCTGTTATGATATTCATCTCGCTGGTCTCTGGATGATATGAGCTTGACCATTACCAAGTGATTTTACAACTTTTCTTACTTACTTACTTAAAAAGAGCTGAGCGTATTTTATATTGTTTACTAGAGCGTCAAGTAGGGGTACTTATCGACTTTATAATATTTTACTAACTATAGAAATTGTACCAAGTAGGTACCTTGGGGTGACTGGTTGGGGCACACAACCTTGAAGAAATAAAAACAATAAGACACTGTAGCGTTTATTTCAGTCATGGAAGCTCAGATCCACAAAACTTTTACGACTACCGTCATTCGCTAAGTTAAATTCGTTTAGTTAACTTATGAGCAACGACTAGCTGGATGATGCGCGACCGATTCGAAGATAATCGATACGAACTTAGAATTATAATCGCTCAAAATTCTCGCCAACCAAAATCGCTAACCAGACCTATGAGTATTATGACAAAACAGGTATTTTGTATAGCCCATACAAAGTATACGCAGCTAGTACATACTTAAAGGTATGCCCATTCTTAAGAAATCGTATCGGGAATGTCAATGAAATGCTTAAAGGCAAATCAAATTCTATACACGATTTGAATACGTAGACACCGTTGGTAATGTGGCCTTACTTACTAAACACTGTAATAATAGTATCCTGAGTGAAATTACAATGAGGTTCTATTACTAATTAATTAGTTTGCAACTTGTGACTTGACTATGAGTGATATAACCAACAATGCGGTTACAGTAATTATTTATTCACTTAGGTAATGCATATTTATTGTTTGGATGAGCTCATATTTCACAAGGCACTTCCTAGGAAATGCAGAAACTTTTAGTCTTACTCGAACAAAACTAGGGTAGGTACTTATTTTACCTACCTACGACGACAAGGAAAGCTTAGCACTTTAAAGAGGTACTGTTTTATATGTAGGGAATTAGGTTTGAATCTAAAAATTATTTTCCTGAAAACTGCATCACATAATTCAGTTGTGTGTAAAAACGCTTATATTTAATCATTCCACAATAAGTATATTATAATTTGATATTTAGGTAACGGTTCTTGAGATAAGTAGACAGTTAACTTAGCGATAACGATAATATTTATTTAAATGGATTAACTTTTTGAGGCAACGATACTGTGAAGCACTTAACTTGTCTGATAAAATTTTGTTTGCCACACCCAAATTTTTTATTAAATATTTGACTTCAGAGGAAATCGATACGTCTACAAAAAAAAATAACACTCTGGCTTTGAATCGAAAGTAAAACGATTTAAAGCCAGATAGTGTTACTTCGATGTATAGTGTAGGACAGAGGGAAACAATGTGAATATCAACGTAAATAAACATTAAACAATGACATACATAATAACTTATCTTAAATATATAAAGTGTCTCATTCCACCAGCTCGCCATGACCTCATTCATTTCCAGTATCGTTTTCCAGTAATCAGTTATCACTCGCTACTTGTTTTTCCCTATTGTTTGATTTAAAACAAAAGAACATATTATAATTAAACTAATTATTCTTAAAAACCTAGAGCTTTTGCTTGTGCAATGAACTGGATAAATAATCCTATTATATCTAAATAATGTTCGTCGATGTTTACCTAACGGTTTCGTGACAAAGAAAGCTTGCCATATCTAATGTCGCTTCAAAGGAAATTAATTGAAAAGCTGCAGAAAGTTACGTTTAGTAATGGCTGCCTTGAACCTTGAATAACGAATGTCTCCCTCCCATGTCAATACAAAATGCTGACATGTCGTCGTTATAATCACAGTGTTTCACTACTTAATATATTTCAGATACTATCTTAATGACAGTTCTTGGCTCAGGAATATTCAAGGCCGGTCGCACCTACTCCAAAATCATCCATTATCATTTACCTTCACTAAGTAACAGAAAAAACATAAATTTCCATTTATATACCCAATCTCCAATCAATTTATTGTGCCGTCAAACAAATATTTGGGTCATTTCCACTGTACGAGTATTGTAATAACATAATCGGTATATATCTTCCAGTAGCATACCATTAAGTGGACATCAACAATGGATTCAACTATCTGATGATTAGATAGGAATTGTTGATATCGTCCTGAAATTATGGATTAAGGTATGGAACAACGTGAAATATTACTATTCAAAAAAGTTACAGGAAATCAGTTTCATGCTAATTACCCAGTTGTTTTTAGATTTCCGGAAGTATTTAAATTTAAATGATCCACCATACATAGTTACCAAAAACCATACGTAGATATTAAAAAAAATACTGGTACTTTCATAATCAAACCACGTTTGATAAATCCGTTGGCATTTTTATGCACTCGGTAATTGCGGAAATGGATATTGTAATTCGCGACCAAAATCACGAAGCATTTACATTGTAATTTGAAAGTGTCCAAACTCTTTGGTTGGCATATGGCAGCATGTCTGTCACGCCTCACTGTAACAAGATATGTGTCGCGGATTTTCGACCAAACTTTGACATGAAGTAACGGGTGGCGACAAACGCTGAACTTGTCACTTCCGCATCCTTGCACACACTTGCATAGTAGACCTTAGCAGATCCGTACTAACTACTCGACTCGAATATCATGGACACGTCCTATCTAATGGATCGGGTAGTTCACACCTATTACCCGTCTGCTCATTTTCAGCGAACTGGCCACCGTGACTAGCTAATGCGGCTTATTGTGGCTCTTCCTGTCATGTCCATGAATTAGACAAATAAGTTTGACCGCTCTCCCATGTTCACCCGTATCGTCGTGAACACCGACAATGTGGTACAAAATATTACCATAGTAATCAATGCGTGACGCTATGATAAATAATTATTAACACCTGCACGCAGTTGTCTGTGGATCCAGCCTAGCGTAAACACAATCTGTGGTAATTAGAATATGGATATATTCCATTCGATACGCTGTATTTAAATACGCACACGAATCACGATAATAGGACAGGTCTAACTAGCAGTAGCTAATAATAGGACGTAGGTACACTGTGGTTACCTATATACATAGTATATTTTTTTCAGACTAACTAAAGAAGCCTCGAGATGCCAAAACACGTAGCCAAACATTATCATTGATTTTACCATTATTATTGTTTTGATGCTAAATTGAACGTAACCTACTTGGTATATCAGAGACTTGGTTATAGGAGGAGTACACAACGTCAGTCGTAAAAATCAACTCGAGGTAAATGGTTTAAATATTGATTTGTGCCAGCAGGTAGGTATATTCATTCAACATGACTACATTTAGTTACCTACATTACAATTTTCATAACATTTTATTTCGTACAAACTCAAACTCAAAGCATTTATTTCAAATAAACCAATTACAGGCACTTTTGAATTGTCAAGGGGTCGGTCAGTCAGAAATATGAAGCTAGTTGCCCATTCCAACGCGTAGTAGGTTCCTATGGAGAAGAACGGGCAAGAAACTCCACGGACACACACACAAAACCAATTACAGCCTGATTATGCCAAAAATCTGGGACTTCTAATCAATAACTGGAATAAACTGCAGTTGACCATGAGAAAGGTAAAATAAACGATGCCCCTATAGTTTTGACACCTACTACACTTTTGAATGTGCCTAACATATTCAACAATATCATTATCAGGATTGTACAAATAAATAAGCCTAACAACGACTTATGAGGTAGTCACACACTCCAGTCGGAGACGCAGCGACTCATTTGTTATCACAAAGTAACTATTAACGCACTCACAATAGCTAAATCTAAATCTAGTGCAAACACTGGCTACCTACTTACATCTCTAGTAAGTTGTGTGGACAGGCTTTTTTTTTTTTTTTTTTTTTTATGGGCGGGTAATCATCAAATGACTCCTCCCGCTCTAGGCAGAGCGACAGGCTTACATATTAAACCAGTTTTAGCAAAACGAGGAAGCACCCGAAAGGTGTACAATGTCTAAACTCGGACAGTTAATTGAAGAAACTTGACGAATATCGGTTTTGGATGTGTATCCTCAGTTTCATGTAGGATGTGCCCAAATCTGGTATAGGTACTACAATAACAAATCCATCGGCCAAATAAAAAGCAGTGGTATTCGTTCAGATGTATCGTTGTTAAAGACGTTGTTGAAAGTTCAAACTAGAAATAGTTACCTACTAGATCAATCAATCTGCCTAGCCTTTTCCCAAATATGTTGAGGTCGGCTTCCAGTCTAACCGGATGCAGCTGAATACCAGTATTTTACATGGAGCGACTGCATATCTGACCTCCACAACCCAGTAACTGGGTAATACGATACCCCTTGGTAAGACTGATTGTCAGACTTTCGGGCTTCTGACGACCCTTAACGACTGTCAAAGATCCACGAATGACAGCCGGGACCAACGGCTTAACCTGCTTTCCGAGGCACGGAGGAGTCTCGGTATGTAAAGATGGTCACCCATCCACAGATGGTAACCTGATTGATCGACCCGTGCGGCAGTTATTACTTAGCCACGAGCTCCTCCTACTACCTACCTACCTAATTACCTACTAGATCGTAAGCATAAAAGACAGCGTAAGGCTTTGAAAACGATTTTCACCTGAGAATTAATTATGAAGAGGAAGATGTGACGAGTCTGTTTGTTTCATCCATAAAATAATAATCAAAGCTACAGTACTTAGTATAGGTATTAAATCTGGTCCGGAAGTGCAATGCGGTTAATATTCATATTATAATCACTTAATTTCCAAGAAACAGAACATAAAGCGGTTGGAGGTTACTGAATGCACAAACGCATTAAATTACCGAGTACAGGTACACGTAGTTTTGCGCCCTTTAAGAGCTGACATCAGGCTTTTATGGCAAATAATTACTCAGTGGTGCGGTCATGGTAAACGGCATAGACCTTGTGAAGTTGCGAGTGCTTGCACTCACCCGGAGGAATTATAGATTACTGCCAAGGTCTTAAAGAATGGAATAAGTACAGATTTATTTTTGTATTTTTGTTGCGCCACTTCTTCTTCCCTGCTAACGCACTAGGAAGTGGTGAAGGGTGGGCGTTTTGGAGGACTGTCTTATGTAACTTTGACGTTCGAAAAGTGCTGATTCTCAGCCTAGTTTGAATAAATGACTTTTTTTTTTGTATTTTTTTTTTTAACATAATATCTTTAATTGAATCTTAGAAAAGGGGATAGTTTAGGTAATACATTTCATGTTGAATTATATTCAAATAGGTTTAAAAAAAGACCTGATATCTATGACTGTGAAACAATAAGGATAATTACAATAGGTAAGTACCTACCTGTCGTGTAAAATACACAATAGGTTCACAAATAAATAAAATTACATTTTCCTCTTTTTAATAGGTAGATCATGTTCATCCAAGTTTTATTTAGCTTTACTTAGGTATCACTAATACGCTGGGTTTTTTTGTTCAAGGTAAACAATACAGGCACCAATGAAAACGAATTTAGGTACTACAGTTACTAAACTGTCTGTTTTCAGTACAAATGATATTTTGTCCTTCCGTTGTTCTGTGCTTGTAAAAACAAAATCAAAATATCCGGGAACAACAAACACTCATTTAACGAGATAATGATGGCACAAATCACTATAATTAAAACTAGTCGGTAAAGTTCTCCCACAAAGGTGACCCTACGGTCCGAGTTTTATCTGGTATCCGCCGCTTTCCCAATTTCCTGTGAATTGTTCCATTCAGTTCAGTGTCACAGTATAAAGCCCTAACGACTGAACCGTTCACCCTATACTAGTTAATTAGTGTATTTTACGTCCGGTCATCAGTCCATCACCCGAACCATTTCCCTAAATAACTTGACTCGAAGTTATTACTGAACCACAGCACCCTTTATCACTTCCATTGTTGCAATAGCCGAGACCCAGAACAGTGAAAAATGTTAATCACCGAACTGTAAATGTTATCAGATCTAGTGAACTAGCGATGTATATCGTACGTAGCCTTTGGAAAAAGCTGTGCTTTTTGTAATAAAACTTACGTGTAGCATCATAATTATACTGTTTCTAAAGATGATTTGATAAGTAATTATGTTTTCTATTTATTTCCATTTATAGACTTACTCAATAGTTACGTAGTTACGTTAAAACTAAGTTAGATTGCAAAATGTAGAACGTTGTAGGCACGCGATAGCTAAACACGCATCAAGCGCCTGTCATCTGGGCTTAATCTAATGACTTAATGGTAATTAAAGAAACTGTAGTATTACTTTCTTTTGTCCACAGAACCATGGGAGAGCTAGGAGCTAAGCTTGGGCTCGATGAACTGACTGGTGGAGCCGCCGGCATCAGCCGTGCTCTCCTGGCAGAGTTTATTGGTAAGTGGAAGCTATAATATATTTTTAAGAAGAATCAACTTAATAGAACTATGATTCTTTACATAATTACCTACTCCATATATTAATAAACTGAGATCATAAAATACACACTCTGCTGTCGTGATTATTTAGAAATGTTCTCCGTCATCCGGATCTTGGCGGTCCACATGCAGGAAAATGAAATCTAGGCATTATATAAAAGGCATTATTATAATGCCTCAATTATTAAAGAAACAACATAATAGCTAAACCACAGATGTGCTCACAGTTTTTCTATGAAAAATACACCTAACTAGGAATGATAAAATTCCACTTTGTGTTGACTGCCAGCACCTTAAACGGAGTCGTCTAACAGCCCTAATAGGTGACATCAGTGAACACTTGCGAGGCTGCGTATCTTACTAAGTTATGTCATACGATACATTGAATATTGTACATTACTTACCACTATTTATTGAAAATGCTAATATTAAATACACTTTTGGGCATGACAGACGGAATGAAGCATATTTAAGTTGTAATAATCATAAAATATTCAGGAATAACTCACAATGGAACAGCCCTAAAATTCCCACATGAATTATCTTAATAGACCGGAATACTTTGATCCACATTGTCTTGTGCTATAAAACGGCAATATCTTCAGATTGCATATTTTATCATAAAATAGAAGGTTAGGTTCATGCTCTTTCTAATTCAGCTTGCATTACCTACAGAAATGATATCATAAATGAGAACAACAATTCTATGAACTATCAGACTGATGGAAAACTCTAGTATCAATATGTTCTGAGGGCGGTTTGCGTCATCTTACTTTACAACCAGTGCATGATGTCGTTCGAAAGTCCAAACATAAATGTCAGTTTTATAATAACAATGTAATGACCATTCATTAACAGTGTCTTTCAGTATATATATATGAAAACATTATGTATGTTCGGAAAAATCTACATCTTTTTAGTAAGATAAGTGACAGGCATAATTTTAACACTAGAAATAGGAACAAATTAGATCAACCACGTTTCAGATTGTCTAAAGTGCACACTACTTTTATGGGGTACTGCGTAAAATGTTATAATAAAATACCACTCGATATTCTTCAACTGAATGAGAAGAAATTTAAAACATGCATTAAACGCACACTATGTAGACAAGCATATTATAAGTTGGATGATTATATCATAGATAAAAATGCTTGGCTTAATGCTGGTCCTGCTCCACAGCCACTTGGGCTCACTAGTTAAAAAAAAAAAAATATGTTTGGAAGAGTTGCTTGCCCTTTTTATTTCTCTGACATTACAAACTTAATGTTTATTTTTTATTTAAAACAAGTTTTAATTGTTGAATACTCCAATGGATAATGATTTTCTTTCTTTTTGGTACAGTGCGCGTCACGTAAAAAGAACGCTAGTCTTTTACCTGCGCACTGAGCGATTTATCGATTCCAGCCTATTCCATAGTACTAAGTAGCTAATAAAGTAACTATTATGATTCTACAATAAAACAATTACACTTATATTATAAAACCAATACCCTAGTACTTTCGGATGCAACTGTATCCGTGCGCAGACACATCCCCTGCACTGTCACTTAGCGTTCTTTTTACGTGACGCGCACTGTAGTAACATTCTATTAATCTCTCAAATACATTGCAAATTTGTTTTGTATAATTTAGAAGCATTTTTTCAATTTTTGTAAATGTGAGTACCATGGAGCCGTTTTAATGTTATTAAGATGTATGTTGACTTGAAAGAGCATGGCAGTTGAGAGTATGTCATGCTCACTTAAATGTCTCGCTGATGGTGGCGAGTGTGTTAGATCATTCGGTTCCCTACAAATTGGTTGAGCTGGATGGTGCTGATCCATGCGTCATGTTCGTGAACGGGCGCCGTCAGTTGTGACTGGTCATCTCTTATCGCCTTATTTTTAATCTTATATTTTGAATTGTTTTGATTATTTTTTGTACATTGTTCTCACATATAGAAGCAACAAGAATAATGTACCCAGGATTTTGTAATTTTCTATATTTAAAAGAGTGTCCTTGGAGTTTCTTGCCCGTTCTTCTCCATAAAGATCTACGTTTTGGAATGGGCAACTAGCTTCAACTTTCTGACTAACTGACGCGACTATTTGACAATACAAAAGTGCCTGTAAATGGTTTAATTGAAATAAATGCTTTGAGTTTGAGTTTGAGTTCTTTCGAAAATTGCCATTTGTAATCGCCACGCTTGGCAAACGGCTTGGTGATAGCAGTATGTGTTTTTTTTTTGTCCCTTAATTTGGCATTGTATGTACTGTCATACATGACTTTAAAAAATCGATTTGTTTAAAAAATTATAACTTGCGTGTTAAATATGAACTTTTTCATATTGCAAAACTAACTTTATTTGATAGCAAAAATAAAAAACACGTCTAGGAACATCCATTTTGAAATTACTTCAAAAAAATTGCTACCCGGCAAACGTCAACTGTGTTGTCTAAGGCATAATACTATTATTATTAATATTACATAGTTTAGGATAGGTGTAATGACTAAAATGTATGGTTTATTGTATAATGGAATAGGTGTGATAATAATAATGAAGTTTTTATTATATAAAATGGTTCTATTTTGATCACTAATATGATGTATGCTGTGACATACACTGCCAAGTGTGTCATGAAACACCCTCCATTTTGTTTGTATGACACGGCATACATTGCCAGTTTGAGGTTGCTTTTTTGGGTGTTACTTGGTTTTATAGCACGCTTTTTTTTCTTTGTCGGTAGCAAAAATTTCAAAGTCGTGGTGGTAGAATTTTTGTGCATGTCCCTGCTGAGCATGCATCCTCTGACGGTAGTGAACATTCTGACCTTGATGATGAATTACGTGTGCAGTTCACATCCCGGTTTCTATGTCAACTTCTTCTGTACGCTTTTATTGAAAGTTTATGGAAAGGCTTCATATTTTAGACCCTTCCCCAGCATGCTCCACTCACAACAATTTTTCAAAGCTATTCAAGCCCTTCTCTAGAACCAAAGTGTGAGAAAGTGCCGATACTGAGTCATGTTCCGTCACTCCGAGCAACTCCCTCTGCTTCTGCAACTCTTGCACCCCTTACACCCCCTGCGTCGCCTGAACCAACAGCAAGTGGTTTTATGACTCTTCACTTAGCTGCAGCTCGCATGAGGGCAACTGCTTCTTCCAAGTTGCGTTCCAGAAATACCAGATCGCAACGTCACACTGTTTCTGTTACTAAACGGCCATGACGAATCACGAAGTCCACTCTGAGCTATCAATGGAAAATAGCAGATTTTCGGCACTGAGCAACTATAGAAGAAGACTCAGATCACACCGATATTCTAGACCTAACTTTGGGTTATTTCTGCAAGTTCTTTTCCCCAGACGTTTTAGTAGATATCGCAGAGCAAACAAAGGCATACGTAATATCCAAAACCATACGAGTACGTTCTCTTGGATTGACTCAAGATGAATTGCGGGATTTTCTAGCCACACATATTTATCATAGATAATGTGAGCATGGTTGACATAGCATGATCAGCCTGTAATGTTCCCACTGCTGGGACACAGGCTTCTTCTCGGTGAGATCCGTGAGCAGTAATCCACCACGCGCGGATTTTTTGGTTCTAGGACATGCCGGTTGCCTCACGATGTTTTCCTTCACCGTATTTAGAGCAGTGGTGATGAAATAATTTACATAAAGTAAAGTGCCTGTCAGGGCTCAAACCTATAACTAGTAAGTCGCGGCCGTTACCACTAGGCACTCTGCTCATATACCATTATACCGACAAGGTTACTCAAAATTGCAAAACCAATGGATGCTCCACAAGGATTTTTGATTTGAGCTTTACGAGGGGTTGAAAATGACCGGACGCACCCGTGAAAAGACAGACAAACATCCATCCAAAGCGTGTACCACAAGCCAACCCAGTAGAATCATCACGTTATGATAATGTTGGCTATTTTATGCTCTCAGGATCGATGTAGGCACAAGCTTGTCTGTGTTATGCATGAACTGCCAAAGCCGTCTGTGTTTCGTAACTGCCAAAGCCGTCTGTATTTCGTAACTGCTAAAAGTCCTAGGAATTGTCAAGCTAGTAAAGCTGGCAATTTCTAGGCGTTATCACCTTGTTTTTTTATATTCTTTATTTGTATTGTAATTGGCGATGTATGCCCTGGCATACAACACATATACTCAACGTTTTTACGTGCATTTGGCAATGTATGCTGTGACATACATAGTTTTTCAGGAAACCTGAAGCTTCTATATTATTTTCATTATTTTTCTGTAATACCTTTAAACGTCTACGACACATTTCCAAAAAAAAAGAAACATTTTATTGCATTTTATTCTTTGCCAAATTAAGGGTTAAGACCGTACTACTGTGAACTATTGTCCAAGTTCTTGACTTAGTCTCGACGACAATCGTCCAAAAAATGTGCGAGGAACGCTGAGCTTAGGCCCAAAATATACAAACGCGCGACATAAACATAACATACCTAACTTAGGTAACATCGAACGATTTTTAATAAAAAATATAACTATTCTGAATAAAGTCTCAAAACCAGGTAATTCATATTATGTGTGAAATGAGTATTTTCAGTTTTAAAATCGTTAGAATTTACGGTAGGTACTTACGTTTACAGTTTACTCCGCATTTACTGGAAGAACCCCACTACTCAACAGGTTCACTTTCTTGCTTGAACCTTAAACCCTGAGGTTCTAAATGGTTACTTTTGTTGTCCAGGTACCTTATTACTGAACCTGTTCGGTTGCGGCGCCTGCATCAACATCTCGCAAGGCACTACTGCAGCACCAGACATCGTACTCATCGCCCTCGCCTTCGGTCTTGCAGTCTACGCCAGTGTTTCAGTGAGTATTACCCTAGATCTCTCCTTCCATTTTTAGATGCTGTGTTCAGAAATATATCAAACCCTTGTACTTTACTGCGAAGACTAGAAAACTATATGAAATTAAGAACTTCAGAATTTCAAACTTCTTCAGCAGTTTACGCCAAGTCAGAGAGGCTCATAGGCGGCATAAAAACTCTGACACCAGGTTAGTCCGTCAATAACCTCACGAAAAAGAAAGAAGAATCAGTTTACGAACCTACAGAGTACCTACTTTGGGAGCTTTATTCCTTAAACCTGGATATTTTCTACAGTCAAAAGACACGACACTAACTTTCCAATTTCCTACAGGCGATAGGTCACATCTCAGGCGGCCACATCAACCCAGCAGTAACCTTAGGTTTAGCATCAGCGGGTCGCGTGAAGCCAACGCGTGCGGTGCTATACATCGTAGCTCAATGCGCAGGCGCGGCGGCTGGCTCTGGCTTACTAAAGGCGTTGACTCCTGAACGCGCGGCTGGCAAGCTCGGCGTTACCGGCCTCGGCACTGACGTCACCCAGCTGCAAGGCTTCGGCATCGAGTTCTTCCTTGGTTTCGTGCTTATCTTCGTCGTTTGTGGGGTGAGTTGTTATGAACTAAACTCATGAACGTGTTGAACAAATGAAATATTTGCTACAGAAGTATAGTACCTACCTAGTCAACAGGTATCTATGGAAAAATATAGCACGATAACGTTCTTTTCGACGACAATATGTACCCAAATGTGGCAAGGGGCGAAAGCAGGAACTACCTACTTCCTAAAAATAACTACTGACGTCAATTTTGCGGAAAGTCGTATACAGGTTGGCAGGGACATCGACGCGAAGCCGGCTACCATGGATTCAGTACATGATACAGAACATCCCTGCGTTGAAATTTTTCGTCGGTTATTTAAAAAAACATCTGCTGTTTCATAGAAAAGTGCAATACCTACGCGGTCAAAATGTATGGAGCAGCTGTATTTTTTTTTAATAACCGACGAAAATTTTCAACGCAGGTTCAGAATCATGTACTGAATCCATGGTAACCGGCTTCGCGTCGATGTCCCTGATACCCCATATATATACGATGTGCACATGGTAAATTTGGGCCAAAATGTTGTTTGCAGAAGACAATTTCTGTTTGATATTCTCAAAAGCTTTGTTACAATCTGGGGTCCTTTCAATTTTATTTTTCTTAACAATATCATACAATGGTGCTAACGTATAGCCATTCCTTTTAGAAACCTATTGTAATAAATTTTCCACAAACAACGTCGTACTAGTGGGAGCTTTTGTTCTCAACAATGGTTCAACATTTGATTTAGCAATGCTTATGTCATTTTTTTTTGTAACTTTAAAACTAAACACGTCAATACTTGTTTTGAAGAACTAGGTAGGTAGCACTTTTCAAGTTTTAATTAAAACCGTTCATTCTTGTAGTTTTGATAAAACCTTACACAAGGTATTTAGCTAATCCTTTACTACATCATTTCCTGCCATTTATCATTATCTATGAACACGGTATATTAGCAAGTATACCGATCATATTTTTTTGTGGCCGGGTTTAGATTCAGAAATAGAAATTATAAAAAAAAAGGTATGTTTGTAATCTGTCTGAATAATAATAAAATCCACCAAAATCACAACTTAAACCATGGCCTGGACCACCATGCTCGTGGTACCGACTTCACGCCGATTTTTTAAGACCATTTTATTATAATAAAGTTAGCTGCGCCCCGCGGTTTTACCCGCATAAGTGTCGATCCCGTGGGAATATCGGGATAAATAGTATCCTATATCCTAGCCCAGGTCATGGTCGACCCATGTGCCAAATTTCGTCCAAATCCGTTAAGCCGTTTAGCGTGAAAGCGTAACAAACAAACAAACTCACTTTCGCATTTATAATATTATTATAGTTAGGATGTTCTTACTGATTGTGGACAGGTATTCCAAATCGCCTGAGGCTTTTGAAATTACCAGGATTATGGCGCAACTACTTAGTACAATTGAAATATTCAAAAAGTTATTTTCCACTTTTGGTTTTCCAGTCCACTAGTAACAGATAACGGTCTTAATTTCACGAGTACAGAATTTTAATTCGACTTACTAAAAAAAACAAATAAAACATTCATTTTCACCGTAATATCATCCAGCAACAAATGGCCCCATTTGTTGCTGAGTGATGGGGGACTTTTGAAACACATGTGACTTTAGCCCACTCAGGTCGGCTGTTAAATAGTTTTGTTAGATCACAGAAACCCCATAGTATTAACTACGACTGTTTTACAGCCAGATTAATGCTGGGTAGAGAGCTTAGAAATCGATTTACGTTGCTAAGGCCACCACCTATAACAGAGAAATCTAAACTTTATTATAAAGGTAGCAGAAATACCTACACCAACGTTAGAATTAGGGCAGAAAGTAATGGTTAGAGGCTACAGAAAGGGGTTTGATGAATCCTATCCTTACATTGATGTGGGGAGTTTCAAATTGAAAGGACATCTAAACCAAATTCGTACATGTGATCAATCGGTGGTTGAGTAAATTATGTTACATTATAAATAAATTAGGTAGTGTATTCTCATTTTATGATTGTGTCTTAGTTTAAGGTGGTGGAGAGTGTGATATGGGCAGTACGTCTGTGAATGGTATCAGTACCTATGTCTGGACTGCTCATTGATTTGCTGTCTCGCTGATCGCTCTCTCGCGGCCGATCAGCCATGTTATACATGTGCCACAGATAATATAATACTACGCCTGTGCTAAAGTCTGATGTTAAATAAATGGAACTTTAATGAATAGAAAAGCGTTTATCTTGGTATATAAAATTATGACTAATGCATTTCAGAGGAATTTATAAATAAATTAAGATTAATAACTACAAGAATGTAATTTAGGGTATTTCCGGTATATAATCGGAATTGACGGTTGAAATATTTTCCTAGTAACTTCGGTGCAACATCAAAAACGAGAATGTATAAAAAAGCAATAAATATGACAATACTGAGAACTACAGCGGACAATAATAACAAAGATTACTTGCTTGCAGTAAAGATTAGATATTAAAACGTTACACAGAATCCTTACGTAACGGCTAAAAATAAATATGATCCTTTGTCATTCGGACCTTAATCGTACTTCCGATAGCTGCAATCGACAATAATTTGTACTTTTCAGACACACCTTAACTTCTGAACGACTTTGATTTGAGTTTCGGAAGAAGAAGATTGCAGAGAAGAATTATTTTCAGGAGCAGCATATTACCTACACCTAGTCTCAAAATATTATAAGACGCAAATGATGGCGCAAAAGCTCAATAAACATTGTACAGCATTAAAGCGTAGTTATAGTTAATGAGTTAAACCATGGTGGTTCTATGGAATAATCAGCTAATGACAATTCTCGAACAAATCTCGCACCACCAGAGGCCGCATCAGTCGTTTCGTGACACGACGTTATTAGCGAAAACGTGCGCGGTAATCTGCCTTTTTGTAATGAAATATTTAAACAGTTTCTATATTTAGACAAAGGAAAAAACTGCCTCAATATTCGCAAAATAAATCACATAAAAATAATGCTTCGTGCAGCAAAATTATTAGTTCTGTCTTAAGTCACAAGCGATGGTCTACTCGTCATATTAAATCTACTATAAGCGAATGTACGGAAATACATATATGAAGCCGGTTTTGAATTTCCGTCCACAATAACTTTATAATGTGCAAGTATTTCCATACATTTTTTGGACGTGAACGTCCACGAAAATGTCGTCACGTTAGAAATTATAAAAGCGCACACACACTTAAACCTTGGTAACTCCAACATGAAAATAATTAGACAAAGTTACAATAAGTAGGGCCCAGTCCTGTACAACAATATATCCAAGCCAAATATTCTCGAATGTGTGAGCTACGAAAGCAGCTATCATTAGTAAGACAAATATTATTTGCGACAAGCTTTGCCATGACCAAACACTGAACTGTAGGTAGGTACCTATGGATTCAGTGTCCTAAAGACTCTCAGGCTACAACAAAACTTAAAAAATAATTGAAAATAGTTTGCCATTGCAAATAAACTAAGATGAAACGTGCATAATAGGTGATAACTCGCTTGACTACATTTATGTAGTCTCCAGAAAAGGAAATAAAGTATTACTTTACCCATAATATTTAAATATTAATGCATTCGTGTTCTGGTTAAGGTAGGATTATAATAATTCAATGTCACTAGAGTAAATAACCCAGTGTCCTTACAAACGCCTCTTGTGCTATAATTATATTGTTATGTACGCATGTAGTTAATAGGTACCGATATGACATTGGTTTGTTCGGTCGCTTCGTGTTGTAAAGCATTCGTATTCAACTTTTGGAAAATGACATTAGCGTTTGTGTGCCTACCATCCGTCACGACAAAAAGTATTGAGTAAAATAATTTATCGGTAGATTAAAAATACACTACGTTGCATGTTTAGGATAACGCGGTTCTGCGGCGGTTCCGTATAGATTTTGAGTATCTCCACAATTTAATTCCATGTCATTAAAAACTTATGCTATCTATATACCTATAGTTTATGGTAAAAATATTTTAATCAAGACTTCAAACAATTCTATGCATTGCATTTGCCTTTTGGAGATCTGAGTACTAGAACATGAATGTTCATCACTTAAAAAAAAATAAGTACGTAGTGTGGGTACCTACTTAATGCCTGTAGCCAGTAGGTACCAGCCAATACAGCTGAAAAATTTACAAACGAATTAAATAAGCACCTTATTTCTACCGTAACTTTATAATTAAATTATTATGATTAATGAAACCATATTTCAGATCAATATCTCAGACAAGTTTACCTATTAGAAACAAACAAACGATTACGCCTAATTATTTAATCCAAAGACTATAATTAAAACCATAATAAATATTGCGAGATTTTAGTATAAATCCATAACAGGAACGCAGACAAACCCCGCGAAGTAACGCGAACGTTGCGTGACGGAACACCGTATTTTATTCGCGAAATAGTAGGCAACAATCTACTACAGATTAACATAATCAATATTATATATAACGCAGCTGTGTGGAACACGTTTTTATTCATTGATATTTAGTAGGGAATGCTACCAAAGGTGCACCGGACTCTATGAAAAAAGAAAGCGTCGACAGTCAACTGTTTCTCATCTCGAGCGAGTAGGAGTCCCGTCTTGGAAACTGGTTCCTTGTTACTTGTAGGAGATGAGTCGGCAATCTGTCACTGCCTACGTAATCCTTACTTTAATCTCTGCTACTACGTACCTACCTCGTAAATGTGGCTTTGAACAGCGCCAACGCATTGTTTATTGGGAACAGCTATTTTTATTGACTCGAAAAAGGAATACGAAGTAGGTAGGTACTCCCCTGGCATTAGGATAGGTACCTAGTTACCTACTTATTTACAGTCAAAATAGGTAACTCGGGCACATAGCTAAACCTAACTGATTATTTCTCATACTTTGGTATAGTTTAGCTACTTATATCCATGTAAGTGATGATATTTTCTAGCTCTCCTGTAATAAATTTCACGATCGATTTATGTAGGTACCTATCATTTGATTTCATAGTCACCCATCCTAAGTACCCCAAAAATCCTTGTTGATTAAAAAAAACAACATAAGTACCTACAATCAGTGAAGTCTAGTCTAGCCTCTAGACTAGCGATTATCGCTAGGATTTAGGATTAAAATTACAGCTATTGGCATCGCGGATCGCCGCATCGCTAGCATAGCGTAGAACTTTAGTAGTGTGACATAAATAAGTACTTACGTGTAGTGTAGACGGTGTTTCTGTTTACATATCACTGAAATATTGAATAATTAGCATTATCTCTACGTGCCTGCATCGAATGGTTACGGCTACCTAACAATAACATAGCGAACTTGTATTGTATCTACAGTCCTAATGCGGGCAAAAAAAACCGTTATTTTATGATCCGACGGCGCAGCTCAACGATGTCTGTGAAACAAAACAAAACTAATGTCTTATTTCACACTCCGTTGGATTTGATTGATTTCTGGCTTTTGGGCAATTACTTACAGTTACTTAAACTAAATATGTAGGCTTAGAAGTACGTGATTTATGCTCCGTTTAATTAAAATGTAACTACCTACTTCTGTTATGTAAGGTAATTTCAAATTGTAGTGAGGTAAAATCTGAAAATCTGTGCAAGCATAAGTAGGTAAAGCTACTTTTAATATTATAAACAACCACATTTATGTGTTGTTTACGTTCGTGCCCAGCGTGGGCCGTTGGTTACCATAAAGAAATGCTAACATTTACTACAAGTGGTTCGTATCGTAGTTAAGTCAAGTGGCTAGTGTAAACAACATTATTTAAATAATTTATCTTCACTTATGCATTTTTACGATACTCTCAAGTGTGTCATTCGTGAAAGATTTATTTTGTACCGACTTCATCGATGGTTTACCAAACAACAACCTGTGTTATTATAAAAAGTACCTACATTAAGATGGTTGGTTGTACCATGCACATTAATTAAAATACTAGAACCGCCATCTAGTGTCGAATAGAAAAAATAAATTGGACCTAACAGAATGTCGTAACAGCATTTCACTGGTTCGTTCGACGAAATAGAGTGACCTCAACAAATGGCTAATCGTGGTTAAATGCCAATATCTGCTTCATAATTATTTTTGCAGGCGTTCTCGACAAACCACCAAAGAAAATGTTAAATGTGGTAGTTTTATTAAAATGAAGTTATCTCCTTAGGTATGCGACCCGAACAAGCCAGATAGTAAGTCCACAGCCCCCCTAGCCATCGGCCTGACAGTGACACTGGGTCACTTGCTCGCAGTTGACTACACCGGCTCAGCCATGAACCCCGCCCGCTCCTTCGGCTCTGCACTCGTCGCCAACGAATGGGCTGACCATTGGGTAAGGAACTTTACAGCATTCATGATATTTCTGGCCAAAAAATACCTACTCTCGTTGTTGTTGTCGATCCATCTCATTCGAAACTGACTCTCGGTCCCATGTAACTTTTTCCAGATTTATTTTGGCAATTAATTAGAAAGCCTTTGCAACCTCCCGCAGGTTGAAAAGTGATGTTATGTGTTTTTATAACCTATTATTTCTAAGACAAACGCAAATTAAGCTTTGGGCACGCTTAGTTCACTCACCACAGCGGATCCGGAAGTGAATCAAATGAAACATGACCTAATGGCTTTTTTTTTGGGTTGAAATTTATCAAATAACTTCTCCCGCTTTGCGGACCGGGAGGGCGTGTCAGACCTTTACTGACACCACACCCTAAAACCCACCCGTTGCCTGTATGCCGGGGCCGCGATATCCCTTTCGGACAAACTCGCAACCCTGGCACGATGACCTAATGGGTAAGACCATGATCTGTGCTAATAGTAAATGACCAGCCCCTGGGCTAAAGGCTGGATCCGCCAATAGACCAACACGACTAGATCCGTGTCTCTCAACTCCATACTTATAGAAAACAGCTCTAAAACATCCATTCGTATAGGTATACTGGGCAGGCCCCGTCGCCGGAGGCATCGCGGCCGCGCTGTTGTACGTGCACGGGTTCTCTGCGCCGCCCGTCGAGACCATCACGCCGCCCCGCTACCGCGCCGTTGCTGGAGATGAGAAGGAGGTAAGATGATCTTCTTCAACTTCTTACAACAGTTTTTCCCGGAGAACTATACGTACCAATACAACTCATGTGATAAAAATATAATTTGTTTTAGTCAATGTTTTTGTATCTACCAATTTATTGATGTGGGCCTTAGATTTTGCCTCCATACCAGGCCTAAAGTGTACAAGTAGCATAATCTTACCACAAAAGTTTTGAAAAAAGAGCTTGGCTGACTAGGCTACTAAAAACTTAATTCCAGTCAAGCCTGTTGGTGGCTAGTCTTTTTCATCACACACAAAAAGATGGTTATTCACCATAAAGTTAATCGAATATTCCATTACAAGCGTACTGGACGCCTAGCCCCAACTGCTTGGACAGTAGAACAGAGCGTAAGTAACCACGCGTGTTCGTGATCATCCACATCCCATCAATTTAAACTAAACAAACCGATAGAAATCACTCACTCACTCCATTGGCCTGATGTGTGATGAACCTTAATGATTTTGTGTGCCTTCTTATTCCCACCTGCCCACTTCAACAGGGTGGTTTTATATAGGTATGTACGTAGACGTGGTATAAGAAACCAATCGGCAGTCAAGTTTAGAACTAATGTTGTTTATTATTGTTTAGCTGAAGAGGTTGGACGGTAAAGGCGACGACATGGCTTGAGAGCGCCGCCCGGCGGGCCCCCGCGCGGCCCCCGCGGGCCCCCGCGCGGCCCCCGCGGGCCCCGCGCCCGGCGCCGGCCTGTCGGTGCCGCGCGACACGCGTGCGGGGCCCAGCCTCGCCACTACCACCACCTACCTACTCATTCAGAATAAACGACCGCTTTAAGTGTCCAAAAGCTGAAAAAAACTATAGTGACCATTTTGAAGGACGCTATGGATATCGAACAAACCACGCCATTATAAGAAATCTGATATTTGGAATCTTATTCCGCGGAACTATCCAACGTTCAAGCAAGTCTCGGGGCCATTCTCATTACTCTACGGAGTACTCTGTGGAGTGGACTAGTGCTAGAGACTTCATAATATTAAGCCCTCAACCACACGACCAGTGCCCATAGTTACAAGTTTTATACATTGTAAATATCTTTACATCATATTTATGCAAACAAGCCTTATCTCATTTTAAGTATTCAATCAATTTTGATATCCGCCCCATATTTTAAAGTTAAGTTTATTTACCTAACGTTTTAATGTTTTGAATGTGTTTGAAATTGAATACTTATAAGTAATTAAACATTTTATACTATTTCATATTTGAGATTATATCTTTTTAAATTTTACTTAGGTTAGGTACATTAAGGGAGTCTAGAATTTTATTATTATCTAAAGTATATAAAAAAAAATCTCACTCAGTGTGGCTCCCTTGTTTAGTGTAGTAAAATATAAGTATAAAATTACAAAGTATTTTTGTTTTACCTAAGTCGACTTGCATTCACATTTAATTGTTACAAAAATCGAGTAAAAAAAGAAATGCAACTTGCCTGCCCATGTTTTCCATCTAATGTGCAGAAGGAAACAAAAAACATCATTAAAAAAAAACCTGTTCACTTTTGTGGTTTCGATGCAAGCAGGAATTGTCCTTACGGTGTTCAGATAAGATTGTCCACGATAGTATATAATGTGTTATGTGAGCCGATTTATGTATAAGCTAATATGAATAGTACCTAAGTAGAACCTAACGAGTTTCAAACCGAAGTGTTCAAAAATATAGGTACCAACTCGAGATATTGAATGAAATTATTTTGTAACTGATTTGTGCGAATGTCAAATTAATAGATTATAATTATAAATATGAATGTAAACGTTTTGTCTTGATAATTTATGATGAAATAAATATGATATTATTTTATTTAAGCGTTTCATTGTTGCACTAACACTTATAAGACCCTAGGCTAGGCAGGCCGAAAAGCAGAAAAGTATGTAGTATGCAGACAGCAATAGGTATATACTCGTATGTTCGTGTCTACATATTTAGCACAAGAAAGATAATTCGAAACAGAAACAACATTGAGACAGGCAAGTAAATTCTGCCATGTGCTATCATTTGCATGGTTAGCTGCAGTAGTTACAATATTAATATTTTACGGAAACCTCAGATCAAGGTTATTATTTGCAGTGGAAACATACAACTTCAATGGTGACGAAAATAGATTATTAGTGAAAATATGTAGGTACCATCGCGGTCACGCATATCTAACCACTTTGAAAACAAAAACCCGTGCACATCTGAGGGCCAATACTCGTACCTAAAAATGTTCACATTCATGTTGATTCAAGTCGAAATCTGTCAAACTTGACAAAAAAATGTTAGTAAATTGATTGTGTTTTTGACAGATTGCGAATGAGATTAGAATGCGAACGTTTTTAAAAAATTACAGGAATTGCCCCTCTGTTTATCGCCCGTTTTTTTTGTAGGTAAGCGTAGTACTATAGCGGCCGCGCGCTGCAAGCCGGAATAGTCCTCACGGTGGTCAGATATGCGTGTCTGCGATAGTATATGTTCGACACGAAGCCAAATAAAATTGAAATAATTCATTACAGATTTTATTGCGTGGCTTTATACAAATACATTATTTACATTACATTTAATACAAGACATATATTCATAGAACTTTTTTTTTTTTTAAATCCTGGGAGGACAATGTTTTATTTTAAATATACAGTTAAAATATCATAAAAATAACAGTTCATCAGTTATCGATATGCAAAATCTAGCATGATGGGGACTATGCAAACTGCGTTTTTTTAACGCGTGCGATAACAAGGCTAAAAACACAGAACATGGCTAAAAAGTTCCTGTGTAAAAGTATACAATGTATACAAAAAAAAAACGAATGTATCGCGTATTAGTTAGTATCATTAAAACTGCGCCGTTTGCTTAATTTAGAACGTCCTGTGTATTATGGACAGATACTTTTTTAATATTATTGTAGTTACGAGCTATAAACCTAGGTTGCTACCACCAATTTTTGACAATGGGCACGGATAGGGTAGGTCAGTCATTAATTTGTAGACAAAAACACGGGATAAGTCAAACTAGGGGGTGATGAAAATGTCATTATTTTTTACCTAGTTTTTGAGATATTTGCGAATAACTCAAAAAGGGGGTTTTAGAACGCATTGATATTTCTCGTTTAGTTTTAGTTAGCAATACTATGGAGCCCAGGAGCAATACCATGTGAAACATATTTTACTGCATAAGTATCTAGTTGTTTTACCTATTATAAATACATATTTAAATAAATAGAAAAACTTGGTTGTAATTAGTCTACAGATTCGAAACGATTATTAAAAGTTTTGTGAGCACCACCTTTTAATAAGAAAAATTATTTAGTAATCAACATTATATAAAATCAACACAAACTATAGCATAGGCCATAGAATGAAGAGGACTGCGTTTTGATACGTTTTAATAAAGTGATCCACGATACCCATCCATTTATCAGAATATTTGCTTGGTTCCAAATACGACCAAAAAAAATCGATGGGATTATGATAACGGTGACTATACAGTACACTATTGATGACACAGTACAGTGACATGTAAAACTTGATCGATTGATATTTATAAAGATAACTTACTACAGTAGGTGCCCAGTACCCAGGTGTTGATATGGCACGAGGACTGTTAGAAAAAGAAGTTCGGCTTTGTAAAGCGTCGTCTGTGTTAAGCTATGGCTTCCTAGAAGGCTAGAACAGCCGGTTGCCGCCACATAGCGTCTGCAATTAACCGGCAAATGACAACACTGAAACGTTATTTACGAAAATAAGTTGGTATAATTTCCTAGAGCGTGTTTTAACACCGTAAAGTCAAACCACGCTGCCATCATTTTCATGACAACCGTCACTGCGGCCGCTATGTGGTGGCCACCGCTCTTCTAAGAAACCGTAGCTTTACTCATAAATGTGTGACCCGAGTCCTAAACCTCCATTTGCCAAAACTTCTATACACTCCATCAAGGTTTTGTTGGCGCTTGAACGACATTGACAGGAGAGCGTTGTCGCCATTTGTTTTGTAAAAATGTATTGGAAAAACAAGATGGCATCGTTAGTTCCGATTTTGGCCACGCGCCAAAGGAACCTTGTACAACTATAGGTACCAGATAACTTTATTGTCAAGTTGTGATGAAGGACATTCCGAGGGTCACTAGTCATCAATACAGTGCACATAACATGACCTCATGTAGTTACGTATAATTCTGTAACGTGATACCTGAAGATCAGTAGTATTGGACTAGTAGCACGAGGCAGCTGCGGTTGTGGGGACAAATATCTCGTATGGCTACCGCAGTTTGTCATAACTACATGAGAATAGGTAGGACACGTCATGTTCAAGGTACAGAATAATATGCTATATTGATAATGTACCCTTCACGCATTGAAATACCTTTCCTGGTATCTACTACTCTTGGCGTATTTCTACTTCGCGATGTGTCGCTAAACACAAAATGAGCTTTGTCCCAATAGAAAAAGGGAACATTTTGTATTGTCGAAATAACGTGAATCTCTGGAACTATATTCCAGAGATTCACGTTATTTCGTATTTGCCAAGTGCATTTTACTTGCCCACGTGATTGATTGCAAATTTAAACCTTATTTGAATAACTATACTGCCGTCAATAGCATAGTTGCAGTACGTACATACGCTATAATAAACACTATAGAAAACGGGGCACCAAAATAATACAGCCGTACATTATAACTTATTAATTTTACTATTATAAAAAGGTACTGTTTCTTTCGATGTTAAAAATATCATGATGACAAATTAAAACCAACTAGCTAAATGTTTAAAAATTATAAAAGCGAAATACTCTCAAAATAATGACTTGATTTACAAAAATATAAAACAATCATTGATTGATTTAACATAATTTTTCAATGCTGCCTCATTTAGACGGTGCAAGTTTATTGCCTAAAGCATTCTATAAAATTGAAGCAACAATTGCACGAAGTTAGTTGCCGTTCAAAAGTAGTATAGGTGTAAACGGCACGTAGAATAAAATCGCATTCAATACTGGCATGAACATTTTCTATCATTAAAACATTAGCGAACGAAACAATATAAAAAAATTCTTGAGAAAACGTTCAATAAAATTGAATGAATTATTTGGCAGCGCAAATACGGGCAATACTTGAACCAATTGTGTATTTACAAGAACGTGCCATTCTGTATTTAGGACGAGGCAAAACTTGCATGCAATAATTGCTTTGGTGTAAACAGATGTCGCATTCAATTATTGTATGCCATTTTATGGAAATCGAACGCGTGTAAACACGTGCGTACAATTCTTGATTTGCAATAAATGAACGATTATTGCTCTTGCACTTTCCAGAAACTTGCAACGTGTAAATCGGGCTTTATTCTTACTGAATAAATAAATAATAATGAATAATAAATTCCAAGATTAAATCAAATGGTCAAATCAATCAAACCTTTTGATTTAATCTTGGAATTTAGTCAGTCTTGTAAACACAAATTTTACTCTTAAAAATGTAGTTTTAAAAGATAATGCTTAGAGTAAATGACAACACATAAAAGTAACCACAACGTTTTCAATTAATTTTACGAAATATTTGGCATTTTTAATTACAGATTTCATTATTCAAAGTTAATACAAAAAGTAATAATTGATTTTAAAATATTTTGCTCGCACTTAGATAGAGTATAATTATCGACATACGATATTTTAAAATGAAAATAAAAGACACTTTAAATAGTCTACACTCCCGGACTTCTAAATCGACCCACCGTGCATTTGTATGAGCTATAAAATGAATTTTGGAATCAGAAGCAGGACTTAGATCAAGGGATGTTGGCATGTGTAATTTGATCTTGTCTAAACATACTTTTAAGTTATATTACTTAGTTGTTAAATTAATTAAGTTAAGATCTTAGTTATTACCTACTTTCTATTTATTTTGTAAAACTACGAGGCTGGCATAATCGCTTCGCGATTAAAGCCTTTTTTTCTAAATAAAGAAATAAAAATAAAAAATATTGACATACCGGCGCTGCAGTAACGATCGCTATACGACTGAATTCGAAGTCGCACGTCGCGGGCATCTAGGGGCGCCATATGGACTTTCCGATCGAATTCGGGCGTAAACCGATCGTTAACGTCGACACTGCAGCCCCTGGCCATCATTGTTCCGAATTTGACTTCACAACCATTTAAAAAGTTTATAAACTTTTATACAAAAAATTGTAGGGTGAAACGATTTAGGATTTTAATCCGGGAGTGTATTTTTCTTTAGAATTAACCATATTATTGAAAATCTTTTTAATGAAGTACGGCTCTCTAGATTCAACTTACTATTTCTAGATGCCAACTAAAAAAGAAAAAAAAAATGTTGTTCATCATTCTCTGGCCGTTATCAACATGTCTTTTTCATGCCATATTCACTTTATTTAGATATTATTATTATGTACAAATTATGTGTACTTGAATCTTATTGTCATTATGTAAAGTAATTTTATTTTATTTGGATAACTTGAATGTACAATGTTATATAATTATATCGTATTATTACATAATTATAATATTTACAACGTTCGTATTTTACCAGTTAGTCTTACTTTAGTAATATTAAATATTTTAAATTATTCACGCACCACATAATATTACTACTATTATCATTATTCAATTCCATAAACAACAAAAAGTTTTTATAAAAAAGCAAATATCATTATCAAAAAAAAAACAAAACGTAACTATTACGAGACTCATTTGAATTATTTTGTTCACACTACAAAGACCTAGAGTAAAATACATATTTTTTTCCTTAATTTAGGTATTTACAAGAACTCAAGTCTAAATACGCGTTCTAGCCAAAAGTGAACCGGAACGCGTGGTCGCGCCGACAGAGGGCGCCCTCCGGTTTTCCGAACAAAAACTGACACAATATGAAAGCGACGATCGGGTATCCCCGCGAGGATCACATTTGGTTAGGACACGGCCTAACACTGGTTAATATCGGACTATATTACATTTGTGTAATAAAAATCTGTTCGAATAAGTTAAAATGCAATGAACTTAAATGTTTTGCAACATATATAAATGCATCAGTTATGTAGATACATGCAATTGTGTTTAAAATAATGTATTTAAAATCATTGCTATCTTTTACTTCCACAGTAAAGGTTTCATTGTGGAAAACGCAATGGAGGAAAAATTGCAATATTCTCCAACTGAGCCAAATACTTATGCTTGTTCTAGAGCGGGTTTAACAGTAGACACCACAGCAGTTCAATGCAACATGCCTTGCCAATTGAACTTCTTTCGATCTAATATTAGCTAACAAAGAAAATAAATAATAACTACAATCCTGCAATGTTTTAAAACAAAGTAAACTAAAACCTGTGACTATATAAACTTGAAACATTTTTGTTTGTCGTGCGGTATCCGCGTCTTGAACAGCACGGAGTCGGCTCGGTACTGCGTCGTTAAAAGTGGCGTGTAGCCCATTACCTGTGGGAAAAATCAATTAATTAACTTGAACATCCCTGTTAAATTGGCTGAAGGGGTTGTCAACATTAAGTTAATATTTATAATACAAGAAACATCATCATAAAATGGCGCCTTGTTTCCTCAAACGGTTGGGCAGAGCTGTACCTATAATACCCCACAGCATGCATATAAGAAACAGCTCGTACGAAAACATTTAAATAAGTGAAGAAATAATAATAATTGTTATTTATACTCCGTGGCCGTTTAGATGTTTACTGTTTAGATATTTATTGAGTTTTGAAATTTGTACGGTATAATCTCCATACAGTAGGTAGCTTGCGGTGTACGAAAGTTTTGTTCAACCCAAATTGAACAAGTCAAGTCATATATTTTTAGTGCACTGATAGACTACTGGTGTGACCGTCTGACTGCCGAGTCATAGGTCTCGTCGAACCCAAGACACGCACCTAAAATTTTTCGGATTCATGTTCGTATTGTATAATTATCACTTGGTTAAAAAACGGTGAAGGAAAACTTCGTGAGGAAACACGGCATGCCTGACAGATATTTCTCGACGGCATGTGAAGCCGCCTGGCCTCTGCCTCTTTTGGCTAGTCACTAACCACACGAAAAGAAGATATATTTTTTATGTAAGTTCTCCTAATTCACTAAATATGTGCGAAGAATGGTCGTAATAATATTTCTTACTTGTGAGAAGAACTGTATACATTTGTGTCTTTCATGGAAGTGTGTTTCGTCTGCTGACAGCGTCACCGGACATCCGGGACAGCGGAACGTCCACCGCGACGTCACCTATAACATAAGAAAATATTATTATTAACCTGTCCGTATTGACCGACGTCCAATGCCATTTAACAATGGACATTACTCTGAGTTATCCATCTGGCTCTTTAGGTGAGACGAAGTTGGAACTAAAAGTTCTCTACTTATTACTGAGTAAATTAATCGATCGTGTATCTGCAAAAAGGTTTTTTTACGTGTTGTGGACGATGTTCCTGTGGCGCGGACCACCCTTTTGAATAAAGTGTTCCATTTCGCCAATTTTGGTTTGGAGCAGCAAACAAATTATTTGTGTTTGTAAACGTACCCAAAATACAAGAACTTCCTCAAAAAATGTCTTCCATAGAGGACAATCCTTTTAATAAAAAAATATGATCTAACCTTGACCGGCGGTTTTCTAGTGATGTGCGAGACGAGGAAGTTCATGGCGATGTCCTCGCAGTTCATGTACTCGTCCACGTAGTCGCGGATGGCGGCCGGCAGAGTGCGCCAGTAGGCCCACAGGTAGTAGCGGTGCACGAAGGCAGCACCGGTTAGAACCATGCTAAGCTCGCAGCTGCATAACAAGTGGAAAAGAATATAGCGGTTACCTATCATAAGTTCGAAAAAGATTTGACCGAATTTCATTTCACCTAAAACTTTTCAACTATTATCTTTTCGTTTTTTTTTACTTCATCGAAGTCACGTCTGCCGCTGTATCAGTTGACCTATTATCAATTCGATTTTTTTTCGTTACTCCGACGTTTCATTTGGTCGAAAAACTTATGAAAAAAGTTCAAAAGAGGCTTCGGCCAAAAGCAAAAAGATATTTTGTAAATCGGCGAAATATAGTTCGGTAAAATAATAACTATGACACATGATACTTCGATGATCTAAAAATATGTCAATTAATGCATATAGCAAAAAAGACGTCGGTCAATAGTTTTCGGTAAAATGAAATTCGAACAAAAACAATTCGGAAAATTGATCGGTTCCCGAATATAGCATAGAAAGTAAAGATGTTCTTTACTTTCTATGCTATATTCAGACACAAAGGGCGAATTTCACCAATAAAATTGAACGGGGTCAGAATATAAACCACGTTTTTAAGAGCTGATATGACTGATTTCACCAATGAAACTGAACGCGATCAGCATTGCTAAAACGCGTTCAAGAGCTGTCAGTGTCAAAATTGTTATGGAATATTGTACATTAACAGTTCTTGAACGCGTTCAGCACATCTAAATGTGCTGAACGCGTTCAATTTCATTGGTGAAATCCGCACTTAGTGTCTCTTTGGAATATTGACACTGACAGCTCTTCAACTTGGTTTAGATGTGCTGATCGCGTTCAGTTAATTTTAGTGCGAATTTCACCAATGAAACTTCATTGGTGAAATTCGCACTAAAATTCGAGAAGTTGTGTAATTTTCACATTAAACCAGTGCCTTGAACGTTTTATACTAAGAGCAGTGATAGCCTAGTGGTGTGACCGTCGGATTGCCAAGTCAAAGGTCTCGAGTTCGAACCTCTGACTTCTCGTATGTATGTGCGTGTTGTATAATGATCACTTGCTTCAAAAACGGTGAAGGAAAACATCGTGTGGAAACCGGCTTGCCTGAGAGATATTTCTCGACGGCATGTGAAGCCAAATCATAGGTTCATGGGCGGCTTTAAAACTCTGACACCAAGTTAGCCACGAATCACACGAAAAGAAGCAGAACATTGTATACTTGGACCCAAAGAATGTTTAAACCTTATTACTGATGTCTGTTTTGGAACTAGAGAGTAATCCGACTAGTGAGGTAGATTTTGGTGGGGCGAAGTGGAATAATTCAGTCCTACGAGTAAAAATAATTGGATTTGTTAGTCAAGGTGCCTGCGACCTTAGATAGGTTGTATGTGGAATCAGAAAAATACATAAAACAATAAAAACTCACCTATAATTAGAATTGTAAAGGAAACCATTGTTAAAATTGAGGTCCCAGGCGTGATACCGACCGGGGAAACCAACGATTCGGTCGCGATGTTCTCTCCACACCCTGTGAACAAGCATATTATTTTTAGTTTTGACTAGCTTAGTCTAGAATTATAATAATCTAAAAATGTTTGTAACTCAATGGATACCTAAGTTTATCTGAAATAAATAAATATTATTAAAATAAATTGTCCATCAAATAAAAAGTAGTTGTCTTAAGGTGTGTATAGACTAAAGTCCCCATCACGAGAAGCTATAAATTTTGTAAACAAAGAATTTCTATAAAGTTAAAGTTAAGTTTCTACAAAATTTAGAGCATTTACTTGTGACAGAACATCGACGCGGAGTGAGGGTGCGCAGGTCGAGGACAGATCGTTACAATGAACGCAAGGTAAAAGGAAACGTTACAGGCAAATGCTTAGAGCATTACGTCGAACGCAAAGTCAAGCATTTGCAGGAACGTTACATTACTTGGTAATGCATTTTTAAATTAAGCTGTTGTTTGTACCATTCGTAAGAACGTTACATTACATGAAAATGCTCGTGTCTAGTGTACACCCACCTTTAAGTGACAGATATGACCGAACTCTATGTGTTATACGGCCTGTCACTTATTTGTGTGTGGCAATCTTTTTAAAAGGTCAAAGTATCATATCAAAGCCAGATTTACACGGTGCGATTAAATTGCCGGCAAATGACTTGCACCCTCTAAACAATGCATAATGTACGTGTTATACAACCTTAGCTTTTGTTTACAAAAAAAACAGCAGATTTTTTTTCGCGATGTCAGCGTTGGTCCCATAGTGAAAGTTGTTCATAATGATGAGTACAATGACCCCTTAAGAGGTTTAGTGTAAACAAAAACTAAGGTTGTATAATAATAAAATTGAAGTTTTACAAAGTCATTTGTTACTGCAATTTTAATGTATGCCACAGGCTTGAAACTTGCATCGTGTAAATGGGGCTTAATACATACATACACTTCACGCCTTCTTCGCATGGGGGTGGGCAGAAACTACAGAACGCCACATCCTACATATTTATTTCCCACGTTTACGTTCATACATCTGGTCAAACACGCACGCCAGTTGCGAGTACTACGCACCTGACCTTTCTGAAGAAATAATGGAGCTTAATATCTGGGGATATTGTAAATGTAAGTGAGCAACTAACCTGAAAGCGAACACGATCTCGTCGTGACGCAGATGCGCGTCGTCATCCACACACAGGACCGCCTCGGTGTCGATCAGATGGTACGGCAGGAAGCGGTTGTTGAGAGAGTTGCGGGGGGCTCGGACCACGGCCACCGGGGCGCCGGTCTCCGGCCAGGAGGCCACGCCGCCCGGGGAGGACGGGCCGTTCCATACTACCACCACCTGCGTTATGATAACATCCAGTTATAATATGGACGTTGATCATTCGAGCTGAAGCTGTGTTGAATTCGTGACCTTTCGTTTTATATAATCCTACTAATATTATAATGCGAAAGAGTTTGTTAAGTTTGTTGGTTTGTCTTCTTTCACGCATCAACAAACGGAGCGACATGATTTTCGCATAGAGTTTAGTTAGATTCCGCCGAGGTCGGAGAGTGACATAGCCAAAGCTAGAGGAAATAAAATGTTAGAACTAGATCTTCTATACACAAAAGTATAGATTTAGAAAATTTATTGTGTAATGGGAGGATGGTAAGTTAATGTTTCAGGATACATTTTGAAACCAAGGGCTTTAAACTTCTAAAAACTATAAAATGTAACTAAATGGTTATTAATTACCTTGTTCAAATACGGCAGCCCCCTCAACCTCGCCAGCGCCGCCGCTAACACTGCCTCTCTCTCATACGTCAGTATGACGACAGTGAACTGTTCCCGGGGCCGGTCGCCGCCCAACGCCTCGCTGAACTCGCGGCCCGACCCGCCGGCCCCCGCGCCCACGGGCCGCATGCCCGCCGCGGACCCCAGGAACCGCGCCTCTGACGTCACCGCCGGGTCCCACGGCAGCTGCGGGTACAACGCAAACGGTTCCCCCCAATCATTCCATAACTCGTAGCCGTGTAGTAATGCAACAGAATAATTGCGACGGTATGAAGGACTCGGGTAGGGCGCTTCAAGAGGGCCGAGAGTTTCTTCTGGTTCAGCGTCCACTGCAGGCGGCTCGACTCGTGGTGGGAAGAAGGAGTCGTTGAATGCGGGCGTTCCCGTGGTCGGCGCGACGGGTTGCGCGGGGATGTGCAGACGAGTTCGTAGCGTGGCGAGGAGCGAGTCCACGCTGGCCTGCACCGAGCTGAGGTAGCGCTCCCACAGCAGGCGCGCGTGGCGCCGCATGGCCAGCACGTCGGCGTCGCCCAGCGCGCGCAGCAGGAAGTGCAGCTCGGGCACACGCGCTCGCGGCAGAGATAACGCCGCGCGGCGCCAATCCAACACCTCATCATACGGCAATCTAATTCTATCCCCGCCTAGCAACACCGGGATCGCCCCAGACCTCAACGCTTCATACAACCTCGCTTGCAATAACGCCGTGGTCACATACGTCCTATCAGCCGGCGCAAGTATTAGCGCAAACGTCGAATCTCTTAAGACGGCGCGTCGAGACCGGTCCGTGCCACACAACGCCCAGTCACCGATAGGTAACACTGCCCGTCTCTCCACTGGAGGGTCACATTCGAACTGCAGATGGAACAAGTCCGAGGCCGGTGCCGACCTCACCATCTTCTGTAATGCCTCGATCAGAGATTTGTCTTGATCCTTGTCTATTCCTCGCGGCGGCGGTTGTGAGCCCTGAAAACTAAATGTAGCTCATGAATTCATACCTAAGAATCGATAGCTCATTTTTTATATTGGCAGACCTATTCCATATTCAATTCCTTGTTTCCAATCGATGCTACTCACACTTTAACAAATATCAACTTTATACTACTAAATTGATTTCAGAATTAATAGCACTATTGAAAAATGTTGTGCTCTAACTAAACACCATGTTCTTCCTTTTATTTTTGACACTATATTATTTGCCTTTCCATCGGTATGATAAAGCTACAGGGTGATTATTTTTCTCGTGTAACGGGTTCGATTTCCGGTTCAAATACTCGTATCTATGAATGCATTTTAAATTGTTTTTAAAAATTTAAATAATGTCTTCTTTCAGTAAAATATTCCATCTACAATATTCAAAGTACTTTCCCTCCATGTGGCATATCCGTGGGACGCCCTGTATAGTTCTAGGCATTAAAATTACCTGAGCAAATATTTCCGTCTCGCAGGCGCTATAGGAGCGCAGTCGGCCCACACGTCGCCGCCGGGAGGGCCGAGCGCAGGGGGGGTAATGACGTCAAACCCCGGTCGGAACTGCTCGTGAGTGAAGGTAGACTGCGCGACCATAGCGCGCCCTACCGACGCTCCTCGGAAGGCGTCGCCCGAGCCTACCGCGAGCTCGCGCCGCGCCAGATTCACTAGCACGTGGTTGCGACCGTCACCGCCCCAGTATGGTAAACTTTTGATGGCTGTCTCGTTCAACAATAGCTTGTATGTATCTATTGTAGGTCTGGAAACAACAAGTACAACTTAGGATCCATTTGAACTCACAACATATACATACAGATATACTGAGAAAAGTATGCGCTTCGGGCTTAATAGTCTATCTTCGTTGTTAAATACGAACGCGAGACGCTGGGATGTAATGTAGAATAGAGTCGTTGCCTACAACCATTGAAGTACGTGCCTATTTTATTACCATGATTCCAAAAATACAGATTGCCAACCCTTTGCAATTCAAAAATCTTTTCATATCTTTTGAGTGACAGACAGTTGACAATCTGCGACCAGAGTAGGGTCATACAAACGAGCAATGACAGGAGCACTAGGTACTACAAAGCGCGATAGTAATAGTATTTTAATTTATTTAAATTTTTGAATTGTTTCTGTTTTTATTCTATTACAGACGCTTTGAACGAGCACGTCTTTCTACATCGCTCTCACATGTATCATTTCAACATGAATGATGCAACCAATATTTTGTAACAATATTCCGATTTAAAAGAGTGTCCGTGAAGTTTCTTGCCCGTTCTTCTCCATCCTACTACGGTTTGGAATGGGCAGTTGCCCAATCGGTCGGTCAATGATAATGACCCCTTGATAATTCAAAAGTACCTATAACTGGTTTATTTGAAATAAATAGTTTGAGTTTGTGTTCGAAACTTTATAGCTTTTGCATCTATGTGGGTTCCTCTGTGACGTGACGGAGACGTTGGTACCAATTCGGAAACACGAAGATTACCGAAGCGTATAAATTTTCTGGTTTATCTGTAAGTAGTAAGTTAAATTGCACCACTTACGCGGGAGTCTTTTCAAACGGGAATGCTTCACCTAAAATGACGAGATAAACGCATGCTTCGTTTGGATTGCGCGTTATATGCGTATTATAGCCCAGCGTCTGCTTTAGAGTTGTTTTCAGGAAGCCATCCACTTCAGCGCCGGCTAGTGGCGCGAACACGTCAGGATCATAGAGGTACACGGGGAAACCGGATGTCAAGGAGCAACGAGAGTGATCGAAGCAAGAAAACATGCGACAATGGACCTCAGAGGATGGGGCTATAGGGGGTAGGACGGGGGGAGGTCGTGAGGGTAGTATTTGCAGAGGGGGGGCTAGTTCTGGCGAGTCTCGTCGGATGGCCTCGAGCTGCGCAATGCGCGCCTGGTCGGCGGACACACGCAGGCGCTGCAGCTCAGCGGCCGCTCGTGCGTGCTCCGCCTTAGCGCTGTCGGCTTTTGCGCTTGCTGCTGTCGCTTCGCGCTGGAGCCGCCCGCGCTTTGCTTCTAGTTCGCGTAATTCTGTAGATACTGAAGCCTGAAATATTGTATAAAGCAAATGATACAAAATAAAAATATAACTATTCCAATAGAAAAAAAAAAAAGATAAGAATTTTTATTTTATCCTATCCTATAAAATGAGCAATATTTGTATATTATATATATATATTTATAATCACTATCTCGAAAATGGCTCTAACGATTCAGATGAAAGTTGCAATATAGGGGTTTTACGGGGGCGACAAATGGATCTAGCTACGTGTCCAAGCAAAGCTTGATCCCTAGGTATTTCATGAAATTTCTGGTGTACAATAAAATATATATTGTAATTATTATGTAAATGAAATAAAACAAATTGAATATTTTATATTATTAATAATTTATAAATGATTCTTTTTCATACCATTAGCTGCCGTTCATGTAGTCCACTTAGCTAAATCTATACAAGTACACATTTTATTCGGAATTTGGTTTCACTGAATTTTGTTACCTATCAGGTCAGTAATTCACCTAAAACTAATTGTGGTTTCAAGTAAAATGCCATTTGACATAATAAAAAATTAAAAACTTGTATTTTTTTTTTTTTATTCTTTTTGTTGACTGTACTCTACTGCCGTCTATAGGTAAGCCCCATAAGAATCTCACCAATTAAAAACATCATCACAATAAACATAGAATATTGTGCACTAAGCCTTTCACTACTATAAAATGATTATAACCTTTATTCTTAGCATTTCTTCAATCCTTAGTTTTAAATCGGCAGCATTCATTGTTGAGACATCACTTAGTGCCTCCAAAGTGTGTCGCATTGGATTATTTGACAAGGTACCTGTTTCATCGTACTGAAAAATTTAAAAGTAATTATGTATATAAATACAATTAATATTATGCTAAGTAATCAGAAGTCTGCAGTGGTGCCTCTTTAATAAACATATTTATTTTCTTTTTAATCATCATTATGTCAGTTGGAAGAAAACTAAGAGAACCTCTCCGAATCTTCACCATTAACATACTAGAAATACCTTCATTGGTTGATGGCTACAGGCTCGCCCCCTATTACATGGGACTTAAACATAAATGCCGAAATGTAGGTGTACCTGCTACAGGTACACCTCTGCCCAACCTTTCGGGAAAAAACGGACGTGATGTTATGTTATGTTAAATTCATTAATTGTCTGTAAATGTAGCTGTGCAAACAAAACAAACCCTACATTTTGAAATGACCTAATTAACCAAACAATTTATTAACCTGCACTTACCTTGGACAAATAATAATGTGTGAAGAGAGGTACAACAAATAAAATTAACAACACCAGTAATATAACACGGGATAGTTTTAAATGCCCTAACCACAGGCAAAACCGTTCGTAGAAATACATTTTGATAAAAACTATGTATTTTACTTGTTTTCTAGTTTTATCATTTTAAGGTATAAGTTTATTACTTCTGTATTATTTATAATATAATAAATGTTTGCTATGCATAGTGTTTGTTAACCACCGTTAGAAAATAAATACTTCAATTAAAAAATAAATCTCACAGCAATACAATGTCATATTTTGACAATGACAACCAATGTGTAATGACTTGACAAGCAAAACAATTCTATGTCAAAATCCGACGTCATTCAAAGCATTGACAGCATCAGTAGCATTCATGGAATTAATAAGTACTTTCGAGTAGTGTTTTCAAAACCAACCCCCGTAAGTCATAATTACCCGCAGACCTGCAAATTCCCTTACATGTAATGATAATGTTTTTTGTTGCTGCGACTACTTAGTTATAGCCATTGTAAATTATGTCCCTTCACAGTGGTCAACCAAACTATTACAAAAAATTCCAAGGCCAAACATGAATATAATGTTGGGGGTTGGAGTATTACATCGCTGATAAAAATGCTTGGCTCAACGCTGGTCCCTGCTCCACAAGGGCGCAACATTTAGTGGTTGATTACCTATCATTTAAAAATATTGTTGGCGCTACTGAAGACCGTATAAAATATCTTTGAATTGTATAAATTCAATCTCTTTGTATTGTACAATAAATTGCAAAGCACGTATGTGTGAGTGAGTACTATGTAGATTCGTGTACCATTACCTAGTACCCAGTACCTACCCATAGAAAGACGTACCCAGTAAATGGTAACTTTATTTACTGGGTACATCTTTCTTTGACATTAATGTTCCCTGGTGGTTGAGAGCAGCCACAGAGTACTTTATAACATACTGAGCAGCTCAGAGTTAGTCATGCTCACTCAAATGTGTCGATGATAGTGGCGTGTATATTGAATCATTAAGTTCCCTTCAAAATGGTTGAGCTGTATGGTGCTGATCCATACGTTATGTTCGTGAACAGGCGCCGCCGTCGGCAGGGGCCGGTCATATGTTCCACGGCTTATTTATTTTAACCAAGACTCTTAGCGCTATTTGTTTTTGTCAATTTCTTGTATTCTTTCCAACAATATATTCCCCAATGCCAATGTTTTAGGAGTCGGAATCCAGTATTGTCAACAGTCATCTTTAAAATTAATTTCCTGGTAGGTATTGTATGTCATGTCTTTATTTTAGTATTTTTGGATAGTGTTGGTACACTTGAAAGTGGAGGGTACCTACTTTTCTGGATTTGATCTGAGCCTGTGCTCGTGAGTGATTCTCTTATATTTTTATCGGTTTCAATCAACTCACCCTCTCGCAGTCCACTACTGGCTGCAGTCCGCCACAACAACCCTGTGCTCGGCCGTTTAGATAAGCTTCATTCCGAAGCCGAATCCGCAACCTAGGTAATAACAATGTTGCTATTGGAGGACGATTAGGACGGCCAGCGAAATTATTTTTTATTCCTTTAATTTTTTTAACATTGTGTACCTATTACAAAATACCGATGTTTAACGCGTAGGTATTATCAAACACGTTGGTAAATAAAAAAAGGTTTAGAATTATTGCTTTTATTCATGTAATACAAAAATATGTAGTACAGTACTTATTCGTCTAAAAGACTGCTTGGTTAGTAATAAGTTTTAAAGTAATTTTCAGCGAGGTTGCTCAAACAATAATAATTATTGTTTGAGCATTATATTTTATTATTAATAATAAACTTAACTGTAAAGTAATAACTTAGACCCTTGTCCTAAATTGAATGCAATGGTCGCACAAATGCACAGACTAATCACAAATGCGCGATTGATGCGATCGTTTATTTATACGAAGTCGTGTTCGTACGTCATCATAAGGCCGCGCGCACTTTGTATGCATTTACATACGAATTTCACTCGTGCTACACTTACGAACATACACGAACAATGACGACCATCCAAATACAAAGAGAGCGCTCAGACTGAGTGCGAGTTAGGAGTTAGTCGTACGTATAGTTCTGACGTCCGAAAACAATCCGAACTTGTTGGGATTTTTCATGCGTTCAATGTGATATCTCCGGAACACTACTTATTTGACGGAGAAAAACTTATTCAGTGTGCGCACTCAATTCGTACGACCACGATCGTACGATACAAATGGGTGTCCAAAGAGCGCGGACTAACTCATAGGTATAATATCGCGATCGCGTCGATCGCGTGGCGATTGCTTTCTATTAGGACAGGTCCTAATTCAACATTATAATGTTGCAGCAGTCAGATCCTGAACCTTATTTCATATAATTATATTGTAGAAATAAACATAAATTGAATACCTAACATATTCATATTAAATAACATAACATCACGCCTGTAATCCCTGAAGGATAGTACACCCACATTTCGCCAGTTATGTTTAAGTCCCATGTAATACGGGGCGAGCCTAATGCCAACAACCGGGCACAAATCCAGACTCCGGGCTGCTACTGAGAAATTCCTGATAGAAAAACCCAAATAACACTGCCCAACCTGGGAACTGAACCCATGACCTCGTGCTCAGCAGTAGTACTTGCGACCACTAGCCTAACGAGGCAGTTAATATTAAATGAAATGTTAGGTATCAGTTGGATGCGATTTCTTCATCTTTAATAATAACTTAATTGTTTTTTAAATTTATGTTTGGCTATATTTATTTAATAATCCAAAAAAAAAAAACAACCAACTTCCAAAGAAAACCACTTTCTTTGGAAGACATTTTTTTTTTTTGAAAAAAAAGTTTTTTAACAGAGCGCTTAGAACTAGTATAAAATATGTACTTAAACACCTATGTAACATAAAATAAATACCTATATGTTACATAATTATTTGTAACATTATACTTAAATGTATTTAACTAACTTATATGTTCTTACGTGATAAGTCTTATCTTTAGATCATACATAGTAGATCAAAATATCTCTACAATGAAAAAAAAGGAGAGATGAGATATATAAATATTTATATATCTTAATATATAATTAATTAAATACTGTTACTAGGCGTGAAACAAACAAAATAGTAAAACAATCACCGTGAACTGTATTTGAGTCACTGCAATGAGAAAGCGGTTAAAACGTGTAATTAGGTATAACTATTCTTTCCATAAACAGAATATATTGCTTGACAAAAATGTATATAAAATTATAATCCTTAAATTATTATAAAACAAAGTCCCCCGCCGCGTCTGTCTGTCTGAACGCGATAAACTTAAAAACTACCGAACGGATATTCAAACGGTTTTCACCAATGGACGGAGTGAATCATCAGGAAGGTTTTGGTGTATAATTAATTAAGGTTTTGTGTAAGTTAGCTGAAATATGACCATTATTGTTGAAGATGTCGGAAAAATCATGCCAACTGGGAGCTTTACAGGCGTGCGCCGCGCCGCGTAAACAGTAAAAGATACAAACAATTTATGTTCTACAGGATTGTTCATCTTAAAAAGTTTAACAAAAAGTCCGTGATGGCATATGTCTATTTTTTAAGGATGAGCCACAGTAACCATTATTATCTTTCAGAATTTGATAACAAATAATTTGTTGTTTCCGAAGCTATTTTGACCGGTACTATATTAATCCTTATCTAATTAAATGTATTTTTAAATTGGGCATTTAATATAGATTAAAATATCCACTAACATCATACCATTTAAATGAAAACTTTAAAAGATATCACAGATTCAAAATTATGGTTGACGGCAATACGGGCGCAGCGGTAGGAGTCTATGAACTTTTCCTCGGCTATGCAATCCCGGTAATACGTTTCCGTGGGATATTTTGCGACATCCACGCGGTCGAAGCCGCGGGCAAAAGCTAGTTCAATATAAAATGTAATAATCCAAACTATGATTAGATATTGTTTGTTTGTTACGCTTTCACGCTAAAACGTCTGAACGGATTTGGATGAAATTTGGCGACCATGACCTGAAAAAGGACATAGGATATCTTTTATCTCGATATTCCCATGGAATCGAAACTTATGCGGGTGCAGCTAGTAATAAATTATACCCGCCTATTATTGTCCCACTGCAGGGCAGAGCACGAGCATTGATCACGTTTGCTCAGCAAGACGGGTTGACAATTTCAGGCTTAAATTAACTGTAAGCCCAAGTTTCCTCACGATGTTTTCCGTCACAGATGTCAGTAATGTCCAAGATAAACTCAGAAATGTAATAACGTACGGTAAATATTAAATGCCCGTTTCACTAACACACTGACGCCTAAATTAACACTTAAATAAAAGTTCACTGTTGGATTATCAACGCTTGGCTTGGCACCGAAAGTTAAAAATCCAACTCAGAGTTTTTATCCACGTTAATTTCTTACGAAATTAACCAAAACGAGTGGCAAAGGATCACAACGATGGCGATGGTGAATTCGCGCGACCATCACTATGTTAGGACACGTTGTTACGGTCGCGAATCATATTTTAATCAACATAACAGACCTGACCTGCAATTTGAAAAAAAAAACGTAAGATTTGAATTTCGCGGGCTAAAATTAAAAATCGCATCTAATGGCCAGCACACTAGCATTATAGTTACATTAAGCTAATTATTTATGTCTTGACTCTACTTTTTTCATTTTTACTTACAAGAACTACATCAAACTTGAACTGTAACTTCTTGTCGTAATGGTGTTTCAGTAAATGATTGAATAGCTCCCCTGGAGTAAACAATAAATCGCATTTGATACAACTTTGCTTTGAAATTTTTATCCGTGCGTTACAGATATTTGCATGTTGTTGAGCATTCAACTCTTCCAAAAAATGTAAACCGCAATCACATTTATAAATTATGTCTTGCTTTTCCGGGCTATAACTTGTATTTTCTACAACTTCCTCAGTCTGTTTGACAAGGTCATTGTTTTCCCCCAATTTGTCTTTAGGATCAACATGAAGGATCGCAGATGATGCATCGAAAGTTATTAAGTTCATATTTAAATCGTCAATATCCAAATTAATTTCATGAACCTTGCGATGACATTTTAATTCGGTTTTCGAGAAAAACAACCCACATTTAGAACATTCACATTTTGAAGTGTCGAAAACACAAACGTGTTCGGATATACACTCTTTAGTTCTAAAGCATAAGTCGCACTTCTTGCATTTATACATAGTATAATTATATTTAGTACCACTGAAAGTAGACCTGAGTTTCTTCTTTCCAAGGTAACACAGTTTTGGTTTTCCAAACATTACTACAATTATATTTTCAACATTGAATTTGTCTAGCTCTTCGTGTCTAATAGAGTGTAAGTCAAAATCGTGTTTACCAAGGAGCAAGCCACAAGTAGGACATATTTTTAAATTATTTTCATCACATTTATGAGCATTACGTTCAAATTTATCAACTAGCCCTTCACAGTTTCTACATTGATATAAAATGTATCGATTAATTGCATTATGCATTATGTTATTATAAGTTTCATGTTCCTCCTTATTGTATAATACTATTTTGTATGATTTTAAGTTAATTTCTATGCTTTCGTGTTCTTTTTCGTGGGCTATTCGATAAGGTAACGAAGCAAAACTTAAACCACACAACGCGCAAGGGTGTTTTCTCAATTTAACGCAAGATTTATCCCCAGAGTTTACGGCGTGCATATACAAATATTGGGGATCAACAAAAACTTGACATTTATCACATCTGTAAAGCACCGAATTTGACGATCCAGACTGAATTTTCTCCATTTTAAGTCTACATTCATATCGATATATAGAATTACGAAGAATTTTACTGATATCTTCATCTGCTACATATGCAAAAATGTGTTTTGTCCAAAAAACATTGTTGTAACGAAAATAAAATGGATCGAAATCAACTATTATAATGGAGTCCTTATTGTATTTTCCATTTAAATGCAGCATAATGTGATTTTCGTAATCGCTTCTTTGCAAAATTAAAGTGCATTTCTGGCATTTCTGCATATTTAATTGTACCACTTTAGAATCGTAATGGTCCTGACAATGCTGCACAACTTTGTCATATGTATTAACGGTCAATTGGCAACTTTTACACGTGTAAAAAGTCATTACGTTTATTATATAAGCATCATCTGAAACACTTAAATTTGGCTCCACATATGCTATTTCATCAGCAGGGTTAACTTGGAGTGCTGTTTCTTTCAGTTTTGTATTTATACTCGGTAGTATATAACTATGAAAATGAATATGCAATTTGTAAGCATGTTCTGTTAGCTTCATGGAACAAACATTGCAAGTAATATAATCCTGCTCTTGGCATGAATGTATTCTTATATCACAGTTTCTTAAGAAGTGTACTCCACACGAGTTGCATTTAGGATAAACGGGTATTGGAGGGCAGATTCGTTTTTCTGATTTGAGGTCATAAAAAACGTAATCATGGAGACTTATTTGCTCTTTCTTATGATATTCTTTATGTGTCGCATGAGTTTTCGTTGTCAACATAAGACCGCAATCTTTGCAAACATATTTGAGCATATGACCACACTTGCCTTCCACATGCAATTTTCGCAAGTTAACATTACCAATAAAACATTTGCAAGTATCGCAAAAATTCATTATTAACTTAGAAGAATCCTCTAAAAATTCAATACCGAACCGAGTTTTCTTCACGGTGCCGTTTTTCGTTTTAGCCGTATTTTGTCTTAAATGTTTTTCATGTAGCAAAACGGATTTGTGGCTTTTTATTTTAGGCGTATTTGTACATACATTTTTGTCATGTATCATATTGGATTTGTCGTTTTTCGTTTCAGCTGAATTTATACTTATATGTCTGTCATGTGTCTTAACGGATTTGTATTTTTTCATTTTAGCTGTATTTGTACTTATATTTCTGTCATGTACCATGTCGGATTTGTCGGTTTTCGTTTTAGCTGTATTTGTACTTATATCTCTGTCATCTATCATATCGGGTTCGATTATGATAAAATCACAACATTGTATTTGTTTTTCTTTGTGATTCATTCCATGGCATTCCATATCATCTCTGTTAATTAAAAGGTCACAAACTTTACAATATAATGAATTTGGTGTTTCTGAATCGCATTTTAGATAATGAAGCAAAAAGTTTTCTTCGCTGTAATGTACAGTGCAATTAGAACATTTGTATAAAACCTGATTAAATGCAGATTCAGGAAGAGTGTGCACAGTGAAGGATTGAGAAAAAGAATGTTGTTTTTCATGCAGCGCCATATTTTCACTTCTAAATATTCTTTGGCAAACTGGACACTTCCAAGTATCTGAAATTTTCAAGTGTTTTGAATGGTCCACGGCTGCGTTAGAAGACAAAAAGAACAAATCACATTTCATACATTTATACAGAATACTTTTTGATGCAAATAGAACTTTCTTGTCTACTTTTTCGTGGTTTTTATTAACTGGCTGCGCTTCACGAGGAAAATAAGGTCCTTTTAGTTGCTTCTTGTGATACTTAAACAAATGGACATTATAAGAATAAATTCCGGAAGTTTTTGAAGGACAAAATTTGCACTGTGAATCAAAAGGTACCTTTTTAACTTCCGTTACTTCCTTTATGTTATGATCTTTCGTAACGTGCCGGGAATAAAACTCGAAAGTAACATTATATTTAGAACAAATAAAACATTTGTAAAACATGGAATGCATCGATTTCTTAGAATTCTGAAAATTGCTTATTGCTTTCCCCGTGTTTGATTTACTTTTGTTTCTATTATTAGATATTTCTGTGTGTATTGACCTTATATGATACTTTAATTCCGTTTTGCTATTAAATTGTTCCTTACATTCATTACATTCCATTGTTTTCAGTCTCTTTCTTGTCTTTGTATCTCCGTTTTGTAATGTATCGCAATTCGTTTTACGTTTTTTGTTTGGGATATTTTCGTCGCCACTTTCAGCTAGACCAACAACATTATCTATTGATCGTCTCCTTGGGTAATTTTTATGTAGCAAAATACGCTCAGAATCACCGTTATCTTTATCCGCTTTACTATGACTATGAGGATGACTATTCGCTACGAGGTTATTCTTATGGTTTACATTTGATTCATTCAAGTGTTTAACACTCTCATCTTTTTTCAATCGATCGTTAAGATTGACCTCTTTGTTTGGTTCTTTTGCATTTGTAGAACTCTTGGATCTGTCATTGGGCCCCATTTTTTTTGGCTCCAAAACTTCATATAGATGTTCAATCAAAGAGCTCTGGGTTGGAAATAATTGTTGACAATGAAAACAAGAGAGCCCTGTGATAACTTTTCTTTGAGAGGCTTCATTAGCTACTATTTTGTTGTCGGACCTGTCTACCGTTTTTAATGCTTTGACATCTCCATGAAGGTTTCTAAAGTGTCTCAATAGATTATTTTGAGATGATAGGAATCTATCGCAAGCATTACATTTAAATAAATTATGATCGCATTTCCTTCCCATAAACGCTATTTGGTTATTTCGTTTAGTATGAATGTTAATCAAATGAAGGTTGAACAAATTTGCTTTTGGAAACAATATAAGACATTCCTTACAATATCTCTTACACATATTTAAGAAAGAATTTACGTTCTTCAATATTAATTTAGGTTCTTTTCTTAAATAATTATTTGCTTGACATTGTAAAGTAGGTTTTGATCCAAGTATGATTATGTTTTGATGCGAATACCTTGATGCCTTCTGAGTTTCTGTAGCTTCAGAGGCATGAAAAGTGTTGGTGCTAACAAGTTCAATGTGGGTTTGGATATGCTTAGGAAGCTGAGTAATTGCATCTTCTTGACACGAATCTTCTAGTGGTACCTCTTCCTGACACGAATTTTCTACTGATGCCTCTTCTTTACACGAATCTTCAAATGGTGCAGTCTCTGTCCCTAATGATGCATTTAAAGCTGAAACAATAATATTATTTAATTTGACGGTTGACAGCCACCAATACCTGAGTAATTGTGTTTTGTATGTGCAACTCTAACACTATTATAAATATTGATTATTTTCTTGAATACTATGATGATTTCAGATAGCTCGGTATTTTAAAATAATAAAAAACCGAACAAGTGCGTATAGGACCCACGCACAGTGATTCTGTAATTGGGATGAATATGAATGCAGGTATTTTATTCACTAGCTTCTGCCCGCAACTTCGTCTGTGTGAAATTTCGGCCCCCACCCACCGCGTCGCATCCTATCTCCCGCCCACGCTATTAGTTCGTTTTCACTTTTTTTCTTTTTGCTCGTCTCCTAAGGGTCGTAGCGTGATGTTACATAGCCTTCCTCAAGAATTGGGCTATCCAATACAAAATTATTTTTAATAATCCGACTGGTAGTTCCAGAGATTATCCCCTAGGTACAAACAAATACCACTTTATGTATTACGTATAGATATAGATTATCTACGACCGCAAAAATAAGTACCTATATATTTCATATCATTCGAAAAAACGATCAAAAACAAAGTTATTTCTGCGGTTGTAACCGAAAATATCGCATATCTCAAGAACTATTGACTGAAATTTTTATATAGGGCTTTTCCACTTTGTGAGTATGCCAAGTATCCCATCAAGTTCAGTATTCTCAACATGAATTAACAAACCATACAAAACCAAAAAGCTCCGAGTTGAAAACAGAGATAGTATTTTTGGACCCAAAATTTAACCTTGCAGCACTCCCTCCTTTATATTATAGAAAATAGATTGCGCATTGGCTTAATATGAATCACTTTTTCTTGCAGACAAGCACACAGGCAATGAATTATTGTTTATAGGAGAGCCACATAAATATCATCATGTAGTTTAGATACATGAAGTATCTAGAGTTATGCTATACTCTATGGAATGCCTGCAAAAAATTAAGAAATTTGTAAATAATGCTTTTTCTATTGGCTTTAAAGTTGTATGATGTTGTTTCACTTTTTTTATTTTATGAAATTGGAAATCTTTCCATACAAAAAGGAAAAGTTTCATATAATAGTTTGCAGATAATTTTATGCATATTCTGGTCAATATTTTTTATATTATTTGGGAAGTAAACATTGAAATAGAAAGTGTGGTAAAGGAATTACAGTACCTAGAAGTACAAAAGATTTTTTTTTAAACAGTGTACCGCATCGTTGGACTAGTGGTTGCCAGTGCTACTGCTGAGCATGAGGTCCTGGATTCGATTCCCAGGTCAGGCAAAGTGATATTGGGATTTTCCATCTGCATTTTCTCTGTAGCAGCACAGAGTCCGGATTTATGCCCAGTTTATGGCAATAGGCTCGCCCCCTATTACATTGGACTTAAGCATAACTGGAGAAATGTGGGTGTGCTACAGGTTCACCTCTGTATAATTATCACATATAATTATATAACTAATGTACCTACATATATACAAAATATTGTAAAACATTTTAAAAGAGTAACGGTGGAGTTTCTTGCCCATTCTTCTCCATACGAAAACTACCTTTTGGAAGGGGCGACTAGAATCAATTCATTTTTTTTGTAATTTTTGACGTTCAAAAGTGCCTTGCAAGGGCCTATTTGAAATAAATGATTTGACTTTTACTTTGACTATATCTCTTCAGGGATTACAGGTGTGATAGATAAAGTAGTTATTCCTATTAAGGATCCTAATACAAATAAGGAAATAAGAAATTAAGACTAAAAGAGTCAGGATACCTTCATCATAGTATTGATTAATTTCCTTTTTTATCACGGACAAGTCCGGAAATATTCTCTTGATAGTAGGATTATCCATGACATCATGCTCCTCTATATCAATGTCGTCAGACATTATTACAATCTGGAAAATAATTGATAACTCATTGAAAAAATAATATACAAGCAAAGAGTATGTAAGGATCATAGTAGTTGGGGTTTTGTAGTTTCTGCCTATCCGGCGACTAAAAGGCGTGAATTTGAATATAGTAAAATAAATAAATATACAATTTACAATTTTTACAATAACAAAATTAATAAATTACAATTTATTTAGAACAATTATTTATTTATCTTATAAATTTCTAAGAGGATTTTACAATTGGTTGGGAAAGTAGGTACTTTTATAATTTAATTAAAAGCGCGAACCAGCAAATCGCGAGAAGTTTGTTTCTGTTCCAGATTTTCAGTTTCCTTGGAACTTTCAAATGTATATAATACGTATCACAATGTTTTCTTACAATAATTATATGGACAGAAGGCACACGCACGGCTATGCATGTATTTTGCTGACCAAAAGTACAAAAGTCATCCAACGAAGACCAATAAACTTTCTTGAAATTGCTAATAATGCTTACTTTGTATTTTTGTAAAAAATGCCAAAAAAAACGTGTTTCACTAGAACTTTTGCAAAACCTGTTACACTAAAAATATATAAATTTGCTAGCTCAAATAGCACAGCGGTGATTGAATAAATATAACTTTATTTTTCAACTTTGCGAATACACGTAAAAAACGGCTTTAGGCTCCGTGAAAACGGCAACAGGGCGAAACGAGAGCTAGTGTTGCCACCCTCCGATTTAGATTTCCCCAAGCGCCTTGCGAAAATCCCACCTAATTCAGTTTTCACTAAATATTTTAATTAAATTAAACATACGCGAAGTTTAATTGTTATATATAACATATGTCTCTAAACAGTCTTCAAAAGCATCCATTGTTTAACTGTGCGTTTGCACTGGGGAAACATTCACAACAAAACGTGTTGAAATCTCTATTTTCTGTAAAAAAAGAAAAGCAAATGCGCCACTTTTTTTTTTATCGAGAATGTTATGCCATACAATGTTTGACACGAACTAGAGATTTCAACATGTTTTGTTGTGAATGTTTCGCCAGTGCAAACGCACAGTTAGATCCGAAGTATTCAATAGTTTTCTTTTTCTTAACATCACAAATTTCTTTCGTTATTCGCTCATTGTTCAAGTACAGTCCGGCCGACGTCGAAAGAATGCGTTCTAGACACCTGTCAATTTCATACTAACGATTATTTGTTTTGCGAATTTGATCTTTATTACTACTGGAAATTGTCCAACTGACAGGTGTCAGGAACGCATTCTCTCGAAGTCTCACCGGCCGGACTAGTCGGAATAATTTTAATCCCCAACCCAACCACACTATACACCGTCAACTTATGTTTGGGCAAAATACCCAATGGTGGGAACACTGCGCCGACCATAGATTATTGTATACCATTTTGCTGGACAGTCTGTGTTGACGGTCACGGTGACAGAGAGAATAAAATGGCACTTACCCAACTATAAAGTGGGTGATCGACATGCGAACTTGGTCGGTGTGAGTCGGTGACACACAAAGTCAAACAATCTATTTCAATTAGGAATTAGGCACTTAAAAGGCACGTAAGAACGTCAATTTTACAAAAAATAGAATTGATTCGTATGGAGAAGAATGGGCAAGAAACTACACCGTTAATCTTTTATTTTTTTTACAATATTTCGTATACATTAATTATACATATGAAGATTCTATATATGAAGACGATGCATCTAGAATAAAATCATTATACCACGACAGGTAAAAAAGAATGAAAAATGAAGCAATGACAGATAAATTAATTATGGGATAGATACATGGTGTTCACATATTTCCAAAAATTCCAAAATTATACGATATTCCTAACATTTTAAGAAGTAATACTAATAAGTCAGTGTGTGAGTTCAAGAAATCACAGAATATAAAATCAGTGCTAAAAAAATAAAAAATAAACACGTGAAGCTTCCTCACACTGTTGTCGAATTTTCTGAACTAAATTAATTAAACAAACATTACACAAATGTCGAAACAAATTGCTGGCTCGCGACGATGCCAGACGAACGAAACTACGGACCAAGGCAGGCTACGAGCAAAATTTCAAACCTGTTGGTTCGCCGACGAACTTACTCAGTGGATTTAAAGTTCACGTATTTAGTATGACACACGGGCTAGAAAGGTCGTCGTGCCATAAGTACACGTACTTGCTCGTGATTCTTTCACCCTATAAGGAAATGTGTAATGTAACTGTCTACGGTATGCAAGCACTTGCCGCAACTTCTTAATTCCTAAAGCACAGGCCGCACTAGGAACGTAGCTCAATCATGTAGATACTGCGTGTTTGCATCTTTCGGTTCACACCGCAAACTATGAACCGAACCATGAAAAATTGCGGTAACTACATGAGCGAAGCTAAACGAACTTTGCTTCGTTTCCAGTGTGGCCTTGGCTTTAGACAGCTACCTTTGATTCGTGCGGGTGCACAAAAAGAAAAAGGCCCAATCCACATGTTTGAATTCGAGGTTAGGCAAACGTGTGGAGCCGGCATTACCAATATTCAGTCTGGCCGTCGAGAGCACAGACTATGGTCTAGAGAATGCATTCCAGACACCAGCACGCGTAGCATGACTACAATAGAAACTGCTTTTGTCGACGGAAGAATAGATAACATGACAGATTGTGATTGTTTATCTATCATTTTGTCTATTCTTCCGACAAATCCAATTTCTAGTGAGCGTGCTGTCAGTAGGACAATTTCTAGCAGTATTATGATCAAAATCGCAAAACACATAAATGAAACTGACAGGTGTCAAGAACGCATTCTCTCGACGGCCAGACTATAGTGCAGAGTGTCCATGGACTTACTTTAGAGGTATGTACTTTTTTACAGTACAATACAGTCCTTGGTACATACACACTGGTTTTGGCAACCGATTTGTCGCCAGTGCTGCAGCGTTGTCAAGATCTGTGTGGACGTGTCACCATGGAGTCGTTGGCGACCGAATCGCTGCGTATATAAGTACCCGATTTTGAAACCGCCAGAAGTCACTGCGTGTGTATTTGCCATGTTCAAATAAGAGGCGCCCGCAAAGGCAAAAAAAGCAAAGGTAGCCCTTTAATTTGTTCCTAAAAACAAATTTCTGGAATAGTTCGTAACGTATAGAATAAATCTAACTTAGAAAGATGTATCAACGCCTTAGAGCATTTATAAATGCTCTAAGATCAACGCTTGACGGATGTGGACGTCAACCGGCGCTTGACCGGTAGTTGCTCTATTTATGAGGCAAAAAGCTCCGACAAACTTACATATGCTCTGTGGCTCCGACCTCCAAATTCGATGTTTCTTTCCTCTTTTGTAACTAGAATAGTTCTCTCAATGTAATATTTATTCAAATAACATTTTATATCTACATGATAAAAATACAAATTATTTCGATAAAATAAAAGTGCTGATAACCCCATTTAGTCTGTGCTGTGGTGTAGTCTGTGGCGAACTGCCGATACTTAACCCCCCGTCACTCCACCTCACCGCACAGCTGATCAAATGTCAAGAAAATGGAGTTTTGTTACGCATTTTATAATTCAGATTAGAAAAAGTTTCAATATGAAATTGAATAACAATAATTTTATAAGCTGCTTGGGCTAGAATGGATAGTACAAGTCCATTTCAACCTTGGGCCACTGACGATAGTGCAAAAAATGTTAAAACTGAGAGAGAACTAGTGGATGACGCGAAACTTCATCGGGAAAATGTCAATCATCCAAAACATAGGCAAACTGCGTCTTACAATAAAGAAAGTGTCGCCGTTCCAAGCAGTGCTCCGGGATCGTCGAGCTCCACGGCCCCCGGCGGGGAGCCCGCGCGGGGCAGCGAGTCCAACATGGACTCGGGCAAAATAGCATCCATGCAGCAGATAGTCGAGAACACCCTCAGGTAACGTCAGTCATTCCAAACTAGATTATACAAACCCCGCTGAGTTTTTGCGTTCACACACCCATACATATTTTATCGGCGAATTTCGTTTGACCATGATAGTGAACCATTGTTATCAGCAGCACAGCTGTTGTGGCTACTGTACATACTCCTTTCATTTGGTGACTTTCTATCAAACAGTATTGATGCATAATATTGTTACCCATTTTCTTTAAAACATGGTAAAGAAAAGGCAAATTTTGTAACAGTTGACATTTTTTATTTAATATAATTTATTATCATACTTACTCTGGAATCATATCCTAATATATAATGTTATGAGAAAGTGCTCAGCAATTTCTAATATTACTCTTGAATATTTTAGAACTTAAATACGAATCTAGTCAATGTTTTTGTTACATTGGAAACAATCCTAGCTGAAGTGCACAAACTTAAACTGATGAAAGTAATATTGTTACAGTCAGGAGGGTCGACAGAGAGTGGCTCAGCTGCTAGAAGCAGTGGAAGCACTGAGCGGTGCAGAGAGATTACTTCTGTACCTGCGATTGCCCACCGGGGTGCCCACACATGATCCCCTCAAACAACCAATCAATCCACTGGGCTCACGGTATGCAGTATCTTTAAACATTTTCCAAGATTACACAAGGACATAATTAGATGCAAATGCACTTGTGTAGTTGTTCTTAATATATTCATGAATTAAATGTATCAGTATCAGAAGATTACTAGGACTTTTTCAATTAAAGTGGATATTTAGTTTTAGTAAGCAAAACAAATTTCAATGAGTATTGTTTTTGATTAAATCTAATACCTACATTATTTATAGTCTAATAGTATCCTCATACTGACTCATATTTGCAGATCCCTGGTTAAATTTACAATTAATTTATAAGTCAAATATAAACCATAAAATTTATTTGGAACTAATCAAGGGAAGGCCAATGTCCATGTGCATGTGCAGTGAAGACACATTATAATAGTTCAACTTATAAAATATAGCCTATTAAAGAGGATTTGCAGTGTTAGCCCGCGGAATTCAAATTTTCTTACGTGTGTTGCAATTTGCATGACCCTGAGTCATGTTGTATTTTGATCAAAATATGATTTGTGACCATAACAATTATGTATTTACAGAATTATTTTTGATTAGAACCATTAATACATCTCTCTAAGTTAGATTTGTTCTCAAATATCATGATTTCATGAAAAAGTCATTTAATGGAACAAATCTGTAAATACTTATTTGAAAACATCCAAAAATGTTACACAATCTTTAATTCCCCAATAGAGATTAATTTTCATAATTATTTTACTACTAAACATGAATCTGTTGCAGGGCTGAACTTCAGCAGACTGTAACTTGGATACAGACACACTTAGAAGTTGACCCGGACGTATCATTACCTAAGCAGGATGTCTATGATGAATATATGTGAGTATCTGATTTAAATGACTTTCCCATAAGAATCCCTTAATAAAAAAATATTTACATTAACAAATTGTTACATACACTGTAAAACTATTTTGTAGACAGTGGGCAAAAACCCTACTCTCAATTAATATGAAATTGATTTTGCCTCTCATTTTGCCTCTCTTTTCAGTCTATTGCAACGGTCAGATTGATTAAAAAGAGCTAAAATTGCACATGTTAGAATGATTTTATAATTTCCTGTTGCTGTTCAAGGCGTCAATCTTAATATAACTCCTGCAACGCGCCTCTGTAACACCCACAGGAAATGATATGAGTAGCTTATCCCTAGCTGACATACAGTGAATAAAGTATAAAATAAACTTTGAAGAGCAAGTAATAATACATTGTTTTTTTTTTGGCAGTGCACATTGTATGAGTAGTAATATGAAACCTCTTTCTACGGCGGATTTCGGGAAAGTAATGAAGCAAGTATACCCAACTGTACGGCCGCGTCGGCTGGGAACGCGCGGAAACTCCAGGTAATATCCACTTCTTTGTACATGTTATTATTGTAATACTGGCAACACGCCCCCGCTTCGCACGGGTGCAATAGCGACATCAAAAAATCGTAATTTCTGTGCGGTATCTAAGTTAAATATAATATAATAGGCACATAAATCTTCCGGAATAAATGCTCCAAGTGATGGTGAAAATCGCATCAAAACGAAGAAGCAGACCTAAGTGGGCACACAGATAAACACGAAAAGTGACTTTGTCATAGCCTATTTGCCGAAGCAAACCTTTGATTACAGGTAGGATGCGCATAGCTGTTTATTTGATAAAATGCAAAACAAGCTATTAAGATACTAATAAATCTTAAATTAAGCCTATCGCAGACAATAGCTGGACAAAAGCTTTTCTCCATATTGTTGTATGTCCAGTGTCTATTGCAGCTACCACCAAGGTCGCTCGTAATTTCGTCACTGTTTGCCACTCGTAGTTTCTTCTCGCGCTTATTTGTTCTTAGTTGTAGGTAGGCTACATTTGGCTTCATGCATAATGTTTGACGTGAAAAATTTCTGTAATTGTTGTTAAGTATCTATTTTATTCATTGATTTATAAACTCAAACTCAAACTCTTTATTGCATTCATGTGTACATTTAGGTGTTACATTTATGTAAGTTCCAACATGAAACCCGGTTAGGGCACGGCAACATAATATACTTAAAAGTACCTACTCGTATATAATAATAAATTAGACAAAACAAGCACCCAGTGCAAGTTTGTTTAACAAATATAATTATTACTAGTATTAAGTTTATGTAGTTATTTTAATTATATCATGAGGTTATTAAATTATTTTATTTATGTGTATTAATTATAATATTTTATTAATTTATATTTATTATTATATTTTATTAATTTTTACTAACTATTATATTTAATTAATTTGTATTAGCTGTTGTATTTAATATAATAGTGCATCTTCTTCAGTCAGTCAGCATTCATCCTGTATTGACCAAGTGTGGTGATCAATGCTCGTGTCTTCTCGGTATGAGAGGCATTAATAATAGGCTGGTAATATTATTATATCATGCATATCACTGACGTCAGATACTTACTACTTTTCTATTCTTATATTTCTTATCACAATTATTTTTTGTATTTATTTTTCAAAAAGAAAAGAGCTTGCTTACTAGTAATGTGGGTTGCATATTTCATGTATTCCTGTGAAACTCTCCTATTATTTCTACTAGGCTAATAAATGCTCTTGTGTTAAAGTCGGTTCTCGTCGTTGCATGCATCGGATATGATAATGTTGAGATGGATGTGTGGAGTGACGAGAATGAATAAAGTAAGAAATGAGTAGGTATATAAGGGGAAGTTTGAAAGTGGCGCAAGCGACAGAAATGTTGAAAGGAAACCGCTTGGCTTGGTATGGGCATGTGATATGGAGGGAGGAAACGGATGTGACTAAAAGAGTTACGAATATAAATGTTGATGGCTGGAGAGGGAGAGGAAAGGCCAAAGAAAATTGTGATTGTGTGAGGAATGATATGAAAGAAAAGGAAGTGAATGATACCGTGACTGTTGACGGGGGAGAACGGAAGAAGAAAACTTGATGCCCCGGCGCCGGCCCCAAGTAACATGTTACAAGGGTAGAAAGATGATAATGGTGAAACGTTAATAGTGTAATAGGTCGGGAGTTCGGGACCGACATTCGAGCTCAAGATCACTCTGGCATCTGGCTCTCTACGCATATTAAAAACACATAATTTACCCTAAACATCAATAATACTACTTGAAATATTAATGTTAGTCAAACTACATACTTGCTCTAATACCTAGAAATGTATTCTCCGTTGTATCTTTATGGTTTCATTAGGTTGGGTGTCAAAGCATTTTTATGATAATAAATACAGTAGCTGCAGAATGATATTCTGTTACAACTTTACAAGTCACACCCATGCATACATAACTACACACACAGACGAAGTTAGTGTTTCCTTCTTAGAGTATTTGATAAGTATATGTATGTAGGTAGGTACATACAATGATATCATGCTTACGATCGCTAATTGATTAAGTAAAGTCACAATCAGTGCGGTCGCGATTCGTCTCTCCTACATACAGAATATTAAAATATAGGTAGGTATACATCTATCTATTAAGAACAATCATCTTCTTCTAATATATAAAATTCTCGTGTTACAGTGTTTGTAACAAAACTCTTCCGAAACGGCTTGACCGATTCTTATGAAATATTGTGTGTATATTCAGTAAGTCTGAGAATATGACGTTAACTATTTTTCATACCCCTAAATGATAAGGGTAGCCCACCCCAAAATTTTTATTTTTATTTTTTGATGATTCGGCATTAAAAATACTTAGAAGCCTTAATTTTCACCCTTCTACCACCAACCCCTATTTTTAATAGCGATTTTAGTACTGTAGGTAGGTAGGTATGGTAGGGTAGGTAGGTATGTATGTATGTAGGGTAGATAGGTATGTATGTATGTAAGTACGGTAGGTAGGTATGTATGAAGGGTAGATATGTAGGTATGGTAGATAGGTAGGTAGGGTAGGTAGGTAGGTAGGGTAGGTAGTGTAGATAGGTTGGGTAGGGTAGATAGGTAGGTAGGTGCGCCGTAGATAAGTACTTAGTGCTATCCGTGCGAAGCCGGGGCGGGCAGCTAGTATTCTATGTTATAGGGTTGGTTTCCGCACATAGTCCATCAGGTGGACCATTGTGCGTGGGCCATGGCGGCCGTTTGGTGTTTAATGGCAGCTAGTATTTTTATATAAACTAATTGCCTCGGTGGTCTAGTGGTCGCAAGCGCTACTGCTGAGCCTGAGGTCCTGGGTTTAATTCCCGGGTCGGGCAAAGTGTTATTGAGTTTTTCTATCTGGAATTTCTCAGTAGCTGCCCGAAGTCTGGATTTGTGCCCGGTTGTAATAGGCTCGCCCCCTATTACAAGGGACTTAAACATAACTGGCGAAATGTGGGGCTACTATAGGTACACCTCTGCTTAACCATTCGGGGAATACAGACGTGATGTTATGTTATGTATATTTTTTATGTCGGTAGGTAATTAATTTATGAGACGAACTGTGGCCTATCGATTGAATACAACGAAAAAATTAATCTGGGGAAATTCTGGGTTCGATCCGTGGTCAGATCTTCTTTATTCAGAAATTTATATAAATTCAATACATTTTGTGGTAGAATGATGAACTGGGTTTTTCGTCTTTACATTTCTAGAATTGTCCTATGACTAAAATCCACTCATTGTTGTTTCATTCGTTGTTTAACTAAAAATACGCTATTGCTTTCAAATAAATTCCAATTGATTTCTCTAATATAGGTACCTACCTAATGGGTAATTAGGTACAGCCAGCAACATAAGTCGATTAACACTTCAGCATTTTAAATCTTAATTATTGAGCAAAATATTCAATTAAAATCGGAACAGTGGTAACATTAAAAGAAAATTAATATGAAATTTACCAAATCAATTTTGATGATTATATAAAAGTGACAGTGTTAATATACTTTTGTTGTTAACCGTACAGGTAATAAAGACATTTCATAGTTCTGCCGTACTCGTAATCCGGTTGTAATGTGGGAGTAAATTAGTAATGCGTTACGTAAACAATAATAATTATGAGCTGCACTTCACATAGATATAACGTGATTTATATAAAATGTATAAGTTACTGGAAAATGACTAATCTCTATACACGTGTTCTGTACATGTACGTCAAAAGCGTTTACGTTAAGGCGCATTATATGCAATAAAATAAACTTAATTTTAAATAGTAGTAAAATACGATTTACTACCTTAGAATAATTTGAGTAACGAATTTCAAAATTGGTCAACTCGAGAGCAAACAAACTGCAGTCCGACTGAATTCAGGACAATAGCAACTCGGCAATCGCTACGTCTGCATACAATATTTGGATTAGAGGAATATCTTTATCTATATAATTCTTCAGTACGTGTGTGTGGATGTCACTGAACTGCTCCTTGACGGCTGGACCAATTGTGATGTCATTTTTAGGGTTCCGTACCTCAAAAGGAAAAACGGAACCCTTATAGGATCACTCGTGTGTCTGTCTGTCTAGCTGGCTGGCTGGCTGGCTGTCTGCCTGTCTGTCTGTCTGTCACAGCCAATTTGCTCAAAATCGAATGGACCGATTAAATTTGGTACACATTATGTATTTTTGTGACCCAAAACACGGACGGACGGACGTGCAACGTAAATAAATGAATTTTGTAAAATGGGGGTCAGTTCTGGAGGTCAAATAAAAAATAAAAATAAAGTTTTGCAAACTACATCATGTGACATATGAAAGGGTATATTTTTATATCTATTTTGCGAGAATTTAAAATATATATTTTTTATAATTTTAAAATAATAATTTTAAATAATTTTTAAAGATATAAGAAAGTTTGTGTTTGACAGGAAAACCTATAAAAAGTGTATGGTCTTAAAATAACATAGTAAATCTCTCAATATTTTGCATACAAACTTACATTTGCAATTTTGCACTTAGAATGTATGGGAGAACATGTTTTTCAACTACAATGTTCAGTTTGTTCTTGGGATAAATTCATCCCACCTACGGAACCCTTCATTGTGTGTGGCCCGACACGCACTTGGCCGGTTTTTTGTGTGTGTTTGAGTCCCTGGAAGGTTTAGATTCGCAATTTGACCCAGTAGGTGGCGCTGCGTTCGGACAGGACACAACAGGTCAGGTTCAAACAGGTCTGCCCGGTTTGGGCGGAGCATCGTCGTGTCCTTGTGGATGCGATCTGTGGCGGTGATTTCTCGCGTTCGGCCCTATTCCAGGTCATGGTACGGAGCGAGAGGGCATAGGAAGCCGTCACCTCCTTCTTCGAAGCAGGAATGCTCGCAAAGGAAGAGGCGGAGTGCGTGAGGGAGAGGCAATCTTCGCACCCTCACGCCCCTAGTCGCCGTAGGAGACGCCCTGGGCGTCGAGAATCCCAGGCCGATTCCCGGCCACCGTAGGCGCGGGGTTGCGGACGCTGAGCAATGGGTAGCTCGCCGACCGATAAGGACCAGGCCCAGGTCGACGGCGCGTTGTGTTCCACGCGCGCCTCAAAGAGATATCAGCACAACTGACGGGGTCCGCTAGGGCCGAAGCCTGCCGGGATCGCGGGAAAGTCCGAGAGGGATACCGTGGCCCCTAGCAATACACAGGCAACTGAAGTAACACGGGTGGGTTTTAGTCAGTAAGAGTCTGACACGCCCTCCCGCGACAGCGACCCAGACAATTTTTTTTCCCTCTCGTGAGCGCTTTGATGACCAGCAAAATCAAAGAGGGTTATATAATCTATATAAATATAGGTATATGCATCATTGAGCATTGGTGTTTATGTTAAGTTTCTAACAATACTATTCATTGTATTTGTAAATTACACTGGAGAAACCCTTTTATTGTTCGAAAGTCGGCTTCTTATTCACAAATTCACAACATAGGTATTGGTATAATAGTGCGTCACCTTCGTGTGGGTAACTGTATTTAAATATTTTCCTGTTATAGAAACACAAAGTTTGATTGTAAACTTAGGTCATTAAATAATAATTACCAAAATACTTACCAAAATTTTTACACTTAGCAACCCAATTGAGTAAGATCAGTAAAAACGCTTGTCAGACAAATCTATCGATTTTTTTTAACTGCATCTCCGGCAATGTTTATTATATTATATTATGCAATGCCTGCTTATAACTCGTTATCAATTTCTCTAAGGATCTACAAGATGGGTATTTCGTGTTGCTAAATATAATTTAGATTCAATCACAAGATTGCTTTGTCCGTTGCTTTGTGATTTTTTCATAGCACAGTGGGGCACGGAGCTGTCAGTTTGTTAGACTAAACAAAAATTTAGGAAGAGGTACATATTTTTGTGGATGGATTGTGTGAAATATGATATGGCTAGCAGGCCCGGACTTAGACACCCAGGGCCCATAGGCACTTGAAATTTTACAACCCGGGGGGGGTTGTAAAATTTCCCCTCCATCCCGAAGCGATTTGGAAATTCAAATAAAATTCACTAGTACAGAAAATATAATTTTTAATCGACTTTAATGACTATAAATAAACATCAGAACTAATGCAGTCTATTTTATGTATTTCAGCATGTTTACTTCAATGGTCGTCATAAATCGACGTTTCTAAACAAAGACGTTCTTTTGCTCGTATCGTATGCATTGACACTCAAGTACCTTATATAACTACTTGAATCAAATTATTTTCTTCAAACAGCTCTAATTACTTTTGTAAAAACCTATATAGACATGATTGACTTTTCGCATGGCTGGTACCGGCGATAGAACGGTGATACCTGTGTTTATGGAAGAGCGTGCGAAGCGATAACGAAAATTTGAGCATCTCGGGTAGATTAAGTTTCTTTCGACTTTTCACACAGTAATAGGAGTTCAAATAAGCAACGAAGCTTACGAATTAAGAGTAACTATGATGCAATGACGAGGGACGCGAGTTCGAAGTTTTTAACACCCCGCATCGAAGAAATTAGATTTCTTTTGACAATTTAATATAGAATTGGGAGTTGCTTCATAAACTTATGCAGAAAAGCTGTAGAAATAAAAAAAACTGAGCGAGCGAAGCGAGGTCGAAATTTATTAACATTCTGGCTCTGAGAGGTCAGATTTCTTTTTCTTTCTTACGGGCGGTATGGTTAGGTACCATGCATGAAATGAGCGCGGGGTCCCCACCCAAATGGCGTGGCTTGTAGCAATCCAGCCACAGAGCTGTACAGCAAATGCTACAAGCCGCCTGCTGTCAATCAGACAAGCTAGGTAGCTGGCCTGCCCCCAAAGCTAGGTAGCTGGCTTGCCCCCAAAGCTAGGTAGCTTACTCCCAAAGCTACCCTGACCAGGTCGTCAAAGTAGCTTTGGGGGTCCCTAGGTTGGTTGGGCCTCTAGGACGGGGCATTATAGGCTTAGGCGTAAATCCAGGGCTGATAGCTAGAAAGGGAGTTAATACCGAGATGACGACTAATAGAAAAGTATGGAAGAATAACACGCCTCTTATTGCGTCGGGGGTAAAAAACGTGTTGCGTCGGGCAGGGCAATAGCAAATGAATGATGATGATCTATGTACATATTTTTGTTAAATCTATGAATAAGCTATAAGTATAGACATATTCATGATTGATGCATGATTTGAGCTACACAATCTAGAAACTGAACAAAAACTGATAATAAATAATAATATTATTATTTGATTTGTTTAACAACTACCTACTTAACGTGAGTCTCGTTATAAAAGATTACGTAAAATAACGTGTGACAATTAATAATGAGATAACCCTCCAGAGCAGAGGACAATCATTATTAATAATTATGTTTAAAATCTACATAGGTAATGTTTTTGATTTAGAAATATCAGAAATTAGCAACACCATCTACTAATGTCTAGGTCTAGTTCATGTGGACCAGGGCATCCTATTTTAAGTGTGGCTTCCTGAATTTGATTCTTGGATCGGGCAAAGTGTTTTTTCATCAGTAATGTCTCAGTAGCAGATTATAGGTTTGTGCCCGATGAATGGGTCTCTGTCTCGCCCCTATGGGCTCTGAACCACTGGCGGACTAAGGGGGGGCGGGGGTGTTAGTGTGGGAAGGTAAAGTATTTCTAAATATTTGGGGGCCCCTTAAAGTGGGGGCCCCCAAATATTTGAAAAACTTTTTTTATCAAATCCCAAACAAAGCCAAACTATGTTTAGTGAGGCATTCTTTGTTGGCCCCGGGCTACGTATGCTAATTGTTCGCTAAAATGTTCGACTTACATCCTACATTTTCTTTTTCTCTAACTTTTCTAGTCGACAAAGTAACTTCTAATTATTTATGAACACTCAAAAGAAAACATTTCTTTTTATCTCGCTCTTACATCCTACGTTCTCTAACTATTGTGTATAGGCCGACAAAGTAATTCGTATTTCTATATACCTACATGATCAAAAGAAAATATTAAATTCGTCCCCCTTACTTGCTATTGATTTATTAAGAGCGAATGTTTCAGCCTTTCCCGTGGAATTTAAATTTAAACATGTAAACCCTGTGGTCGTTGTAAAGGCTTATAAGCAACTCAAGATCAAAATTACCGAAGATCTGTGGGGTATGTCTACTAAAGTTTGTCAATCAATTATTGAGACAATTGCACCCTATTTAGCTTTAATATTTAATTTGTGTGTGGATCAAGGGGTATTCCCGGATCTAATGAAGTACAGTAAAGTTATTCCACTATTCAAATCCGGGGACACCAAAGATACTAATAATTATAGACCCGTATCGGTTTTGCCGGTTTTCAGCAAGGTGTTTGAAAAAGTAATGTTAAATCAAATGCTCCAGCATTTTAATCGTAATAATATCCTACACGATCAACAGTATGGTTTCACCAAAGGACGTTGCACAACCGACGCCGGTGTCACCTTATTAAAACACATCTTTAACGCATGGGAGGAGGCACAAGATGCAATAGGCATCTTCTGCGACCTATCCAAGGCATTTGATTGCGTGAATCACGAAACACTGCTCTTGAAACTGGAGCATTACGGACTGGATAAACTTGCGCTTAGCTTAGTAAAATCATATTTGAATGATAGATTGCAGCAAGTTCAAATAAACGGTGTAAATTCATTGGGTTTAAAAGTCAAAATTGGTGTACCACAGGGCTCGATTTTGGGTCCCTTCCTCTTTTTAGTATATATAAATGATTTACCTCATTTACTGAAAAACCGACCACAAATGGTGTTATTTGCTGATGACACATCACTGATTTTTAAGATAAATAGACATGCACAGGAGCTTGACGAAGTAAATAACGCTATGCTTAAGGTACATAATTGGTTTACTGTAAATAATTTGGTATTAAATGAGAAGAAAACTAAATGCATAAGATTCACGTTACCAAATGTTAGAAGTAGTGAATGTCATGTTGTACTGAATAGGGAGACACTAGAATTCGTCGATAAAACGGTTTTCCTGGGGATCACGCTTGACTCAAAACTACAGTGGGGTCCTCACTTAACATCACTTGCAGGGCGGCTAAGTTCAGCCGCTTACGCTGTTTGGAAAATCCGCCAACTAACAGACGTGGATACCGCGAGACTGGTCTATTTTAGTTACTTTCATAGCATCATGTCTTACGGTATTTTGCTGTGGGGACGGGCTGCAGATATTAATTCTATCTTTATTCTGCAAAAGAGGGCTGTCAGAGCCATATATAACCTCCGCAGACGCGAATCTCTAAGGGAACTGTTTAAGAAAATTAACATCATGACGGTACCTTGTCAGTATATATATGAAAACATTATGTATGTTCGGAAAAATCTACATCTTTTTAGTAAGATAAGTGACAGGCATAATTTTAACACTAGAAATAGGAACAAATTAGATCAACCACGTTTCAGATTGTCTAAAGTGCACACTACTTTTATGGGGTACTGCGTAAAATGTTATAATAAAATACCACTCGATATTCTTCAACTGAATGAGAAGAAATTTAAAACATGCATTAAACGCACACTATGTAGACAAGCATATTATAAGTTGGATGATTATATCATAGATAAAAATGCTTGGCTTAATGCTGGTCCTGCTCCACAGCCACTTGGGCTCACTAGTTAAAAAAAAAAAAAAATATGTTTGGAAGAGTTGCTTCCCCTTTTTATTTTTCTGACATTACAAACTTAATGTTTATTTTTTATTTAAAACAAGTTTTAATTGTTGAATACTCCAATGGATAATGATTTTCTTTCTTTGTGGTAGTAACATTCTATTAATCTCTCAAATACATTGCAAATTTGTTTTGTATAATTTAGAAGCATTTTTTCAATTTTTGTAAATGTGAGTACCATGGAGCCGTTTTAATGTTATTAAGATGTATGTTGACTTGAAAGAGCATGGCAGTTGAGAGTATGTCATGCTCACTTAAATGTCTCGCTGATGGTGGCGAGTGTGTTAGATCATTCGGTTCCCTACAAAATGGTTGAGCTGGATGGTGCTGATCCATGCGTCATGTTCGTGAACGGGCGCCGTCAGTTGTGACTGGTCATCTCTTATCTGCCATGGCTTATTTTTAATCTTATATTTTGAATTGTTTTGATTATTTTTTGTACATTGTTCTCACATATAGAAGCAACAAGAATAATGTACCCAGGATTTTGTAATTTTCTATATTTAAAAGAGTGTCCTTGGAGTTTCTTGCCCGTTCTTCTCCATAAAGATCTACGTTTTGGAATGGGCAACTAGCTTCAACTATCTGACTAACTGACGCGACTATTTGACAATTCAAAAGTGCCTGTAAATGGTTTAATTGAAATAAATGCTTTGAGTTTGAGTTTGAGTTTGAATTACAAATTTTTTTCGAGCACGCTTCGCTCTCTAGCATCTTGAATTCGTTTAATGCTCAAAATTTTCTGTATAAGGTGACGAAGTAATTCCTATTTCTGTATGAATGGTCAAAGAAAAACCTAAGCTTTTCGAGGCATTGTGCTAAAATTTCGAACTCGCTCCGCTCGCTCTTATCTTATATTTTACGTACTTCTAGTTCTAAAAAAAAACTGCATACCTGGGTCGGGCCCCCATTCAGTTTGCCGCCCGGGACCCCGACAGGCTTAGTCCGCCACTGCTCTGAACATACCTAACTGTTGAAATTTGGGTGCACCAGCACCTCTACCCACCCTTTCGGGAATACATGCTATTATGATAATTTAAATAATTACAATGGCTATGAATGGCTCTCAAAGTAGCAATAACGTACGTTTAATTTATCTCTGTCCGATCTGTCGCATTTGTTGTGTGACCATCACAATTGGCAAGTTTATCATTCACAAGCAAATCTTATTGTGCGGTACCTATCTGTGACGTAAACGAAATAAGATATGCACTGATAAAACAATTGCTTCGACTCTTTGCTTTTAAATATTAATGTTTTATATTGATAACCTCACCTGCGATCGCGGCGCTAGTCCTCTAGAATCCTATCTCATACAAGTCATACATTATACATAAACTATTAGCTTCTGCCCGCGGCTTCGTTCTCTTGGAAGTCGTAAGATACACAATATGTATACTAAATTAACACCCACATTTTTATAAAACTCTCTCGGACCCCGATCCACCGCGTAGCATCGCATCGTTTTATTCTGTTTCTTTTTCTTTTTGGTCGACCCCTAAGGGTCGTAGCGTGTTTTTAAATAGTCTATAACCGTCCTCAAGAATTGGATAACCAAATGCAAAACAATTTTTTGAAATCCGACTGGTAGTTCCAGTCCAGAGATTAGCGCGTTCAAACAAAACAAAGTCTTCAGCTTTAATATATTATATTATTATAATATCATGCAGTCGGACGCATCTTGTTAAATTATTTAACATCTAGGCGCGCCCCGCGGTTTCACCCGCAGAAGCCCACTTCGCACGGACCTAAAAATATCGCGGCTGGGTTTTATCGCGCACTGGATTTTCAACTCTCGGCATTGAGCAGAGGGTTAAATATCAGAGAAGAAAAAATATCGATCTCGTGGGAACATCGGGATAAAAGCTATCCTATGTCCTTCTCCAGGTCATGATAGACTTGTTCCATTAGAACAAATCTCATACGGAACAAATCTAACTTAGACAGATGTATTGTAATTCTGTAAATTCATATCTGTTATTATAACAGATATGAATTTAATAATATATATATATATATATATATTTACGACTATAATAGTCGCGAATCATATTTTGATCAAGATACCTGACACTGACCTGCAAATTACAAAAAAGTAAGAAAATTTGAATTTCGTGGTCTACAAATGCGTAACAACTTAAACATAATTTTTATATATTTTTGTAATCGACTTTTAGAACCTTTCATTTTGATAGGTTTGGGAGACTTTAAAACATACATTTAGGCGCCAAAAAGATTTTTCTTTAAAATTTTCATATTGTCTGTGACAATAAAGACGAATCTAACGGCATATCATTCATCAAATCGGTTCAACCGTTTATTAATTACGAGGGAACATAGGGACGGAGTACAGCTTTCTAAAGTCCTCGTCACGAGAAGCTATATATTTTGTAAACAAAGAACTTCTACTAAGTTACGTAGCGAAACAAATAATCCCAAATTCAATCAACTCAAAGTAAATGTACGTGTAATACGAAACTAATGAGCAATTTCACTTGGTCGGGTTATATTTTAAAGAAATAAAGCGCTGTCGTCTAATGTTTGCAACTTTACTCCACAAAAAATTAGACGAAATGTAGGATTTGAGTCCCACAAGCATAGTTTTTTGTTGCACATTCATTTTAACAATCTATGTCCCATTCGAAGTGACCTAAGTGCGATAGTGACGTCCTCATTTTCTTTTTACTAATTTTTGCCAAGCTGTACATACATATAGGTCAAACACGTAACCCTCCTTTTTTGGCTTCGCCGCAGTCGGGTAAAACGCGGTTATTATAACTTAACTATATAATACTTTAAAACTTAGACGTAGGTAAAGCCTTTTTTTGGGTAATGATGAGCACTATAAACATGTAGTACATTATTTTATGTATGATCAATAGTTTTCGCAGCGCACGCTAAATAATGGGAAATCGTCAAATGACTCCTCCCGCTGGGCAGAGCGAGAGGGAGTGTCAGACTTTTACTGACTAAAACCCACCCGTGTTCCTTCCGTTGCCTATGTGCTGGGGCCGCGATATCCCTCTCAGACAAACCCGCAACCCCAGCAGGCATTGGTCCTTCCGGACCCCGTCAGTTGTTGCTGACATCCCTTTGAGGCGCGCGTGGAACACGACGCGCCGTCGACCCGGGCCTGGTCCTTATCGGACGGCGAGCTGCCCATCGCTCACCGTCCGCAGGCCCGCGCCTACGGTGGCCGGAAGTCAGCTTGTGACTCCCGACGCCCGGGGCGTCTCCTGCGGCGACTAGGGGCGCGAGGGCGTGCAGCTTCAATCTCCCTCGCGCGCTCCGCCTCCTCCTTCGCGAGCATAACTGCCTCGCAGAAGGAGGTGACGGCCTCCCATGCACTCTCGCTCCGGACCATGGCCTGAACCAGGGCCGGACGCGAGAGATCGCCGCCGCCGATCGCCTCCGTGAGGACACGGCGGTGCTCCGCCCAAGCCGGGCAGACTTCCACCGTATGCTCCACCGTGTCCTCCGGGCGATCCACACAATGGTGACACCCGGGCGAAGTTTTGATACCTTGGGTTACATTATTGCAATTTTCGTAGGGACCTCATTGTTTTTTGAAAAATTAATTGTAGCTTAAGTTATTGACTGATAATTTAGCTTCATATAGGTGAAAGAATTTTTGAGTGAACAAACATACTAAAAATTAAATATTTTCTCTTTATAATAGTTATGTTATACATAGATTTATAGATATGAGTAGATGCAGAATTACCTTCATTGTAAGTATAAAAATATGTAGGTATTTATTGTGTTGAATGCATCTATTGTCTTGAATTAAGTTCACGGTCTAAGTAATTGTTTATAGAAGCGCAAATTTATGTACCTATGTATTTACTCGAGAGCTTGTGCTCCTTACAAAGTAGGCGATGTCAATGACCCCGTGTAATATCACTAGATGACGTCGGACGTTCATAATTATCAGATGTTGTTTACTACTGACACGTGGATACGACTGAATACAAGTTGTACAATGAAACACTGATTATTTTAATAAATTAATTAAAGAAAAATTGAATGATCTAATACAAAGACGTAGTAAAAATCATTCCTTTACCTTGACATTTTGATAACGGTGTCACCGGATATTATGAAAAATGATGTAAATATTTGTTATTTGTATTCTTCTTTTAACAATAAATCACTCGCTCTTTAGTGTTTCTTCTGATAAAATAGTCAGAAAGTCAATCTGCGTCTGCCCAGCCCTATCCCAACTATGTCGGGGTCGGTTTTCAGTCTAACCGGATACAGCTGAACAAAAAAATAATTCCAATTTATCTACTATTAGCAAGTACTTTTATTATTGGGAACTACTTCCCTGTGGTTTCTATCATGAAACTGTCTGTCAGGTGCGGTGTGCACAACTAAAATAACTACAATGTTTATTAATTCATGTTTTGTTGAGTAATTCCCTGTTAAAAAATAATTTCCTAGAGATGCACCGTATGTACACACTATTTGTTGCCCGCGACTTCGTCTGCCATGTATTTTGGATGTCATTTATTTTTAATATTTTTAATATATCCAGGGTTACCCTATGTCCTTCTCCAGGAATCTACCCTCAACGAAGTTAGGGGCCCGTCCGAAAGTAGTTGATCCGTCAAAACAAAGTGACAAATTAAATTTTTCGAACAACTGTCAAATCGTGTTGTCATTCATTCTTAGTTCGGGCTTGAAACTAATCTTATAACAGAGTATGAAACGTCCATAACTTTAGCCGAAACTACGGATTTCGAGCTTAGATAGTAGACCCAGTCGGTCCCACCCAAGCTACCTATCTGTAAAATTTCATAACGATTGGTTCAGTGGTTTATGCGTGAAAAGTTAACAGACAGACAGACAGAATACATTCGCATTTATAATATTAGTATGGATATGGATTTATGTACTTAGGTGCATTAAATGCATATACGATACACGTGTCATCCATTAAAAGATACGTAATGAAAATAAATCAGTATTCAACCCATTCAATCATTAAGTAGGAATGTATTTTTTTTTATGCAGTAATAAAAAAAAATACATTCCTACTTAATGATTGATGAGGAAAGTCTACTAGGAAAACTTAACGTAACGCCTGTATATCACGAAGGGGTAGCAGAGGTGCACTGCACCCACATTTCACCGTTATGTCGAAAGTCCCATGTCCCACCGCGGACTCTGGCGATGAACCACTTTTCAACCTTATTACTATGGGCATAAGGGAGAAAAACGGTTCACCGCAAATGTCCGCGGTTATACACCCATAAAGCTTTGGTTTCTTATGAAAGCTGTGAAGGATCACACAATAAAGCCTATCTAAAAAAAAAAAAAAACTGTATACAGAGCGTTTTTTTGACATATTCTGGAGAAAATTACAGATTTTTATGACGGTTGTTATAATATGACGGAACCGCTTTCCTAGGAAATTAAAGCTAAGGGGGCGAGTATATGTCATCAACCTGGCATAAATTCAGATTCCGGGCTATGCTACTAACACATCAAATTCTAGGATACATAATATTAAAATAAATGCAACAAAGACTTTCTAATGAAACAAGAAGGCAATTAAGACAATCTGTACTAAACTATCGATTTATTTGTTTTTCTAGATATTGTTACGCGGGACTAAGGAAAAAGATCAAATTAGAAGTGCCACAGCTACCTGATTTGGGTGAATCATCCAAGGTATGTTTTTCGACGATTTCTACTCTTTTATCATTAATCAATCAATACCAAATAGCTTAAACTTTTACCTATGTGTATATATCTAAGGTCTATTCAAATATTTGTTACCAATTGATATTATTTCCACTTTAACAAACATCAACTTTATGAAACTGTAAATAAAGTTGATTTTAGACTGACTAGTACTGTTGAAAAAGTCATAAAAAAATATGAAGTCGTAACGCAAACTGAACCTTATGTGTAGACATTAAAGTTGTGTTTTCTAAAACTCCTGTTTGTTTACATGTTTGGCAAATTAATTGCAAACGCAGATTATATGTAACATATTTCCTCTCGCCTTCCTGCTATCAGTGTAGAAGTGTGTAACAGATAGCCGGGGACGCGCGCGCTATTTGATTTGAGTAATGAGCGCGTGGTGCTAGAGTTGGCCGTCAGATGATACTAACCCATTTTCCGAGAGGTTGATGGTTGACTGTCAGCCAAGATGTCAGATGTTACACATCATATGCGACTACTGTAAGGGTCGCTCGTTTTTTAAAAGTTTTATCGTGTTTAAATTACGATAACCATTACTTCTGTGAAGTTTACAAAAAAAAAAACTGTTTTTTGAAACAGATATTTCAAGTAACTACCTGTTACTCGTTGTCACCTACACGGTCGTTGACCCCAAAAAAGAAATCATCAGTTTTTTTATTTATTTTATTCGTGACGTTAAGATCGCTAGCTAATTTGATTTGACCCTCTATACTCTATAGTAACAAAAAATTGCCCACCGCTTAAATGCAACTTAAAATTGCCCACCGTACCAACTTAAAAACGAAAGAATAAATATCGACAGCTTGTGTATTGTGTAATATACGACAATTTAGTCAATCAGTGAGCCAATTCTATACTTCAATCTTCGACTTCAATTCATAATCTCAGATAGTTTACATACCATCACCTACTTACTCAACTATTTACTATAGCGTTATGTATTCTAAGTAAGTTTGTCCAGTCTTACTAAGAGGTATCGCATTACCCAGTAACTGGGATATGGAGGTCAGATAGGCAGTTGCTCCATATAAATATTAGTATTTAGCTGCATCTGGCCAGACTGGAAGCTGACTCCAAAATGGGAAAACGCTAGGTAGATGATGATGGTTCTAATTTGATTTGTGAAAAACTTGGTTGCAATGGAATTTGTACTTTGTCATGTGTTGCATTGAGTCAAAACTTAATGATTATCTCAATTTCTGAATTCTGTTATACCTATTCTTGCAGGAACCAACTGCGGCATCAAGAGAAAACGAGAGGATAGTTTGTGATTGGGCCGAAACAAAATTAGGTATGTACCATATCCGGTTTAACATACAAGTCATCTGGTCTTGGGGATATCATAACATTGTGGCGGCATCTACATCGCCACTTGCGACTACGCATCAAACACCTGACGTCAAACAAATCCTGCATCGCGCAATAAGGCTAAGCATATGCTGAGACGCAGGTGCCGCAGCACAGCCCAGTACAGATTTTGCAGGGTAGGGCAGGCGAGGCAGACAGGCTGCGAGCGTATGCTGCGACGCTGCTACACAGACGGGTCATTTTCAGACAAAGTGTACACGATTAAAAATATGCCGATATTATATTTTTAATTGTTTTTCGTGTTTTTAAATTAAATTTACAATAAATGTTCTTTCCACTTTATGAAAATTATAATAAAACCTCTTATTCAGGATTATCTTCTGAAATATAACTAATTTATTACCCCCGGGGAACAAAATTTACTCCATTCCGAAACTAATGGCTTTCGGGTTATAGAAATAAAATAAAACTCGTTTGGATTTAATCAAATAGTATAATTGGTAAGCGACGTTTTGTACTTCAATTCAAAATATAGAACATGAAAATCAACAATAGCAAACATGCATAACATCATTTTAATTTCCATTACGTTACTCTTCTGACCAAATTAGTTCAATACTTTTTGGTATGTTTCTCAATTAGGGTACAATTTAAAAACCCTTTTTTTAATTACATTAATCGAATGATTACGCTCAAAATTATCAAAATTTAATAACAATAAAATAGCGTTTCACTCTAAAAATAATATTTAAAAATAAAATATAAAATAGGACAGTCACGGAATAGACTATGCCTATAGCGGAATAGAATTCTTAAGACTATTGCACATTATCAAGAAAATGAGATCAAATTAATTATTAACCGACTGCAAGGAAAGGGTTATGTTTTTCGCGCGTATCTTGTATTGTAATATTCTTACCTCATAACTTTCAAACCGCTCGACAGATTTATATAATTAAGACATCGATAATACGTCTTGACTGTCCAAGTGTTCTTAGACAAGTTACGTTAATAATTATTTAAAAAAAAAACACTTCTTGTCACACAAACTATTTAGCAAAAACTCAAAATAGTTATGTGACCACAGAACAGAAAAAACAGTAGAAGTAGTATAGCGCTTCATTAGTATCGGAACCAGCGTACCCCAACTCACACAAATACAAGTTAATTGTATTTCGTAACACTAAGAAATCTTTGGTGTGATTGGTAGTTTAACATTGAATGAAAGTAGGAAATAATGTCAGTCGTCGCTTATTTGAAAATAAACCATAATTTATAGACAATAGAGTTGTTTATTGTCTACTCTTTGTACGTATTTAATACGTTTTCCGTTTAAAGCGCACACTGAAATAGTTTAATGAGCAAGTTACGCTACCCGCCGCTAGATGTCACTATATTAAATACATTCAATTAAAATCTGTATTTCGTTACTAATAAGATTCATATTTGCGTAACGAGGTCATTACTATTCGTCCTCCTCTAGGGATGTACCACTGTCGTTGACTTATTTATCGACATTTCGTTTTATTTTCAAACAAAATACAGTCAACAGCTAGAGTCGATAAATATTATTATGTTCGAAATCAAGTGTTAATATTTTATTCTAATACATACGATTTACAGAAAGTATAATTAAGAATTGTTATGTTAAACTACTGATCTGAATTTGAAAATTACTACTATCGTCGATTGAGAGTGTCTGGTCTGCACCAAGTGCAAAGGCAACTGATAGAAATCCAACGACTGACGAAACATGAAGTTTGCCGAGGAACATTTAGAAAATAGTTGTACTGTAGCTATTTATTTTTCACTTTGTCGAAACTTAGGTTATTACTAACTTAAGTTTCGACTAACTGAAAAATGATTATTGTATAAGTATATTGTAGATTTTGAAAGCGGGTTGAAAAGGATTCATGTCGTCGTTAAGACTTTAAGACCTTTTATGTGTCACTTTTGGCAAAATCACTTTTTTACGCCAGCCGATCTAAATATGATGTTGATATAAATGTGATTCGCGGCCGTATCAAATATTAATTTATAGAATTATAATAAAAAAATCACCAATACAAAAGAATTCCCTCTACGTTCATAAAATCCTATAATTATTGAATGACTATTTCATGAAATCATGACACTAGGATTATTCTAGCATAAGAATTGTTATTCTGTTTGTTGCTGATTCTAATGATTATAATTCTCTGAAGCCATATTTGTTACGGTCTCGAATCATATTTTAATCAACATACAACCCGACACTGACTTACAAATTGCAAAAAACGTAAGGAAATTTGAATTTCGCGGGCTATCTTAGCACGTCCCCTTTAAAATATCGATAGCTCATTATCGATAACGGTAATCTCTAATTGAGTAGCTGACTGTGACATGTGCGTAGTTGGAATCTTCGCGAAGAATATGTTTGAGTTTAAAAGAAAGTAGACCTTAAAGTTAACAATTTAAAGTCCAGTTTTACTTGTCTTGTTTAATAAAATATTATTTTTCAAATTTTAATCTAAATAAAATCAATTAAGACTTACTGATGGTATGACATATCTCTATTTGATATATTTTTGGTTCTGTTATCGTGTTTACATTCTAAAACAGCACAATAGGGCATTTTTGTATATTTTTTTCAAGTTCTTTTCACCGAGACGGTTGTAACGAGACTGATTTGCGTGGTGTAGGCGCGGAAGCAGACATTGCGGATCTTCGCAATGCTCGGGGTACGCGCGCCCCGCCTACTTGCGACTTCTACTGTTTTTTCTGTTCTGTGTATGTGACAATAAAATAAGTGTTTGTTTGTTTGTTTTTTTTACAAAGTGACCAATGAGTCACTTTGTAAAAAAAACAAACAAACACGACTTCCAAATCTAATTCGTAGCGTTCATAATGATGAACGTTACGAATTAGATTTGGAAGTCGTCACTTTTTTATAATTTTATAATAACTAGATCGATACTACAAATTAATGTATCATCTTCCTAAGAATTCCATTCCGAAACTTTTCAATTCCATTTCTACGTTACCTGCGTTTTGGTTACGGAACGGAAGTATCGGAAGTCTGACTTCATACACTTTTGTTTTAATTATTTTAAACTAACACATCAAATCAACAAGCTTGGTATCAATTTAATTTCACTGAAAGTTAATAAAGATATAAAAATAATTTGCAAGAAATAAACTTGTAAACTTACTTTGAAATTGGTCGCGGCTCTGGAAAATTAAAACCGGACCGAGCCTGAGGCGTAATTGTTCGTCCGCTTGCCGCCGTCAAAATAGCCAAAATACTTGTTGGAACCCGTTGAAAGCATTAAAAATGTTGCCGATCAAAAAGAAATACGCATAGATGGTAGTTTTGATTGCATCATCTCGCAAAAATTGCGGTTTCGGAAGGGAATTTTCCATTTTAACTAGTTTATGTCCTCACAAAGATTAAATTATTTAAATATTTTGTGCTACATTAAATGATTGCTCCAATTGTATAACAAATCGTGCATAACTATACTTTCCAAAATATCAAACACATTATTATATATAAATCAACAAAATACATTAAGGTTACGTTATTTAACTGAAAATGGTAGTGGGACAGCGCTAAAATAGATACAGCTACCTTCTATTGTTGAAAATTAAGGTAATATGACTGTGTTTATAAGCAGCAACAATATATAATATTGTTAAAAACTAACCACAGATCCAAATTTTTTGTGTTGTTTTTCTTAAACGTAGATATTTTTCTTTAAAAAAAATTACAAAAGTTGTGGGACACACCCAAAACACGAATGTACACTTTTTGTGAGAATGACCCAGACACAGTCGCGTTCTAATAATAATAATCATTAATAATAATCTGTCATTGAAACAAAATTATGAATCAGTGGTAAAAAACAAGTGACGACCTGCACGTGTCACGCAGAAATCTGTGCCGGCTCTACAACGAGACGCAGAGCAGGACAGACACATGTCTGCGTCGCAGATGCCTGCGCCGCAGCGTACGCGGCTGTCAGTACGTTCATGCATTACAAAATCTGCTCTGCCCTGCGCTGCGTGGACCTGCGTCTCAGCATACGCTTAGCCTTAGAGTTTACCGCGCGTACGACATATACAGGGTGGCAGGGACATCGACGCGAAAACTGATACCATGGATTCAGTACATGATTTTGAAACCGCCTGCTTTGAATTTTTTTATCGACTATTTAAAAAAAATGTTCCATAGAAAAGTGCAATACCTACGCGGTCAAAATGTATGGAACAGCAGATATTAAAAAAAATAACCGACGAAAAATTTCAACGCAGGGGGGTTCAGAATCACGTATTGCATCCATGGTATCAGATTTCGCGTCGATGTCCCTGACACCCTGTATAAGACTATCCGACTTCAACTATGGGGCAGTTGGCCGCCAGACACGACACCTGTCTGGTCGGAGGATCCACCCTTTTCTATAGAGGATGAGAGAACTTTACACCTTGTTCCTCATACCTCTATAACACATTACGGCTCTATTTCCTAAATCCCCTATTCTATTCCGTCAGTTGAGTTAAAGTCCCATGTAATAGAGCCGATCAGACCGAGACCAAATACACCCATTGCCATTAAACGGGCACAAATTCGGAAGTATAAGATATAAAACTGGTAAAGCCCGTTTTTCGACATTTTAAACAAATTCTCTGAACAGATGACAGGCAATCGTCAGCGCACTTTTAATCTAAAAACAAAAATAGAGTAACGTCCACGACTCGCACAAATTCTGTCCCACTAAATACCTACGCTTCGCAGACCTCATGAACCGCAGATTCGAACGTAAAATAACCCTCCAGGAGTTGCCTTGCTGTCAAATAAAGAGATTGGTAAAGATATCAATTAATTTTATATAATTACAGAAATTTAAGCCAAAGAATAATCTGCACTTTGTTCTAAAAGTCTATTTTGTTGTAGGCATGAAATTCTCGAGTGTATCGGAGCTGTCCCGGCACCTCATGTCGGCGACTACGCAGCACGCGCCGCCCGGACCCGCCAGCGCGTCGCCGCCGCCGCTTGCGCAGACACACGGTATGGACTATTCATTATTAAACCTGCTTATTTAATCATAAATTATGTCAAATCTACTTACAGTAATTTAAAATCTAGGATAGAAATAAAAATGACATTCACATACTTTTATTTAAATAATTATACTTTACAATTCATTTCATTTGGTAAATAATATTCATCAATGTCAACTTGTTTATAAAAAAAATTATTGTAAAATACTAACCGACTGACACAATTTATACCACAACCATGGCTAGGGACATCCATGAAAGGTTTCCATTTCATGCATCAAACGGGGGAACTTATAAAGTTTGTATAATACGCGATCAATGTCGTGGGAATACCTATTTCATTAATGTGAAATGGGATATAATGTTTCTTCCTTCATGTTTTCATGCGAGGAACTACCGTGCATCATTATGTTTTATTTTTCTCCTTTCAGCACCAGCAGATGACGCCACGAGTCGACAGTTAATAAAGCATCTGAAACGAAAAATACAGGTTAGTGATAAAAAGTACATTAGTATGGCCAGTGTTATTTGGTTGCAGGTGAATTTACCTGTTATCTATATTTGATCGACAGACACAAGGAACCCCTGGGCGGCCTAAAAAGAACAAGGGCCAGGAAGTGTCGGGAGAATCCCCTCCGTCCACGTCGTACGCGGGCCACCACCAGCCGATGAAACACGAGAGCGAGCCCATGCAGGACATGGGCTACGGGTACCCGCAACCGCCCTATGCGCCCGTGTACGACGTGCGCCCGCCCATGCAGCCCTACTCCATGCCGCCGCGCGCGCACCCGCCGCACCCGCCCCACCCGCCGCACCCGCATCCGCCGCACCCGCACCCGCCGCACCCACACGCCCCGCACGCACCACCCGCGCCGCACCCCGCGCTGCCGCTGCACGAGTACCGGCCCGACCCTTACGTGTTCGAGCCTTCGTACGCGCCGCGCGACCTCACGCGCCCGCCCGACACGCAGCACAACCTGCCCATCAACCTCAGCAGCGACGTGTCGCTGGACCTGTCCACCGAGCGCACGGAGTGGGCGCGGCGCCGCCCGCCCGAGCCGCCGCCGGCGCCGCGCGGCTCGCTGCCCGGCAAGAAGCTCATCCTCGAGACCTACCACAGCGAGACGCGCGCCGCCTCGCCGCGCTGCCCGCCCGACGCGCGCCCGCACGCGCCCGACGACTTCCCGCGCACTGAGTACCTGCCCAAGAAGATGCGCGCCGCCGAGATCCTGGGTGGCAAGCTGGCGGCCGCGCGCCAGGCGCTAGCGGGCCCGCCGCCCGCGCCTCCTGCGCCCCCGGCCCCGCCCGCGCCCCTCGCGCCGCCGCCGCTCGACGCCGCCTGCAGCTCTGGGCCCGCGCCCGCCGACGCTCCCGTTCGTCCCGAGGTTGCTTTTTTAGAGGATCCAAAAAACTTAACGAGCCGGTCCAAAAGCACCGCCGCGGCGCTGGCCCGGGAGCAACAGGAGGCGGCGAGTCCCACACGTTCGGTGAAGGCTCCGACGTCTAAGTCCGAAATGCTACGCAATAAATTACGGAAATCGAGCGGCCGAGCTAGTGGACCCTCGCCGGATCGCGCGGGATCGCCCGAGCGAACCGCGACGCCTGATTCGTGTTGCGGTCTAGATGGGATTAACATCAAAACGGGGATGATTTGTGAAGAGAAACACTCGGAAATTCTCAACAGGGAACGTGTGATTAGCATATGTAACATTGATAAACATGATTTAGACGATTATTTGAACGAGGGTAACAGCCAGGAGCACGAGGAAGAGTTACTGCAGTATTTTCATCACCGCGCTCATCAGCAGGCACAAGCCCAAGCGAACGCCAGCACGTCTGATAACACAGCTGCTTTTTTAGAACGAGGCCAGGACCCACACGACGACCATAGTCAGGGCAAAAACGAAAAGATATCGCAGCTCAGAGAGTTATTAGCTAAAAACTTAAAAAACCAGAGTGGGTCTAGTTCTCAAACTATGCAAATCAATCAGGAGTCTCAACTTTCTCAGCAAAACTCACACGAGCCTCCGCCCAACAAGACTACTATTTCCGAAGGCGCCTTTAAACCGCTTGGGACAAATGAACCAGAAATGAATGGGCCAACCTCAACTAATCAGACAGCTATGAACGTCAACAAGCACAGTCATCCGAATCAGAATGGCACGTCTTTATCATATGCCAATGATACTGCATCCAATCAAGTGCCTGGAAATGTCGGGGGGCCGCATCTGTATAACGGACACTGTCACAATGAACCGCAGAGTCCAACTACCAGAACACAACAATACGAGTTTGTGCCAATTTCTGAAGGCTGTCATTCGCCAGGAAACTTTCATTCCAAGTCACCGCTAGGCTTCGGACAGAGGGGTCAAAGTCCAACTAAGGTGAATAAACAAATAATGATGGGCGGCTCGTTACAGACGTCTCCTATATCGCACTCGCACAGCACTGCTGCGAGCCCTTTCGTAAGTCCGAGAAACACCCCAGTGCCGCGCTCGCGACTGTGCTCTCGCCCGATACCTAAGCACAATGGCAGGAAACGGCGAAATCCTCTGTCCCTCGGGGTGACGGATCCGTGCTCCAAACAGTTTGCTATACCCAACGACCAAAAGTTTATGAGCAAAGCACAACTCTGTGGTCCTGGCAAGTACTGCCAACCGATCTCCGCTCCTCCTTCGCCGAACATACTGACACAATATAAAAATCATATGTACTCGTGTCCCTCAGGAATGTCGAATGGCTCCAATAACCTTTGTTTGAATTTTTTACCCAACGCACCATTTCGAGATCACATAAATGGAGACCAACCATTGTCTGCTGATCCTTTGTCGAGTGAGGTTAGTCAGTTTTTCCAAGAGTCACTAGTTACTTATAGATCAGGACCTGACACGTTTAGATCACAATCAGTACCCCTGAAGCAGGGAATAGGAAATATGGGATTATTGAGTTATAATAACACTCCAGTAGGATCAGTTCCGCCGACGCCCGTCCCCAATGAGTTTTGTGATTTCGGATCTCTTGCCGATACTTGTGACATATCAAAAGCTGGACTTAATCGAGAAACGCTCGACAAAATATATGACGCTATCGACAGCAGTAACGACGTGCTCACTACTGGCTCCACACAAAGTATTCTTAATTCTACTGACACTTTGAGCAACGGTTGTGATCCTCTCCCTGAACACCAGATACTTTCGGATGAGCAATTGACTTCGATAATACCGACTGGTGACGATTTGCTCGAGAGAAGCAATCAGTTCAACCAATCGTTCACTAACGATAGCGCCGCCGCTGACAACGTGGAAGATTTCCTTAAACGAGCGAATAGTATCGAGTTTGATTTATCGGAATTAGTTACGGAAAAAAATAAATACTACACATCACGATCGGTCCCGAGTACACCGCTGCCCTACAAACGTGCCGCGCCCAACTTGCAGATCGATTCTCGGCGCTCCAGGGAACTGTTTACTGCCGAGAATTACTCCAACGTATCCAACGGCATATCCTCGAAATCTGTGCCATCCACTCCTCAGTTCGCGGAGGACAGAAGCGTGTTTAGTTACAGCAACAGAGATTTTCTTATCAACGGTAACTCGGTGTGCGGCTCCACGCAACTGCACGAGAGCGTGGTGGACAGCGAGCAGGGCCTGACGTCGCCGCTGCACGACATGCTGCGCGAGGACATCCTGGGCGAGCCGCTCACGCCCGCCCTGCTGGCCGACCTCGACAAGATGGACCCCACGCCCTATGTCGATCTCTAGTCCGCTGTTTCAATATCACCACTTGTATATATGTAGTATAATAATATAAGTTTGAATTTGTTTGTACAGATACCGATAAATGGATATCTACAGAGTACAATGTATTTGTATGCCTTCAGTGAAGGCAAGTGCTAAGTTGTGCATACCTAGTTTAAATTTGGATCGCACACTCCCAAAAATTGAGTCAATAATCAATGCACTATAATATTGTGATAATAAAAGCTATGTGACATCAATTATTAGAGTAAGCAAAACTCTAAATTAATTTTTATTTTTGACGGCTTCGACTAGGTTGCCTATTCGTTAAGCCACCAAGAAACTATTGGCAATGTGTTTTTCGTCAAAATATTTGACATTATTAGGTGGAGAAGTGTTTTAAAGTGAACATGCTCTATGAACTTTAAGTTACAGATATGTATGTTGCTGTTATCTTAGCCGAATAAATTGGCATGTTAAACATTACATTGATGGAATTATAGTTGAATCATTATTATTTCTGCAATCATTTATTTTATTTCATATTAACTTAGAATGTGATTATTGCGCGTTGAACCGCGGCTCAGCTGTCGACATGCGCAGAATGCGTGTGATGCTACGGACCACATAATATAATAATATATATTTTTACATAAGATGAAGATCCAACTTTAAAGATTTAATCAATATATGAAGACTAGAGACACGTTCAGCCTGATGTGAAATTGACTAATTATATACAAATATACGCACTGTCGGTAGATACGTAATTATTGTTATTTGTACTAGCTAGTTTTAGGCTGTATTGATAATTTTAGTGTTTACCGACTGTATACGTTATTACAATAATGGGCATATACCACCTGCTAATAATCTACTCTTACATACTTCTAATGATGTGTCCATAATGTATTTTAGTAGATCTTGCAAGTCTTCTGGTTAAAAAATGTAAAAATGTATTAGTTTTCGATCTTATATTTGTAATGTGTATGATATGCGCGCGCTGTAGTACATAGGGTATAAGTTGTGTTATAAACAGTATGTTAATTAACGAAAGGCTTTCCCGTTAACCCAGAATAGTATAGCGTCCATACATGCAAATAAAATATTACCATTAAAAATATATATATATATATACGTAAAAGAAACGCTCCGTACACGCGCTCGTGTCGCGCGTACAGAGTTTTTCGATTACGTATCAATTTATTATTTTTTGTAAGGTGATATTTTTTTGCATGTATATAACTATATATATATATATATATATATAACTATTACGGGTTAACGGGAACGCCTTTCGTTAATTAACATGCTGTATAACAAATTGATCACAATAACTCCGCTTCTATTGTAACATAAGTTTAAGTGAAAGGTGGTATGTGCCTCGTGACAATATCTGCGCTCATTGTTATCACAAAAAACATCGAAATTTTGATACCTATTTTATATATAAACTAGTGAGATACAGTCAATAGTGATACTAGCTAACCAGTTCCATCAACATCATGTGAAAGTAGCTAATGTACGTAGTTATAGTGTTTTACCAGACCAATGCAGCGTGCCAAGCGCGCTTAGTAAATTAGAATTGGTTTTTCATAAGAAAAATGATAAAATAGTATATAGTTTATGAAAAATGAATTTATTGTAAGTTAGCACAAAGATTTAATATATTTTATTATCACATAGGAGTTTTACTGATATACTAAATTTACATTGATCGCATATAATGCGGAGTGAAGAGTTGGACCTGCCAATGTGGCTGGAGTGAGCTTGTAGGGCGGAAAATTACTTATGTATTGTTTCATTAGTATTGGAGCCGGTCACGTTCATGGACCAAATGGTAACAGACCCAGCTATTAAAAAGAAACGCGAGCAGTGAAAATAAAACTACAGATTATTAAAAATTAGTTAAATTCGTTCATGAAATCACATTTTATTTAAAATATAATTATAGATAGGTTATTTTAATTCTTCCGCCTTTTATCTCTAATTTCATAATTTTCACTACTCTTTCTTTATTAATAGCGTTACATGCATAAAGTTTATTATGAATTATTCAATATGTCTAAATTGCAAGAGATAATGTATTTTAATGTGTATGTAGTAAGTAACATAATTCAACAACACAATTGCTCGGTAGTTCATATGACGCCATATGAGACCGGCTTCCAACATTATGTAAAGTTCAAAACTTGAAAGGCCTAGCGAAATTGTTGCGTATTTTGTTATATTTCATTGTAGGTATTAGTTCAATAATGAAACTTCTTCATTAACGTGTGAAAGAGATAACAATTCTATATTTAAATTAATTTCCTCAACCTGTGCCTCAATAACGAATGCTAATGTAGTAAAAATGTCCTTTTAAAGCTTAGTAGTTGGTTTGTTATAACGCTAGTACAAAACACACTGATTCGACAGGGATATACCTAGGTATATGTAAGTGAAACCGAAGACTGTTTAAAGTTTGTAGAATATTTTCAACGCAAAGAAATAACTTGTCATGATCACTTCGTCTCGAGGAACACATGTACACAACGAATAACCTCAGTGATCAGATCAGTGTTATTCCAATTTGGTACAACTTACCAAAATCGACTAGTACCTAATTACTGTTAAGTTGTACATTTTGTTAAGGCTCGTCTCTCGTAAGCTAAGAGTTAAGACGTTGAAGCACTTTGTAAATACTTTCAATGTTTATTCCGTGTCCCATTGTTTCTATACGATTATCGTCGACATCTAAATTAATGAACACCTAATTTTAGTCATTATAGATGTCAGAGTATAACTGTGCACTTCAAAATGACAATGTGTAATGAAAGAGAGTTATTTGTGTTTAAAGTACTGTAACTATCTTCTCATTGTGTGTTGTGATTTAATTCACATCTCTTCATATACCTATCTTAACGTTTAAACTAACTTACATATACTCTGTTCATATACCCAATGTATGATTATAGAAAATATATAATTCCGTCGGAATTGCAATATACGTTGCATTTTATGTACATAATATAATATATAATCGCGTAAGACGTTGATTAACATCACTTTTAACGAAATACCCACACCGATATAACTTGTAATGTATTAAACTTATACCAATTATGTTAAAATTAAGCATATATATATATAGCGACGATTAACTCAATCAACTTACAAAAATTAAGTGTTTTGAATTTAATACATTAATAAATTGCGTCTGTATTTTCGCTTTCTTTGAAACTAAATGAATGAAATTGTCGATTTAATTAATCGTAAATATTCACTCTATAAATATTATATTATTATACAATTTCTTTCGTGCACATTGTTTGAGATTTGTATACTGAGATATAGTTCTGCGTACCTATTCGTGTTTTAAAATATATGTTAATACGTCGTTGGTACCAATTCAAGCCTAATTGTGTAACACACTTACAGATCGCAAAGGAAATTATACACATCTGTATTGTCGACGTTATGTCAACACAAAGAATAATATTGATGGTCACTACTTTTTGGAGTGTGTTACCCTCTTACGCAGATGGTCGTTAGCGCTTCTTCAAGCCATTTAATATTTAATAACTCTCGAACATGTAACAATGCCATTGAAAGCCATTCCATTGCAAATCGGAACCAAATCAACATTCGGGACACTGTATACCTTTATCGAAGACTACCAAGTACTCAAAACTTGATACACCGCAATAGTTACTTTCATGTTATAATTATAACCTATTCACATGTTTAATATTCAACCCATATTTTTATAGATTAGTTCCATAAATTAAAACGGAACATGATTTGGATACTATTGCAGTGGATAATGGCCTTTATGGTAAGTCATTCGCTTTTTTAAACATATTTTAAATCAATTTTTAACAAATAAATTTACATTTAATGTTTTTTAAGAATATGCGATATTTGTTTAAATATTAATGTGTACCTGTAGATAGTTATTATTTGTATTTGATGTTTACTCTAACGACAAATCAAATATTTAAGATTTAAGTGTAAAATGATTTGATTAAATTAACCATGAATTCAATTATTTTTTTCCAATCCAAATATATTTGGTTCAGAAATGTATAATTATAATTTAGTATGTATGCAAACTAATAAAATTCAAGACAACAACAATTCATAACAGTTTTTTTTTTAAATATATGTAATTATTAAAATTAATACATTATATTAGATGGTATAATTTTAATTGATAAAATGATTTCTTTTAGGAATATTTGTTAAAATTTAAAATATGTTTTTATAAAAGTACCAATATGACATGATGGAGTTTTTGTTGCTAAAATAAATCATTGTTATGTAAATACAGCATTAACATTGGTTGACACGTATTAATACATGACACCATTTTATTTTTATTGCAACTATGTTGTACTGTTAATTATTGTTTTTATTTTCTAAATATTTTTTATGAATGTATGATAATACATATTAGCTATATTAAGCATATCTAGTTGTAAGTGAAGATATCCATGTTGTTGATTAGTATTTTATGGATGTTGATTTACACCATTTGCTATACAGTGATAATAAATGGTACGATAGTAAATGCAATTTTTATTGAAACCCCCATATTTTCCTAGAGTAGGTACATCAGTTTAAATACTTATACGTTTACACTTTAAACACAAATCATCAAAAACAAAACACTGGTCCAATCCGTGAAAAATTGACCATAAGGAAAGTACTGTCACAAGAATTTACAAACAAAAATTCTTGAAATAATGATAATCTAATTAGCACCAAGGTGGACGCAAAATTACCACTTCTCAAAATGCCTATAGAACGCAAAATGTCCATTTCAGATTGACTGCAAAATTACCACTTCGTAAAATGTCCGTTTTTTCAATGCACATTCAATCCTTCATAATACATACAAAATCGGTCAAGTGCGAGTCGGATTCGCGCACAGAGGGTTACTAACCTTTTATTTAGGTAGGTAGGTTGCTGCATTTATGCGCACAAATAAATTAAGAAAAGAAATTTAATCGTTTGCGAGATTTATTTATTATGTCAACAACAATTACAAAAAAATGCGATGTTAGTGTTATTTATTTTCGTTCTACTAGATATATAGATACTTGATTAGTTTTTTTTATAATTGTTGTTGACTTGAAACAACTGCAAAAACAAATAAATCTTGTAACTCACAATTATTGACATAGATATTTCTAATGCATTTTTTTGTTTGACTTGCTGACTTGATTTTTTCATGTGATATTTGATTAGATTTTTTTATAATTGTTGTTGACTTAAAAACTTACAATGATTGAAATAGATATTTCCATTGTATTTCTTTGATTTGACTTTTGTACAATTTGTTGATTTTGAATTTTTCTATTATTTGTTATTTGATTTGATTTAAATTTATTTACATGTCAAAACAAATAAATCTCGCAAACTATTCAATTTCTGCCCTTTATTTTTACTTGTGTATGTATGCATGTGGGTACCTACCGTACTAATGTAGGTACCTACCTACCCACCTGAATAAAAGGTTATTATTCAGGTAGTGTGTCCTCTGTGTGCGACTCCGACTCGTGCTTGACCGATTTTGTACTGATATGAAGGATTGAACGTGCATTGGAAATCTGGGACATTTTGAAAATGAGACATTCTGAGAAATAAATATTTTTCGAAAGGGCCATTTTGCGAAAGGGATAATCTGAGAAATGAACATTTTGCGTCCGAGAGGCATTTTGAAAAGTGGTCATTCTGCGACTGAGCCAAGGAAGAACATCGTGAGAAAACCTGGACTTATAGTTAATTAAGTCTGAAATCAATGCTCGTACACACGGCTACACATCAAGCTATACATTTCCAGTTTAAGCTGATCTCGTATTGTATAGGATTTCCGTACAATGCGAGGTCACGATAAAATGGAAATGTATAGCTTGATATGTAGCCGCGTGTACCTTCTCTAAGAGAGGAGGCCTTTGCCCTGCAGTGGGAGAATAATAGGCTGGAATTAAGTATTTAGTATCATGATTGATTATTTATTTATTTAATTATTCACTTAAAACTATTTAAAAACTTGATATATATATATGCAGCTAGTCCAAATGAAAACCACAACCTGATTGAAAGTAACATACATTTTCATTGCATACAGACACACTGCTGCAGTTCACACCGTGTCGATCTGGGCGATCTTTAGTAATATAGTCATGAACTCAATCCCAGCAAGCCTTGCGCCTAACAGTGCGCCTCGAGCTTACATGATAAAAAACCTGACACGTGTTTCCGAAGCGTTCAACTAGATCAGACAGGATCAACTGCCATACAACAGTTTACATGAGTGCGCGGTCGCTCGTCAGATTTATTGGCTATTGCCCATTCGTTATGGTTGATAGAAAGAGGTTTCTCGAGATACGCACGCATCAGGTTTTTCCAAATGGGTAGGTACTGATTTTCCAAAATTAAGTATAACTTAGATATTTGCCACATTCCCATAATTATCTGTAAACCATGGCATTAGTACAGGATCATCTTGATGGGAATAATGTTCTGCCACCTGAACAGGCTGGCCTGGGGTCCACTCGAACAGCAAGCTTATCATTGGCAATTCTTGAACACTGTATATCGCCTTCTCCCCGTGTTTGAGTTTTATCTCTCTTGCCAAACAGCGCTTTACATATATTAAGAAATGATCTAAGAAGTTCAAGCAGACATCTGGATTCCAAAATCTCTGAAAATAAAAAGAAGTTTTTACTCGTTTATCTAACCTATTGAGCTTAGGCTAGGAGATTGGGGATTGACTCCACCTAAACTGAGCGTGACAGCAAATACAGCATAGTCACACTCCACTGTTATAAGTTACTCTATTGCAAAGTGATTAAGAAAGTTTGTCAGTACCTACATAAAAAGAAAAGAGTTACCTACCTGGGACATACATACAACATACATACAAAACACTTACGCCTTCTTCCCATGGGGGTAGACAGCAACTACAGAACGCCACCTGGTTCGATCCTACATTTTTATTTTGCCTCGTTTACGTTCATACATATGCACGCACGCCGCCGGTGCATCTTTCCATTCTATACAAGGCCAGAACGCAAGGGTGTGAAAGTAATCGCGTATAGATTGGAAATCACTTTGTTACTAAGGTCTTCCAATCTATACAAGAGTAGTACGCAAATACTCGCGTATACTTCATAGTGACCTAATTCACTACCATAATCCAAAATATACAGTGCCAGTACGCATACGGACTAATCATGTATAGATTGCGACAAATTGTGAACAGGTATTCAACTTGTTTGTGACGTAATGCACCTTGGGTTAAATAGCCTGCCTGGCTGGGAGCAACTTGGAAGTAGGCGCGGTTGGTCACAGTTCTAGCCTAACCTAACCCATTTCATATTCCGTTATCTGTTAGCTGTTCCATTTCACCCAGTTCAATTTATTTTTAATCTATATTATTAAAACTCATGTCAAGCGTAAGTGATGTAGTATAGTATAGTTGGGAACCAGGACGCGCGCGTCCACGTTACGAACTATACACGAACAGTACGCAAAATTCGTGTATACATTGTAATCACAGATTTAAAAATAGCATTACAATGTATACGCGAGCAGTTTCTTATGGCTGCGTTCTGGCCTTGTATAGATTGGAAATACGCCACGCCGGTTGAGAGTACTACGCACCTGACCTTTCTCAAGAATATCCCCAATAAGGTAAATGTATGTCCTCCCCCTCCCGGCGTTTCCACTCACATCTGCCTTATATAACGTTTTACTTTTTTTTGTCGCCTTTCATTCATCCTCTCAACATGACCAAACCATCTCTGCATACTCTTCTAAATTTTTGTCACTACATTTCTTTTAAACCGCACCGTTGCTTTATCACATCATTCCTCAGTAGTCACACCACACATGCTTCGCAAGAAACGCATTTCCACACCATTTATTCTACTTTCATGCTTCTTTTGCCACATCCAACATTCACTTCCATACATAAGCGTAGGCACAGCACACCATTGTGAACAGCCAGTCGAGCCTTTTTAGGCATCAACTGGTTGATCACAATCGCTTGTATAGCACCATTCACTTTATTTCCAGCATTTACTCTCATTTCCACATCTTCGTCAATCTTTATATTTAATCCGTCTGCACTTCCAATTCGCTCTTTTACTTTCAATTATTGCAGTCTTTCTAGTTTTACTCTTTCTAGAGCATTCACAGGAACTCGAACTCGGTGACGCCAATGCCTGAACAGACCCGCCCGACACATAATGATCAGTCCCTACACTAACACCCCGATAAACTCTAGTATCTGTAACTCAACTCTTCCACAGTCACAAAGTCGACCATACTTCTACTGCCTTGCCTTTCACACTTATATATAAGGGTGAAAACCTTTCTATAATTAAACATAGTGTTCATAACAGATAAATTCTTCTCTACACATATCTCTAGTAAATTCATCCCATTCTCATTTACTCTGTCATCCCCAAATGCACCTAATAGGTACTTTTTGTACCAATTCCTCTATACACCAACTGCAACTCAACCATTGAAGTCTCCAAGCAAAACAATATTTTCGTTTGACCTACATCCATTTACTAAATCCCTTAGACTGCCCCAAAATTCGTCCCTCTCCGAAGATGAGCTTCCGATATCGGGTGAATAAACACACAAAATAAAGATATGGTGTAGGTAGGTCCACCTTGGTTCTTACCCATAGAATCCTGGGACTCACACAAACAATCTTTCAGACATTTCATCATCCGCTCAGAAACGACAACCCCCATATCCTGACAGGCCCTGTGTCTCTTGACCACCGGACCAGATAGCGGTCAGCATACCGTTTTTGGATATGTACACACCCTTTTTTTTTCGTCTCATTTACACATAACACATCTATCCTTTTATCCGTCACCATCTCACACACCTCATCCATCTTATCTTTTATACCTCCCTGCACATTCAGCGTAGCTAAGCGACATTCCGCCGCTCGGTTTTCGCGCCGCGGAAACAACTGACGCGTGGTGTGTTGCGAGCAACACCGCAATTACCTGGGACATCTTGATTAAATCTTCAATATTCCATGTTTTCAGTTCTTCGACAATTCCATAGTCATTCCTGTATCCACATAATATTGTGTCTACTCCAGTAAGAAATGATTGACACCACCATTTCTTTGACTTGAATCGCCTGCAAGGGTGGGTATATTATTTAAATATTTAAATGAATAAAGCCAGTAGGTCTAAAGTGGTTGCTAATTAAATTGTATAAACTATTATTTTTATGAGATTGATTTTACTTTCTGTGATTCTCGTCTTGGTCGCGTACTTTATTACTGAAGGTCGTGTCCCTGAAAGGCCTTCGTGGCTTTGTGTATGATGTTTTTCCACTTCGTTCGGTTCGCCGCTTCTCGCGGTCGCAACAGAGAGTCCAGTGAGGGCGGTTACTTGGTCTGACCAGCGGTTAGGTGACCGGCCGTGAGGTCTTTTCCCATCTACCTTGCCCATCACCTCCAGCTTTTCAAGGTTATCCGTTTCCCGACGAGCACCATACATTGCCCGTCGGTAACCGAGAATCCTTTGGTAACAGATCGTGGATAGTCTATCTCATAAGCGTAGTTGTTCAAGAATAGATTTGTTCGTTCTCTTAGCGGTCCATGGTATGCGGAGCATTCTTCGCGAACACCACATCTCAAAAGCTTCTATCCTTTTCCGTTCTATTGCCCGAATCGTCTACGACTCTGAACCGTAAGGGAATATCGAGAAAACCAGTGACCGGAATAGACTCATTTTGGTGACATTTTAGACCTTTCTGTCCTGCCAAATACGTGTCAGCTTACTCATCGCAGCTTTGGCTATTAAGTCCTTCTCTTGATCTCTTCGCTTGCCCCCTGGTCAGTAAGTAGCGGTCCGAGCTATATAAGCTCATTGACAAGTTCGAGATCTGCGAGTTCTCCCGTTCTGGAGAGTTGACCGGTTCTGTCGATGAGTATGATTTTTATCTTCGACTTGTTGATAGTGTAGTGAGTCCAAACAGTTCACTCTCGTATTCTACTCTACGAAACAGATCAGCTAGCTCCTTTTCTGAACATGCAAAGAGTGTACCGTCGTCCGCATATCTCAGGTTGCTGATCTTTATTCCCCCGACACAGGCGCCTCTCTCCCATTCTTCTAAGGCTTTCCTCATTATGTATTCACCATATATATATTAAAGAGAATAGGAGAAATAATAGACCCCTGTCTTTTACCCCCTTTTCTGGCTTGAAAGGGCCTAAGATGACGTCATTAACTCTTATCATGGATACCCGTCTTAGTACAGATTAGCGATCAACGAGGTGAGATGTTGAGGTACGCCCATCTCTTGTTATATGGTCCACAGACTATCCCATCTGACGCAATTAAACGCCTTCGAGTTCGATGAATGAAGATCGAATCGATGAAGCACATAAGTATTGACTGTCCGGTGGTTCCCGCACGTTCTTGTTGAGCCTTTCTTGTGCAGAGATTTAGTAAGGACTCTTTCCAGTCAGTGCAACATCTGCCTGTTTCCCAGACTTGATTGCATAGGTCAAGCATTATCTTCACCCCAGGATCCCCTAGTTACTTGAGCTCTTCAGAAAAAAATTGTTTCTACTGGCTCATTTGTTTGATTTGAGCTTGTCCCAGGGCCGTAAGCAGAGGGGGGGTGGGTTTGGGGGTTCAAACCCCCTGAAATGTGACAAACCAGAATCTCAATCCAGAGATCGACCCCCCTCCCCCTACCTCCGTACTATAATACAGTTAGTAGGGATGATGTAATTTTTTTTATATTGTACACATATTTTTACGTAATCAGAAGATTACGAGCAATACATTGAGTTAAAATGTGGCATGACGTCACGCTTTGATAGATTTTATACCTCAGAGTAATAACTATATTACTCTGAGTTTTATACTGAGTTGTGACGTAGCGAGCCTCCACTGCGTTATATCTGTCATTTTTGATTATTGATAAATAGTGGAGTGACTGGAGTGTGCCTGGAGTGTTAAAAACATGAAAACCTCGGATTTCTGTTACAGTGAATGAAATATAAAAATTCAAAATTGAATGTTTAGCTAATAATAATTATATGTACTTATACAAAAAGTTTACCTTTTGAGAAATTGTGATTTGAAAAAAAAAGAAGATTATTGGAAAAATTCAAAAAGAAAACCGGCCGAGTGCCAGTCGGACCACGCACAATGAAGGGTTCCGCAGTTGGAATGAATTTATCCCAAGAACAAACTTAACATTATAGTTGAAAAACATGCTCGCCCATACGGAATGTATGGGGGATCATGTTTTTCAAACTGCAATTTTAAGTTGGTCGATTATTACTCGTTAATAGTCGTTAACCTGTAAAGCCTACTTAGCTCTGATAGTTTTCCTTTTAACTTCATTATATATACCTACTACTGCTATGATTTTTTTCACAAATCCAAGTACAACCATTCAGGTGGCAGGGGGGGGGGGACTTGACTCTAACAAAAATTTGCACTGTATGGCTGCCTGTCCACTGGAGCGACTGGAGGAGCGGAGCGGTGGCGTGCCAATATTAACCAATGGAATTGCATAAAACCTCCGCTCCGCTTCAGTGGACAGGGATTTGCGAAGTAGTTTAAAATTCATACAAAACCGGGTAGCGGAGCGCAGAAGCGGAGAGGGAAAGCGGAGCGGGGAAACGGAGTGGAGAAGTGGAGCGGGGAACCGGAGCGGGGAATTATTACTCGTCGCGTGAACTCGGTCTAGCTCCGCACAGTCCACAACACCGCTCCGTTACCTCGCTCCACATAGTCCGTAACTCCGTTCCGCTACCTCGCTCCACATCAATGAACAGACACTGTCCGCAACTCTGCTCCACTCCGCTGCCACGCTCCTCTCCGCTTCTCCGCTCCGCTTCAATGGAAACGCAGCCTTAAGCTTAACATTTCGCAAACGGATTCCTGAATAGAAAAATGATTTTCACACACCCTCAATATTATTTAATGACCTTTCCAACGACACCCCTCACCATGGTACACCGAGGTACTAGGAGGTCGTGCTGCAGAGTCGGCTCAAAGGCTTTCACAGTATGATCTCCAGCTTTCTGTAACTTGATCTATCTCGGTCAACAGTCTTCCCTCCTCATTTTCTATGGCCCATGGAGAAGCTTGAATTCTCAAGTGATACTCTTAATTTTCAGGAAGAGATCCCTTATCTGAAAATTTTGCGCATGGCGCATTTCTATGTCCTGACAAACTGAATTCAGGTAATCATTATAGTCCCTGCGGCACAGACGTTGAACCTTTGCAGAAATTTACCGGTAGTCTGCTAGCGCAGAGTCAACATTGCCTTTGATGAGTTCCTTTCGTTCTCTGATGGCCTTCCATTATCCACATCTTTCTTCGAGCATCAACTGCCTTGCTCTGGCTCTCTTTGCGTGAAGAAAGGATAAGATTTTTCATTCAGTTCCAGTTGTTTTCGGTGTCGTCATGACAGCGGGTGGGCATGAAACCAGCGGCGAGGAGCCATGGCTGAGCGGGGCGGCGGCGATGGTACAAAATTGAATATACGATTACAAAGTTACTTATGTTCGTAATCTAGAAAACGGGACTGAAATTGCGGTATATTTTAATTTTTCCTTGCTTTATAGGCTAAACGCTAATTGTGTTCTAGCCGGATCACATCCTATCGCTCTCTTTACTCGGTCTACTTGTCTACTTTCATAGGATATCTTGGGAAAATAGTGCAGTGGTTTCCCCTTGCCTTCTGCACCGCAATGATGTTTTATGAGTAGTCAGTACATCCTGCTGCTAACGACTAACATCCGGTTGATGAAGTGATATGATCGAACCGGATTCTGTGATTACTCACTAACTTCTCAGTAAGTATTACTTGTAAAAATGTTAGGAATATCGTATACTTTTACAATATGTGTAAATATTGTGATCCCATCAAAAACATAACATGTAAAAAAATGCAAGCGTTCGTCCCGAAGAACTGTGTTGCGAGACTTGCATTTTTTTAATTGAAATGTATTTGATGGGATCTCATTTCTTTTTGTAGGTAGATACCCCGATACTGATAGTGATACTGAACCTACATCAGTTTAATAAAACGTATGGATGTGTGTTTATCTACGGCATCGTAGGTAGATCCCACAGGTTGTTTTACCTAATTAATGCAGAACTACATTGAAATTTAATGAAGACTTTGGAATAAGGAAAAATAAATTGTGTTGCGCCAACGCCAAGTAACATGAGATAACGGCAGGATGCATGGCTAGTAGGCCTTGCAGGGGAAATAGACAAGGAACCCAGCTGGTTACCTATCATAAGTTCGAAAAATATTTGACCGAATTTCATTTCACCTAAAACTTTTCAATTATTATCGTTTCGTTTTTTTTTACGTCATAGACTCGTCGACATCGTCTGCCACTGTATCAGTTGACCTATTATCAATTCGATTTTTTTCGTTACTCCGACGTTTCATTTGGTCGAAAAACTTTTTACCGAAGTTACACTTAGCCGAAATAACATGTGTTCGAAGTATTATGTTTCCGAACATTATTTATACCACGAGGTATGGATGGGTGAAGGAAGGATGCATGCTTCAAGCATGCAGAATGCATGCAGGCACACAGTAAGCAAGCAGGCATGCAACGTGCAAACAGGTATGCAGCATGCAAGCAGGCATCCAGCATGCAAGCAAGCATGCAGCGTGCAAACAAGCATGCAACATGCAAGCAGGCATGCAACATGCAGCAAGCATCATTTCTGTCATGGCTCCGGCGCTGCGGGGTTTGGGCGGCCCCACGCGAGCTTATCGTCGCAGATGGTTTTAACGCTCACCACTGCAGCTTCGGTGTGCTGGCCGGCTTGGCCGGCCAGCCTCAGCCGCGGCGGCAGGCGTTCAGACCACCTGCTCCTCAGCTCGTGAGCCGCCCCACCCCTCCGCGCCTACGCGGGCTTAAATTACACTCTAGGGGTAGGGCAGATAAGACTACGTGGAGTCGGTTTTGCAGCAATTCGTTTCTGTCACTAAATTTAGTAGCACAACCTATTGACTTTTTATGACACTATTTTAATTTGCCAAGTAACCGGCTATATGTAGGTATATTTGTGACCAATAATATTCCGTAAAATGTTGTTTCGGTGTGGTGAAAATATGGCAAATAAAATCATTTGGCAAATGAAAAAAGTTCAAAAGAGACTTTGGCCAATAGCAAAAAGTTATTTTGTAAATCGGCGAAATATAATTCGGTAAAATAATACCTATGACACATGATACTTCGATGATCTAAAAATATGTCAAATAATGCATTATAGCAAAAAAGTCGTCGGTCAATAGTTTTCGGTAAAATGAAAATCGAACAAAAAAAAAATCGGAAAAGTGATCGGTTCCCAACCCAGCTACAATATAGTATTTGGCTGTCTAGCATTCAGGCTGGCCAGTTCTGATTGCCGTGTGAAACCTTTGAAAGTCTTTATTAAGGTTTAGAAAGTAATATGAGAGGATTAAATAGATCGGTAAGTAGACAGAATAGTGAATGCCCTCTCTAAAATGATTATAACGTTTTGCAAACCTAAAACTGGTATCTTGTCTCGGATGTTCTATATGCCTACTAGTCTTCAGCTCTATAAATTCCTTAGTAGACAAATATTCAACAATGGCTTCTGGTCCTAGTTCTGAAGGTGGATTAGAAACAGCTGCTTTATCACATCTGATACCATCCATTTCAGCACCATACACTATTTTGTGGCTGTTCAATTGTGTTGTGAAAACTAATTTGAATCCTTTATTCTCATCCACAGCAATATCAGGATTTGGCTCAGAATCTGGTGCATCTGAAATTACACACATCACTATTACTATCAATAAATACTCGAATTACTATCAATGTGTTAATTATTTATATGACATGTATATATTTAAAAGATACGTTATTTAATATTCTACCATTTTTTAATAATGGTTAAGGTACTTCGATTAAAATTTCAGGATTTTATGGAAAAAAAATTAAGCATAGACGGAAACCGTATATGAATTAACTTTTAATTTATGAGTAAAAACTGAAAAAAATAGAAAAATCATTTAATTTGTGTTTATAAACTTGAAGTTAGTAGTCTGAGAAAGCGCCCATGATGTTCATAACACATCGGCAACGATTCGGCATGCTCAGAACAAGGTTGTCAATGTCTTGCTGCGGAATATTGTCCCATGTCCTTCTGAGGTGCGCAAAAAGTTGATCTTCTGTAGCCAGATTTTCAGGAACTTCCTTCAGAGCTCTTCTTTGCAGCATATCCCACGCATGCTCAATGGGATTTAGATCTGGCGATTGAGCAGGCCAGTCTAAGGCCCTAACATTGTGTGTATGTAACCAAGCTGCTACCGTTCTCGCCGTGTGTGCCCGGGCATTGTCGTGCATGAGCAGGAAATCTTGCCCCATTTGTGTTCTGTGGGGCAAGATTACGGGCCCCAGGACCTGTTGGACGTATCGTTCTGCCGTCATATTGCCCCGCACCCAAACGAGATCCGTCCGTCCTCCAAGACGAATTCCTGCCCAAACCATAATTGTTTCTCCTTGGTATGGGTGAACTTCCTGAGGGTTCTGAAGACGGCTCCATCGTCCAGGAACTCGCCAAACACGCGTCCTTCGTGAATCTGGATGGAAGCCGAACCTGGATTCATCCGTGAACAGCACATTGGACCATTGCTCACGGCCCCAGTCCACGTGGTTCCGAACCCATTCTAATCGTCGTCCACGATTGCTTCTCCGTAAAGGTGGGACCCGGAGTGGTCTACGAGAGCGTAGATTGCTTTCATGCAGTCGCCTTCTTACAGTTTGGTCACTCACAAGCACTTGGTGTTCCACTCGCAGCCTTTGGACCAATTGAGTCGCCGTTGCATTTGGTTGAGCTCGCGCAGTAATTTGCAAAAATCGGTCTTGTCTGGGGGGTTGTGATGCGACTTGGCCCCCGGTGCCTCTCCGCTACTTCACCTGTGGCACGATAGCGTGTCCACAATCTTGAAATTACATTTTGGTGGGTCCCTATGGCCTCAGCAACATTACGCTGAACAGACCCAGCTTCCAGCATTCCCACAGCTCGTAACATCTCCGCCCTCGTCAAATGTTGGCGTTGCATGGCTACAATACCTCAATTTTATCTTAATCTTTCGTTTAAAAATGAAAAAAAACTGTAACTAAACGTAATTCGTATTGTTTTCTAAATTTCGCACAAATGAAAATTCCCTCTCCTACACATCAAGACATTTTTATGCCACCGAAACAAAAAAATTTTCAAAAATTTGAATTTGGAATTAGTCTGAGATAAATTACAAACAAATCGGTGTATAAAAGATTCCAATGCGGCCAGTACTTTTCGAGTTATTTAATTGAGTATGAAATATCCCTAGACCGTGTTGATGTGTGTATTTTAAAATAAAGAATAACATTAATTTTGTCTTAATGATCAACAAAATAAAAAGCAATTTGCACTTATTAATAGTTTAATTAAACATGGTGTGGCGTCAATAGGGGTCGAAACATATGTCATAGCTGATTATAAAAATGGTTTTGTCATAATTATTATGACAAAACTATTTTTAACCAACTTAAAAAAAAAGAAGTTAAGTCGACACGTAATATGTATGTAATAATATTGGAAATGCAATATATTCACCTTGATAATCTATTAGGGGTTCCAAACAAATATTTTAAAAATTATAGGTGTATGTATGTTTGTTTATATGTATGTTTGTCCACGCATCATTTCTCCGAAACTATCTAACGGGTCGTGACCATATTTTTTTATTAGCTTAGACGAGATAGTTTTTTTTGGGTCCACAGTATTGTAACGTCTATTAATCGTATTGTACCTAACAAGTAAGCAATGTATCATTTAAAATTGTCGTTTTTGGGTTCCTTAGTAAACAAGGAACCCTTATAGTTTCGCCATGTCCGTCTGTCTGTCTGTCCGCGGCTTATCTCAGGGATGGTTAGTATTAGAAAACTGTAATTTGGCATATGTATATGACGGCACTGGATCAGACATATTGTAAAATAAAAGAGGTTCTTTCAATAGTACATAATTAGGATTTAGTATAAATTATGTAATCAAAAAATTTTACACGAAACTACACTTGATCAGTTTCAAGAAATAATTCATTTAACACTTCACAAAATAGCCAAGATACAGTAACACATTAGTTCACAGAAAAGAGCAGCAATGTACAGAGAGGCAGAGTAACAATAATTGAGAGCAATACAACCTGTGCACCGGGCGACGCCTGAAGTCAGAATGCCATTTTGCCTTTTTTTTTTTTTTGGAGCGCATCTCGTAGTTGACCACTGAGGTCATGACTACTTAACCGGTCAATCCTGTGGCTGCCTTAAGCTTCTACACTTAAAGCCTCCAGCCAGGGGCAAAACTATGCTAATTAAAACTAGGCGAACGCTTGCTAAGGGCACCCCTTGTGGGGTACGAACCTCGGCTTAGGGCGTTCGCTGGGGGCAGGACAGCAAGAGGGACAGGCTGGATCGAAAGTATATCATTATTATTAATAGGGGAATTTAAAGCTACAGGCTCAGCATCGACGCGGGCTGGCGCATCGTCGAGCAAGGGTCGGGGGGGAGTATCATTTACTCGGTAGGGTCGCGATCGCGGACCTCTGTGGCGAGGTCGGAAAGTGTGTCGGTGTGTGTGTTTTCTCACTGTACTGGTTTCCCTATTGCTCTCCTGGAGGAGGGTTATGGGATCGTTTGGGTCGGAAAGGATTTGCCTCGGGCGGCGGATCTTACTGATTTGACTTGGGACATAACTGGCGGCCTCGACATTGTTGTTGCGATGGGTGGCGGCGGAATCAAAGAAATGCTTGGAATTGCGTTTGAGAAACTGGTGGATTGTGGGGAGTCTAAAGTCGAGATGGAGGGTCTCGTTCCTACAGAACCAAGGGGCTTATGAAGGAATCTGTTCTGTATCACCTGCAATCTATGGATTTGTCGGAGCTTAGCTTGGGCAAAGACGGCGCCCGCATAGGTCAGGATGGGGCGAATGCACGTTGTGTAGATTCGTGCATTTAGTATGGAGTGAAGTCTTCCGAGAGCGCAAAAAGCTTTTGCGCACGGACTCTTAACGCGGCTCGCAGTAGGAGTTGACTGGTAAAAATCGTCACGTAAGGAAAAAGCGTTATGCCTCCTCCATGCTCTTTCTCAGTCTTTTTCTTTTATACGTATACTTGCAAGGGTGCAACTGGGTCGTTGCTATTTACGCCACATTATGTATATTAAAAAAAATATAATATAAAACTTGTGGAACATACTAAAGACTTACCAGATAAAAGGTAAGTTTCAAACTTATGGCCCCATGAAGTAAACTGTTTATCTCTCTCAGTCCTATTTAGTCTTCTGTTACGTTTGTCTTCTGTATCCCTTGCACATAGATAGATAGTGCCTTTGAACAGAATAGCAGCAATTTTCCATGGCTCCTGGTTTTCATATGGAGTGCAAGCTACGCAAGTCATTTAAACCTCTGTAGCTAAAAAAATTTGCTTTTTCTACAGTATTCTCGAATGGAAAATTCAAACGACGTTCATGTTCTAATAAGAAATTTAGCAAGTCACTCAGCTTTAGATCTCGGTCTTCCGGTTTACGTATTACCTGGTCTAAATGCAAGTTCAAGTCGAAATTTACTCTATCATTACTAATACGACGTGCGTACTTGAGATTCTCAAGACCAATAACCATGTAACCAATAACCATGGGGCAATCAAAACTAGGGAAAGGCCTCCTGTAAATATTTGGATTAACCTGGAGTTCTGGCTGCATCTTTAACACTAGAAACTTCACAGAGTCTAATAATTTAGTTACTTAGCTTTGTGTGGGAAGTAGGAACTTAAAAATAATATTTTTAAAACATAAAATAATACATAAAAAAGATACGTTTTTTTTTTTTAAGAAGAGTTCGATTGTGTTTTTTACTCAGGTTGACATTAGAAATGTCAAAAACAGTTGTAATAAGCTAGTCAGTGGTTTGAAAGTTCTTTTAGTACTTAGTATGTACTAAAAGAACTTTCAAACCACGGAATTAGTTCCATGGGTTTGAAATGTAGCATCGGCAAAATTCCTGTTTTTTCTGTTCTGTGGCCTTCACAATCATCAATCTTTATCAGTGTTGCCAATTTAGCATTTTATATGCTAAATTTGGCAGATTTTCATTCTGTCTAGCATATTATTTTGTCGTTTAGCTTATAGCATATTAACTGAAATGAAAAAAAGAACATGAAACGAACGACTGTTTATGAAAATAAAATATGAACATGAAACGAACAATCTCTTTTGTTTTGGACTGGGATTCCCCTTTAAAACTTTTTCGTTTTGACAGGTGGATACCATAGACAATCAAAATTACTTCTCTTCCTCTTCTTTGTAAGAATAAGGTGGAAAGAACAAATTTAATCAAATCGTCACCTACCTAAGTACCAAATTTAAAACAAATGAAAGTAGAAGCAGTGTCTCTCGAGATATAACGTAACAAGTTTTTATATTTTTTGTTTGTCGTTGTAATGCCTCCTAAGTACAATCAACATTACCGGTCAGAGTGCGAGCAAATGGAACGCGGAACGTGTTTTTAGTCAAATGAATCTAATCGTTTAGCGGTGAAAACCGCCATTTTATATGTCAGATTTGGCCTGAAGAGGGTAGGAAAGTGTAGTTATTCTTATACAGTGCCAGATGACGTACTGCGCTGTATAGGTACCAAAGAGACTTATGATTCGGACTCTCAGCCATCCACATCTACAGCTACTGTTGATGAAAATCAAGAAGATATCGACTGTTTATTTCAAAATTTGTACGTACGGCTAATCTGTATATTTTATAATAATTTTGATTAAAATTTTACATTAATTTGGCATTTATTTTAGCACTTTATTAAAAAATTAGCATATTTTTGGCATTTTTTTAACAGCAGTTTAGCACATTTCGTTTTAGCCTAGTTGGCAACACTGATCTTTATTACTGCTTTAGGCGAAAATGGGAACGCAGTAACGTGTAAAGGCTTTTATCACCTAGAACCAAATACATTCGTAAAATTGATGTGTACTTTCTTGCAAAATATGTGATCACGTAAATAAAGTCTGTATTATTTGTTTGTTTTTTATGAGGATACAAGGCTAGAACGATGAATATCACAAATCAATCTTTTAGAGATATAAAAAAATTATTGGTTATTTATTCAAACCACAGAACAGTTCTGTTCTGTGATTCAAACAATAATAATAATAAAGTATATATGTTCTGTGATTTATAGTCTATGGTGGAATAAGCGGAAACACCACTGCAGACTGAGCTTCCCATTATTCGGTGTTGCCAATGCTACCTAAAAATCTTTATTTTAAACGGATTTTTTGTGATCTACGGATTGTCGCCCAATTCGAGCAAAAATCTACTGATTTTTATTACAATTTTTTACAAACTAAAACATATAGCATATACTAAACAGTAGCAGTCACACTTCCATTTACGTAGCAATATGGTTACACTTACGAACATGTATGACTATGCACACACGAGCAACCCCCGTCGTCGCCGCGACAGCACATCTGTCCCTTTTGCACGTTAGAAGTGAGAAAAAGATAGATGCACTCAGATGCACACAAAAGCTGCTCGCGAGTGCGTGCCTAGCCATAACAGTATTCCGCTGGGGAATTTCCCCAAGCCATAGATAAGAGAGCTCTGTGCAAGATAAAAATAATAATTGCTACGATTTTCCTTTGGATAGAAATATATTGACTCGTATTACTTTTTTATTTCGTAATTTTTAGTTAAAGTAAATACTGGAGTATTTGTTTGTAATAAATAGTTTATATTTTTTTTGTAATTATTTAAAGATTTCATTGTAAGCAGTGATGATTTTTTTGTTAAAAAAAGTAGTTTGTTTTAAATATGATTGCCCAATGTAAAAAAACGGGTCTATATGTTTAAGGCTACAGATGAGTCAAGAGAAGCAGCTACATAAGGCCATTATGGCAAAAAGCCACCAGAAAACGTAACTTCAACCGACCCAAACAAATGTGGTGGACTCAACTTCAAGTGGCATTAAGGGCAGGGCAGTGGGATTAAAAGTTCAAAAGTGATGCTGAGAAAAATGTTTAGGTGTCTGACGGCTTGTTCAATGGCAGCATGAGTGTTGTAAAAGGATTCCGATGGCCTGCACTAAGGCGTGATCAACTAGAAAAAGGAGAGTTGCCTGATGCAGTGCTAATTCTATTCGATGACGCTTCAATCTGTGAGAAATCAAAAGATGCAGATAGTTATGTGCCAATATCTCCAATCACGGTAACGTTTCAAGCTAAACGTAGTTAAGGTGATGTGGAACGACGCATTTTACCGCTGATACTTAGTTGGGCTGTAACTGTATTTAAGTTACAGGGCACAACACTTGAAACTGCAGTCGTAAAAGGCAAAAGATTATTTGCAAAGGGTCAAGCTAATGTTGCTTTGAGTAGGGTTAAATCGCTTGATGCCGATTGCCTTGCTATAGATGAGTTAGATCCCAACAAACTTTTGAAACAACCAAATTTTTTTGCAATTACAATTTCAATTACAATTGCAGTTGGAGAATTGACCGTGACATATATCAATAAGGGAGAACATGTTTCGCACCTACTAAGTTTGTTATTGGGATAAAATCATCCCAACTACGGAACCCTTCATTGCGTGGTCCAACACTCACTTGGCCAGTTTTTTTTTCTAACACGCGCTAGAATTTGACCAAGGTTTTGAGATGTTTCCCTATGACACCAAACCCGTAGCTCGTATCAATCAATAAGCCAGGCCGTCTCACTTACACTATTAGTCCATATCTTGAAAACGACTGAACCGATTTTGATGAAACTTGCACTGTACCCTAAGTTGAAGTAAATGTAAGCCAATAAAAAAACAATGGTCACAATCTGATTAATAGTTTCGGAGATATGCATGGACAAACATACAAACAAACATATACAGGATTTTTTTTTAACCAGTGCGCAAATTTTTTTTGGTGGTTCAAAATCAGTAATAGAACACATTTCCATTATTTATTAAATATTTATTTTTATTTTTTTATCCTACTTTAAATCAGCAAAATATGGACACAATCTATTCGTAATAATATCAATGGACGCGCGCGGCGCGGCGGCCGGCCCAAGCGGCGGCGGTGTTGAACCTCCCCTCCCTCCACGGGCGCGGCAAGGCGACGCCCGCGCGCCGGGTGCTGTGACCCTGACCGACAGTTCGCTTCGCTCATCGCACGCGCTGTCGTGTGACGTTGCGTCTAATCGATTTCCCGCGCTGCACGTGTGTCGAACTTGTACCGTAGACCTACCGGTCACGATGTCAGACTTCACTAACCGCGAGTTTTATGAGATGGTGCGAGTGTATGTACTGAGTGGTGAAAGCCCATGGAATCCTTAACCCCGTGAAAGGAAAAGACCATTTTAGCGGCATAAGGTATTAAGTAATGTAAATTTAATTGATATTGGTGCCGATTCTCTTGTACAACGAACTAAACTAACTAAACTATCACTAAAATTCCTTACTTTAGGCTATGAGAATCTTAGAGCTATTCTGTAAATAAAATTCTCTAAACTTAAAAATAATTTTGACACAACTAAAATAGAATTTGACAATCGAAACCACGTGGTACCCGTGGTTTGCCTCATTCGTGATTTTTTTAAGAGCGGGTGGCGCGCAGGGTGTGCCGCCTCGACGTGTTTTATATGGAATTTTTCACTTTTTGTATGGAAAACATGAAAAAATATTACCTACATGTTCAGGTTTAGGAGTTTAAGGGTTTCATAAAGGGGGTCGAAATTTTCATTATTTTTGCGATAGGACGCACCATTTTCGAGATATAAGCAAAAGAAAAAATAAATACAGTACTGTTTTTGCACGTAAAGTCGAGATGTTGGTGTGAATTTTAGTTCATGACAACTTATTTTACCCCACACCTTTTTAATCGCGATTAAAAATTGTCAGAATTAGTCTGGTTTGGTATTTTACAATCAAAATTTTAGGTGAAAAATGTCATATTCAGAATAGCGAAATTGCCATTTTCACTAAACTAAAAACTCAGTACTATCTTAGTGCTGTCAAACTAAAATATAGTTTAATTATTGTGTCACTTTAGTCTATTTCAGAATGGGAAATCGTCGTTTGACAGGATTAAACTTAATTTTAGTGATTTTTAGTCTAGTTTAGAGGCATTTGTGACAAGAGAATCGGCACCAATAATGCTTTATTTTCTGTATTTTGATGGTCCTAAGCCCATTAAAGTATTATAGTCGGGGTACTTTACACAAAGAAAACTCCAACTATTGTGCGTGTAAACTGTGTATATTGGTATATATGCAACGAAATGAAATAGACATGAAATAACTCAGAACTTAAAGTAAAAACATAAATGGACCGCTCGCGAGGCGCAAGAGTACGGTCGCCGAGCGCGTGCGCGATTATTGGGTGCTTGCAACTGACTGGCCTAGCAGCGCGGGGCCGCGGGCGACATGGATAGTGTTGTGCCGGCTACTAGTCACGTAACCTCGCCGGCACACGACGAACTCTAGAAGTGCGGGGAGTTGACTCTAATAGGGGTCGCGCTATATCCTCCCCCTCCAAGTCAGCTGAAGGCTCTGGAGCTGGCTTGGCAACCGAAAGTTTACAAGGTCGGCCTTTCTTCCTACCATGGACGACAACGTCTGAGTCACCTACATACGGTGTTAGGAGGCTGGCATGATACTTCCCCCGAGGCTCGCTCTCTTTATCTACAACCTCGTAAGTAGTTGCGGAAACAACTTTACTAATGCGATATGGACCCTCTCGTCTCGGGGCAAACTTACTGGTGAAGCCTTTTGCGGCTTGACTAAGTCGATGGCTATCTACGAATACAAGGTCACCCTCCTGAAACTTGGGTCCTGTACGGCGGTTTTTGTCGGCTGCATCTTTACGAATATCCTGCTGGCGCTCGACATGCCACTTCACCTCTTGCAGGCGGCATACAAAGTCCCGTAAATATGGCGTGATTTGGGGTACGTAGTTTTCTTGCTCTACGACCGCTCGCAAGTCGTGGGCAACGTCCACCGGGGACCGGAACTCGCGCGCAAACGTTAAAAAAGCGGCAGAGTGTCCCGTACCTCGGTTAGGAGCCGTATTTAAAGCAAATCGCACAGCAGGTAACACTTCCGGCCAACGACGGTGTTGTGGATCTATCAGGATCGCCAACATCTGCTTCATCTCGCGGTTTTTCCGTTCCGCTGGGTTGGCCTCGGGATGATAGACAGGAGTCAAATTTTGATGTACACCGAGAACGTGCATTGCTTTTTGCATAACCGCAGAAACGAATTGGGTTCCATTATCTGAGAGTACTCTACGGGGAAACCCATATCTCAAGAAAACCTCCTCTATCAATACTCTAGCGCAACTTTCTGCGTTGGCCTCGGTCAGCGGGAACAACTCTACCCATCTGCTCGCAGTATCTTCAACTAGGAAGATCCACTTCTCACCCTTGCTACCCTCAGGCAAAGGACCAAATAAATCCATGGCGAGGACTTCGAAGCGTTGCTGCGGGACAGGGGTTTGCAGTAGACCAGCAGGTTTAAGATTAGATGGCTTAAACTTCTGGCAGAGATCGCATGCCTTGAGATACTTCGCCACGTATTGACGCATATTTGAGGAATAGAATCGTTCTTTGATCTTTGTAAGAGTGCGTTCCAGGCCCAAATGACCGGCGGTGGGTGCATCATGGAGTTCTTTCAAGATCTCGGTGCGCATAGAGTCTGGTACTACCAGCTGAGGCTCCTCGGATTCGCCATCCGGATCAAAACGGAAAAGGACTCCGTTTGAAAGGTAATAGCCTCGATCTGTCCATCGAGCGGCAGCATCACCCTCTTCAAAGTCCGTGAGTATCTTCCTAAGTTCAGGATCTTCGAGCTGAACTGCTCGCAACTCCTTGGAACTACGGTGAGGTAGGTCTACTGAGACTGGGCACAGATCGCAGGTAGAGTCGGGATTTTCGTCCATCGATGGCTGGCATACGGGACGACTAAGTGTATCCGCCACTACATTAGCTTTCCCAGGCGTATAATCCACATCAAGATTATAAGCTTGAATTTTTAGGGCCCACCGTGCTAGGCGGCCACTGGGTGTCTTTACAGACAATAGCCACTTCAGCGGTTGATGGTCGGTTGCAACACGGACTTGGGCGCCTTCGAGATAACCACGAAACTTATCAAGGGCCCACACCACAGCCAACGCTTCCCGCTCCGTCGTGGAATAATTGCGTTCTGCTGCCGTCAATAACCTACTTGCATACTCGATAGGTTTCTCAGACTTCGGATCAGGACCTTGCACGAGCACTGCACCTAGGGCATACCCACTGGCGTCTGTGCGTAGAATAAAAGGCTGGTCGAAGTCTGGTTGGCGCAGGATCGGACTCGTTGTGAGTCTCCGTTTGAGCTCGTTGAAGGCGGCGAACTCTTTCTCACCCCATTTCCAGGCTTTTGTTTTCCTGGTTAGGTCAGTCAACGGCTGGGCTACTTCCGAGAACTGTGTAATAAATTTTCTAAACCAGGAACAGGTTTGTAAAAAACTTTTTAGTTCCTTTACATTGTTAGGAGGTGTCATTTCCACGACTGCTTGGACCTTGGTTGGATCAGGTTCGATACCTTGGACCGTAATAACGTGCCCTAAATAAGTAACTCTTTCCCTGGCAAATACGCACTTTTCGCGGTTTGCTTTGAGGTTGAATTGACGAAGGCGATCAAATACCTGATGCAGATCCTGTAGGTGCACATCCAGGTTATCAGAAATTACGAGGATGTCATCTAAATACGCCACAACTGTTACGTCTTTTAGTCCAGACCGAAAACGATCCATCAACCGTTGAAATGTCGACGGCGAATTCTTTAAGCCAAATGGCATGCGCCTAAATTGAAACGTTCCGCACGGTGAAACGAATGCAGTCTTGGGTCTGTCCTCTGGAGCTACTTCCACTTGCCAGTACCCAGATTTTAGATCGATGGTGGACATCACACAATTACTCTTTGTGGAAGATATTATGTCATCGATTAATGGCAGCGGATATTTGTCCGTACGCGTCACAGCGTTTAATTTTCTATAATCGACGCAAAATCTGGTCTCACCATTCTTTTTGGGGACTAATACGACTGGGAAAGCCCATTCTGACTCAGCTTCTTCTATTACTTCCAGTTCCAACATCTTATCAATCTCAGCTCTTATCTTCTCCTTCTTAGCAGGAGTCAGTCGATAAGGGGGTGTTGCGATAGGCGTGGCGTTACCCGTGTCTATCCTGTGCAAGGCGAAGGGCGTAGGCCCTCCCCCTGCACTGAAGATATCAGCGTTATTTTCCAACAGTGCAGCCAACTTGTCCCTATCAGATGGTGATAGGAGTATGCCCTCGCATTCGCGGAGGCCAATCGTCGAACTGACCGCAACTTGGTCCTCGCGTTCGTACTGTAGCTTATAGAAGCCTGTATCGCGTAACGAGAAACAATTCCTTTCGAAATCGAGTATCATGCCAGCGTCTTCTATGAAGTTCATACCTAGTAAAGAATCGGTTGTGCCAGGCAAGACCATAAAAAGAGTGCTTATTGTAACTCCCTGCACCTTTACATTTACTAACGCAGTTTCTACGGTTTGAGAACGTTGGGTTCCGTCCGCAAATCTTAGCTCTATTTCGCAACTCTTAAATATTTGACCATTAGCCCGCAAATGTCTTGTTAAACTATCGCTAGCAACGCATTGTTTCGCGCCCGTGTCTAGTAACGCGGTACCTACTGCACCGAACACCTGCACATTAAAAATAGGGCGCACACGCGGGTTTAACACATTTCCTTTTACTGTCACTGATTGGAATGCGGTGGTCTTGATCGGCGATGCAGTGCGTTTCCCTTTACACACTGTGCAGTTTGAACGTATCACCCCGGGCGCACCACATCCGAAGCACGCTACGGACGGGCGCAGCTCCGATCGGGTCGTAACTGGTTCGCTCTTGACCGGTTCAGCAGTCGTCTTATTCCGATTTTCTAGTTTCCTGCAGTCATCTTTGACATGTCCAAACATCTTGCAAAATGCGCACCTAGGTCTAGCCTTGCTTGGTGGTGCTTTTTCTTCTTTATTAACCGCAGCACTAGGTGAAGACGTCGATGCATGTCCAGAGGCATGCGGTAGCGGAGGCGGCGGGGCAGCAGATGCAGGAGTGTGCCTTTTTGTCGGCGCAGCGGCGCAAACTTCTTCGAGCACATCCTCCACTACTCGAGCCTGTTGTAGCAGCTCGGCGAACGAAGTGAAGGCACTCCGTGTTACCCTCTCCCGGATTCTCCTATGGAGCAATCCGTACACCATATCCAGCTGCACTGGATTTTCAGGTAGCGTGTGCAGCGGTAGTTGGGCTATTATAGCTCTTATCCTACACACGAAGACATCTGTCCGTTCGTCACCCTGCTCTCGACTAAACATTTCTCTATATAATCTATGAGGTGGGAGGCGTGGACCGAATGTTTGACGAAGTAGATGGGTGGCCTCCTGCCAATTTGTGACAGAATGTTTGACGCCTTGCCACCAGGTAGCCGCAAAGTCAGTAAGCAGCATTGGCAGGCCTCTTAGAGCCATATCGTCGTGAACGCCAACACAGTCTTTATATATCTGCACAGCATCCACGAATACCATAACATCGCCAGCACCATTAAATCTCGCAGTACAATTAGCCAAGTTTGTACTCACAGACGTCGTCAGCGGTAGTGGCGCGCCCTGTGTAGGCGGCTGTGACCGTAAGGCTTGCAAGAGGAATACCAGTTGTTGGTCCGTCATCACGATAGGTGCGGACATCGGTGGCTGCGGTGTGGTGACGGGCGGAGCATGCCCGTGCTGCGGCATCTGCGAGTACCCAGGCAGCTCACGCCCATACAGCGGCGGTGGTGATGGAGCCGAGGCGCTGGCGGACGGGGGTCCAGCCAGCGGCGGCGTCGACGATCGCACGTCAACGAAAAATGCGCGGCCATCTGAAGTAGACGGCATCGTACCGTCTAACTGCTCACCCGCCGTAGTATCCGTATCTACAGGCTGCTGCGTAGCACGCGAAGCACTATTCGTACGAGACCGTGTTAGCACCATGTCTTATAAGCACTGTAAACAACGTTCCGACACAACAAATAGGTAACGGTGTAACCTAGCTCGTCACTAAAGTTCGACAACTGTTCGTACACAACGCGTAACTTCGTAAACAACGTTCATAAAAGCTTACGCGAATGTTCTTACCCTAATAATACACAACAATACAACTAATAAAATTAGGTAACTATCACACAAGAAACTGTTTTAATAATCAAAGTTATTGTTTACACTAATGTTCGACGCAAGTCAGTGTTCTAGGTATTCTAAATAACCTAAATACCTACACTATAAAGTCTCAACTCGAACGAAGCGTCACTATAAACAATACTCTGTACACAAAATGTTCACAGGATTAGGTTACGAATTGTAAGAATACGACCTAGGTAACCTAAACTAAAGTACTATAACCTAGGATGACTAAACGTAAATACTAACATCAAGTTCGTAAAATTTAAGCACAGTAAACGAAACAATGTTCAAGAATGTTCCATGGATTTCGAACTAGGTAGGTACCTACACGACTGTTCTAGGAAGTAAATAAGAAGACACTAGAACGACTAAAACGTGAAATAACTAGTTCGTAACACTAAATCCACTGTATAGTCACTATATTACACCAAAATATGCTAAAAGTTCTTTAAAAATAATGTTGTGTGCACAAAACGTAACGAAACTGCGGGCGGCGCGGGCGAAGTATATAACGAGTAGGTATATAACGCCGCACGAAGAAAACCCGAGAAAGTCACTGTTTTCGACACTTCACACACTGTTTTTCGAGTCTTTACACATACGTTGTTATACACAATAACAATCTTACACGAAATAATGTTTTACAACCGTTTTTTCGAAACACGGCCGCACGTTGGGACGCCAGTTATAGTCGGGGTACTTTACACAAAGAAAACTCCAACTATTGTGCGTGTAAACTGTGTATATTGGTATATATGCAACGAAATGAAATAGACATGAAATAACTCAGAACTTAAAGTAAAAACATAAATGGACCGCTCGCGAGGCGCAAGAGTACGGTCGCCGAGCGCGTGCGCGATTATTGGGTGCTTGCAACTGACTGGCCTAGCAGCGCGGGGCCGCGGGCGACATGGATAGTGTTGTGCCGGCTACTAGTCACGTAACCTCGCCGGCACACGACGAACTCTAGAAGTGCGGGGAGTTGACTCTAATAGGGGTCGCGCTATAGTATGAAGGAAAAATTGGAATTACTCTTCAAATAACTTCAGGTCACGGCCTAAACATAAAAAAGTCTAGTTCGAATCTGATAAAATTAGTGATCAATACATTGTAAGTATTGTAGTAACCCACGTAAATACCTACGCCGGCGAATCGAGCGAGCGAACAGCTGATAGGTAGGTACTTTCGCGCGTTCCGCTTCGCCGCTCGCCGCCGGGTAGCCATGCAACCACTTTTAAAGTAAACATCTTTCGTTAACGATAACTTTTTTTTTTTGTACTATGACGTATCAAAATAAAAAAAGTATGTTCAATAAAACTCGTTTAAGTTTAATTTGTCAAAATTTGCGCAGTGGATAAAAACTTTTCCTGTATACGAATACACCTATAAAATTTTGTATATTTTTTGGAAGCCCTAACAGATTATCGTATGTGAATATCTTGCAGTTCCAATAATATTACATACTCGGCAACCAACTCTCATCCAGCAGCTACCTGCTACCTTGCGAAGATCGTCACTCCAACTAGCCTTTTTTCTTTTTTTGATGGTGGGAAATTATCAAATAACTTACTTTACGGAGCAGGTCAGTAAGTCTGACACACCCTGTGTCAGACTTACTGACAAAACCCACCCGTGTTCCTTCCGTTGCCTGTGTGCCGGGGCCGCGATATCCCTTTCGGACGAACTCGCAACCTCTCTTCAGATCGGCCACCCCTTATATCTTTTGAACCAGTGACCGACAAATTCTGATAATTGGCGACAAATTTCGACTAATTAACGACAATATTTTTATGTAATCAAAATTAAAATTCCTGATGTTGGCCCCGCCAGAGTCAATGACACAATTCTTCCCGATTGACTTGTTTATCCAGCGATATCTCAAAGGTTAATGAACCGATTGGGGTGAAACTTAGTATTTATAATTGTATTGAGTCAACAAGTAGCGACAGGTAAAAATAACTACCCGATCCCTTCTCTAAAAAAAGCGGGCGGGCGGGTCAAAAAGTTCGCGGAATGGAGGGGTCCATTCCGCGAACTTTTTGACCCGCCCTCGAATTATATATTTATATTTTGACTTGAAAAAACCTAAACAGTTTAGTTAGGGCCACAGTTTCTTTTGCGCCAGGGCCTTTGATTACCTAGCTACGCCTCTGGCTGAGAAGCTGGAGACGGAGCGCAGTGAAGACATACTCTATTTATTTACGCAGTCGGCATAAAGTGTCTTTGATGACATTAAAAAAGCGCACACCTCTGACTAGTACCTAAATAGTTATTTGTGGCGCATATTATATAAAGTAAAAAGCACGCGTGTTTAATACACTGTATTATGAATCTAAAAGCGGTTTATTAAGAGCCACTTTAAGAGCAAGTGTGTTGAAATAGTTATTTATGCTACAAGTGCGGAAGGTAGGTGATTTCCGACGAGTGTATAAGTCGACACGAGTCGGAAATCAGCTTACGCACGTGTATCATACAACGTTTTACAATGCATAGTGAGAGAAAAAAAAAAAACGAGCGAGCCTTACGGTAGTCGCCTATGATGACATGTAACTTATGACGACGTATTTATTAACCGACTTCCAAAAAGGAGGAGGTTATATGTTCGACCCGTATGTATGTTTTTTTATTTTTTATTTATGTCCGCCGATTTCTCCGTCAATTGTGGACCGATTTTGAAAATTCTTTTTTTGTATGAAAGGGTATGCTCCCGGATTGGTCCCATATAAATTTTATTAACTTTGCTTGGATAGTTTTTGAGTAAGCTTCAATAATACGTATTTTTCCCACTTAGTCTACATGGATGATATAGCTTCCTGTGACTGTTATTTACATAGCAGGTAGTGATTTTCGAATTTGTGTGGGGTAGGTACCACAACTAAAAAGTTTTTATGATAAAAACAACATTCATGACCTTGACTTAACTTGGATTTTTTACTTCGACTTCGACTTTGACTCCAACTTCGACTTTTTTATTTTGACCATTTTTTTTGCATTTTTCGCTTTTAAGTGCTTTAACCATGTCATATATACGTTTACTCGATATTCTTATAGTGCATTTATTCAATAGTCATATAGTAGCTAGCATTTCTCGTTTATATCTGTGTGAGTTTATTAAGCACTATTAAAGTTGTCGATTCCCAAGTTTCATGTTTATGAAGCTACTATATGGCTGCTACTCGACATTACTATTTTAGAGCAAATTCGCCGAATAAAAGCTGCCTATTTACTGAAAAGTATCGTCTTTAATAGCATGCTAAATCGATTAGTCGCATGTACCGTGTACATGTTTATAATACAGTTACTGAACTTGAATCGTTATGAATGCTGGTTTAACACATTTATTAAATTAGGTGTTGTAAAACTGATTATTAATTAGGTACTTTACAAGCTATATAATATCTCATCCAGCGCACCAGTATTTTATTGAAAAATATTAACAATTTACTTGATGGATACACACTAAATGGACAATTATTATTATTTATACATTTTCAGACAACAAATGAGGTCCATTGTGTTAGTAACAATCTTACTTAGCCTATGTTAGTACTTAATAACTAAAACAGATCTCGTTCGATCGGCCAACGCCCACACAAGCGGACTATCTGCCCGGACAATAAATGGAAAATAATTTTATGGAAATGGAAAAAATATTTTAATTAAGGAACCCCAAAAATTTCTAGACCGCATTATGTCCTATAAATGAGATAACGTTATACAATTATTCGACTAATAACCGATATATTGTAATGTAATAGCACTATATTTACTTAAATTTGTTTAATGGATCTTGATCAAACATCTTGACAAAATTTGATAAACTTTATTTATTATTACTATTATATTATTAATCATTAGTGTGACCCACGAATAAATGTTAAATAACTCCTAAGCTTTCATCGATAAAGTTACTTTGCAAGTCCATTTACGTTTACATAAATGACTGAATGAAATGCACCGATCCCAGCGTGGTTTAACCAGACTCGATAAATCGAATGAACCCCTAGATTTGCACTAGCCCATGAAGCCTCATGTTTCATGGGACTGCAAAGGCCATTGCATATCTGGGAGTAGACCGGGGGGCGCGGGTAATGGTAAGGAATGAACGTGCCCTTAGGATAAGGAAGGATTTGAGAGCCTACCGGATATGCATCCTAGAGTAAGCATAGGAATAGTGGAGAGACGGGTGTTAATTATCTATGGATGGGCATCTTTTGCGATGTCTTCGTTATGTTGGTTCGAGTCGATCTTCACCGGTGAATTTTGAGACGGAGTTACTCAGCTTTCTCAGCTTTTTTTCTATATTGCTGCTGTGCTGTGTTACATTTTGCTGTGTCTACGTCTTCATCAGAGGCGTCGCTGCTATCCGTTTCAGGTTTCTTGTATATCTCGCTGGCGGCCTTCATAATCTTGTATCTGTCTGTAGCCTTATCCATCCAAAAGTTTAATTCCTTGTCGAAATAAGTTGAGTCCTGTGTAACGTAACGTTTTCCTCCGTGGAGGGAAACGTAGGTCACAAATTAAATTATGATAAAAAGGTATTAAAATTAAAAGTTAAAATTAGTAAAAGTAAAGGTAAGTTTAGGACACAGGACAGGCTCGGGTTAGGTAGGAACAGGCAGGCAGTGGAACAGGTGGGCAGGCAGGCAGGCCGCAGGTAGCGTGGAGGAGGCTGGGCTGAGGATTATCCACCCTGGAGATACACTCCAGCCTGTGGAATAGAGAGGAGGTTGTGAGAGTTTGTAGATCTCGGAGGCGCTTTGAGGCGCCTCACCTAGCGGGAGGACCGCGCTAGCGTCACAGGTGACGGCGGAGGTCTCTCTCGGAGAGTAACGTCGTCTAGCGTCGGAGGCCTTTGTGTGCGTGTACTCGCGGCGCCTCACGCCGCGTGATTAGAGTTCTTTTGAAGTGAGAACCTTCTACAGGGCTAGGCAGGAGTGCCGAGCGAATTAAACACAGGTATTACACAGTATTAGAATGTTTATTGTTATAATACACTCAGGGTCGATAGTTCAAGTTACACAGTATGATTAGAACACCCGCGCACGCTAGTTATTCTAGTTACATGAGACTAATATTCGAGTAGCTAACTGTTCGACAAATCAGACTTAAGGGCAGAAAAACAGCGACTGTCCCAAGTTAAAAATACGACTCTCCGAGGGCTAAGACAAGACTAGACCGCAAAATTTGAAGACCGTTTTTATCGTTCTGTGTCATATTTTAAACGTTTTAAAAACATATTCAAGTTAATTCTTAATTTAGATATGACCAGCACTAATAAAAACGGTTTACAGAGGAGAAATCTTAGATCTACGCTTATTGCGAAGGTTCAGTGTGTACACCCACTTTATGAGAGAAGATAGATAGAAGATATTTATCTATGATGTGTTCTGTCTATGTTTTAGAAAAGTAAATTACGACAGATGACAGTTTAAGATGAAAACGTCAGAATATAAATATTCTAGTTTTTTACAAAAGGGAAAGATAATAATATAAAATCGATTTGGATGCTAAAACAAGAGATAATTAAAAGTATGCTTTACAGAGGTAAACAGTGCTATAGAATATAAAAGTGATTTAAGTACATGTGTCATAGAATATCAATAGGTAAATAAATCAAAAGATGGTTTGTTTAATATAATATACTTAAAGAAAGACTAACGTAAACAAACTAAAAGATGTGGTTCCAAATAATGGAATACCACACCTGTTTAAGATTGTCGTTCCATGTCAAACTCAAACCATTTATTTCAATTAAACCATTTACAGGCACTTTTGAATTGTCAAGGAATCGGTCAGTCAGAAATATGAAGCTAGTTGCCCATTCCAAAGCGTAGTAGGTAGGTACCTATGGAGAAGAACGGGCAAGAAACTCCACGGACACTCTTTTAAATAAATTGTTACAAAGTATTTGTTACATCATTCATGTTGAAATTAAACATGTGAGAACAATGTAGAAAGACGTGCACGTTAGAAGCGTCCGTAATAAAAATATAAAACAAAGAACAATTCAAAAATTTAAATCAGCCAAGGCAGCTAAGAGTTGACCTGTCCCAACTGACGGCGCCCGTTCACGAACATGACGCATGGATTAGCACCATTCAGCTCAACCATTTTGAAGGGAGCTAAATGATCCAACACACGCGCCACCACCAGCGAGACATCTGAGTGAGCATGACATACTCACAGCTGCCAGGGCACATTCAAGTCAATAAAATACGTATTACCCGGTAAATGTTAGCTCTTTAGTACATAGTACTCACACCTGTGCTCTGAAATAATATAATACAAAGGAAATTAATTTTATACAATGCAAAAATAGTCTTAAACTCTTCAGCAGCTCCAACAGTGTTTTCAAATGTTAATCAAATAGTTGTGGTTGTGGAGCAGGACCAGCATTGAGCCAAGCATTTTTATCAGCGATGTAATCCCCCAACTTATAATATGCCTGCCTGCATAGTGTGCGTTTTATACAAGATTTGAATTTCGTCTCATTCAGTTGAAGTATGTGGGGAGGAATTTTGTTATAACATTTTAAACAGTATCCCATGAAAGATGAGTCCACTTTAGCCAGTCTGAAACACTTAAATGATTATTTATGTTAAAATAAATATCAGAACAGATTTATTAATAGATTTAACGAGTTATTCAATATTTATAAATTTGGTAATTAACGTTTTAATGTGTATGGCCACCCCATGTGAATCAGTATAGTCGAACTTGCAGTCGATTCCAATCCCAATCTCGATTTCGTTCAAGAGTGCCAATTTTCTGAAGATTGGAATTGAAACTGGATCGGATTAGAATTGGATCGAGATTGGGATTGATTTCAAGAGTAAGCCTACAGTAGGCTTACTCTTGAAATCAATCCCAATCTAACAACCTCTATCAACCTCTATATTGTTATTGTTATAATAATTCATAATTATCTAGAAAAAAAAGAATTTATACTCTACGCAGGACAAAGTAAAATAAAATAGTAACGAAGTAAACCCTTACATTGAATATTCGAGTCTGATGCCGAAAAACATAGTTATTAGAATTTTGGTCTGTTTGTTTGTATGTATGTTCCGGTTTGCACAAAAACGGATGAACGGATTTGGATGATATTTGGCACACAGATAGTTTATAACCTGGATTAACCTATTGGTTAATTTTTAATCCAGGTAGTACGTTCCCGTCGGATATTTTTCGACATCCACGCGGGCGAAGCCGCGGGCAAAAGCTAGTAAATTATAAAAGTTGTTGTGATGCCCAGTGGTAAAGGCGTCGCCTATGCACGAAGTTGTAGGTTCAAATCCGGGCAAGTGGAGTCGATTAATATTTATTAAACATTGCTCATTCCTTAAAGCTGATAGAATTACCTTGAGAAACCCTCTCGAGGTACGCACGCATTAGGGTCTACTGATTTTACAAAATTACAACTTAGATATTTGCAACTTTGCCATAATTATCTGTAAACCATGGCATTAGTACAGGATCATCTTGATGCGAATAATGTTCTGCCACCTGAACAGGCTGTCCTGGAGTCCACTCGAACAGCAAGCTTATCATTGGCAATTCTTGAATACTGTTTAACGCCTTCTCCCCATGTTTGAGTTTTATCTCTCTTGCCAAACAGCGCTTTACATATATTAAGAAATTATCTAAGAAGTTGAAGCAGATATCTGGATTCCAAAATCTCTGAAAATAAAAAAAGTTATTACTCGTATAACCAACCTGTTGAGCTTAATCTCTTAGGAGATTGATGATTAACCCCTACTAAGCCTGACAGCAAATACAGTGTAGCCACATACCACACTTATAAGTTTAACAATTGCAAAGTGATTAAGAAAGTCTGTCAGTACATAAAAATAAAAGGGTTACCTGGGACATTTTAACTAAATCTTTTATTTTCCATGTTTTCAGTTCTTCTACAATTCCATCATCATTCCTGTATCCACATAATATTGTGTCTACTCCAGCAAGAAATGATTGACACCACCATTTCTTTGACTTGAATCGCCTGCAAGAAAAATTGATTTGAATTAAATATTGAATGATGAATAAGGCCAGTAGTAGCTATACTCCATTTGAAATTAGACATTTAACTAAACCTTTTTTACAGTCTGTTCAACCGATTTTGACTTCTATTGCACTGGTGGCATGACAAATGACAGCTGCAGTAAACAGATGGTATTGTAACCACTTTTTGCTTTTAATGCCATCCTTATGCCTATACGGTATAGAAGTCAGAATCAGTTGAACAGACTGTAAAAAAGGTCTTATTTCATATGGAGTATAGCTTCAATCAACAATGTTGGTATTGTTGATTAAAGAGTAGTAGAGAGGACATGTTCAGGAATATGATGAAGGCCAGGCCTTGCAGGGGAAATAGACAAGGAACCCAGCTACAATAGTAATTGCAGTCTAGCATTCAGGCTGGCCAGTTCTGATTGCCATGTGAAACCTTTAAAGGTCTTTATTATGGTTTAGAAAGTAATATGAGAGGTTTAAATAGATCGGTAAGTAGACAAACTAATGAATGCCCTCTCTAAAATTATTATGTGTTACAAACCTAAAACTGGTCTCTTGTCTTGGATGTTCTATGTGCCTACTAGTCTTCAGCTCTATAAATTCCTTAGTAGACAAATATTTAACAATGGCTTCTGGTCCTAGTTCTGAAGGAGGCGGTTTAGTAACAGCTGCTTTATCACATCTGATACCATCCATTTCAGCACCATACACTATTTTGTGGCTGTTCAATTGTGTTGTGAAAACTAATGAGAATTCTTCATTCTCGTCCACAGGAACATCAGGATTTGGGTCAGAATCTGGTTCATCTAAAATTATTTTAAAATAAAAAATAAACATTAATTAGTGATCAGTAAAATAACATTTTAAGTTACAATTAAAGATACTTCGTACATAGTGTGGCGTAAATACTTGTCAAACCACTGTATATTCAGCTATGACATACCACAATTAGAACCATTTTGTATGGTCTCAGAAAAATATGTTTATTTATTCATTTTTGAAAAATTTACAACTTGCTTTACTAATGTAGCTGTAATTCCTAAACATATTTTTTTGAATTTGTTATCCTTAATACGGCTTGCGGTAGGACAGTAGGAGTTGACTAGTAGACATTGTCACATAAGGAAGAAGCGTTATGCCCTCTCTATGCAACATTCTCTCTCTCTTTCTATTATATACAACTGAGACAGTGTGTGCGTACAGAAAGTTGTTCCTGTTTTTTTTTTCGTTTGTAACTACTGAATACGATAAATATGTGCTATCACATGCAAATAATTTTGTAAATATAATTTTATGGTTACCTACCTATAAAATTACATTTACTAAATTATTAAAGAATAAATGTGTTTTAAGTTCACCTCTTTTTCAATCTACAGCTGAATATACAGTGTTTCAACCTTTTAACGTTGGACCAATATTTACGCCACACTTGTATAATAAAATCTTCTTAAATAAGATGGAACTTGTGAAACATATTAAGACTTACCGGATAAAATATACTGTTCAAACTTATAGCCCCATGAAGTAAACTGTTTATCTCTTTCAGTCATATTTCGTCTTCTGTTACGTTTGTCCTCTGTTTCCCTTGCACATAAATAGATATTGCCTTTGAACAAAATAGCAGTAATTTTCCATGGCTCCTGATTTTCATATGGAGTGCAAGCTACGCAAGTCATTAGACCTCTGTAGCAAAAAAAAATTGCTTTTTCTAAGGTTTTCTCGAATAGGAAATTCAAGCGACGTTCATGTTCTAATATGAACTTTAGCAAGTCATTCAGCTTTACATCCAGGTCTTCCGGTTTACGTATTACTTGGTCTAAATGCAAGTTCAAGTCGAAATTTACTCTATCATTACTAATACGACGTGCGTACTTGAGATTCTCAAGACCAATGTAACCAATAACCATGGGACAATCAAAACGAGGGAAAGGCCTCCTGTAAATATTCGGATCAACATGGAGTTCTGGCTGCATCTTGAAAACTAGAATTACTACACAGAGTCTAATAATTAAGTTACCTACTTTACTTTTGTATGGGAAGTAGGAACTAAGAAAGTATATTTTTAAAACACTGAATGATATGTTTTTATTCTGAGGTTTTTATTTACAAGTTGACATTAGAAATGTCAAAAACATTTATTATGTTTGTCACAGCTTTGTCAGTGGCTCAGATGTTAGTTACTCTAAGGTCAGTGGTATGAAAGTTCTTTTAGTAAATACTAATTCCATGGGTTGAAGCACTGACAAGTGTGGTTTGAAGTTACTCATCCTTGTTTTTAGAATGGGGCTCAGACGGGGACAGTTTATTTTATTTTTATGTAGGCATCTCGTAGCTGACGTCTGAGGTCATGACTACTTAACCGGTTCCTGTGGCTGCCTTATGCTCCTCCAGCCAGGGCAAAACTATGCGAGCGCTCGCTAAGGGTTAGGGCGTCGCTGGAGAGAGGACAGTAAGATGGGACAGGCTGGGTCAAACATATATTATAATTATTAATCGGGGAATTTAAAGCTACAGGCTCAGCATCGACGCGGGCTGGCGCATCGTCGAGCAAGGGTCGGGGAGTATCATTTACTTGGGAGGGTCGCGATCGCGGACCTCGGCGGCGAGGTCCGAAAGGGCCTTCACACTTTTTTTTTTACACGTCTGTGTTTTCTCTCTGTACTGGTTTCCCTAGGAGGAGGGCTATGGGGTCGTCAGGGTCAGAAAGGATTTGCCTCGCCTCGGGCGGCGAATCTTACTGATTTGAGTAGGGCCATAACTGGCGGCCTCGACAACCAGTGGGTTGCGATGGGTGGCGGCCTAAGGTGGCGGCGGAATCAAATCAAAAATGCCTTTTCAGAATCCCTATTAAATGCACCAAAACTTGTAATACAGGGTCACTTTTCGGTAGAGTATTTTTTTTTCACAGTGGGGTCTGAAGTAAATAAAAAGTTATGATTTGAGAAAAAAAAAAATCATAAATCTTAATATTATCTTCAACACACCCAATAAACAACCATAAATAGCATGCCTAACGCAAGGACTCATCAGCACCAATCTAGTGAAAATTATAAAAAAGATACAGAATGTAGATTTTTTCGAATTTTAATAAGAATTAGTTAAAAAAAAGTCAATTTTCTCATAAAAACACAAAATAAATTATAACTCTGCAGGGGTTGACCTTAAGGACCTCCCGTAGAACAACTTTTTGCAGCTGATGACCCCATCTAACCCCTAGTTGCGTTTGATCCACAACTTTTGGGCCACCCTGTATATGACTTTCGAAATAAAGCAGTAATCCCAACATACGGGATTACTGCTTTATTTCGAACTAGCTGCCCGCCCCGGCTTCGCACGGGTAGCATTAAGTACTTATCTACGGTGCACCTACCTACCCTACCTACATACCGTACCTACCTACCCTACCTACCCTACCTACCCTAACTACCCTACCTACCCTACCTACCCTACCTCCTACCTACCCTACCTCCTACCTATAACCTACCTACCTATCTACCTACCTACCTACCTTCCTATCTACCTCTGTCTGCCTTATCGAAATCCTATTAGTAGCATAACGTAATGATTGAATACTATCGTGAATACATGCAAGCCTAGTGTCGTGTACTTTTTGTTAGGTTAGCTCAGAACGGTCTTGATAAATATCTACTTTTTCGTTGGATTTTCAAAAAAATTAAATACTATCGTGAATTCATGCAAGCCTAGTACAAAATTTTCACCCAAATCCAGTCATCAGTTTTTAATTTCCCATAAAAACTTTCACCCCCCTTTTCACCCCTTTAGAGGGAGGTTTCCAAAAAAAGGGTGAGGGTGGTTTAAAAAGTATCCTATGTTGGACTCCTGGTTCTACGCTACCTCTCCACCAATTTTCAGCTAAATCGGTTCAGCCGTTCTTGAGTTATAAATAATGTAACTAACACGACTTTCTTTTATATATATATAGATATATAGATGTCATATGCCCGATGGCTAATTCACCGAAGTCATCAGACCGAACGTCCGAATTGCCGAAATTCCATAGCATCGATGTACAGACGCCAGCAGGTCAAGCTACCCGAAACTGTCAAATTTTCGCAATCAACCTTGAACCTTATGCTGTAGTGCTAAAGTTGAAAATCTATTAAATAAATTTGACAGATTGTAGTAGCTTGATGTGCTTAGAGATGAGTCCGATATCATGTCACATGTAAAAATCATCGATATTTTAAAATCATTTCATCATGCAATGACAACGACAAAATCATCAATGCTTAAAAATCATTACAAGAATGACAATGAACGCGAACTTCGGTGATTCGGATCGGACGGTATCGGGCCGTCTCGGGCGCAGCGGGCGGTGTGACTGTGAATTGCGACGTTGCGAGACTGCGCGATCGGCGATACTGGACTGGAACTCACATGTTTCGATAAAATGACCGGGACTGGGCGCACGGAACGGCAACCATGCTTTCACTTGCATTGTTTATGTTTGCGTGCGAAATGCGCGGCAAATCACGAATGCAATTTATCTAGCATTTAGTATTTCGTGAATCATTGTTTTGGATAGACGAGGACGAACAACCACCCTAATTTAATTTTACGCGTACGAAATACGTAGTGTAATGTGTTGACTCGCTATAATTAAATTGGGTTTACATACGTTATAGTGAATTTAGTTCAGTGAAGTGTATTTATTATTTGATTTTATAACCAAGTTGGGTGTGCCTACTTACTTATTATATTTTTCTATCAGGCAAGAAACGTTTAGTGTTATGTTCTCAGTTTGTACCTAAAAGCAAATATCACTAATGGAAACATATTGATGATTTCCATAACGATAAATCAATACCTAAATAACCTGCAATGAATGTCACAAACTAAGAAAATTTAAATTACGCGGCCAACTGACAAACTCGACTCATGCCTACATAAATAACTAATGATAATTTCACTAAGCCTTTTCCGCGATCATTCAGTATCTACTCACAAATGAAGTGACAAGATCTAATACTCAAATAAAAATCATTGATGATTTTGTCATTGTTCCCGTCACCGATATTTTTTTGTCATTGTCATGCAGTCACCGATACAGAAAAATCATCACTCAGCCCATCTCTAGATGTGCTGGCGTCTGTACCACAATTTCGAATAGCCATTAGATCGAGCGTCCGTTTCGCCGAAAAGCCATTGCAACGAAAGTCGAATGTCTATTGGATCGACGTGCCAGTAAGTCGAAAGCTATTATACATACAAATATTATCATCCGACAGCCCACGGGCATCCGAGCGATGGTGCCATTAGTTTATCGGTATCGGATCGGACAATGTGAAAGGCAGGTACATAATATAATTCATACATTTTACTTGCCCCGATATCGTATCGGACAATGTGAAAACGCTTTGAAGGCCTAACGCGGCCCTCTTTAAAAATCCGAGAAATACATTGTTCAAATAAAACTTCTATAAAATCGAACCTCAGACAGACCGTAGCGTTGTATAAAACGTATTTGGAGGTTTTCGGGAACGGGCTTTCCATTAATTTCAACAGGAAATACTACAAAACGTATCTGTCACGTCTGTCACTGTCATAGCGAGTGTGAAATTTTAAAAAAGACGGTTAGATGGTGGATAACTGGATACACTTCGTATTTTTGAAAAACGTGAACATGGTATCGCATTCAAAGTACCGTTTATAAGAGGTGTAAATTCTATGTAAATATTGGGCAATGGTGCTAAAGGTACTCTGTACCAGAAATTAGTTGATAGAAAATGGATTCCCGATTTCAGAAATGTAGGCTATGCTTGAAACTGGGTGATTTCTGTTCAATATTTGAACAAGATGAGTGTGTTAAGTTATCAGATATGGTTATGTCTTTTACTAACATTCAAGTAAGTACTAATTGTTGTTGAAATGAGACCCAAAGGGTGTGTGGATAGTCTTACAGCAATAACTATCAAACACTTGACTGGATCCTCATTTTTTTTTGTCTGACTTGTATTTCCTTCTAGATTTATGAAGGTGATGGATTGTCAGATCGTGTCTGCTCATCCTGTATAGAAAATTTAAGCACAGCTTATTTATTCAAACAGCAGTGCGAAAGAATTGATAACTTGATAAGAAAATGTCCAGGTATTGTATATTTTTGTACCTTTATCATTACCTTTTATCTGCTTGTTTTAAAAATGTTTTGTAGCAACTGGATTTTCACCTAAATTATACTTTTTTTTTTCAAGTTTAGTACTATTTTTATTATAAATTACTTTTAGTTGCACAAAAATGAAAGTTGAAAACATATTTTTTGTGCCAATGTTAGCTAAATGTTTGATCAATATGATTGTATAGTACTCACATTTTTGGAATTTCTTGTTACCAGACACCAACATAAGTAAACCATCTGTTAGTGATTACAATGACTTCTTCAACAAGGAGTTTCATATGCATGATGGCACTATGGATGGTTCCATGGAAGAATATGTGTCTGCTGAGGGTGATAATAATGAAAACTTTTTCAAAGACAACATGGATAGCAATATCTTCCATGATATAAGTGATGAGACTGACAGTGATGTTGATTCCATTAAATGTGGAGGTTGCAATGAGTCCTACAGTAAATTAGGAACCCACACATGCCGCACTACATGTACTATTGAGCGCAATCAACTGCAACGGTCAAGCAGTAATGAAACTCTTGTGGCATCAGATATTGTTCCAAATCAACAGCCAGCTAGAGCAACCCAGTCGTTACCCCCACGCCACACTCAGCCACTGCCTGATATACCTGAAGATATGGATGTCACATGTGTACTATGTGATGAAAAATTTGATCAGTATGATAACTATGTCATACATTTTAACAGGTGCACTACTAATGTCAAGTTGCACCATTATGTTTGTCCTGTTTGCCATGACATATACACTGAAAAATTGGCATATTTGGAACATCTTAAGGCTGAACACTTTAAAGTAACTTCAAAAGAGACTGTTGTGCATTACAAGGCTGGCTTTATCAATCCGGGAGAGGATTGTGTTGATTTTGTGCCATCATTAGAAAAGACTAGGAAACCGAAGACTGTGCGTCGTCAAATAGGTTGGTCTGTTGAGGATATTTATCAAGAAATTGATTGCAAAAAGGTTGAAGAAAAAGCTACTCCCACTTCAAGTCCCTTTAAAACTTTTTTTTCAAAGTTAGGGAATGAGTGAGTTACAAATTGAATATTGGCATGTCTGGGATCTACATAAGTATATTTCAACTGTATATTGTTACTAATTACTTCTGCTTTACCTAATGGGAAACTAGATGCTTTGTTGCTCCAAAAAAGTTTAAATAACTATTTTTAACCTTGAGCAAAAAGCGTTTTACTAGTACTATGGGAGTTATCTTGGAATTTAAAAATGTATCTATATTTCTATATTATTCATTATGTATTTTTGTATAGTCTTCTAGATTTAACATGCCAGGTTCCTTGGTGTAGCTATAAATTGGGTAATATTTTAAGAAATTAAACTGTGTTTTGGTTTTCACTGGAACTACAGTAAATTCTTATTTCTATACGGGGTGTCCGGGACATCGACGCAAAGCCGGTTACCATGGATTCAGTACATGATTCTGAACCCCCCTGCGTTGCTGCGCTTTTTCGTCAGTTATTAAAAAAAAAACAGCTGCTCCATACATTTTGACCAAGTAGGTATTGCACTTTACTATGAAACAGCAGTTTTTTTTTTTAATAACCGATGAAAAATTTCAACGCAGTGGGGTTCAGAATCATATACTGAATCCATGGTAGCCGGCTTCGCGTCGATGTCCCTGCCACCCTGTATAAATAAATGTAAATATAACTCTTTATTATCTTGGCATTTAGAAAAGGTATCTGGTAGATATTTATTCAATTTTTAAATCATTTTCACAGAAGTTTCAGTAGGCAGAGTACACCCAAAAAAGTGAGTTTTCGTAAATTAATAGAAAGTGGCAAAGAGAAGACTGCCAATTACTTGCCATTTCAGAAGTATATCCAGAACTACAAACTCAAGAAGAAAGGGTCTAGTTACAGCCCAATAAAGGGAAAGATGCAGGTGTCCACTAAACTCAAAGCCAGTCTTCAGGAAATGACTTCAGGTAAAACAAAAAAGTTTTTATTCTTTTATTTAAATATATTTAACTTTATCATCAATTTGCAGACACAATTATGTTTATTATGTAATTTGAATGTGCTGTTTCAGACAGTGATTATCATTCTCCAAGTGGCACATCTGAGGAGTCATGGAAGTTGAAACAGAACTTAATATGTGCCTGTGAGAAGAAGGTGTTCATGATATCTGAAAGCATTAATGTAAGTAAAAACTAGAATAAAGTTTTGATCATAAACTGGTGCATGCAATCTCGCGTTCGAAGTACCTACCTATCGCTTCACAGCCTTTGCTATCTATAAGGCCCATGAGTAAAAGAGAACGCACGATCTACGATGTTCTGCTCCTACATATTATGACAGCAACATGTGTAGATTTTTTTTGTTTTTGTTTTTTTGACCTGTTGACAGCTTCATGATAACAGTTAAGTCCCTATCTTTCATAGAACCGCGAAAGGATTGCAGCGATGATAAACGAGTTAGGTGGAGTTGTAGCAGAAAATACAAAAATGGAGATGTTGGCAACACATTTCGTAGCAGTGTTGCCAAACGACACGTTCACTGGTATGATGGTATGCGCTCTCGCTACCGGCAAATGGTTGATAAATGTTAACTTTATCTACGACAGTTTTAGGTGCAAGAAGTTCCTGCAGGTATGTATTAAACTTAATATAGAAGAACATAGAAGTATTATTATTACTAAATGGAAATAAGATCATGTCAATTCTATAGTGAGACTATTAATTTTAAAGAAGATCATTAAATAAGCGAGTAGTCAGCTAGGAAACTCCGAGCTATTCTAGAAAAAAAATATTATATGTGAAAAGTGTTATTTTAACCAACTTAATATAAATAATATCATTTATTACTCGAAAAGAGCCTTTTCCAAGCAGTAAATTAGTGCGGAAAGTGTCACTTTTTTTCACTAGTGTTTTTTACTTTTCTGTTTTTTTTTGTTTGCTGTGGCCGTCGTCAGCCCGTTGCAGAGTTTTTATTATTTGAGAAAAGTTTTACAAATCAGATGATGATGATACCGATGACGATGGCGATGACGATGGCGATGGCAATTTCGGCGGAGTCAAAGTCGAAGTCGATGTCGAAGTCATGAATGTTGTTTTTATCATTTATACGTCGTAATAGGTAGATGGTAGGTAGTCGCCTATGATGTGTACATCATATGCGACTACCGTAAGGCTTGCTCGTTTTTTTTTTAATTTCCTCGCACAATGCATAGTAAAACGTTGTATGATACACGTGCGTAAGATGATTTCCGACTCGTGTCGACTTAATAAAGCAAAGCATAAATAACTATTTTATTACAGGAATATTTGTATGAGTGGCTCAAACATCCAAAAATATTGGAAATAGATTCAACAAGTGTGGAAGTGGCGAAGGCAGCCGTTTACTGGCATTTGGAGCTTGATGCACTCAGTGCCAAGTACCCCTTTGAGGGGAAACAAATCGTTCTCATCATGAAGAGGAAGTACAGGCAATATTATCAGATGATATTCAAAACTTTGAAAGCGAAGCCTGTTACATATGATCCAAGGTCAGTAAGCCTATTTTCCCTAGCCCATTGGAATTTCGAAAATATCCGCTTTCTTCAATTTCAGCATTCTAGGTCCAAAGCAAGGATTTAAATCGGTCCAAAGCTTTTTATATCATTCTATTGGAAATGTAACGATTTCTTAGGCTCCCACAAGTTGAAAATTGCAATTTAATTTTATCCAGATGACTTTTTGTTAAATTTTGTTCCTTTAAAAATCTGAAAACTTCCTACACTCCATTGCATTTCTTTCGGCAAGATTCCTTTGTTTTAATTCTAAGGGCCCGCCGCAGACCTGGCGAAGCGCAGTAAAGTATTTTCGACTTTATTCCAAACAGCGCCAAGGTTGATATTTGTTTGCCAATGAAAACTTCGCCGTCGCCGCGCCGGCCCTATCACACCGGTATAATTATGATAAATTACCACGTACAAAAAAAAAAAAAATTTCAGGACCCCAGGCAGTTGCTGCACAGCAGATTACTGTTTCGTCGACATGAAAATTATTGAAAGAGTTAAGCTGCGGTTTTTCGCACGTCATAATGTTCCAGTATTCCCGTATCAGTACATATTGGTATACCTGTTAAAGAGAGGTCAAGTAGAAGATGAATACAAGTATCTTTTGCAAGACTGCAAGAAATATGCAAGAGACACAATGTTCTTGCTAAACGATACTTATTAGTATATATTTGTAGAATTATTGAAATTCCTATATTTTTGTTGTTTTTATTATTGTTGCAAAGGTGGTATGGGTAGGTAGATTGACATTATACATTTTATATAATCGACATAAACATTATATTTTATACAAAATAAGCCATATTATTTAAGGAATAAAGATATATTTCTATAACATATTTGGTTTAATTTATAATCTTATTATTAGGTGCGTGTTTTCCGTGCGGTGCTCGTCACTCTTGGTGGTTTGCTGTTCACGATGATTTGTTGGTCTTGATACCTTTTTCTGCCGATCTTTACCTGTAAGGGAATAAGGAAAAGCATGATGAGTGATTGTCAATATCTATACATATATTAGTATCTATAATAAAAAAAGTAAAGAAGTCCAAATTGTACATTGTATATTTTTTAAGAAAAGCGGGATATTCCTATATTATCGAGCGCGATATTATCCACGCGCAATACCTCCTCCACACTATACCGGCGGCATGGCCGCCGGCTTTTGCCGTGCGGCACGTACCCCCGGCTGTTGCGCCTTCATTTTCTTTTGCGATCCTTTGTGCGGCAAGGCCGGGCGATCCGCGGCTTGCCTGGCGGCACGGCCGGCGCCATGTGTGTAGGAGCTATAAAGGCTTGTGCAGACCAGCGCGACGCGACACCGGTTATTGTTATACTGTGAAGTTTTCTTAGAAATTGCATTGTTCGTGTCGCGTCGCGCGACAAATCGCGCTGGTCTGCAGAAGCCTTAACGCGTACGAAACCGCGGGCAAACGCCAGTTACAGTAGGTAATGCCTGCAACAGCCGTAGTTATGGTACGCATATTATGCACTATCTGCCCGCGAGTTCGTTGGCGTGGAAATCGATAAAATACAGCCCATGTTACTCGCTTAGTAGCTTTCTAAAGGTGTTTTTTTTAAATCCTTTACTAAGTATTTTTTGAGTTTATCCATTACAAATAAACATACAAAAAATCAAATCTTTTTGCTTTATATTATTAGTTCAGTTATCTATGTTTGTATTGCATTCTATCATGTAGAAAATAATTTAGATTTTTTAATAATTTCTTATTGGCAGTCCCACGTACAAAGTTCAAAGTTAAAATAATATTGCACGTGTTCATGGCAAAAAGTCTACAGAAAAAAACCGTAATATTTGGTTTCGACTAAATAGAATCGTGGATAAACGTTTAGTCTAAAGCCGTATTTATTTATAGAATGCATCTGGTTTTTCATGGGTACCTTTGTATACACAATCCAACACGCAACTGTTGCTAATATAGTGCCTACCATCCCCCAAATTTGGTCCGAACTGGGAAACGTGTCGTCATTCAAATTAGGTTTGAGTTCTGGCTCATCACAACTACAAAAATAAACTATTGGAAACATTGTTACTATAATTTGACTGTCAATTTTTTACATGATTAGACATTACCATTGACTACGGTTTGTATAGAAATGAGTGATGGACTATATAATACATATAGGTGTCCACGGAGGTCGAATACTACATTATACATTTTTGAAAAATAGAAGCATAGTCACGGTGCCTTGTGGCTGCGGTAGGAGAAAATAATAGATACCTACCTACCATCAGTGAAATCGGTTTATGGTTGTATTTGCTTATTTATATTCCTTAAAAAACAAGATTGGACAGTTAAAAAAATTACCCGCACTGGGCCCGCGTGGTAGATTATAGATTTATAGCCCACACCCTGTCGAAGAGAGAGGTCATTGTTCCAGCAGTGAGAACATTAAACGCTGAAGGCTAATATTATGCCACGAGCCCTTTTACTTAAAAACAAACAATTTAATATTGATTGTAAAACACGCCTTTTTTTCAGTCTGGTAAAAAGGGCAATAAATGTATTGTGCGGAAGGATGGGAATATCTAAGGAGGAGACGCATTTTGTGTTTTACTAAGTTATGAAATAAAAACCTGCCAAGTGCGTGTCGGACCACGCACAATGAAGGGTTCCGTAGTTGGGATGAATTTATCGCAAGAACAAACTTAACTTTGTAGTTGAACAACATGTTCATCATGTTCATGTTTTTCAACTACAAAGTTAAGTTGGTCAATTAATACTCAAACTCAAAGCATTTATTTCAATTAAACCATTTACAGGCACTTTTGAATTGTCAAGGAATCGGTCAGTCAGAAATATGAAGCTAGTTGCCCATTCCAAAGCGTAGTAGGTAGGTACCTATGGAGAAGAACGGGCAAGAAACTCCACGGACACTCTTTTAAATAAATTGTTACAAAGTATTTGTTACATCATTCATGTTGAAATTAAACATGTGAGAACAATGTAGAAAGACGTGCACGTTAGAAGCGTCCGTAATAAAAATATAAAACAAAGAACAATTCAAAAATTTAAATCAGCCAAGGCAGCTAAGAGTTGACCTGTCCCAACTGACGGCGCCCGTTCGCGAACATGACGCATGGATTAGCACCATTCAGCTCAACCATTTTGAAGGGAGCTAAATGATCCAACACACGCGCCACCATCAGCGAGACATCTGAGTGAGCATGACATACTCACAGCCGCCAGGGCACATTCAAGTCAATAAAATACGTATTACCCGGTAAATGTTAGCTCTTTAGTACATAGTACTCACACCTGTGCTCTGAAATTATATAATACAAAGGAAATTGATTTTATACAATGCAAAAATAGTCTTAAACTCTTCAGCAGCTCCAACAGTGTTTTCAAATGTTAATCAAATAGTTGTGGTTGTGGAGCAGGACCAGCATTGAGCCAAGCATTTTTATCAGCAATGTAATCCCCCAACTTATAATATGCCTGCCTGCATAGTGTGCGTTTTATACAAGATTTGAAGTTCGTCTCATTCAGTTGAAGTATGTGGGGAGGAATTTTGTTATAACATTTTAAACAGTATCCCATGAAAGATGAGTCCACTTTAGCCAGTCCGAAACCTGGTTGAACTAATAAGTCCCTATTTCTTGTACTATAATTATGTCTATCACCTCTTTTACTAAAAAGATGTACATTTTTTCTTACGTGCATGATGTTTTCATAGATATATTGACAAGGTACCGTCATGATGTTAATATCCTTAAACAGTTCCCTTAGAGAGTCACGCCTGCGGAGATAATATATGGCTCTAATCGCTCTTTTCTGCAGAATAAAAATAGACTCGATGTCTGCAGCCCGTCCCCATAGTAAAATACCGTAAGACATGATACTATGAAAGTAACTAAAATAGACCAGCCTCGCGGTATCCACATCAGTAAATTGACGGATTTTTCTGACAGCATATGCTGCTGAACTTAGCCGTCCTGCAAGAGATGTTAAATGAGGACCCCATTGTAACCTTGAGTCGAGCGTGATCCCCAGGAAAACAGTTTTATCGACGAATTCTAGTTTCTCTTGATTCAATACTATCTCACAATCAGTACTTTTGACATTTGGTAAAGAAAATTTTATGCACTTCGTTTTTTTTCCATTTAATACTAAATTATTAGCAGTGAACCAACTTTGGACCTGCATTAGGTCGTTATTTACGTCGTCAAAATTTGTGCCACGTCTATCTACCTTAAAAATTAAGGAAGTATCGTCAGCAAATAACACCATTTGTGTTTGATTTTTTAATAAATGGAGTAGATCATTGACATAAACTAAAAAGAGGAATGGACCCAATATCGAGCCTTGTGGCACGCCCATTTTTACTTTTAAACCTAGTGAATTGACACCGTTTATTTGGACTTTCTGTTGTCTATCATTTAAATAAGATTTTACTAAATTGAGCGCAAGTTTTCCAAGTCCGTAATGCTCAAGTTTCAAGAGCAAGGTTTCGTGATCGACGCAATCAAATGCCTTGGAGAGGTCACAAAAGATTCCTATGGCGTCTTGGGCCTCTTCCCACGCGCTAAAAATGTATCTTAATAAGGTTACACCGGCGTCGGTCGTACAACGTCCTTTGGTGAAACCATACTGTTGATCATGAAGGATTTTATTTGTGTTAAAATGATTGAGCATTTGATTAAGCATTACCTTTTCAAACACCTTGCTGAAAACCGGCAACACGGACACGGTTCTATAATTATTAGTGTCTTTACTGTCCCCGGATTTGAAAAGTGGTATTACCTTACTGTATTTCATTAAATCCGGGAAGACTCCTTGGTCCACACATAAATTAAATATTAATGCTAAGTAAGGCGCTATGGTCTCAATTATGGAAGTACATACTTTAATGGACATTCCCCAAAGATCTTCGGTTAATTTGATCTTAATTTGCTTAAAAGCTTTTATTACTGTTAAAGGGTTAATATGCTTAAAGTTAAATTCAATCGGGCAAGCTGAAACATTCGCCCTTACTAAATCAAAAGAGAGCGAGGGCGAGGAATTTAAGGTTTCAGTAGTAGGGATACTGGTGAAGAAATTTACAAATTCTTGAGCAACTTCTTTGCTATCGCAAACGAGACCACCACATGACGTCTTCAGTGTGTAGTCAGAATTATGCTTTTTGTTCCGGTTCGTTTCATTATTGATAATTTTCCAAACCGTCTGTATTTTATTGTCTGCTTCTTGACTCGTTAACTTAAATTGTAAAGCCTACTTAGCTGTGATAGTTTTCTTTTTAATTTCGTTATATATACTTTTTGAATTTTTTCACATATCCAAAACCAACCATTTAGCTGGTAGGGGGGGGGGAGACGGACACTCGACTCTAACAAAAATTTGCACTTTAAAGCTTAATATTTCGCGAACGGATCCCTGAATCCAAAAATGGTTTTCACAAACTCCCGATATTTGAACGACCTCTCCAACGATACCCCACACTACGGGACAGACTAGGAAAAAGAAAAACATATTCCCCACTTTAATACGTGTAGGGGAGGTTCCTTAAAAAAATATTTTTGTTTATTTTATTTTACCACTTTGTCGGCGTAATTAATATGTATTCCCATGCCAAATTACAGCTTTCTAGTACTCATCGTCTCTGAGCTAAGCCGCGGACAGACAGACAGACGGACATGGCGAAACTATAAGGGTTCCTTGTAGGTGGGTACTACGGAACCCTAAAAAAGAGGGCGTGTGCTTATTATGAAGCTGGAGCCGAGTAAGTAATACGCGATTCAGCGTCATTGACCCGAGTCCAGCGTGACTGTTCAGTTTAGTTCACTGTGCAGAAAGACCGAAAAGTGCGCTTAGAGAAGTTTTTACTTCAATAAAACACGTGTGTGCACTGTATGCTATGCTGACACAAAATAAGTCAAAGCCAGTCCATACTCCATAGTCCAATAGATTTATTTTATTGCTGGCAACACAGCAGTCTGAAATTATTTGGGGAGAAACAAAATTATTTCCACGGCATTTACTGCCATAGACAAGTCACGTTCACAGTCTGTTATCCGAGATTGTATGATGATAAATAAAATAATTACAGACAGAGTCGTTGAGTTACTAGTTTCATTACTCACCATTGTTTTGTCGCGGTCTCGCAGTAGTTAGAACTCTAATAATTTAATAGTAGTGGGTACAGAGCGGCACTCTAGGTACTTAGACTTACCTAAAGTACCGTACAAAGGTATTTACAAAAGTAATATATTTAATCAAGTGACATAAACGTGAAGAACAGTGTAATTGTATTTGGATCTTACAGTGCTTCTGTACTTTAAAAAATGGGGTGCTGCTATTCACATGAAGTAAGTGATTTTTATTATTTGGTCACGGTATAAGCTTTACTCGATAACTTTAGTAACTCATCAAACTGATTGTAGGATTGTAAATAGTTGACAACGTCGCAAATTAGCTGTCAAATATTTAGGTACTCACCTGTTTTGATTAATTTGGCAATATTACTGTATGGCAATACGAAATGTGGCTAACTAGTGATCTAAAATATTGCTTATGAAATGCAATAAAATAAATCGTATCACCGAATATTTCGTTTTATATGTAAAAAAAGTATTTGGAAACTTTCCAAATGCCTTTTTTACACTTAAAATGGTTACAACATCAAATTTAATGTTATAATAATTGCAATGCATTATTAATATTCTAGTTCTCTAGTTAGCCACATTTGTTATTTCCCTATAGTATTATTGCCAAATTAATCAAAACAACGAAATATATGACATCTATTTGCGACGTTGCCCACTTTCAGAATAAACGCTACTAAAGTGAATTACTAAGGAGTGATCATGGATTAAAAAAAATACATTCAAGCAACATGTAGACAGTTGCGATAAAGCTGCCCAATTGTTAGGTTTTAACGTAATACGCAATAATTTAGATCTATTATAACTGAAATGGTCCTAAATGCTTTAGTGCGTAGCAAGCTGGAATATAATATGCCAGCCAGTGTTGCCTGGGACCCTTTTTACGCAATACAACCATTTTATTAAAGTAGTCGAATTCGAACACTTCGTGATAAAATTCAATAATCTGGCTACAACATAAGTAGGTATATTGCCTATTGATAAAGTATCGAGCCTTTCCTGCAGCATCGCCGTTCTTTTTCATTTTTTGTTACTTTCAGCAATGACATCTCCCGCCGACAAACTGATATAAATATACCAGTACATTTGTTTACATAAAGATAGGTCTTTCCAACAGCAGCTGCAATTCATGTTATAATTTGTAGGAAGAAAACGACCCTGAGCCTCGCCCAGTGTATGAGATAAGGTGGCCTACGCCAACTGCAACTACTTCGTGCAACAACTATGATTCATACGATCTGTACAGGGTAAGGTTTTGATTTTATATTGTAGTATTATTTTAATAGAGTAGGTTGAGAGAAACCAAACGAGCAGTGTTCCACATTCACCGTGGATCGAAAGAGCTGGAAGTCATGGGGAGAGGCTAGTATGGGCAATATGTCGTTTTAGAAATGAAACTTCTTTATAGACGGGGTGTATTAGGATTTTTTCTGTCACGAAAAAGCGTTACGGCCGCGTGGAGGGGGTAGACGATATATCGCGTGGTGAGAGGAGGCAGCGGCAGACGGAGAGAATAGATTGGAATCTCAAGTTTTTATATCATATTTGATTTACCTTATGCCGATGTATCTTTCATTGATTATATAACGCAGATGAGCCGAATGAAGATTGAGGACGAAGATGTGCATTTTTGTAGGTAGTATTATTTTCGAGTAGACTGGATATTTTAGTTAAGACACTTTTACACGTTAATGGAATTTTTGAGAACACTTTTTCCTCTTATGCTGAACGCGTACAACCGTATGTAATAAGGGTGAAAAGTGGTCAACTAGAAAAACCGCCCTTACTGCGAGCTACAACAAATGGGCGCTGTCAATGACATAATATGTGACCATGGTTCTCTGGCACTTCTGGTTGACTGTACAATCAGAGTACTAGAGAGCCCTTAAAAATATTCTTTGTGATAAATCTTGGTTTTTCAGGCAGTTCCGACCCCCAGCGTTCGCAGCGTACCCATACGTAATCAAGTTTCGACACCAAATGTACGGGCGGTAGTCATCAAACCTACGCAAGAGTTTAAAGTAAGTTAAAAGTCAACAATATTTAAAGTTACAATAGCTTTAATACAACAACAGTTTTATTTCTATACTAATGATCTCTGCGATTTACCGTAGGGACCTACTGTACACTGTACAACTTCATCTTATCAACAGCGCTTTGATGAGCTACACAAAACTTATTATCATCATGCCCGTATTCCTTGAAGAGTTAGGCAGAGGTCTATAGTATAGTACACAAGGCCGTTAGGCAGGCGGGCAGATCTCGACATACCCCGTTGTCCCCCGAAGTGAATTCCTGGCTACGACCTTTATAGTATACGGACCCACATTGCGGCTAAAACAATTCCTAGGAGCTTTAATATAAACATAGGATAATTCATAACAATAATTTTATTAAGGTTAGCGCTTATTGTTTTTTTCTTTCTTGATTGTACTTACCTGTGTACTTATTTTTTTAATAATTTAACACCAATTTCAGCCAAGACCTGGAGCTCTTTACGGCGAGTATAAATGCAGTTGCAAATGCTTCTGGGTCAGCCGTCTGTCTTGGCGTGATAAATATCAACAATGTAGACGTTGTAAAGCATACGTGCGCCCAAGATATCAGGTACCTACCTACCTTTATAGTATTTTTTCACTTCTCATAGTCAAAAGGTCAGAAACAAAATAATTCAACATAATTACAGCTTTCATCATTTCATTAATAGCTTAGAATTTAAATTATTCATTGATTATCGACTTTTTTGTTTTCTTTATTGCAATGTTTATTGGCATCTAAAGCATGTTGGTAACTGTAAATAATTGTTGTTTTCGTATTTTCAGAGAGAGTTGGTTCCTTCTGATTTCACACGTGGCGGGAATGACGTAGGCTTAGAGCACCCTCAGGAACTTTGCGAGATGTGTAAGCAAGTAGGAGGCTACTGCGGCAAATATAAGTAATAAGTATTCTTTAGATTAGTTTAGATCAACGATTAAGTACAAAACCCAATTCTACCAAATTGAGTATATTTTTTTATTATAATAATTGTGATTGACATGTATTCCATTTTTACTACCGACTCAAAAAAAAGGAAGTTATGCATTCGGTGATTTTTTTTTCATGGATCCCATTTTGAGTTTAATTGATATCCCATGTAAAGGATTTGGGCTTATATTGTATTGTAGATGGTGAAATACTAATTCATTATATTTATGTCTCAGATGGATTGTCGAATCTCAAACAAAACAAAACAACAAAACAGCTCCGTATGTAAAACGGCTGAACAACGTCCAGCTGAATTGCCATTGCGTTACGTTTAACAAAACTGCTACCCACGTTTAGACATAATGCAGAATGGCTTATCTGCAGTCACAATAAGCGTTTTGTGTGGCTTATGCAGAATTGATCGCAGTGACTAAGTTATGGCACCCTGACCAACTAGTTTAGGTTAGGTTAGAACTGTGACCCACCGCGCGCGAGCCGAGTGAGCGAAGAAAACGGTGCCGCGTACTTCCAAGTTGGTTGCAGTTACTTGGCTATTTAGTATTTTTAGGACTGATTCATAAAACTCTAAACTTTTTTTTATTGTTATAGGGAATATGCACGTAATTCAAAACTTATGAATTATATAAATATACATTATAAAGGAGTTAAAAACAAATTCCTATTTTTTTTTGTTTTTTTTTATGAGTACTCAGTAATGTTAGTAAGTAAGTACCTACGTGCGATTTCTGCTTGAGCTATAAGCACAAACAAATATTTAATTTATATGATTTGGAGCTAAAAAGCGTTAAAAAATAGATTTAAACAAAGCAGTAACATGGTAGGTAAATGACGTCTGATCATGACCGCGACACAAACGGACATTTGAATTGTAGTAGAAAATTGTTGAAGTTTCATAACTTTCTGAGCAACAAGCAGTAGTTGAATTTAACTTTTAATACTTTTATTTGGTTTATGATTGTCATTGATTTTGTGAAATAAAAATTACATGCTTAGGGTGCTTAGATCAATAATGCACTAGATACACTATCCCATACAAAAGTTCTCTTAAAACTGTCGCCAATTGTGTTTACGTACTTCTAGTTTAAATAAATATACATTAATGTAAATTCAACCTTAAATGCAATGCTTAAAGTTGTATTCACAAAGCTATGTACAAAAAACAAAAAAGTCAAACATACATCAAAACCAATTCAGCCTTACACGCTTAAAATAAAGTTCGAATTACAAAGTGCTAATAAAAGCAATAAAAATTTATGACAGAGGCTCGCCACTTGGACAAGGAATGAGTGGAGTCGAAATGTGTTTTTATTTCTTTCTATGAAATACAGAAAAAAAAAAAATTACTTACAAATTCATTTTATTATAAGCCTTGACACTCAAACATAAAGTTTCATTACAATGGCAAAATTAAATCTTTCAGTCGTCGGAGATACAAATATTTATTTTAATTACAATGGCAAAATTAAATCTTTCTGTCGTCGGAGAAACAAATATTTAATTACAATGGCAAAATTAAATCTTTCTTTCATCGGAGAAACAAATAATTATAATGTCATGTCGCTTGAAAATTAATATTCAATTTTATATAAGTTCAAAAATACTTATTGTTACTGTTATACTGTTTTTAGTAATCTACGCCTTTGCGTGTTTCCAGTTATGTCCAATCTATTAAAATGAATCGAACAAATTGTCGAATTTTTATAAGGCTTATATATTTTTTTTCCTCTTTCTTTCGCGACAGTAGATACCCATTCTCATTCAGATACTCATTCATTCTACATAACCAAATGAGTCGCTAGGAAATCTACAAACAGAAACCAAATATAAAAATATAACAATATTACACCATGCATTCCCTGTTCCAGAACAGTCGATGTTTGTTACAATAGTTGGTAGTTGTCACAAACATTGACCAAACAATCATAATATTTGCTAATTGATTTATATTTACTATTTAATTCTGTTATTATTTTATGAAAAACACTTACCGATAATAAACTTACCGAAAAAAAAATACTCCTTCCAAAATCTTGGTGTTACGGTGGTTATTTACAATTTTTTTGAACGCGTGCTGCGGCATTTTGACGTCTTAACGTTGGCTATGATTGGACCATACTAATTTGAAATAAGACCACAACCGAATATGTGCTCTTATTTTTCGTTCCGTTTTTGAAGCGCTTACCGGGAATCTAGTGCATTATTGATCGAAGTTAGGGTGTCTAAAAAAAATTACGTTTCATATCATGCTGTTTTACATAACCTCTAATCGTTGACTCGCTGCATTGATAAATGGAAAAACGTTTTATGCAATTCTGCGTGTTAAAGTTCAGCAATTATGAAACATCGCTACACATCGTCCAGCTGTTTTACATAACGGAGCTGTTTTGTAAAACAGCGGATTCAACAATCCACCTGCGCCATATTATTATATATGAATAGATAGATAAGCTGATACAGTTATTGTATTATTCGTGGTGCTTTTGATATGGAAGAGTATCTGTAACTAATTCCTATATGTAATTGAGTGATACTTTATTATTATTATTTTATCTATGTTCTGAGTCTGTGATACTGATACTGTCGAAAGCCGTTAAACATAATTTTTTTTTGTGAATATTTTCAAACGGAAATAATTTAATAATAATGTTAAAACAGAAAACTTCGTCAATAGACTCGATTAATGAATGGAAAATGTATATTTTTAGGTTTGAAAGAATAAATAAAAAATTGATTCACACTGCATTGTGTTTATTTGAAAAAGCGACAAATCATAACTTCTTTACCCGTAATAATTTACACATTCAATCTACAGAGTCGTAATAGACACAAACACTGTATTGTGCCGCCAGCAACGAAATCGATTAACACTGTTAATTTTACTTATTTATAAATTGACACATTATTTGAAACACTGCTTTTCAGCATTTCGGTTAATTAAAGTTTACAACTCTTTCCGATTTTTTTAATAATATTTTATTAAATAATAAATTATATTTGAAAAACTGAAGCGTTAATCGCCTTTTTTTGCTAACTGTACCATAGAAAACGAAATAATGGTCATACTATTTCACTGTAATTTTATGTGTTGTTATCTTGACTGTCATTTCCATTGAATGCTCTGGATACCAATGCAGAATAATTTGTACTGTTGAAATAGCCGGGTACATTTGTGGTGTAGAGGTTTTTCTTTTCAACCAAATAGGCAAACAATGGCATTAGTCGGGATCCGATCTCTTCGACATCTTCCATATTGGTTTCTTTCAAGAACTTGGACAAACTGAACGCGGCACTTAACACTTGTCGATCCGTCAACGGTCCTTGGAGGAATTTGTACTGGAAAGAGAAACAAACAATGAACAATGAAAAAGCAAGGTTTTTCATATCGCATAATATAAAGGCCTTTCAATTATTTATGCTCAATGTTACTAAATGCGGAGAATGCGTAAATTTTGGCTTACCCCACGTTCGCGGACGTAAAACTATCGCAGCGGGATTTTATCACGCACTGGATTTTCAACTCTTGGTATTGAGTCGAGCGTTGAGAATCCAACGCGCTGGGACGCACTCTCGTCCCAGCGCGTTGAAAAAACACTGTTAGATTTTTAACTCTCCGCGCTAATAATAATATATTCTTTAATTCGGACTACACATACAAGTACACACAATCCATATAGTATTAGTAACAATGACTTAAAAAACTATGTTAGTAAACTTTTACAAACTAAAAACAATTAAAATTGACGTGGCCCACCACAGGTTGGCACATGCCTCCGTACCCAGTGCCTTATAAAGGGTCTATCTACTTTGTCTAATAATGTTTTCAGGATGCTGTTGGAGCTTCCGCGCAACCTACCCATTATTGACGCTGTTCTCTTTCTTATTGCATTCAAAAATTCAGAAATTTGCATGAAAATTGTCAACACACCTAAGCAGAGCGTTGAAAATCCAGTGCACGAAATAATATTGCCCGTGCGAACGTGGGTTTTGTGATAGGTCTTTTATACCCTCTATGTATAAGGCGTAACGAAAGACTCATACCCGTATTATGTAGACTAGATTCTGGATGCAGTAAAACAAACAAGCTCTGGTTGCAGGAGTGCGGGTACCCTCCACAGCCTTCGTGATCATTCGTAGGGCCTCGTGAAAGATACACAGCACATCTATGTCCTCAATGTGTCGCACCAAGTTGTCCCATACCATGCACCATTCCTCCTGCGTACCTGAGCTAAGGATCTGTAAAGTTGAAAACATTACACATGTTACATAAGACGCCTTTTTGATACAGGGATAGTTAGAAACTACGGAATGCCATATGCTATCTACATCATTTCCTATCTGGCTAATAATCTACATAATTTCTTTTGGGTGATCCACGTTTATACATCTAGTGATACACGCGTGCTGGTTGCGACATTGCGAGTACGACGGATGTGGCCCTTTCGAGGGACACCACCAATAAGTCGGGGTCTAAGCATTTCTACTAACTTATTAATTTATTTTTATATATCGCATTTTATAAATCCATCTCAACATGACCAAACAATGTGAATTCTATGCAAATACAGTACGACACAACATAGATGTAGCATCGGCAAAATTCGTAAAACTGATCACCATCTGAACTGAGTGCGGCTTCAAAATCACCAATATTTATTACTGATTTAGGTGAAAATGATCTTTACACAAACGCAAAAACTTGTTAAGTCATATAACCAAATACATTCGTAAAATTGAAATGAATGTATGCAAATTTTCAAATTTATGCTACATCTAAGTGGTGTTGTACTGTACCAGCATTACATGTCGGTTTGGTAAAGTTTAACATAAAAAATATTTTGTCTAACCTGGGTAACCCATATGGATATTTCACTGCGGTTGGTGTCCTTATCGACTTGCATACCACTGACTGCTTGAAAGAAATTCGAGCTTTGACCACCTAACAGTTTTCTAAAATAAAAATTATTTTGTGGCTGCATATTTTTCCGTTTCAACCTGATTCTTAACCAGTCACCTTCATCATCTGTAATGAAAATAAATGTAAAGTTTTCAACTAAATAGACTAGTGCAGTAATATGTCTGATTAGAAATTACATTTAAGTCGCCGCTGATTGCCGCCCATTGTGTCACCCAATGTAAAATTTATTTCTGGAATTTGTATGGTGTGCGTAATAAAGAATATTCTATCTATCTATCTATCTGATACTCACTTGGTATAACACTGTCATATGTTTCTATTAAACATTTTTGGAAATTCAATGTAAGTTGCAGTGTTGATGAAGCCTTTGGTATAAATGATTTAATATTCCCCCAGCGGACCACTTCCAAGACTTGACTCAACATAGCCAACATAGGCGCTCTGTATTCCAATAATTCACGTATAATGTAGGCTTCATTTAACAGCTGAATCTGAACATGTATCTTGCCAAGATCTTTGTGCACAAGTGCCTTGTGCATATTTGGCATAATAATCAGAAGTAGTAACTTTGTTCCTGGGAGTATATTACACTTTTTCAATCCACTTAAAAACTTCACTATATTATCTTGCCTACTTTCTGTTTCTGAAGTATTATCAAGAATTTTCTTGATGATACCTATTATACAAGGCTCTGTTTCAGTCACATAATAATAATTGGAATAATCCTTGAGTAAGTCCATAACTTTCAACATTGTTTTTGTAAGCTGGGCATTTTCTTCTGCCAAAATAAATATTTTATTGAAAACCTCCCTGGGGTTCTGTAGGAATACATTCAACACTTCTGTGAAGTCCACATTAACATCGGCCACGAATTTGTTGAACATTTCAGTTAATGTGTTATGAAAGTCTTCATCATCACTCCTCAGGTCATGGAGTTGGTTTTCACTGAAATGCTCTTTTAACAATTTATGTTTGTCTAACACATTGCAGTGTTGGAATATTTTAATTGATAATGATGTTACTATTTCTCTATTAACTGTGTTGCTTTTATAGTAATTTGTAAACATGTGGTATAACTTCAAACATTCCTGTTCATCAAACATCTGTATGTTAGTGTCTATGGCAGTGATTAGCTCAATATGCTGGCACAGCTGCTCTTTGTTTACTAAAGCATGTATCCATGATGCCTTGTCTTCATGATTGCTATTTATATTCTGTATTATTACATTGGTGTCAGTTAAGTTGATAATGTCGCTGATGACTGCTGGTTTACGAGCCATCTGTTGAATCATGCCAACAACAGGATGCTCAGCAACACTGCTAACATTCAGCAGTTTTGTTCTTACTTTATGACAAAGCTCTCCTAAAGCCTGTTGCATGCTTTTGCCATCTTCTTCAAATTCACTCCAAGCACAAAATATGTCCACACTGACATCCATTACAATTTCTTGAAAAATATCTAGTAAAATAATATTACAGTTGTTCAAGCACTCTATTACTGTGTTATTGGGACAATCACAAACTTTGTTTGTAGGAGGACTGTCTTTAAAACAACCTTCCTTATATGTCGACCTGTACACCTCGTTGGGGCAACTTGAATTTACTTCTTGAGTGAAATAATTAATACATTCATAGATCAACAGTAGAATTGTTTTCAGACATTTTCCTTTGTATGTGTACAATTCGTCTTTACCTAGTAAGTTCAATCTATGACTATTTGGTGGGTTTGAAAAATATTTTAAACATTTTTGTAAAGTTTCATAACTAGTAGTCAATAAGTTGTTGAGGATCTCCTTTTCAAATTCAAAACAGTGTAGCCTGCAAATAAGTGAATAACATGCGGCTGACAAGTTGTGCAGTTTCTTGAGACCTTTTGTAGGATTGTAATATTTGTAGTTTTCTGCAAAAGCTCCTGCTACCTCTATTGCTAGTGGGGGATAGCAATATGTTATTATTTCATATGCAAAGTCCTCCATATAAAGGTTCCACAACAATTCACACATGAGATATTTAGGTATAGTGGGTATTGACTGTATGACTAGAAATACTCCTTCCAGTTCAACCATTTCTTTCAATGCTTTTAAGTCTGAGTTTAAAACAATATACATAGCAAATTTGCGTGTTTTTGGCACCATTGAATCTGTTACCCCATTTTCATTTATGTACTTTTCACTCCTGAGGAACCTTGATATGGTTTCTATTACTGATCTAACTTTCTCTTCATTGCCTGAAACATGAAAGGTTCAAACTTTAGTGAAAAAATAAACGCAATAGGTAGGAATGTGAAGTATACAATGTATGAGTCGAAAACTATAGACATGAATAGTTAAAATGTTTAATGGTGTCACCGTAGCTAGTTTATGATACATTTCACTTCTGGGTTCCAGGGTCGTCTTACGGCTACACTACAAAACGTCGCATTTTTACTGATCCATGCTAGCTACATTACATCATGAAGTAGAAGACTAGGCAGCAGGCAACGCGCCTAAAGTTATTTAATTAAGACCGACCCTCTGACCGGTGTTTTAGGTTATGGTTTTAATGTATGGGTCGGTGTACATCTATTAACGGGCAAACTGTTAGGGTTTGGCCATAGAATTGCAGATATAACTGCAACAACTTAAAAAAATAAGTAAGTAATGTTTACCGCCCCTTGACGTTATTCTTGAAAAACCGTGAGAGTGGTTTGCAGATACAATTAGGCCTTGAAATGCAGATAGCTCCGGCGTAAAATCCATTGTTAATTTGTCAAATCTTGTTCAAAAATATCCAAGTTTTTCAGTGTTTCTGTCACAGAGTACTTTTTAACATACTGAAAGTTTCTGTTTTCAACCATTCACCCGGCAAATCAATACATTTTTCAAAGACATTGTGTCTTGTGTCTGACTTTGACATAAAGTTGACATTGGCAGCACTACTGCGCCGGCCGGTTTTGAATTTGGGATTGCCAGTCTTGGAGTTGGGTTTGCCAATTTGTTTGTCATAAAGCGGGCTACAACATGGCGCAGAATTTCACGGATGCAAAAGGCGCACGTACATTTCACGAGCGAATTCACACCGGATTGCAGGATTGCTAACATTATAAAGTTCGGAACAGTAGGTGGTTGGTTTCGAAATACATTACGCAGTAGGAGTGGGCGAAGGAATCTATGTATACTTTTTATGCTACTAAGCGGAAAAAAGCTCGTTTCACGACGGTTTGTCGTCGTGAATTTTAAATTCCGGGAGAATTTTGTTCATTTGAAATTCATTTCGGGAGCCGGTAGATAAACATTGCTGAATTCCGGGAGAGGTGGGATCCTACTCAGTGGTTAAGGCCTCACCTTTCATGCACGAGGTAGTGGGTTTAAATCCAAGCAAATTTCAATGGGACTTTTTCAATTCATATGTACCTACTTTCTGAGTAAGGCCAGGCCAAGCGTATGCTGAGACGCAGGTGACGCAGGTCCACGCAGCGCAGGGCAGAGCAGATTTTGTAATGCATGAACGTACTGACAGCGGCGTACGCTGCGGCGCAAGCACGTGCGACGCAGACCTGTGTCTGTCCTACTCTGCGTGACTGCGTCTCGTAGTGCCGGCACAGATTTCTGCGTGACGCGTGCAGGTCGTCACTTGTTTTTTACCACTGATTCATAATTTTCTTTCAATGACAGATTGTTTGTACTACGTAGGACGCGAATGTGTCTGTGTAGCTGCGTCGCAGCATGCGCTCGCGGCCTATGTCTGCCTGGCCTGCCCTACCCTGCAAAATCTGTACTGTACTGTGGTGCGTCACCTACGTCTCAGCATACGCTTAGCCTTAATCTTGGACATCCTGTCACATCAATTATGTCTGAAATCGCCAACACGTCTTGAGCAAGCGTGGTGATCAATGCCCGTGCCTTCTCTGTAAGAGAAGAGGCCTTTGCTCTTCATAACATCACGCTACAGGTAGATAGCCGAGTTATTTGACTTTAATTAATTAACCTTTTAAATAGGAAAATAAAATAGCAAAAAATGGTTTATTAATAATTTAATTTACATTTCAGTACTACTTACAATAAAATTCATAAGTTAAAAATTAAACCAATAGTAGATTAGTATATTATTTGTTCTTAAGTTTTTGTAGGCTTGCAAGATTTGTTCGAGCAGTCTTGAATTTAGGATCAATTTGCAGTGCATTTGTGTACATTTCTTCGGCTAATGTGTATTTTTTCCATCGATGGTAAAGTACACCTGGAATGCAATTACGTTCAAGATCAAAAAATAATAAGACGTTAAAGAACATCAAATACTGGCAAGACTTCTGAAAACAGGGTTACCAGAGCAATGTATTTATTTAGCTGGTAGAAATGGCTAGTGTTAAAATTTAGTTTTCTCACCTAGATTAGCGTAGTGTATGGCTTTAGCTTCTTTATTAAATAACTTAATTGCTTTTATGAATTGCGTCTCAGCTTCTTCATATCGGTTTATTTTTCCGTACATGTTGGCTATTGCAAAATTGATTGATGGAGCTTCCGGGAGTTCTTTCAATACGTTCGGCATGATCTTCAATGCTCTGTCAATTTGTCCTGGAATTTGAGATACATTAATCGTCCAACGTCTAAAATATTGTGATAAATAATTAATCAACACGCTTGATACAGTCAACCGCATAATCCATGGCAACACAATTTGACATTTATAGCGCTTTTATGTTGTAGCAATATTTTCGTTCAGTCCGGCTGTCGAGAGAATGCGTTCTTGACATCGATGTAAATAAATCAATAAAACATAGATTTTGACGACCTTTGGTTTACAGACTAGTATAGTATAAGCCCAAGGAACATAATGCACTATGTGTTCATTCTGAGCAGTATTTGGTCTAACTCCCCTATATAGATGGTCAATGTCCTTTTCTTCTTGATGAGATCTATCCATTTCCATTTTTAACGCTATTGGGCTTCAGCGCAGAATCGCCCAATCTTCTTTTTTTAACCGATTGTGCAACTTTACCTTGAAGGTGGATGGCATTTTATTTTTAATCAGTTGATTACTTGTTTTATTTTATTTTAGAAAAAACTTAGAATGTAATGACTCACACACTGACTTATTAATTGTAAAATTTTAGGAAAAACATCTACTTTTACAATGTTTATAAATATGTGGGAACCATCGATGATTTACATCAATGGTGGGAACCATGTATCTATCACATAAGTAATTAATTTATCTGTCATTGATTTTTAATTCTCACATGTAGTAAGTAATTTTTTTAGTAGCGGGTAGCGGCATAGTAATTTCTTTTTTAGGTGCATCGTCTTCCCATATAATTATATAATAATGTACATACATATACAAAATATTGTAAAACATTTTAAAAGAGTAACGGTGGAATTTCTTGACCATTCTTCTCGATACGAAAACTACCTTTTGGAAGGGGCGACTAGAATCAATTCAATTTGACGTTCAAAAGTGCCTTGCAAGGGCCTATTTGAAATAACTTTGAATTTAACGAGTATTTGTTTTGCGAATTTAGTCCGTATTACTATTAGAAATTATTCAACTGACAGGTGTCAGGAACGTATTCTCTCGACGGTCGGACTGTAGTTCAAGTGTTCCCGTACGATCAGTGATCGTAAAGGCATCATAGATTCGTTCATCGTACACACAGAAAAACAGTTTGGTGTGCAGGCAAGTAGTAATACTTTGCCAACTTACCTGTATTATCCATTAACGCCATTAAGTTAGTCCACGCTAAGACATGCTTGGGGTTCTGATTGATCGCTTGGGACCAACTATCTATCGCGTCTTCTGTTTTATTCATCACGAGATACTAAAAAGTAATAAAATGCTAGTTTATTGGGAGTTTTAAATACATAAACAATACGGGAATGACACAAGCTTAAAAAAACATCGTAGTATAGCTACATACTAGCGCTCTCAGGCTACATAACGCGTTGGTGCAGCCGGTGATGCAATGCAACGCGTGTTACGTTGCTGCAACCAATGTTGCAACGCGTGTTACGTTGCTGCAACCAATTTTGCAACGCGTGTTACGTTGCTGCAACCAATGTTGCAACGCGTGTTACGTAGCAGCAACCGGAGTACAACGTGTGAAAAAAATACATACCAAATTGCCTAAATTGTAATGGCAGTCAGGGTACTTCTTGCGGTGGCTTAGAGCAGTCTTATAAGCTAATTCAGACTCTTCAAACCGACGAGTCGTTGCTAGAAGTATTCCTAAATTCATCCACGCGGCCGGGAAATCCTCTCTGTTGAGACATTTTATAGTATCTGTTAAGTGTTAATACTAAAATGGAAAGAGGACGCGCGGGCTCGCGAAAGATGGAAAGAGTGCACGGAGGCCTTTGCCCAAGAGGGGACTGCGTAGACGCTCAATGAAGCGTTCCGTAGTTGGGATGAATTATCCCAAGAACAAACTAAACTTTGTAGTTGAAAAATGTTCCCCATAAATAGTTATACGTCATGGTCAATAATTGACCATGACATCCATGACACCCACAACCAGTCAATTAATGACAGCTAAAAAGTTTTTATGGTCAAGTAAAATTATTAAGCATGTTATTTTTATAGAACTACCAACCATTTATTTTTAAGAACTTTTTACACTCAAAGGAATTAAACTTTAGCATCACGTACCTGTGTTTCACAGCTAATCTTAGAAAGTACTCAGCTTCATCAAATTGATTCTGATTTTTAAGTAAATTGGCCAAATTGTTCATTGCTTGGTAATATTGAGGGTACAACCTGTAAAATTATAAATGCTGTTTAAATGTATCAATAAAAAAAAACGAGCAAGCACACAGTAACAGTAGTCGCATATGATGTGTAACTGCTGACAACTCTCCTTGATAATAAGCATCATTAAGGTAATAAGCAATGATAAAGAGACGGGGCCTCATCAAGGTCGTTTCTGTCGGCCAACTCTAGCACAACGCGCGCTCATTGGCCAAATCAAATAGCGCGAGCTTCCGCGGCTTCCTGTTACACATTTGGAGGAGTATCGTAGGTTGGTTGAAAGGAAACTCGGACTCCAGATTGTAAAGATTGAAAATAATAATGATGTATTTTTATTATAAAATGTTCCTACTTAAATACTATTTACAAATACAGGCTAAACAGTACAACTAAGGATACTTCAAGAGTTTGAACCAATCAGATCGCAGCACACTGTTGTCCATTTGTTCCGCACGTTGTCGCTGCAGTCGCGAGCTCGCGCACGGGCGCACCTCGCCGCTCGTGGCGCTGAGGTTATAAATATAGGTGACACAAGCTGGCGCCCGCATTCATCGATGCGGCAGTGTCCAGTGAAGATGTGTGTGTTGTGCTCGTGCGTGCGGCTGAAGATTGGGGCGAAGGCCGACGGCGTGTGGCGTCGGCAGTTCCTGTACAATATTTATTCCGTGTTTCTTGTACAGAATGTCTAAAACGTGCTGTGACCATAGTTCTTTTGAGAACTGTTCTTTTCAATGTTTCTTTTACACGAGGTCAAAACGTGGTGGCTACAGTACTCCCCTTCAAGCGAAGCGTACCGGCAGCTTGATGGCACGGCCCGTGCGTGTTGTTTTGATGACGGCGGGCTGTGACGTCACGTTGGCCGGAGGTACTTGTCGAGTTGGAGTTGCTTGATGCTTGGTAACGGTTGGAGTGGTACAGCTCTTGGTTCGGTTGGTAATGGTAACGTTGGTTGATGGTAAGGTACTGGTGTATTCGGTGACGACATATGCAGGCTTCAGTCGATCGATTGATATGTTTGCTTGCCGATTTGGTAGCTGAATGGAATATACCTTTTCTGTTCGGCTTATAACTCGGTATGGGCCTTCGTATGGAGTCTGTAATGGCTTCTTAACTGCGTCCGTTCTGACAAATACATGACTGCACTTGCGTAAATCTTCATGCACGAACATGCGTTTATTATTGCTGTGATGCTCTGTGATGGCTTGCGGCTTGTTTGCTTGAATAATATCACGCAGTTTTTCTACGTAAGTATAATCCATCGCAGGTGTGTGGGTACTTGCAGAAAAAAATTCGCCGGGTAGACGCAAATTGTAACCATAGGTAAGTTCTGCGGCGCTCACACCGGTGTCAGTGCGAAGTGCGGCTCGCAATCCAAGTAGGACGGTAGGTAGCTCGTCGATCCATTTACTTGAGTCAGAGATTCTGGTGCGTAATGCAGTTTTGAGGGATCGATGCCACCGTTCGACGATACCATTGCTTTGTGGATGGTATGGTGTTGTGCGATTTTTCTTGATTCCCATTTGCTTCATTAGGTTTTGAAACAATTGGCTCTCGAACTGGCGACCTTGGTCGCTTGTTAATGTGGTCGGGCACCCAAATCTTGCAATCCAATGTTGATAGACGATATCGGCTATTCGATCAGCTGTTATTTCGTCGGTAGGAATTGCTTCGGGCCACTTCGTTAGTCGGTCGATCATTGTTACTAAATAACGATGACCTTGAGCTGTTGTAGGTAGCGGTCCGACGATGTCAACATGTAAATGTTGAAATCGCTCGCTTGGCGGGAAGGATGAGATGTTCGAGAATGTGTGTCGTTGAATCTTGCTTTTCTGACAATGTATACAGGTTCGAGTCCAGCGGCTGATGTCTGCGTTCATTGATGGCCAAAAGTATTTTTGCGTTGTAAGTTTGCGAGTCGTGCGCGTACCGGGATGACTGATATTGTGCACGCTGTCAAAAACTTCTTGTCTGTATTGCTCAGGTATGTACGGACGTATATATGGGGTAGATGTTTCGCACAATAACTCGACGTCGGTGTTAGGTATCATTATCTTCTTGAGAGTGATGTTTGTTTGTGATAATAATTGTTGAATGTTGCTGTCCTTTTCTTGCGCGCTAGCTATGTCGTTGTAGTTGATTGTAGATGGGCATGAGATTGTTTCTATGCGGCTGAGTGTGTCGGCGACGACGTTTTGTTTACCGCTTACGTGCCGTATGTCGGTAGTGAATTCGCTGATAAACAAAAGTTGTCTTGTTCGCCTCGGTGTTTCTGAGTTTAAATTAGTCTTCGACATTACGAATGTTAGCGGCTTGTGGTCAGTGAATATGATGAGATGACGTCCTTCGAATGTTTTGCGGAAATGTTTGACTGCCATATAGATTGCAACTAGCTCACGATCGAAAGTAGAATACTTCTTTTGCGCATCGGTGAATTTCTTGGAATAATATCCGAGCGGTTGCCATGTTTCATTTATGTATTGTTGTAGTACGGCGCCAGCTGAGTTGTCGGATGCGTCGCAAAATAAGGCAAGTGTTGCTTGATGCGATGGGTGAGCGAGGAGAGCTGCGTTTATTATGCTAGCTTTACAATGCTCGAATGCGTGAGTTGCGTCATCGGTCCACGTGATTGGAGTTTTGTCCCTCTTCTTGACATTATGTAGGTATGAATTTAGTGGTGCTTGTAGTGATGCGGCGTTTGGTATGTGATCGCGATAGAAATTTATCATGCCGAGAAATCTTCTTAACTCTTCAATTGTCGTCGGCTTAGGATAGTTGGTGATCACTTGAATTTTATGTTCTGGTGGTTTGATACCTTTTGCTGATACGGTGTATCCTAGGAACTGAACTTGTGGTTGTCCTAGATTGCATTTGGCGGGGTTGATAGTGATGCCATTATCTTCTAATCTCTTTAGAACGCTGTGAAGGTGTTCTCGGTGTTGGGCTTCGTTTTCTGATGCCAGCAACAAATCGTCGATGAACGGAAAGACAAAATCCAATCCTCGTAGTACTTCATGGATGTACCGTTGAAACGTTTGTCCCGCGTTTTTCAAACCAGGGCACATACGTGGAAATTCAAATAATCCCATTGGAGTGATGATCGCTGTCTTCTCAATGTCTTCTTCTCTTACACTCAGTTGTTGGTATGCACGGTTGAGGTCTATTGTTGAGAAGATAGTTTTTCCGGATAGATGATGAGTAAAGTCTTTGATGCGTGGAACGGGGTAGCGATCTGGTATGGTGATGGAGTTGAGTCGGCGATAGTCACCACAAACTCTAATATCGCCATTCTTCTTGGGCACGATGTGTAGAGGTGATGCCCACGGGCTTTTACTGGGTCTGCATAATCCTTGTTCGATCATGTTTTCAAATTCCTTCTTGACTGTTTCGAAGCGATGTGGTGGGATTGGTCGGGCACGGCAATGTATAGGTTGCCCTTGCGTTTCGATGAAATGTTGCACGTTGATATTGGAGTTTAATTTCATCGATGTTAATCTCGTGATGCCGGGATATTGAGCTAGTATGTCGTGGTATGATTGCGACATGTCGATACTGCGTATGGTAGGCACGTTTGATACTCGTACCGGGGCATTTACCTTTAAGCTCGTAACACCGTCGATTAATCTTCTGTTTTTCAAGTCGACGATGAGTTGGTGATGCTTGAGGAAATCGGCTCCGAGTATTGGCTTCGAAACGTCAGCTACGATGAATTTCCATTTGTAAGGGCGTCGTAGATTGAAGTCAAGAGATAGTGTTTTCTCGCCATACGTAGCTATAGTAGTGTTGTTCGCTGCGTATAGTTGAAATGGTAACGGCGTTGCTACTTGTCCCTTTCTTCTCGGTAGCACGGAAATGTTGGCTTCCGTGTCAACCAAGAATGATAGCTTTGAGCTTCTATCAGTGATATATAGGCGGTGTGATTTATCTTGAACGCCGGTGTCCGCCTCTGCCAACGTCCTGTCTAGTTTTCCGCATTTTGCTTCTTGAATGAGCACGGTGATGTGCAGCGTCTAGCTTGCTCTTTGAAACGTCGGTGATAATAGCAGAATGGTGATGGCGATGCTGATCGATTGCGTGATCGCGATGAGTGGCGGTGACGAGATGGGTAGCGGCTGCGACGATGGTTGTCGTATTATGATCTCGCTTTTAACTCAGCTATTTCTAGCGATAACTTTTTTATCTCGTTGATGAGAAACTGCGTATCTGCTTGCGGTGCGGATGGTGGAAGTGATGCGGTTGACTGCACGGCTGCGACTTCTGTTGATGCAGTCTGCTCCATCATTTTATCGGCGAGTAGCGCGAGTTCTTCGAGCACTGTCTTAGTACTGAATGATTCGCTGACTGCCAGGACTGAGCGGACGTGTGATGGAAGGTGGTTGGTCCACATGAGACGTAGGGTGGAGTCGGGAACTTTGTCTCTGGCAAGGCTTCTCATGCGGCGGAGTAATTGGGTCGGCTTCTGATCTCCGAGTTCCATCTCAGATAGCAACTTCTGGAACTGACGGCTATCAGATTCTTCATAGGCGGATATGAGCCTTTCTTTGATGGCTTTGTACTGATCCGTCTCTGGTGGGTTGTACAGTAAATCCACGATCTGCTCGATGTCTTGCTTTTCCAGCTGTGCTATGACCATCTGGGCGAGCTGTGCTTGGCCTCTCTTGAGATCGTTGGTTGCGGCCTCGAAGCTTATAAACCAGAGTCGTGGTCGATCGCGCCAGAATGGTGGAATGCGCATGGTGAGAGATATACCGGCAGCTTCAGCCTTCGTGACGTTGTGTGATGTCGACGGGCTTGATTGTTCTTCAGTTGGACAGGGATTCGGCATCTTGAAATCGGTGCGCAGCGATAATTCTTCGACGGTTGAAAATTTTTCTTCAGATCAGGTGTGTTTTGTTCGGGGTCACCACTTTGGAGGAGTATCGTAGGTTGGTTGAAAGGAAACTCGGACTCCAGATTGTAAAGATTGAAAATAATAATGATGTATTTTTATTATAAAATGTTCCTACTTAAATACTATTTACAAATACAGGCTAAACAGTACAACTAAGGATACTTCAAGAGTTTGAACCAATCAGATCGCAGCACACTGTTGTCCATTTGTTCCGCACGTTGTCGCTGCAGTCGCGAGCTCGCGCACGGGCGCACCTCGCCGCTCGTGGCGCTGAGGTTATAAATATAGGTGACACAAGCTGGCGCCCGCATTCATCGATGCGGCAGTGTCCAGTGAAGATGTGTGTGTTGTGCTCGTGCGTGCGGCTGAAGATTGGGGCGAAGGCCGACGGCGTGTGGCGTCGGCAGTTCCTGTACAATATTTATTCCGTGTTTCTTGTACAGAATGTCTAAAACGTGCTGTGACCATAGTTCTTTTGAGAACTGTTCTTTTCAATGTTTCTTTTACACGAGGTCAAAACGTGGTGGCTACACACACTTCCGTCCCTTTTCACGAAATCGTTCCCACAGATTTTTAGGGTATACAGAGTTGATATGACAGAGGGGCATTAAATTACACTACGTATACTATACGTGTTTAGTATTAATTCGATACGGTATAAAAATAAAAAGCATCAAAAATGAGTTTTTTTTTTTCAAACAAACTAAATAGCTTATGAATCAGAGTAAAACGCAACCACCCTTTGTAAATAAATTTAACTGACCTTAGAAGATACCTAGGTAACAGTGGCAACGGCGCGTGCGCGCCGCGCGGCGTGTTTTATCTCATTTCAAAGCGGGCGGCCGGCGGCGGTGGCGCGGGCGGCGGGTTAGGCCTTCACTCGCGGCTTTTATGTTACGTGTATGGTTTTGAAGTACGCGCACAAAAACACAAAAATTTTAAATTCTCGTTGTGTCCTTCATTCACATGAATGCACAAATTATACCGACGGAGAATATTGTTACTTATTTTTCTAATTAAAAATCATGTCAGTGTATTCTAACGCCGTGTAAGTTACACGAGGCATTGTTGAACACTTTAATTACACACACACACACACACAAAACCAAAGTTTAATTACGTGTCGTATCACAATAAAAGCAGTCGATCACAAAAAAAAACACTAACACTAAATAATAATAATCCCAAGTTACGTGTCCTGTCACAATAAAAAAAGAAATACTGTCTTAAACTTGTTTAGTGTCCTATCACAATAATAAAACTAAATCCCAATAAAATTGTCAGCGCGCGAGTTCGACAATACGGAGGCGGCGCAGGTACTTCCGTGTTACGTAACATAAGTACGTTCCGAAAGAATAGCGTCGGCGCACTGAAAAAAACAGTTTTTAGAAGCCCCACTCACTTACCGATCGCAACCCTTGCCCCTCGTCGCTAGGATGCAATAGCAACACACTGACCTATTTCTATTTCTTTTACCCGCGGGGTGTTTGCTATGATTTTCACACTCGTAATGAAAATGCAAGTGTGTGTGTATTTATTGCTTCCTTGTTTGCATTGTCATCTTTTTAGCGAGAATATTTGGTTGTACTTGTGACTTGCGTCACAGCGGCAACAACGCATAGGTTATACTCAGATTTATCGTTTTAAGGTGCATGACCTATGCGTATAGACATAATCAGCTGTTAGGAAAGATACATCGTGTTCAAACGGGGCAAAAACTTAAAAAATCATTTGCGACTAAACTACTGCTCCTATTTAATTGATTTTTGGTACAGAGCTTGAAAATGGTACCTAGTATAGGCAGTTTAAAGGAAAGCCCCTCTGTCGTATCAACTTTGTATAATGTTCTGTGCACAGATTGCAGGGAAGCGAGAGGAAACACATAAAAAATAAGGTAGTAGGTAAGTAAGGCGCGCGCCGCACCGCAGAGGTAACAAAACCAGTAGAAGCAGGCCTCTTTTTCTATTGAAACTCCGTACTACGCTAGGCCAGCTCTAGGTCAAATTGTTACCACCGACGTGCGGTCGACTGTATATGAACCCTCTATGTGGCAAATACAGGATGTATGAGAAAGGTGTATACAGGGTGTATGAGAAAGGTGTGGTCAAATTTAAGGGTGAAGAAATTATCAACTGTCCCATACAAAACTTCAATACCTACTCGACCCAAACGTATGGGACAGCTGATTATTTTTTCCCGATTTCGATGTCGGTCTCATGGAGAAAGTTGTTCAGTTTGATGGTCTGTACCACACCCTTAAATTTGACCACACCTTTCTCATACACCCTGTATTTGCCACACGGAGGGTATATGTACAGTCAACCGCACGTCGGTGGTAACACTTTGACTACACCTGCTCATACATCCTGTATATGCGCTAAAATTTTATGTGTACTTAATTTTTAAAACAACACAATATGCGGTGTTTACGAAAAAGTTGTTCAGTTTGATGGTCTGTACCACACCCTGAAAGACCACACCTTTCTCATACATCCTATATTTTCCGCACGAAGGGCACATGTACAGTCGACCCCACGTCGGTGGTAACACTTTGACCACACCTTGCTCGTGATCCTGTATAAGCGCTAAAATTGAATGTGTACTTAATTTTTAAAACAGCACAGTATGCGGTGTTTACGCAACGTTACTGCAGCTTTCTTCAGTATTTTTTTTTATTGGTAAACCGAATGCCAGGAATAAGAGGACATTGCTCAAATGGCGTGGCATTTTTTTTTTTTTTTTTTTTTGGGTGGGAAATCATCAAATGACTCCTCCCGCTCTGGGCGGAGCGAGAGGGAGTGTCAGACTTTTACTGACTAAAACCCACCCGTGTTCCTTCCGTTGCCTGTGTGCCGGGGCCGCGATATCCCTTTCGGACCAACTCGCAACCCTGGCAGGCATTGGCCCTTACGGACCCCGTCAGTTGGTGCTGACATCTCTTTGAGGCGCGCGTGGAACACAACGTGGCATTCACGTTAGTTTAAATATATTGGCTCTTCTTGGTTTATCAGTTTTATCTTTATAATATTTATTATTTTATAATAATAACATTTATGAGCGTTTTTGATGCGTTAGTACAAAAATAATGCTTTGTAAATGACTAAACTTAATATTCCTATTTTTTTTTTTTTTTGTTAAGTTTCACAGTTGTGGTTGTTTTGGCAACGCCAGGGTGACTGTCTTAATTTCCAACTATTGGTTGATGCCGTCTTCGCCCAATTCTCTACCAATACCCGAGTCTTTAAAACTGCCAAATGGAGTTTGACATGTTGTGTGGTCATACGAATTGATCCAGATGGAGCCAGCCCCGACTTGCTTGGCGAAGCTAAGGGCGGTTGTGATGTCATTGGTGATGACTCCTGCGCCGAGACCGTAGTTAGAATCGTTTGTCATGTCGATAACCTCCTCGAACGTGTCGAAGTTAAGGATGCTTTGGACTGGACCGAATATCTCTTCTCTACCAATCTTTATGTTGTCAGTAACATCACAGTAATGATAGGCCCTTATAAAAAAAATCTCAGTACCTTATTGCTTCTTTATATTCAGCTAAAGCCCACGTAGGTTGAAGGTTCGCATCCGCAGCCTTAGCAACATTGTAATGTACTTTAGCATTTAACGGACACACGGCCAATCCGCTGATGAACAAGCTGTATTCGTTTTGCCAGTCTTTAGATCGCTGCCAGCTCCTCAGAGCATATATCAGCACTAGTAATAGGAACATAAACACTCCAATCTGTAAAAATAAGGAATACTGTGCTGAGCATGGTTATGTGGTTGAATGAAACAAATATACAGCACGTATTATGCAAATATACAACCAAAACCTTGTCTGATCCGAAAGGCAATAACATTACCAAAAAATAAATTAAAAAAACAGTACAAAATTTATTGCCATTTAAAATTAACGTTTTTAGTACTAAAATTACCCCAATTTCATTATAAATTAATAAATTTTCTATAGAGGTGGGGTGGGGTAGGGGGGGAGGGTGACTTGTTGGAGTTGTATACACCCGCTAAATTACGGCCGCTCGCGCCCCTCATGAAATAGACCGGTAAAATTCCCCATTGAAAAAAAATGCGGCGATTTAATTTTTTTAAATTACCACATAAATAGGCTCTCAGTATGATTCTTAACAACACCCTCACGGATCGGACAGGGTTTTGATTACACGCTGTATAATGCTAAGAATAAATAAATATAAATCGGAAAGTAACTCTCTCTGTTATCTTCTTTCACGCTTTAACGGCTGAACGGATTTTGATTAAATTTGGCACGCTGATAGACCTGTTAGGACATGATATATTTATGATCCAGTTAGTAGTACGTCCCACTGCGTGATAATTTCCGACTTCCACGCGGGCGAAGCCGCGGTTAAGAGCTAATAATAATAATAGTTAATTGATTCAGGCGTGACTTTGCGGAAATTCATTATAAAATACAATAGACTACGTATATTTAGTAACCTAATCCGCTTAACCGTTCGAGTCATAAAGAACCCTGTAAGAAATCGACACGTGTTTCACCTCTCAACGAGGCATCCTCAGGATGACGATTGACTTGTTGCGAACCCGGACACGATGTGGCATCCAAATAATAAATAAAAACAATCAATGTTTTAAAGACTTACTTTACAGATTGCCAATGATCTTCTATGCAACAGTTTTTTCAACCCAATTCCTATCAAAAGACAGTAGCCAGCTGACGGTATGTATAGAATCCTCTCGGCGATTACGAAGCCCACTGGGAAGAATAGGTTACTGGCTGGCAGAAATGGTATGACTATTAATGATGCTGCAAGTAACATCACCCTGCAATATATTAGTTCTCTATATTAAGTCATCTAACATATCTGAAGTATTTAAGCTATTGTTTCACAAAAAAATATAAAGTAAAATAAGGCAACAGAATAACAGAATTGGAGTCATTTGGAGACACATTCATACAAAAAGCCTTAAAATACGGGATCAAAAAAAAAAAGTTTTTTGTGGCTGTATTTCCCTTAAAAATGGACGTACTGGAATAAAAAAAAAAAGGATTTCAAAGCTCGAAGTTTCTAGTTTTGAGATCTTTTTTAGTTCGTTTTAACGTTTCTAGTTTTATTTTTTAAACACATTTTTTTTCCCTCATAAATTTAAATCAATAAAAATGCATAAATAAACTGAAAAAACATTTTAGCATTTTGTTAAAGATCATATAAATTCAAAATCGTGATCCATGGATTTTTTTTTGATCCCTTAGTTTTTTCCACTAGTGTATTTTTTCAACTCAGGTAATTTTTAATTATTCAGCATAATCACCACTTTCATAACATTCACTATTGAATGTCAGTATGTTTCAGTTTTTGACTGTACCTAATACAGCCTGGTTTCCGAGGTATTCATAACTGGGGTTATAGGGGTTGATAGTACTTTTGGTTCTTGCCACATTGCTTTTCTGAACAATGTATAAACTTTGAATCAAGAACTATTGAGTTTGTCTGAAGACATCAAAATCAAGATATTTTATTTCACATAAACCTACATGGGCATTTATGAAACGTCAGAAGCTAGGAGCACGGTTCCAATTGGTTGTTCCCTACGGAGGAGAGCCAGCAAGAAACTCCATGGTTACTCTTTTAAAAATAATAGGCTTTTCAAGGTTTTCATAATACAGTTATAATAGGTATTGTGTTGGCAGACAGTGTTGGCCGACACGTACCAGGTACATAACAAAATAAGAAATGACCAGCAAATCAAAACATCTATGAGTCTACATCAGAATCCGAACATCAGTAGAACAAAGTTATAAATTAATAAGTAAACAAAAAAGCAAGTCTCAATATTTAGCACTGTACGTAATTATTTACCTGTTACTCGATTTGTTGTTTTTGTAAGCACGGAAAATAGCCTCTAACAGATATAGACCATACAATAACATCATGTATATTAAAATCATTCTTTTATCAAGTACCTTCTCTATTAGCTGTATGCATCCCATTGACCAATCATAACAAAGCCATTGGGGCCAAATAAATAACAGAAGATTGATAGAATAAATATAGTTGTATGTGGCTACCTGTAACAATACAAGAAATCAATGACAGGCTTTAAAAAAAAAAAACTGAAATGAGATTGAAAACTTCTTTTAGTCTAACTAAGCTCCTAAATTAATGTTTGTTAACTTATTTTGAGGCGGCGTCGAACAAACCATTAACAATTATCAATCAAACTCATCATTTTATATGGTGGCCATGGTGCTGACTTATCGACCATCTTGCCAGCATTATAGACTGTTTCATGGGCACCTCTAAATACTTTTAAAACATTTGTACCTATGAGATAGCTGATTAAATGATCTTCATTAAATCAGCTATTAAGAAAATACTCGTACAGCTAATAAAATGAAGATGTCTGCCCTGTATTTTTTTTCAAATTTCTCAAGTTTGAGATACATGGTGCTGTCCAAGTTCATTATGATTGTTGAACATTGTTAATTAACTTCTTGTTGTATCTTTTAACTGTTTCATGTTTTTGAACACTTGGTTAGGTCAAAAGCTTTGTTAAAGTATTAACTAGCAAATCTAATAGCACTGATGGCCATTCAACTTTAGAGCTTAGAGATTATTTTTAATTTTATAACGAAAATTGAAAATATGTCAGATACAGAAATCTTGGATTTTCTCTAATCCCATAGATTTTCGCCTAGGCTATATGAGGTGCTTAGATGTTGCAAAGGGGTCACACAATCAAGGTATTTGTTGATTTACAAGTCACCCTGTATTTGCATATATGTCGACTTGAGAACTTCCTCCTTTTTTCCCAAACATTACCCTCCCACTGATGCAGTGGGAAAACATACAGTCAATTCAATAGACATTTATACAAATTTATAATTAAATGGAGACTGCATAATTAGTATTTGATTTCTCAGGGCCTGAAACTTTGTCAATGCAAACCTGTATTAGTGTGACTAATTTAAATAAACATAAAATATTTAAAGACAAAATATACCTTTGCAAAAGGAGCATAGGCAAAAGCAGCCGGATTATCAGTAGGTTTGAATTCGGGTGGGGTTCCTCCCATTACAAGCCACCTTCCGTACAACAAGGCTGCTATACCAAATGTGACGGAGATGATTCTAAATATGGAACCTATAGTGATGCTATCGATGCTTAGAATCTTTGCGTTTCGGTTTTCTTTTTTCTTAATCCTGTATGTTGTTGATACTTCATAGACTAAACAGAAGCCCTGAAATTAATTTTAAATAATATTATTTTTATTTTTGTTTGTAATGAATTTTTTATTTGAATAAACTCAAAAATGAATGATACAATTTTAAAAATTCTTTCTCTAGTGGGTTGCTATGTTATCACTGAGTAACATAGGCTATAATTTATAAATATAACACACGGGTGAAGCCGCTGGCGGAAAGTAGGTAATAATAATTTTAATAACTTGATATGAGAAAGAAATATTTTTTCATTGATTCTTTTCAACTCACCAAAACTGTAACACCATTTTCCTTACACAACATAGAGATTCCAGCTAAAATTATTGTTGAAAGTAAAAAGATATTGTTACATCTTTGGCTAGTCAGCGCTTTGTTATAACTAAGGAATGCTAGGAAAAATGTTATAGCAGCCAGGAGATCAGCCCTGCCTACCACCCCGCTCACTGCCTCCACATGAACTGGGTGTACCGCAAATAATAATGTAGATAAAAATGCGGTATCCATCCACCACTTCTTGCTCCTGCCATCCTGGTAACTTGATTTCTTGTTTGTTCCTTCATCTCGACTAGCCAATATATTGGTCTCATCATTTAAAATGGTTTCAAAGACTTTCCACACCAATAAACAGCACAAGATATGGCATAATATTAGGTTTGTAGTCTTGAAATCGAAGGCTGAGATTCTTTTAGCTAGTAAATAATCTAGCCTGAAAAGTGAAATTTCAATTAAGCCAAGGGGTATTATAATTAAGTTTTTATGCTGTAAATGAGTATTGACTATTTACCAACCTGTAAGATAAAATTGTAAGGGGTCTGTAAGACTTATGACTTAAATCTGATTTAATATCTGCACCCCAAAAGTCATGGTAAAATGGGTCGGTCCAAGACTCCGACGTGACGTCCTTATTCTTCACTATTGCTTCAGTGTCGTCGAACACAAAATCACCGTTTAAAGTGAACAGATACGGCAAAGACGACAGGCAAATGATTATCAATTTTTTATACTTCATTTTCGTCGTAATTTGGCACTATAATTTATTCTCGCCACGTTTTACATAGCGGTGCATGAATATTTTTACTGATTTAATTCATGATATTGCATTTTTCTTACAATAAACACTATAAAAATGTTTATTTGTTTAGCAGATAAAGGATATTAATTTATATTTTGACTTTTCTTGACCGAGTTTTTTGACGTTTCTCAAAGCGCAAATTGCTCAACCGCAACCTGTCCTAAAGCCGCCTATACACGAGGGGAATATCTTGACGAGTAAAATCGACGAGTGCTCGACTGTCGAGAGACCATTATGTATGGTACAAGATTCGTAGGAAAAACTCGCCACTGCGATTTATTGGTTTCATAATTATTATGTTAATTAATTAAGATATTGTTTACACAACTAGATTTGACGCATTCTTGCCTTGGACCTTGGACAAAAACGCCGCTGTCCTGCCCGTGTGTGTAGGGTTTTATTTTTATATGACAGACACTGTTTCGTTCAAAAATGTATCTGTTTGTGTTTCTCTAACCGGTGAGTTAGGTTAGAACTGTAACCAACAGCGCGCTAGCCGAGCGAGCGGTGTCGCGGAGCAGCCGGCAAGGGCTACTTTCAAAATGTTTCACCATTTTCTAATTATCCGTGTTTTCGCAAAATTCCCTAGGGTTTTCGTGAAATTTTTTATCAAATCATCCTACGACATAATTACTCTACGGGACCACCAAGGTAACTCCCGAACGAGTTACAAAAACTAAAGATTGCTTGCGCCGGGAATCGAACCGACAAAAATACTTGAGTAAAATAATAAATCGGTTTTTATCTTATAGAACAATTTTATTTATTAAAATTATACTTTATTTATAAATATCTAAGAGGGTACTGCCAATGTTGTACCAATACCCGATTGTATTGATACAACAATGAGCAATAATCATGTCCACATTATACTAAAAATACTTAATAGCATACATAATACCTAAATATCGTAAAACATTGTTGGTACTTTATTTCAATAGTTGGGATTTCATAGCAGCCGATATCATATCAAATGCCAGAGGCAATTAATGTGTCATCGGAGTAACATTATAACTCGGACCCAGTGGTGTGAGCGTATGTTTGATATCTAAGGCCGTTCTCGGGTCTCGTAGAGCATTCGCAGCGTGCGCGAGTTGTAGCGCACATTCAGAGGGCGCTGACGGCGGCAATGCGGTGCATTCGCGCTCCAACGCGTTTCCAATCGCTGTTAGAAGTTCAGCAAAGCCGAGGGAAATGGCTGCTCGCCGGAGTCTGTTCAGTTCCTGAGAAGGAATGATTAGGTATTTATTTTTTCTACAATTGTAGTTCATATTGGCTATATGAAGCAGATAGAAGCCTACAATACCTACTAGCAGATTATACCTCTATTTAATTTCGTTATGCTTTAGTTTTAATTGCTGCTTGGCTTGAAATATGACTGCTCTCTAGTGTTGTATGAATTGTGACAAATTTTCTTTACAATTTACCTTGTTTTCTACTAGGCAATGATTGACAGGCGTCAAAAAATTAGAAATTCACATCCATTTCGACTGAGTAAAAATTTCACATACCTTAAAAAGATGCTGTGTTTTGTCGGGCAGTTTTCTGGCATGTCGCAGTACTTTCTGTACATCAGCGAGTAGTGCGTGCGGACGTGCCCACGCGCATGCAGACCCGCCACTGCTGTACGACCGCCATGAACGAATAGGGAATGTTTCCGCTACAAAAGATGATGAATTGAATTTCAAATGAATTTAGTTATACTACGAATTTTCTGAGTTACGTTGAGCTGAGGGAGGTTAATTGGTGCTGAATAGCAACAACTTTGCGATTTATAACCGCAATTTTATTTTTTTTAATAAAATTGTGTTATAATTCCGGTTGGCAAGTGGTTTAAAAAGATAAATATTATAGAATTCTACAGCATCTAGAAGAAAATGTGTGTATATTATTTGTATATAAGTATTACTTATTTTTTTTTCGAAGCAAATATTATTAGGTAAATGTTGCTTATTTAATCCCAATCTTGAAGTAAATCAAAGGAGAAAAAAAAATCCTTTTCAGACTAACTCCTTTTTAAGCGGTTTTGTTTTTTAATTAAGAAAAGAAGAAACATTAAAACAAGCAGAAATACTTACCAGGAGCAGTTCCCTCTTCCGCCGGTCCGAGCTGGTCGAGGGCGCCGAGCCAGGGCGCGGCTGTGGCTCCTGGCTTCATCACACTGAGTAGCAGACAGGACCGACGGCCGCGCGACGCTTCGCACGATGCCGTCAGGGTTCCCCACCAGTCCGCGCCTAGAAGTACCACGGCCGCCATGCCTTCCACCTGTACATGAATTATGTGATGAAGCCGTGTCCAAGAAGGGATTTCCCATCAGTAAAAATGACGAACTTCCATACATTCAACCCCCCCCCCCCCCCACACGAATATACCATACGAAAAACACAAGTTGGGCAATATACCAAAGCGTCCTAACCACAGAAGTAAAATTACACAAAAACATCTTAACGGTCGAAGACCTTAGAAAACGCCGGCGAGGAATTCATAGAGCCGCCAACAACGCCTGAAAGCAAAGGAATCCCCCTGAAACAATATGTACCCTAAGATCATTAAAGATAAAGAAAAAAGAAGACAGTAAAACTTGTCATGAAGCAATAATTGAAGTAGCGCTTCTTTGGCCGCCTGAAGAAATTATTCAACAGTTTTCTATCAGGCGGAAATAAGGTGCGTGCCTTCAATGGTTGGGTCATACCGGTTTTGATGTACTCTTTCGGCATACTCAAATGGACTCAGACCGAACTCGACGCCCTGGATAGGAGGGTGCGTACGCTGCTGACTGCATATCGAACGCACCACCTACGGTCATCGGTAATGAGACTGTATATCCCGCGAAAGTGTGGAGGTCGAGGCTTTTTAAACGCTAAGACCATCCAAAATCGCGAATGCAGTCTCAGGGAATATTTCCTAGAAGCCGACGTGGGGATGCACCGAGACGTGGTAGTGGTGGACAAGGGCCTCACCCCACTCTCCATGGCTAAAGAGAACTGGCGCAAGCCTGTAGTGCTTGACACTAACGATCGCAGGGAGGTATGGCAGAGTAAGGAGCTTCACGGACGCTTTTTTGGCTTGGCCCGTTAATGTAGCTTAAACTAGCCAAAGAGCTAAGAAACAAAATTTGTTTACCAAAATAATAATAATACTGTACTGTTACTGTCCCACTGCAGGGCAAAGGCCTCTTCTCATACAGAGAAGGCACGAGCATTGATCACGACGCTTACTCAAGACGGGTTGGTAATTTCAGACTTATATTAACTACAAGTCCAGGTTTCCTCACGGTGTTTTCCTTCACCGATGTCAGTAATGTCCTAGATAAACTCAACAACAACAGAAATAAAAGAGTACCTTAATTCACCTCTGCAAATGTGCCTACCGTTAAAAGCGGAAATCCTAATGAGATTTTGAGAGAAATAAGAAATCTCAAGGAATAAAAAGCACCAGGTTACGATCTTGTCGACGCAACCCTCTTGAAACACTATCGCACAAGGGTATCATGACTCATGAGCCTGGTCAAGATCTCCAATGCCTGTATCAGACTTGAACACTTCCCAGGATAATGGAAAATTGCTCACGTCGTTGGTGACTCCGCGGTATATATTGGCCCTTATATATCGCCACTCCCATCTAAGCAAAGAGAGCAAAATGATGATTTACAAAGCCATCATTAAGTCAATTTGGATATATGGCATTAAACTTTAAACATAAAAACCGAATAGACTCAAAGATGGTCAACACAGTGGGGGTTTCTAGGACAGATTGCCATGGCAGAAAGGAAAAGTCAATGAGATAAAATTCTTCAAAAGTCAGAAAGAGAGTTTGTTGAGTACTGTGTTCATTCTAAAATAGCACTTGTACCATTAAGATAAAGTATTTTTTTTTTCGTTTTGACAATTTTCATGTTCTTTAAATGTCTGCATGTCGCAAGATTTTTGAAATTGACTTTATGAAGCTTACTTGTTTTTTAGGACCCGAATCTGGTACTACGAAAAGAGAAATTCAGGCAATATCTTACCTTAAGTGCGCCATGAAGCAGGACACAAAAATTTGGTACTTTGCTGGGGTCTGACATATCCTCTTCTGTAGCAGAACCATCTGTACTTGAACCTTCCTGCAAGATGATTCAGTTGATTAAACCAAACATTATTATTTTTAAACAATAACGGGTGTAGAAAGACGCTTAACGAAGCCGAGTCATTTGTAATCTTCGTCTTTGTTTTTTTTTTACTGGACTACACATGGGAACCTTCTGGTTACGGAGATTTGAAGGTCAATGTTCCAATTTTTTTTCACGATACCAGTTTTAAATGTTATAACTTAACGTTAAATGAAATTAAATGTTTATTTCTGTAAGTAGATCTTTTAAAACACTTTTTCAAATCAATTTGGTCAATATTTTTTTAACATCAAAAATAAAATTAGTTTCCCAGCAATCAGTTTTGCTCAATGTTGCTTAATTTTTATGTACATAATGCATAGATAACGGCTATGTGGTCTCTTTACACCCTGTATGCGCTCATATACAGGGTGTTGAACCCAGTGCGACAAAATTAAAATCCTGTCGTCGCAACCTCTCACACCAAAATGAGACATGAATATGTTTGCACATAGTCATAATGCGGAGACTACTGTTTTTTCTATTTTAATTTTTTTTAAATAAAAATATTTGAAAATGTATTAAATATGTATAAAAATCTGATAAAAATGCAATAAAAGAATCATAATGCGCGACAAAAATTTGTTGTTATATTAGTTTGGCAGGAATGCGTAGTTAGTACTTTACCTTGGTAGGGGTTTTGGAGCCATAATTTTCTCTCGGCCCCGTATTCGGCGCAGCTTGCGCCTGCGGTATCACTAAGTGTTTACTTATCGCTATAGGGGTACCTGTTACAAAAAGAGGAATAAAATTAAACTACAAAATTATCTCTCATATCGGCATGAAGTGCCTACATGCTTGCAAAAAATTACTAACAAAAAAAAGATTGACCTTTCAGCATTTTTGACCCAACTGCGGCGAAGCCCAAAAGGGGAGTAATGTTTTCAACCTGTAAGTATGTTACTTTACATTGGACTTCCCACCCAAACACGTTAGTTTTTAATCAATTTACTCATAACTTACTGAGTTCCTGTTGCTGTATGAATCCAATAACATGTATCTGATTGGCCAGAGTGTATGTAGCAGCTAACTCTTCAAGGGAGATAGTTTGTGGCGCCGGAAACAACTGCACTCGAGCCTCTAGTTGACCACATTTCAGTGTGCACCAAAATTCTTGGTAGTGTTGTTCACATAGCCGCGTCATTGCTGTTATCACCTACAAATAAATATTAGATGTTTCATTATTGCAAGGCATAAAGAGTTGTACAAGTTGAAAAGGTTTCATAGAACTTGATGTTAATGGTACAGGTTGAGATTTTTCGTAGAGCACCTTATTCAGCGAAAACAATTAAGACTATGATAAAAATCAATTCCAATATAGTTTTTATATATCTTAGATTTCAAATCCAATACCTTGACCTCTGTCAAGGTTATGGATTTTAAAATCTATGAAAATCAAGTGGGTCCATAGGTTAAATGTCAACATCAAGGATGAAGAAGACTCTGTTAAGGCCCATTTACAACGCGATTCTCTGCCGTTACATGGCGAAAAATGCATACCTACTTGTTAGGGTATTATCACACATGTGACGTTTAAGAGTCATTGCCTATTTTTATACTTACACCTGGCACAGTTAGTTGATCAGGGCAGTAGATAGAGCCACGCGACATATTGCCATTGGAGTTACTAGTTGTGTTATTGGCTAGATCCACTATTTTCTGGTAGAGGGGCATTGCTGAAACAAACTCAGAGTAAAAAAAACCTTTTTCCACACTTTGCACGGCATGAAGTAAACAAATCCTTTTTTAATGCAATTTAATTCTGCAGATTAATCAAATTAATTTTGATTTTATAATAAAGTCTGATATCGCCCATCCACATTGAGGAACTGATCAATCAAATCAATTCTCATGTCTTATTGATATGGGAAAAGGCATTTGCCCTACAAAGCAACAGTAAAAGGCCTACTACCTTGCTGTAAACAGGACTCATGTGGGGAGACAATGGGCAAAACATGTATTTTTGCTGGGTATGACGGAGGCAAAGGCAGAGCTTGCACCATTCGGTTTCTGCCTATAGAACCAACACCACTGCTGCCATCGGTAATCTGTAATAAAATTCCATTCTGTTAGATAATATTCCTACAGCAGAAATATTTTTCAAAATAATTATTTAACATTTCCAATGTTTTAAGTTATGTCTGATTTTGACTGAAATTTCACCAATATAATCTGCACAGGTGTTTGGCATCCTCCCCACTCAGTGAGTACCAACTGGTTCACACCAAGGAGAGCGGCGTCTATGCAGGTTTTGTCCCCTTCCTCCAGTACTAACATCTTACTGCGTATACTATCAAAGTCCCGGGTGAAAGGAACAGAAACTGAAAGCGAAAAGGAGTAGCAATGTTATTGAGTTAGGATATGGAGTTAAGCAATAGTGGAATCGTTTGTAATTTTATTGACCACCTTACCTTCGTATACGGATGAGAATGAGACCAATGCAACGTATTCTAGTTTAGCATGAACGCTTAGATAGTCTAAAAACGTGTTCACAGCCGCCGTAGCTACTGTATGCCGGGTATGTGTCTCTGTTGTGTCGGAGGTAGGCACAGGGCGCGACATTGATAGCGAAACATCCATTAATATCACCGTTGGCATTTTGTTAATATAAAATCTTTTTAACAAATATTTAAATCAAGAAATCATTCATTATTTGTTATGAAGCCAACCTCAGCATTTACTGCAGTGTTTCATATGGAATGTTTAGATTTATTACATCATATTTATAGTGTTAGGAAAGGTGAATATAGAATTTTGTTTGTGTGACCAGAAAAGCGAAAATATTGATGCTAGAGATACATTATTCACATGAACTGGAAAGCTCAACACAACAAATACATATTATAAACTTTGAGATTGACGTTGACGTCGGAGTTCTCTTGACATCTGTCATCCATCCACCAACCATAGACATCAATACATCATCCCTCAGAGTAATATCTAAAGCATCATCCCGAAAAAAGGGTCAAGTTGTATAAAAATACTTGATGAAAGTGCCAGGATAGCCCGCGAAATTCAAACCTTCTCTCTGTATCAGGTTTGTTAGTAGACGGGCACGTGGACGGCTTTCATGACATACTGCACATGAGGTGCGCAGCCACGCTCTGCCGAGTTCGCGGCAGCTCCAACAGGATCCTGACCCTGGTAGCGAGTCGGCAGGACAGTCGCTATAATATGCACCGGAACAGTTTTAATTATTTTGTGTCTGTGTACTAACATGGTACCTACTAACAAAGTTATTTAAGTTTCTTTGTGTGACGTCTTTTTGTGTAAGTTTGTTTAAAAGGTTGCAGATATTTGTAATTGTATTTTGTAATACCTGTATTATCTGATAAAAATGTTTTGTTTATATAATTTAATAGGTTGTATATTTTTTTTTATCGGGTGGTAAATGGCATACGAAATATCTAAGAAACACCTACCTACTTACCTATTTTTCACACGGTTTTTGCGCGTGCCATCTTTATATTTCCAAATATTAAGACTACCTACCCGCAACGAACTTCACAGTAACTAAACATTCTAAAATGAAACCATCTAGATTGTCACCAGGCGGCTCCTGATACTGATTACTTAATTTATAATGGAAGAAAATGCTGATGATAACAAAATTATTGATAACATTATTCAACAGCAGAATTTAGAGTTTCGTTTTAATTTTATTAATACACCATGGGATGATCGATCAACCAAAAGCAAAGTTGGAATCATAGTTTTATTAGTTACTATATTTGTTGCAACGATGGCCCTAGTCATCTTTAGTTTTATTATGCATTATAAAGGATTCCAATCTATTAAAAAATATACAAAAAATAGTGAAAAATCATGCTTTCGAGTGAAGTTGGATGATTATCGCTTCGTTGCAAGAATTCATTCTGCAACCACGCAGCAGCTGTTGTGTGTTGGTGCAGTGGTGAGCCCGAGTTCAGTTCTCGCAAATGGTGTCTGCGCTAAGTCTGGACCTATACGGATGTATTTGGGAAGCATATCTAAGTAAAATAATCATACTAAGTCCTAAAGCCCTTCTTCGTCGTGTAGATGATAGACACACAAGTTTTATTTATGTTTGCTTCGACCAAAACTCAGCAGTATCGAAAGCGTTAGCTGTGGCCTCGTAAAAACAATAGAATGTGAGTCATAGTCTGTGATGAAAGCTCATTGTCGCATTAAGACCCCATCAAATTAATTTGAACCTGCAGCTGCCTACTTGGTTTCGTAGTAAGTTCAGAGATCAGAGATTTCCAGGTATCCAAGGCATTGGTCTGAATAGGGATGTTCCGATATAAATAAATAAACTAGTAACACGTGGGTGGGAGTTTATACTCAGTGGTTGACGTCATGATGTATTTAATTATTAGATCTTTATTTTTCAGTCCCCGCTGCAGAAAGGGTTTTTCCGTCGACCTCTTCGAATCGATACATCACGAAGGAGTCATTTCCAAAAGGCTAGTCCTCTTATCTAGTTACGAAAGTATAGAGGCATGCTCAGAAGTGATAATGATCGGAACAAAGTTGGATTGGAAACAAAAAGTTCACATCCTCGGGCGACCCTATTCTGCTGGGAGATCGTTATCTCGGCAGCATGTCAACCTGGCTGGCAAAGACTACGGAAGCACAAGTTTAAATAAACATTTGAAGTCGAATAGCACGATATGTGTGAAGGACGTGGCAAGGTGTCCCGTGCGTGCTGGCGACCTCCTGCTGCAGAACGGGCAACTGTTCGGGTTAGCGTCCACAAGTGTACAGCGCTACAGAGTGGCCTGTTTTGGCGATTTGAACATTGTCAAAGAAGAGTTAAAAGAGCTAGATACAGAAGTCAGTATTTCCGGTTATTCACCCCAAAACCAGCATGCTAAGTATTTAAATTATCGGGAACCTAGGTCTGAGAACTCACCTCAAGCCTGAGGATACACTGAATTTATTTCTGACGATTGTTACACGTTTAAACCACCTTCGTGTGGAATTTTGGAGTGGATAAATAGGTACTTTCCTTCACTAGCTGGCAATATTAATATTATATACTAGGTAGTAAAATACCTTACATAAAAAAATTTGTGTAGAAGTAAGTACCTAATACCTCCAGTAGGTATTATAACCGTATATCACCTCATGACTGATATGCATCTTAAGCCTGACTGATCGTATTCCACCTTTCTTCGGGCAGCCGACGAGAGCCCGTGACCGTTTCTTTCTCAGGCACATCTTCGTCTGCAATGATATAGGTACACATCCTTCTACAAGGGTGCTAAAGTTTCGTGTACCTACCTTACTAATGAACTGCCAATATCGTAGGACTGACGCTTTTGTGGGGCTCGTGGCTAAATATCAACCAATTGTATTTATTTATGTGTGAGGTTAGCCGTCCCGCGACCTGCGTAGATAGTTCGTGGATAAGTGGCCATTTTTTTACACCCCTCATAACTAGTTCAGTCGTGGGCAAAGTGCCGCTCGTCTGAACGAGCCCTAAGCTACAGAAAAAGGTCAGGGGGCCTACCACCACCTCTAAAGCAGTATTATTTTAATTTACTTCAGTAGGGGAAAGGGGATGAGTTATACGTTCTGTAGAGCTTCGTCTCTTTCCCACACTAAAGTAATATTGAAAATGAAACCAAAATTGCAAGTGACATTATTTATTTTGAAATTATACGCTTGTTACATACTGGCTGCATTGTTTTTTATTTATTAGGTACTTAATAATGACTATGACTGTGTGCATGCAAATGTGAATGTTTCCGCCGGCAACAAGGTACATGTACAGATCCGAGGTCCACTTCTTCAGGGCTTGTGTAGCCCTTCCAGTCTTTAGTGACGACGTACAGGATGATTACCAGGAAGACCGTTAGGGCGGTGTATACCAGCAAATAATTATGGTGGGACTTCGACAGGCCCGTCGTGTCTAATGATACCTTGAAGTTATTCTTGCTTCGAGCTTTAGAAGACATGATGCTAGTGATTGATTTCAGTCTGAAATAAAAATAATTATCGACTTAAAAATGGAAGGTCTGTCGATGGGATATATCTTTTTAACCGTAGGTACTACATACATAGCTAGTTGGTATTTAATTAGGTAGGTTTCTTAACGAGCCTTTTCCTGCGGCTTAGCTCGCGTGGAAGTCGGAAATTATCCCATGGAAACGTACCACCGGGATAAGAGTATCGTATGTGTTAATCCAGGTTATAAACTATCTGTGTGCTTCATCCAAATCCTATTAGTAGAATAACATAATGATTGAATACTATCGTGAATTCATGCATGCCTAGTACTCAAGTTTATTAACAAGGAATAAGATTTTTCATCCAAACGAAATCCCCGCTTTTCAACCCCTTTTTTATTTTTATTTTTTTTGGTGGGATATCATCAAATGACTCCTCCCGCTCTGGGCGGAGCGAGAGGGAGTGTCAGACTTTTACTGACTAAAACCCACCCGTGTTCCTTCCGTTGCCTGTGTGCCGGGGCCGCGATATCCCTTTCGGGCAAACTCGCAACCCTGGCAGGCATTGGCCCTTACGGACCCCGTCAGTTGGTGCTGACATCTCTCGCTTTTCACCCCCTTAAAGGTGGAATTTTCAAAAACCCCTTCCTAGTGCTCGCCTACATTATAAAAGGAAGCTGTGTGCAAAATTTCACGTTCCTACGTTGTTTCGTCGGTTATACAATAAAAATCTGCTATTTCATAGAAAAGTGTATGAAACAGCAGATAAAAAAAAAAATACCGACGAAAAATTTCAACGCAGGGGGGTTCGGGGTTCAGAACCATGTACTGAATCCATGGCAACAGTTTTTGCATCGATGTCCCTGACACCCTGTGTAAAAGATAATCCGATGTAGTAGGACGGACATACTGTCATTAATAAAAAATAAGTAGTTTTTTTTTTTTAACTTTTCTTCAGTCCGGCTTAAAATAAGATAACAGCATAGCAACGATATTCAAATTCTATGTTAATAAACTGTAAATTGGGTTGTCAGTCCAGTTAGGGTTAGATGATCGCGGCAGCACTGACGTGCGTCCAATTTAACCTATCTGATAGTGGCTCGACGAAAATTATAATAACCCATTAAGTGCATGTCACACACACGATTGGATGTGACCCGCTAACAGGGATTTTCAGGAGGGTAGTCGCGACACAACAACTCATGTACCTACCGGCACATGACGCTCACAATTAAAATGTTAATTTGTCTCTCACACACTGTCACGCGTTTTATTGGGACACGCTGTATTGACTGACTACATTAAACGTCATGTTCAGAGTTAATTTATAAGACGTGATCTTTGATTTTTAGGTAATGACGCGTCAATCATTTATGTCTACGTCTATTTCTATAATGATATCGTCTATATCTTTATTAGCTGCTTCATTGACGCAGTGGACGCAAGTCGCAAGCTCAGGGTTTTCCCGCAAGCGTCATGGTTTACTAGGAAACTTTTAATAAGTAGCTGCCCCGCGTTTGAATTGGTATCCATAATTCCGAAAAAAAATCATCTACTGAAATTGACAATGCTAGAGGCACGACTCATTTATGAGGTTCCCGAAACGATAAGCTGCGATTCATCAATTGCCATCAATTTCTATTGTAGTACTTGTCAATCGCTTCAATTGCATTTGGTAGGTAAACGATCAATTTGCGCATCGATTCATTATCAATCAAGTAAAAATTTAAAATTGCAATTTATTATCGTAACACCGAATATTTAGTTTTAGATGTAAAAAAAGTAATTTGGGAACTTTCTAAATGCCTTTTTTGCACCTAAAACGGTTACAACAACAAATTCAGTGTTATAAGTGCAATTCATTGTTATTATTCTAGTTCGCTAGTTAGCCACATTTAATTTGTCCATACATTAAATATTGCCAAATTAATCAAAACAGCGAAATATTTGACATCTATTTGCGACGTTGCCCAATTTCAGAATAAACGAGAGCGTTTATTCTGAAATTGAGCAACGTCGTAAATACCGAAAAACCGTCTGGAAAAGTTGATTGAGGGTAAAAATAAAAAATAAAAAATCATTCATTCAATGAGGTCATTTAATAAGGTTGTTGTAAGTTTTTTTAAACTTGCATCAAAATATCAGATTTTCCACAACACAATTTTACTAGGACCAGTTTATTTTAACTCTAAACCACTTAAGTCAGGGTCTCCTCGAGTACCCCACGCTACGTATTAACCAACTACAATAGAGCGAAGCCGCCGTTCACTTAGGAATAATTTCATCATCATACTCATGGTAATGCAGACAATTTTACATTAAGTTGAAGCATATCTGCTCTAACAATCTTAGCTGTAAAATATAAGATTAGAGAAACTTCCATGCGTTTCAGACTTTCAGCTGTAAGACGGAGTAAGGCCCCAGTTTAACGTGGGAAGACGGATTTCATGAATTAGATACAAATTACTGCCGCGTAATCCTGGTCAATCATTGTGGATTAAAAAGAAAATTTCTAAGCTTTTAGAGCTTTAGAGCTTTTTCTTTGCATCGGTGCACTTTTTTTTTTTTTTTTTTTTAACTTAGCTGTAATGTTATTGTTGTAGTAGGGGCAAGTACATACCTAAATACACATTGGAGGTAGTACCTATTCTTAAATTATATCCATCTAGTAGACTAAGGGCCGAGTCACACCGGAATGGCAGCGGCCACCAGCGGCCACCAGCGACCCCCGGTGTCGCCGCTGGTGGCCACTGGCGGCGTCGCGCGACCTCCAGATCCCACGTGCCTAATAGTCTCCTCTTGACTAGTTTAGTTACTTCATTACATAGGCGCGGCCGCCCGCGGTGCCGCGAGCGTCCTCGCGTCGCCGCTGGCAGCCGCGGGTACAACCACCGACAAGAAGCACGTGGCGCGCGGCCGCTCGCGTCACCGCGGGCGGCCTGGCGACCTTTTCAAGCGATACTGGTCTCGTATGTAGATAAAGTTTAAAATTATTTCACATTGAAAGTGCTCGCCGCGTCGCTGCCGGCCTCTGCCATTTCGGTGAGACTCAGCCCTTAGGCCCGTATTACAGAACCTCACTCAAAACTTAATCATTACATAAAACCCGTTTAAAGCCTTTTGATTGGTTTATTGGTTGACACCAGTTTTAAGTAATGCTTGAGTCTTCAGTGAGGTTCTGTAATACGAGCTAAATAACTGTAGATATAGAAGCATTATATGATGGAAAAAATAGTGCCATCCACAAAGACGCGCCCCACTCCGCGATTATTGTACTGTAACCTATGCTTTAGTACGGAGCGGAGTGGGGCTCGTTTTCCTGGATGGTACTATCTATAGCAGGGGTTCCCAACCTTTTAACATACGCACTCCCCTAACTTGCTTTTAAAATCACTGCGCCCTTGAGTTACTTAGTCGACATAAGCAGAAAAGCATATGAATCCAAAGCGAGCGAAAGTGAGGTTGAAAATGTTTGCACCACCTTGGATAGGTTAGATTTTCTTTTTATCATTCAAATAGAAATACTAGGTACTTTGTCGAGTTTTGCAGAAGAAAACATAATGAGAATACATAATGTAAGAGCGAGCAAAGCGAAAATTGTTGTACAATTTCGAGTTCGTTACATTTATCTTTTGACCATTCATACAGAAAAAGGAGTTACTTGGTCGACGTATATAGAAAAGTTGAAGAATCAAGGGCATATAGAATGGAAGAGCGAACGAAGCGAGCTCAAAAATTGTGGCAAGCCGCCTAGGATAGGTTTGGTTTTCTTTAGTTCATTCATACAGAAATAGAAAAACTTATTTTGTCGACTTATGGTGAATAGCTGAACCTCATTTTACAGCACCTAAGTAAGTAGGTATTATGAAACGTATGGGTTATGGAAGCTAGTTTTAACATTTTCTAATACCAAGAACATAAAATTTAATAAATCTATATTTTAGCGCCCCCCTATTGGTCACTCTACGCACCCCGAGGGGGGCGCGCCCCACCGGTTGGGAATCCCTGATCTACAGGGATGGGTACTACCTTAAAGCTTGTCCACTCTGAAATGACGCGCCCCACTACGGCATTACCCATAGAAATCCGCATTACTGCGTGCGTAAATGTGGTAGTATGGCGCGTCATTTCAGAGTGGACAAGCTCTACATAACAATGGAAATTATTTGTAGGTACTCACAAATATGAATACCCAGGCGCGTTTTTCAGTGAATTCTGCATGGAGGCACTTTACTTGTGCGGACCTTCTTAATTTTTATTTGCTGGTATACTTGATAAACTTATTGTTAATTTAATTGTGATTTTACATTCTAATAGGTTCTGATTTCACTGCTTTTAGCTTTTTGTATGTTTTTATTTGGCAATGTGACATTTAAAAAACCATAGATCATAATGTAGGAAAGTAGAAACCTTATTTCAAATTCCGAACTATTTTGCTGACGGACCGAGAGGAAAGTTGATAGAACATCCACCAGCATCCATATTCCGTATATCAAAAGGAAAAAACGGAACCCTTATAGCCTACTTATAAGATCACTTCGTTGTCCGTCTGTCTGTCAGTATGTCAAGACCCTTTTTCTCAGGAATGCGTGGAGGTATCAAGTTCAAATTTATATCAAATACGTAGGTCCCTACGGTCCTACGCTACGGTCCCTTGGAGCTCTAAAAAAATCAATCAACGCAATAAAAAAAAACCGCTCAAGAGCGAGTCGGACTCGCGCACCAGGAAATTTTGGTTGTAAATCGTGAAATGTTTTAAATTTTCTTCATCGAGGCCTATATTCGTTAGTTAATTTAACACTGCGCTGTAGAATATTGCAGTTTTAGGTCAGCGCTATCTCTTGACCGATAGTGGAACTAATGTCATTTTTGTTGATGATTTTTGAAAAAATTGTGTTAGAGACATCGTTTTATTTTTCCTGTAATCTTTACATAAACTCCTATCACATAATATAATAATTAAGAAGAATAATTTCAGATTTTTCTCTATACGCAAACTTCGGAGATAAGAGGGCGGGAACTGTATTTTTTGGAATTTTTCCTCAAAAGTCGAAACAACAGGGGCCTAAAAAAAAAAGATAAATGTTTGAGAATGTGCAAATAGCGCTATTTCATGTGATACCCCACATAGTATCCCCATTTCGTTTTTTTAAGACCATCGTTCAGTCCCTGTTACAAAAAAAAAAATTTATTTTGTTGGGCAAACTTTATCTAAAACTATTCCAATAGCATTTGTAGTTCTTGAGATATCCAGCTGTGACAGACAGACGGACAGACAAACTGAGTCGCACCATAAGGGTTCCTTTTTACCATTTTGGTACGGAACCCTATAAACGGCCATTTATGAGATATATTTTGGTACTCGCAAATAAATCAAAACCTATAGCGTACTTCCCGATGACCTAGAATCATTAAATCTGGCAAGAACCAAGGTCTCACAGCACAAGTAAAGGGAAAAATTTGAAAATCGGTAATTTCTAGTTTGATCACTTAAAAAAATATTGATTTGCTATAAGAAACTTACATTTGCACTTCGAGAATTAACGGTGGCGTATATCGATGTATAGGAGAACATGTATTTCAACTACAATGTTAAGTTTGTATTTGTGATAAATTCATCCCATCTACGGAACCCTTGATTGTGCGTGTTCCGACTAGCACCTGGCCGGTTTTTTTTAGTAATAGCGTTTTAACCAAGAGACATCATTATACGATTCAAGTTGTTATTTTTCATGGTTTTTCATTATAATAATTATATACATATTATTATTATGTTTAGTGAATGCAATAAGTTAATGATGAGGATACAATTTGTTGAAATAATCAGAAGTCTACGTGGTAATTACATATCCATGTGCGAACAAATTGGCCTGTTACAAACCATAACGAAAAACTAAATTCTGCAAGGATTTGAGGTATCCTCAGGAAATAGTAAGCTTGGTGAGTAAGAAAATGGTGGACATTTGGTGAGGCATATATGTACGTGACGTACCCAATCTACGTTGCATCGCACAGGATATTGCTTGAATTTCTGCTCTTTCGTAAAAGGAGTCGCATTTTCTAATGTTCAAACTTTTAGATATCTTATAAGTTGCAGTAGAAGCGTCGCATTGTTTTATGTGGATTTGCATCGCGACCAATATCTTAACATTAAAAGTATTAAATTAAACAACTTTGATTATTTAGAGGAAGTGTATTTATAGGGACAGATTCCTATAGCTTAGGATCCATCATATCATATCATAAAAGATTATGGTGTCGTAAGTTCTATCCCTATCGGATAAAGAGCCGTTATTTGCGGCTTATTAGCGGCGCTGCCTCGGCGCTGTCAAATCACCAATCCCAAAGGCGGTGGAAACCGAAGAGTCTGGAAGCATAGCAATGAAAATTAAGGCTTAACCACGATAGTACCTTAAATTACTTAGTCCGTAATTATAAGTTCATTATCTCTAAGTTATTAAAACATGTTAAGAACTTGCCTACCGGTGTTTTTATTGTCAAGTTATCATTGGCTGAGTGCTTGTAAACGTGACTGCTTAGTTTGAGTTCTATTCCTGCGTCGAGGAAGTTCCGATATCCGGACTGGCTCGTTGGTCTAATGGTCGTAAACGCTACTGTGCATGAGGTCCTGGATTCGATTGCCAGGTCGAGTAGTGTTAGTGCTCGGCGACACGAGACCGTCATCGCACCACCGCCGCGCCTCTAAGCTGTGTGGCAACGTTGCCGCGCCGCCGCCACTGCGTAGCCTACGCTCCGTCACCTTGGACCCACCGCGTAGCCACTGCGCCGCGACTGAATAAACACCGCGCCGCCACCGCGTAGCCGCCGCGCCGTCACAGCGTAACCGCTGCGGACCCACCGCGTAGCCGCCGCACAGTCACCGCGTAACCGCCGCACAGCCACCGCGTAACCGCCGCGTAGCCGCCGTGCCTTGAACCGGGCCCTTGAACTGCGCTCTTGAATCGGGCTCTTGAACCGGGCTCTTGAACCGGGCTCTTGAAACGCGCTCTTGAACCGGGCTCTCGAACCGGGCTCTCAAACTGGGCTCCGCTCTCACTTACAGACAATAGACATACCGTGAGTGAGAAGGAGAGCGCAGCGCCCGTAACGACTCAGCAAGCGGACTCACGTAAGGTTATGTACTCGCACACAATGTCCCTCAATTAGGGTTGTGGGCATGCCCACCGTGCCCACAACGGTGAATTCGCGCTTGGAAGGAAGTAATGCTAAAGTAGGGTTTGACAAGTTCTCAACTTCACAATTTGACTGGCACCGTCTAAATAACACGTTCATTTATTGCATAATACAGGCAAGAATTGCCGTTTAAAACTGGTATAGGTGTAAACAGCACTTATAATAAAATCGCATTTAATACTTGAATCAATCGTACAAGGATGTACAACTCTGTGTTTAGACGAGGCATAACTTGAAATAATTGCCTTGTTCAAAAGTTGCATGCAATTACCTTGCATTCAATGATTGTATTTATGTAAATCGCACGCGTGTAAACATTTTACATGCAATTCTTGAATGGTAATAATTGAACGTGCTTTATGGCATGCAATTATTGCTCTTGACCGTTCCAGAAACTTGCAACGTGTAAATGAGTGTTACGAGTAATAGTGATTTGACAAATAAGCTACTTGGTAATATTTTGTTCAAGAAACGAAATTCAACTGCCTAAAAAATACCTATGTCCTAATCCAGGTGATGGTCTTCCCATGTGCCAAATTCCATCGCAATCTGTTCAGCTGTTTTAGCGTTAAAGCGAAACAAACAAACAAACTCACTTTCGCATTTATAATAATAGTTAGGATTAGGATTCAACCTAAAAATTCTAAAAGTTAATACTCTTGTAGGTAACTACGAAAAATTAAGGAAAATTCCGGCTTGCTTAATTGCGATCAGTAGATAATGAAAAACATAAAGAAGATCAATCCGAAGGAAAGTTTAATATTGATGAGCGGCCGTCGCGTCCTACGGCGGCAATCTATAAAAATATTAATTGCTGTCCTGTTCGCCTCGTAAACAATTCAGTGCACATGAAATATTTAGTGCCTCTACACGTTAAGTGTCACTTTTTTATTTTAACTAGGGATAACCGTGGAGATGCTTGTGAATTCAGCAATATTTTTCCATACACATGGGCGTACCCAGCTTTTGGCACGGGGGGGGGGGGGGGGAGGGGCAAATCAGAAATGTCTTAAGCCGGCTGTGGGACCCGGCTTACGAACGTGTTATACATAAACATAGTTTGATATGATTAGAGAATTAATATTTTTCGTCGCCTATATTTGGCTCCTTCAAAATTGTCGGCCCGGGCGGTTGGCGACCGAGCCCAAGTGCTTGCTAGCTGCGTTCGCGTATTTTGCATGATACAACATGACAGGCCGGTTTTTTCTAAAATTAATGCATAATTTAATGTAATTGTAAAGTAAGTTTTAACATAACAGTACGTAAGCTTAGGCATACAAAATCCAGGGGCGGGGGGTAGCTGCCCTCCCCTGCCCCCCCCCCCCTGGGTAAGCTCATGCCCATACACATAAAGGCTGTGCAAACAGGCGCAACGCGACAGCGCGACGCGACTCCAATAAAACAATTTCTAAGAAAACTTCACGATAGAACAATTACCGGTGTCGCGTCGCGCCTGTTTTTTGGTTGTACGCATATTTGATTCGTGATGTAGCCATAACAAGGTTTGAGGCAAACCGCTTCATTGATTTGTCCACATTTCAATTTGTAAGCATCGAATTTATAGGTGAGCGAGAGATTAAAATGACAATCTATTTCAAAAGTGATCGTTCCACAATTGCAAAGTTAATTGCTTTGGCATAAGGTTCAAAATCGTTTAGATAGCTTGAGGGTAGTTTAAACAGGCTTTATTCCGTATATGAATCGGCGAGTGAGCAAATCAGCTCGGTAATAACGTTTCGGAAAACAGCAGTAGAAATGCACTTGAGACGTATTTGCATAGAGCAGATATGGCGCCCAACGGAGCCAGGCAATACTGGCACCGCGACGTGGTAGTTTGAAATCGCAAGCCAAACACGTGTAGGTGTGTACGTGTAGGTAAAATAGATTCGATTTGTGGGCAATTGCAACTGCACTCTCCGTATGTTTCTGTACTGAATTTTTGAAGAGGCTGATGGATTTTTTCTGTTTGTAACTATTAATTGTTTGGGAATGTAAATTTTTCGGGATAAATCTCTCGAATTAAAAGCGTTTTCTACAGTGTTCCTGAAAACTAAAAATGCGATTTTCCAAATTATTAAAAAAAAAAAAAAACGACTCTTTTTGTGTTCGTTTACCTATTCATATTGTATTTGCTCATTCTTGTTTTTTTTGTTACAATATGTGTATATTTGAAAGGTAAGCGGTGGTTACAAGGTCGTTTTTATTATAAACACTCATTTTTAAATTGCCAAAAGTAATGCAGCTATCTATTTATGCAACACATTTTCGTAAACGATTAAGACAAAGTTTCATTTTGACAGATCAACAAAATTCATTGCGTTTATTTATGTTGCTAAGCAATCTGTTTCAAAACGATTCAGATTCTGATTTATCGTCTACTAGCAGCGCCCCGCGGTTTCACCCGCATAAATCTCGATCCCGTGGGAATATCGGGATAAAAAATATAATCAAAAATAATATCTTATGTCCAGGTTATAAACTACCTGTGTGCCGAATTTCATCCAAATCCGTTCAGTAGTTTTTGCGTGAAAGAGTAACAAACATCCATACATCCATCCATACTCACAAACTTCCGCGTTTATAATATTAAGTAGGATAGTAGGATAGGATTACGCAATTAGGGTACAGATCTCATCCGAGTAATATCTATCTATTTGTTCAAATTAGATAAATGTTTGTCAGTGGCCTATTGGACCTCTGTTTAATTAGTTTTCCTGAGGGTTGAAGTTGAAAGGGGAAGCTGGGATAAGTAAAAGCAAATGGGACATTTCCGCCCATCGCTCTTTGTTTCGGTTGTCTCAATTGAATAATAATCACAATATTCTAATTCCACCCACCGGAATTGGGAACACTTAGCGTCGGGTCACACCGGAATGGCAGCGGCCGGCAGCAACGCGGCGAGCACTTTCAATGTGAAATAATTTTAAACGTTATCTACATACTTAAAAGACCAGTATCGCTTGAAAAGCTTGAAAGGTCTCGAGGCCGCCCGCGACGCGCAACTTGACGGTGGTTCTGCCTGCGGCTGCCAGCGGCGACCCGAGGCCGTTCGCGTCACCGCGGGCGGCCGCGAGTATGTAATTTAGAAACTAAACTAGTCAAGAGGAGACTAGGCACGTGGGATCTGGAGGTTGCGCGAGGCCGCTGGCGGACGCTGGCAGCCGCTGCCTGCCGCTGCCGGCCGCTGCCATTCCGGTGTGTGTGACTCAGCCCTTACGGAATAACTCCGGTGTCTGTCTGTCTGTAGGAGTGGTTTTTCTTTGAAACTTTTTGACATAAGAGGGTAATGTATATTTGAGTTACGAGAATTTTTATTGAATAGAAGGAAAGGCCTAATTAACGAAGCAGGTAAAGAACGAAACATTTGAACTGCGGATGTGATTACAACCGTAAACGAACCGTAAAATATAGGTAGGTACTTATTTTCTGGTTATTTTTATTGAAATGGACATATTATGATAATTCATAAGCTAACCGATCATTTAGGAAGAAAAAGACGACTTTAGGTAGGTACCTATTTTTTTTTTTTTTTTTTTTTTTTTATGTAAACTTTCTTTTTTTCCTTGTGTTTTCGTTGAAGTCTTTTTCGTGGTTACATTTTGCAAGGAATCCTAAAGATAAGTTGTTATTATGACAAAATTTGGGTTTCGCCATCGAATAGCTAGGAATTTTGAATGTATGAATTTAAATGTGGTACTTTGAGCTCTACCAGATTTGATATACCTAGTTATCTACAACTCAAAGGACTAAATAATATTTTTTTAAATGGTTCTTTAATTAAAAATGAACTAAAGTCTTTTTATAAATGTCTATCAACACTAATATTTTATAAAGACAAAAGATTTGTATGTTTGTTTGTAATGAATAAACTCAAAAACTACTGAATCGATTTAAAAATTATTTCACCAGTAGAATGCTATATTATCATTGAGTAACATAGATATATCACGTGGGCGGAGCCGCTGACGGTAGCAGTCAAGTTAGTTTACCTATAATGGGTTCCTTCTATCTGACAGAATGTTGATGCTCCGAAATTTATTTGGCATAACACACTTGGCATAATCTTCTTTAAACGAATATTTTAATATATTTATTGTTTGGCCGAAAGTTTATGTGTCCGAATTTACAATGGCATACTTTTAAGATGGCAGAATTTTATTTGGAATAATTTTATTAGGCACATTGCCTTTTCTATACAATAGCATTTTTAACCTTAAATTAAAATATTGTCTTAAAAACTCATTATGTTGTGCTACAAAGTTAGTGACAGAAACGAATCGTTGTGCAATGATAAATGAGTGTATGCCAAATGATTTTCTAGGAAATGAAGTTTATAATATGCTATCCGCTGTTAATAATATTATGACATAAAGTTCTGCTATAAAGGTTAGACCCATAATTTCAGGTATTGACCAAGCCAGTCTTTTCAATACCTACCTCTAGAAATGCCTCTAGATATTTAAAATGAAGCAAGACTAACGATCTAATACGCAAAAAAAATGGAATACAGACTTCATTTTCTTGGGCTTTGTGACTTATGTTACTGAAAAAGGCAGACAATCATTACCTACACTTACATTATGCAATGGGGCAACACAGGTAAGGGGCCTTGAAGGGTCATTGTCATTACCGCCACTGATGATCGATACTTTGCCTAGCCGTATAAAAAGTACGTAAACACTATCGTTTAGCCATACATACAACACTCGTGACTAGCTCACTATTCTGTTTAAACTAAGAATAAAGGGTACAATGACCTCAAGTTTTCATTCTCGTGAAACACGCTGTTTTGTATGGAAAGCACTGTTTGCCGATTTTTCACGAGAAAACGAGTCATGCAATGTTGTCGGGACGGGAGTACTTGTAATGGAGAAAATTTTAAATGCACTTACTAGAGCTGACGTTAGAATAATTGCGCTATTGTATGAGGTACAGCTGCTGAAATATTCTGGTGCTAAAGTAGATAAGCAATTAAAATACCTGCTTCTTTGAACGGAGGCATGCGGCCAACAAAACTGGTGAGAGATACCATAACTTCATTAATTCAGACCAGCGAATTCTCTTTGCTTTTTTTTCTACAGAGGTGGTTTCCAATCCTCTTCCTAACAGTGGACATATTGTCTTTATAATCAAACAATAATACAAAACCCACTGGTGAGGCTCAGGCCTCCTCTCTTTGGGAGAGAGTGGGACGTATTCCAACACGCTGGCACAGTACAGGTTGGTGGATTATCTGCTCCGTTTTGTTTCCAATACAAGAAAAGGTCTACGTCCAGCAGTCGCATTCAAAGAACCGGAAAACGTTATATCTGTAGATAGAACGGGTTTAAATAATGAAGAAGGTACCTTTTTGTTACTAGGGCAACAAGCGGAAAATTGGGTTAGTCTGAGTAATTTCCGAAGTATTCCGATAAGGAGTAGTATCTACATATACTCGTATATCTATAAAAATCAATGCCACTTTTCGTTGTCGTTTTATAACTCAAGAACGGCTGGGCCGATTTAGCTGATTTTGGTTTTGAAATGTTTGTCATAGTCCAGTGAAGGTTTAAACGGTGAGAAAATTAAGGTAGGGTAGGTAGGGTAGGTAGGGTAGGTAGGGTAGGTAGGGTAGGTAGGGTTTAAAGCTACCCGTGCGAAGTCGGGGCGGGTAAAGCTAGTGTATTTATATATAGGAGTAAGTAGGTACGGAAAGCCTTCAGTACACACCTGTATCTAATAAAAGATGATAACTACAGCTGTTTCAAATAGTTACAGGTGTGTCGAGGACTAATACAAAGTGAATGTTTACAAAAATCAGAAACAGAGATTGGGCTGGCGAAACAGTTTTCTCTGTCAACAAGAGAGCTAATAAACAGTCTGTAAGTAACAGTATCTTCATATACCTTCTTATAAAAGACTCCGACGAAATGGACCTTTTATTTGAGTATTCATCAATAAGGAAAAATATTAAAGATACATGTAAATAGGTATATAGCATACTGTCTGTAAAAATAGATTTCTGTGGATTGTATTTGCACAGTATCCGATAAAGGTACTTTCAGGATCTTTTGAAAAGCTGAGTAGGTAACTGTTTTTGGCTTGACTTTAATTTATGTAAAAAAAAATCTGTACGATAAATAAATAATACTGGCAATACTGTTTGATTACCTACTTCGTTCATAGAATATTATCAGTATGAATTCTACGAGAAACTTAATGTTTCATTCTAATTTTGGGCTGCTTGGTTTCCATATCGAAGTATTCCTTCCTTTTAAAAGTTCCTATTCTATGTCCTATAAAATAAAATAAACAAAAAAAAAAAATTTCAGATATTATGATCCATACGTTATATCAATATTACAAAAATGGAAATTAAGATTAGATAGATGACTGACTTAACATTTTCGACTCCATCCACTTTTCATAGATCTCATACGCCATGCCGCCATAAATATTGGACATATTAGAAGTGAACCCTCCGGGAGGGTTGCCGGCATTATGTTTGTGCTAAAGTTAACCATGGCGGACGGTCAACGGCTTTAGGTTTAAAACCGTGTTATAAAACACTGTAAAACGAAGTAAAATTGTGTTTTCAGGGGATCTTGTCGCTATACGTAGTTTCCAACCTTTTAAATTTTTTGTGCATATTTGTAAAAATGAAAAAAAAATGCTTGGATGTTAAAACCAACGCTCATAAGAACTAATAAATCTTGTTAAAATATGTGCATCAGATTTAATTTTCACGGTTTATAATGCTGTATTCGCTAAGAAAAACCTACATTTAAAATAAGCCCTCCACGAGCGCTCGCGGCATCCTATGCGACTAGGTGAACCCTCCAGGAGGGCTCCCGGCACTGAATAAAGGATCGCGGATGAGATCCTATCTGCTACAGTCTTCAAGATTTCGTTGCACCCTATCCTAGCATAGAGAGCAATGGTGGCCCAGTGGTGGCCCAGCCCCGACTTACGAGTTGTAAGTAGATCGTGGGTTCGAACCCAGGCAGGCGCTTTACTTTGTGTAAATAATTTCATCACCGCTGCTCTCAAAACGCTGAAGGAAAACATTGTGAGGAAACCGGCATGTCCTAGAACTTAAAATTCGAAGACAAGTGACATCTACCAGCCTGCACTGGGCCCGCGAGGTAGATTACAGCCCACTCCCTCTCGAAGAGAGGAGTCCTATGTCCCAGCCAAAGGTCCCGGCAGTGGGAACATTGTGATTAGAACTATCCTAGCATCTGCTACAGAATGAGCAGGGCAGCTTAAAAGCATTGCTTGGAGCTTGGTTTCGCGTATTTTTGATAGCGTTCTAGTACAGCAAACTTCAGCGTAATTTTGAAGCGGTTATTTTAAAGAAATAATGCTTCCATCCAATTAACATGGTATTTTGATGGTACGACGTTCTGTTCTCGAGAATGATTCTCAGCTCAAAAGTATATGGCGAGAACTTTTTGGTACTCTGAAGTTTTTCGCTCTACAAACAATACGGAGATACTTATAAAGTGGAATAATTAACTTAATAAGATAAATACAACTCATGTAATTTCACTGTTTACGTTTACGAACGTTTTCATTTGCGAGTCTTCTATACGGGGCCGTAAACTTAAACACCGGTATTTATAATAAGCATAGACAAACTGAGAACCTTCTCTCTATCACTTTCGTCTTTGGTAAATAGGGGAAGTTAGAGAGGGACAACACAAGATTTAGTCTTTACAGTATTGTTTTAATTTGATAAATCCATTGATGTCTTGTTTACAGTTACTTTAAAGCAATTTTCCCGTTAGTTGGGTACTCCTTAGGGAATCAACGGTTTAACCTTGTGCTACGAATTGTATAATTATGGACTAAACCTTGTTATTAGCATATAATATCATATTGTGCAGAGTGGCTCTCCCTAATTTCGTTGTTGTATATTTTAATCTATCATCTGCGTTGGGCCAATCTTTAAGTTGGGACTCAAATTCATTCGACTATCTCGGTTATTTTGTGCGTTTTGCTGGCTTAAGAGGGTTTATCCTAAAAGTTGGCAACGTCGCAAATAACTGTCAAATATTTACCTGTTTTGATTCATAAAGCAATATTACTGAATAGAAACGAGAAATGTGGCTAACTAGCGAACTAAAATATTAATAATGAATTGCAATTATACGTAATATTGAATTTGATGTTATACCCATTTTAGATGTAAAAAACGCATTTGGAAAGTTTCCAAATAGTTTTTTTACATCTAAAACTAAACATTCGGTGTTACGATAATACGTAATTATTGCATTTCATAATCAATAATCTAGTTCGCTAGTTAGCCACATTTTTTATTTCCACACAGTAATATTGCCAAATTAATCAAAACAGTGAAATATTTGACATCTATTTGCGACGTTGCCGACCTTCAGAATAAACGCTCATATGACTCTTGCTGTTTTTTTTTTTTAAAGCAATGGTCTGCTTATCATAAAAGTACTTAGGCCGAATACAACCAGACAGCTGCAACGTGATCGAGCACGATATGGACAACGTTTTGTTTTTTACAAGTCCCTAAATTGCCACATTTTTCTCCATGGACCAAAAAACGAAAATCTAACACCTTTATTTTTTTATATTAAAGACCCGACAGATTTATTTTAGCATAGGTGAGAACCCCTTTATCCTCTCACACTTTGTTAGAGCGGTGAGCAATGAAATAGTGGTCTGTATTTTTAGGCAATGGTTTATTTGCCGTGCTTATTATCTACACATTATAAAACTGTCCCGGGCAAACAAGTGTTAAATTAGGAGGATAGTCCGTCTCGGTGGAGTCCGTGGAAGCGGGTAGTCATCGGTCCGAGCCGTGTCGTCGCCGCGCCGTGTCTCAGCTTGTCGATGACGCGTTAATCACGCAGCCTGCTCATGCAGACCGCACGCATGGTTCGATTCCCAACATGCTGCCCGGGTTGAAACGTAGACTTAAAAAATCTGGAAGGTGGCAAATATGAGTGCGTGCCCTCTAAATGATGCTCCTTGTTTTCACCTTAGTGATTCCCGTCACTGCCAGGGGAAAGTCACAACTCCTTCGACTATGGCTCGCTGAAAAAGCGCTCCACGCGTTTCACTTTGCCATCAGAGCCCTCTGGATGAGAGTAGAATTACGTGGCCGTCCAATAGAAACAGAAGGGGTGAAAGTGGAAGAGTTCTGAGGAAAGAGGAATAAGAGGATGCGAGTTTAAACCAGCTTTCATTTGAGTGAGACAGGTAGCCATTTCTCATAACTAGCAAGCAATGATAAAGTATTAAGGAGAAATTATGAAGCGTAGTGAATTCCGACGAATTATTGAAGAGCGGATAAGTAATACTTCACTATACGAGTATAGCACAGCAACGTTATGACAGGCTTGTGTTGAACTAAGTGTTGAACTAAGTGTTGAACTAAGTGTTGAACTAAGTGTTGAACTAAGTGTTGAACTAAGTGTTGAACTAAGTGTTGAACTAAGTGTTGAACTAAGTGTTGAACTAAGGTTGAACTGCAAATAAAATGGCCACAAATAATTTAATAAAATTGCAATCTCTGCTTCTCCTGTCTGCGAGCGTAGACAACGCTACAATACAAAAACGGATACTTTGTATCACAAATAAGAACACATAATATGAAACACGCTTATCGATACACCTTCTTTAGATATTTTAATTAATTTTCTCTGCAACAGAGCCGACTTATTGGAAACCTTGCAAGAGCATAATAACTTCAGTTCCTTAATAACTTCTATTAACTCAACTGAGCTATGATTTATGCAAGTTACGTTATTACCCTTGAATTCAGGAGCTGAGCAAACCCCGCTTCACGAGGATAGGCTTACAAACTTTTATCGGCGGTCCGTAAGTAGCATAAATCACTTTTATCGCAACGCTTGATACTTACACACTTACATGCATCGCGAATACGCCGGAGAACTTAAACTTTGTGTGATCGATGTTCATGTCTATTTGTTGTTTTAACACTTTCGACTCCACCCATTTGTATAGAACTTAAATGCCATGCCGCTATACATATTGGAAGTGTACCCTCCGGGAGGGTTGCCGGCATTACGTTTGCGCTAAAGGCGGACGGTCACAGTCGACTGTTCGCCTTTAGCGCAAACGTAATGCAAGAATAAAGATTAGATGACTAAGATTAGATGACTGACTTAACCCACCCATTTTTCATAGATCTCATACGCCATGCCGCCATACAGATTGGACATATTAGAAGTGAACCCTCCGGGAGGGTTGCCGGCATTACGTTTGGCAAAAATAAAAAAAAGTTAAAAATAGATTTCTGTGGATTGTATTTGCACAGTATCCGATAAAGGTACTTTCAGGATCTTTTGAAAAGCTGAGTAGGTAACTGTTTTTGGCTTGCTTTTAATTTATGTAAAAAAAAATCTGTACGATAAATAAATAATACTGGCAATACTGTAATTGGTTTGATTACCTTCTTCGTTCATAGAATATTATCAGTATGAACTCTACGAGAAACTTAATGTTTCATTCCAGTTTTGGGCTGCTTGGTTTCCATATCGAAGTTTTCCTTCCTTTTAAAAGTTCCTATTCTATGTTCTATAAAATAAAATAAACAATAAAAAAATATTTCAGATATTATGATCCATACGTTATATCAATATTACAAAAATGGAAATTAAGATTAGATAGATGACTGACTTAACATTTTCGACTCCATCCACTTTTCATAGATCTCATACGCCATGCCGCCATAAATATTGGACATATTAGAAGTGAACCCTCCGGGAGGGTTGCCGGCATTACGTTTGTGCTAAAGTTAACCATGGCGGACGGTCAACGGCTTTAGGTTTAAAACCGTGTTATAAAACACTGTAAAACGAAGTAAAATAGTGGTTTCAGGGGGTCTTGTCGCTATACGTAGTTTCCACCTTTAATTTTTTTTGTGAATATTTGTAACCGTGAACAAAAGAAAAAAGAATGCTTGGATTTTAAAACCAATGCTTAAACTAATAAATCTTTTAAAATATACATCTGATTTTATTCTCACGGTTTATAATTCTGCATTCGCTAAGAAAAACCAACATTTAAAATGAGGAAAAGGTATGCTGGCAGTACCCTGGACGAACTTTTTCACAAAGACCACTGAAGCTTTGGGTATTTTTATTATTATATACTTTAATTTTTTTCTAATATTATTTTATAAATCTTTATTAGGTATAGTTACCTAGTATATATATTCAGTAAACTTATTCAGTAACGATGTTGAGGAGCTCGTGGCTAAGTAATAACAGCCGCACTGGTCGAACCATCAGGTTAAGCTACGCTTGCCGGGGTTGGTCAGTGGATGGGTGACCATCTTTACATACCGAGAATCCTCCGTGCCTCGGAAAGCACGTTAAGCCGTTGGTCCCGGCTGTCATTCGTGGATCTTTGACAGTCGTTACGAGTCGTCAGAAGCCCGAAAGTCTGACACCAGTCTTACCAAGGGGTATCATATTACCCAGTTACTGGGTTGTGGAGGTCAGATAGACAGTCGCTCCATGTAAAATACTGGTATTCAGCTGCATCCCGTTAGACTGGAAGCCGACCCCAACATAGTTGGGAAAAGGCTAGGCAGACTGATTGATTCAGTAACGATGTTGTCTGAGAAACGTTGCAAAAGTCGTGGTTCACCAACTTCTGTCATAATTTCACAGTCCGATCCAAATAATTATATCTACGTCCAACGCAAACTTGGCCATTTGAGGTGAAACTATTTCAGGAATAGGCATTTTGCTGTAACCACGGTATCTAGCAGACCTTCTAATTGGTTATCAATATAGTTAGCCTATAGATTCGGAAATAACCATTTTGTAGATATAGATAGTGCCATCCACGAAGACGCGCCCCACTCCGCTCCGCTCCGTCCTTAAGTACAGTTTACAGTACAGGGGCCCACTCCCTAAGCGAAATCCGTTCGTACGGCCGTCGTTACGGGCGCTTCGCTCTCAGTCTAACTTACGGTATGTCCGTAAGTGAAGTCCCCTGTAACCGCGGAGTGGGGTAGGTACGTTTTCGTGGATAGCACTATCTATACAGTACTTAATTAACATTATTAAGAGAATTATTTTCTTTGTTTCAGGTTTATTGTGGAAAATAATAAAACACACGCGTCGCAATGTACAAGTATGTATTCTACCTGCCCGCCGAACATTCCCCTACTGAACAGACGCCCTTTTCCCGTGCGTACTGCGTGTGCGCACAGGCTCGTTTTTACCACCCGCACATCTGCTGCCTCATAATAACTTCGTAAGGATGTTTGAACTTGAAGGGAAAGAGGTTTGGCAGACACTGAAGTAGCAGAACGAAAGACGCGGCTGTTGAACTCTTACGCTGCCTTATGCTATTAGATGGCAAACCAGCCGCCACATTATGGTAAGTTGTCGACGCTGCCTGTGGACATCTGCAAAATAATAATTATTATTATCGTTTATTTTCAGGTATTTACCCATATCAATATTACAATGCATTGTTAATTATCATCAATATAATCTAGAGATCAGCATTGGTATTCACAACAATTCGATACGCTTCCGTGCCGAATCGAACATCAATGAATGCTATCGAAGGAGTCCTCTAAACACTGTTCGCAAATCCGAAATTCGAAAATAGATTACCACTATTCTTCCGACGGCTATTTGCGGCACAAGGCACGGGGACAAGGCAAATCAGGTAACCGAAATTGTGTAATTTTCGACTCGGAAGTTTGTCGAATAGTTGTGAGTAGCTATGATGACTGAAATCTTTAACAAGTACCTGTAATTTAGTTTGCTAATAGTCCTCGTATGTTTTGAGGAACAATAGGGATGTGCGGGCTAGTATATATTAGCTCACGACATATCAATCGAATTAGACCCACTAATACGATATTATGCTAATTTACTTGTCTCGCCTCTGATATACTTAGGTACCGAATACCAATAGTAGGTAAAACACGTTAAAATTTAGAGAAAGAAAAGAAATTAAGAAAGAAAATATAAATTTATTTGACCCAGGTTAAGGCACACAATATTCACACACAAAAAAAAACAAAAAGCTGAAAAGTAACTTCAAAAGAATTCAATCAATCTGCCTAGCCTTTCCCCAACTATGTTGGGGTCGGCTTCCAGTTTAACTGGATGCAGCTGAATACCAGTATTTTACATGGAGCGACTGCCTATCTGACCTCCACAACCCAGTAACTGGGTAATACGATACCCCTTGGTAAGACTGGTGTCAGACTTTCGGGCTTCTGACGACATGTAACGACTGTCAAAGATCCATGAATGACAGCCGGGACCAACGGCTTAACGTGCTCTCCGAGGCACGGAGGATTCTTGGTATGTAAAGATGGTCACCCATCCACTGACCAACCCCGGCAAGCGTAGCTTAACCTGATGGATCGACCAGTGCGGCTGTTGTTACTTAGCCACGAGCTCCTCAACTTCAAAAGAAGTAAGAGAAGTTTAAATGAATGACACTTCCTGCTTATCTTGCGTTTATAACGACAATTTTTGTTATTTGTATAGTAGGTAGGGTTGCCAACCCTGCTATATAATATAGTATCCTGCTATATTAGAGGCCTAAATACTATATTTCTAAAGAAAAAATATAGTAGGCGAAACTACTATATTTTTGACCAGTATTCATCTCATGAAAGCTGAATTAATGGTATTTTTTGACCCTTTAAAGTGATAAAAAAAACCTGTTAAAAAAGGTGCATAGTAGCAGAAAATATGCATTTTAAGAATCATAAAAAAATCCTACTATATTTATTTGATTTTTTCGTCATCTACTGTATTTTCACAGGCAATAGCTTGGATAATACTATATTTGATATAAAAAAGTTGGCAACCCTAATATAGTAGGTAGGTAATTTTAGAAGATAATATTTAAGTCCTACCCTTAAAAACGCATGAGTTTTATCTTGTCTAAAACGCATGTGTTTTATCTTGTCTTAGGTACTTAATACATGACGCGCAATTTAAGAAAAACTGACTCACATTTTTAAATAAAGAATAAAAAGTACAGTCAGATGATAGATATGGATGACATAAAAAGTATAATAATTAAAACATGATGACGTGTGTAGGGCGGTCATTGAGAGAGTGACATGAATGGCACTCGCGCATGCGCGCAGGCTCCGCTTTCCGAGAGATATAAGCACGAAGCCCGAACCCATCGACACACAACTTTGGCGCGCCCAAACGTTCCAACAAGAACTTGGCGAACGGACAACACATAATATAATCTCAATATAACTAACCACATTTAACTTGAACACATTTATTTTCTAACAGCGACATCCTCCAGTGAGTTGTGACTAAGTTTTTAAAGTGAATTTTACTTTAGCTGAACATTTTCCGCGAACTTTCAGTTAGTTTCGAAGTTTTCGTCGGCGCGACAACTCCGACTGTCGAAGGTGAGTGCACTATTATACTTTAAATTGTGAACTATTTGACGATACTCGACTAGATTACCATACATTTTTAAAGAAATAAATGTATTTTTAGAAATATCAAGTAATAAATTATACCTATGATTACTTAAAAAACTCGAATGATTAGATTGAATAGAAGGTAGAGCAACTAGGAAAATTACGATTAAAATTACAGAAAACTTTACTTTCAAAACTCAAGGTATATATAGATAGATATATGACTATAATTAAAATAAATGTAGACGAGTAGACATTTTTTCTTTCTTTCTCTATAAGGAAAACTGTTCTTTGATTAAACTTTTAGCAAATACTTAGGATTTATTTAAGTTATTATATTTAATTAAGTTATTTTTATTTAATATTATATTTAAGTTATTTTTATTTTACCTCAACTAGATTTAAGCAAATCTGACTGAATTTATTTTTCTTTATAAATAGTCTGCCTATGATAGATGATATTGAAGATTGACTTTTAATTTATGTAATAAAAAAATTACATAACTATTTACGTATTTAAAATAAAGTTTGTAAATAAGACGTAAATGTCTTTTTAAATATGCTCTCATAATTCAGTTAATAGATAGTAGAATATACAAAAAAAATTACACACTGTTGATTGTTGTAAGCATTTTGGACGAATTTATGAATAGATTACAGTACACATATAGTGATGTAATATTCGAGTTGATTAAAATAATGCCAAAGAGATAAGATAAACGAGGGTTTAACAATTATATGTATGACAATATTGTGGAGCTGGGCCTACGTGTGCTCAATGTTAGAAAAATTCGAAAAGTTTCCTCGTTAAAAACCAAAAACAGACATGTTACACAATTTCGGGACCGACGGATTTATTTCAACGTTAGGATCTAGTTTTCTGCACAATGGTACGGTTTACCTACGGATTTTTTTTGATGAAATACAAAAATTAACCCCAGATTATTTGCAATGTCAAACTTTTTTTTCTGTCGAATATTATTTTTACAGTTATGCAAAATGTATACAGGATGGCAGGGACATCCACGCGAATACTGATACCATGGATATTCAGTACATGAATCTGAACCCCGCTGCGTTGAAATTTCTCGTCGGTTATTTTAAAAAAATCTGCTGTTCTATACAATTTGACCGCGTAGGTATTGCACTTTTCTATGAAACAGCAGTATTTTTGTTAATAACCGATAAAAAATCCTTGGTATTCGTTTTCGCGTCGATGTCCCTGCCAGCCTGTATAGTCTATTGCGCAATTTCAAAGAAATAAAACAATATCAACATTTATTGACCCAAATAAAATATATCGCATCGTAAATCCAGACATTAAAAACCCTGTGTACTTAATTGAGCGAACACGAAAAATAACGCAACTTTTCTCGCTCCCCTCGGAAGCTTAATTGTTTTATGTTTCACGGCGCAATAAATTAAGAAATTACATTTAAATCAGAGCGTAATTTAAGTGAAACCCGAGACGAGAAAAATAAACGGCTAAATAAACCAATGAATTGAACGCTCGCTAGGGAAAGATCTTCATCGTTATACCTGTTTTCTGGCTTCCTACCAGGGACCTGGACCACTGCAATTAAAGGACTTCATTGTGTGTCTTGTATCCCTCGCAATATAAATAGGTATTTTTGAATGTTCTAAACCATTTCTAATTATTGCCCATCATTCCTCAAAGATTTATCCGCGGTATGCGATTTTCTCCATCTTTCCTCCCATTCTGTAAAAATCTCTGTTAAATGTATGGAAATCAGTGTGTGAAGTTTAGCGCTAATATATTGTCGGTCACACTTGCGGTAAACCTTTATAAATTTTACATAGCAATTCGATAATTTCAATATTTACTCAGTTTAATATTGTACAAGAATTCGACGCTCAAGTTATTTGAAATCATTGAAATGATTGCTCGAATTATTTTTCTTTTTATCTATCTATAAATAAAATTTTCCGTGTGGTGCCGGACGTAAAGAATAGTACCATCCCATTTCTTCCCGTCGCGTTGGTGTCGTAAAAGGCGACTAAGGAACACACTAGAGAATGGGCAGGAGCGTTCTCTATGCATTTTAACACCATACTGCGATCGCCAACCCGCCTGCCAAGCGTGGCGATTATGGCAAACCCCTTATTTGGGGGAGGCCTATGACCAGCAGTAGACGTCTTTCGGCTGAAATGATGATGATGATGATAAATAAAATAGTAACGAAGTGAAAACTGTATATATTGGAAAAGACGGCTAAAATCATAACCTTTCATTTTGGCTTTGCCGTAGTCAAAATCGAACGGATTTGGATGAAAATTGGCACACAGATAGTTTATAACTTGGATTAACACAAAATATTAAAAGTTACTTTTAATCCCGGTAGTTCGTTCCCATGGGATATTTTCCGACATCCACGCGGGCGAAGTCGCGGGCAAAAGCTAGTCAATCATAAGTGGATACAAATGAGGTATTAAACAATGAATGTCAATCATTTGCTTAACTGTATGAAAAACTGTTACAGCTTAAGTTGTTATCATAAAATAAACTCCCCGGAGATCTCGTGTTTTTATCAAAAATAAAACAGAATGTGAAAATTCCCAGGAGATTGTAACATGTAACGATAAATTACTCATAACACGAGATTCCTCTTTTAAAATAAATCTTTATTTCACATAGATAAGGTTATCAGGTACCAACCAAAAATAAAAAGCATAATAAAACATATGATTCGTCATGTAACGTCGCAGGGAACTCCTTGTCAGCTTAAGTGTTTCAACTATGATTACATGTTGTCTGTTGGGATCCAATTTTCCAGCTCACATTATTTTACGTGCCGTGTATTAAGAAAAATAGGGGTAAAACTCTTAATTTTACCTCGGGGTATCATAATTTAACCAAGGGGTATCGGTTACCCAGTAATTGGTTTGTGGAGGTCAGATAGGCTCCATGTAAAATACTGGTATTCAGCTGCATCCGGTTAGACTGGAATCCGACCTCAACTTAATTGGGAAAAGGATAGATAGACACATTTACATCGCGTTTCATCAAATAGTTCCTTTGCCGTAATGTTGGCTCCACTGATAGATCTTAACAACGGCACTATTAGGTATCGCCGCACTGTGGATCGAAAAAAGGCTCCTGAAGACTTTGGAGCTTAAAGTTTCAAGTGTCGGTTTTTGCTTGAAATGGCTTCTAATAGCTAATATTATGCATAAATATATCATAATACAGGTATCATGTAGGCAAATTATCAACTTATATTTTTTTTGCAAAAAAAATGTATGGTATGTATATATATTAATACAAATAAAATATATAATGCTTATTTATATCTCCGGAACGCGACCGAGAGAATAACCGTTATATCTTTGCACACGGTGATGTAACTATTTATTTATGATTTTTAGACATACTTATTTTTTTTACTTTATTTATTTAACAGTTTATGTACACACGTATATAAATATATACAGACAAGAAGAAAGGAACAGAAAAATACGTAAAAAGGTGATGCTTATTTCTAAAGAAATCTCTTCCAGCATACCTGCGACAGGAAAGTAGTTAAAGAGATGTAGACAACGTGTGTAAGAGTAGAAGAGTAAATAAAATACATAAAATAAAAACCGCCGTTTATTATTGAAAAAATAAACGGCACCTAATCTGAAAAATTCACATACGTCAAATAAAAATATAATTTGCCAATTTGCCTACCTGATTGTATCCTATGATATATTTAAGCATATTATTGGCTATTAGAAGCAATTCTAAGAAAAATACCGATACTATCAAATTTAATCTCCAATGTCTTCAAGAGCCTTTTTACTTCCCACAGTGCGCCGTAGCGTATTCGTGTTCGTCCTACAACAGCGCAGCGGAGCCAACATTACGACATAGGAACTATTTGTTGAAACCCACTTTTTAGTCACTTAACAGAGAGAAATTGTTGTTCTGTGATTTAAACAAATAGGTTGAATGCCTTCTACTAAGGTGTAGTTCCGAGGTTATAGATAATATCTATTGGTCAAACGTTGATGATAACGTTTGACGTTTTAGAACATGTAAAGCACATTTGAGCAGACTATCTGATATTTTGAGTCAATTAAAGTTTATCTTTACGCAATATTTGCGCGGATGATGACACATAGATAGGGGTTCCATCAGGCGGGAGTAGTTAACATTCTAAATAAAAATAAAAACTTGATAGACGAAGTACAAATCTTAAAAATAACTGCTCAAGTTTTTGAATGAATGAATAAATTATTTTTATTCCACAATATTCATTAAAACATACAAATTTTGATTAAATTATGAATAAATTAGTTAGCTAACGCTAGTTAGAAAACAACATTAAACTACATATTTAATCTTGTCTTTGCAAAGGAAAGTGCAGCTTTAATGATCTCTTTTTATTATGATTGAGGCTTGTGCTCACTCGTTGTACTGCAACTGAAGAAATACTGTGATTTTGATATGTGGGACACGAGGCTGTAGATCAGAGGGGCATCATTTCATTCCGCTAAACACAATCTTAAATTACGGATCTAGAAAGTTGACAAGCTCTGTTATCTGCACTGAAAGCGGGGTCTATAGTACAGCCAGACCATTGCGCGTTTTAGGAAAACTATTGTATTTACTTTTCTGTTCATATATAAGTAATATAGTGGAGGTGCATATATTTCTGAGGTAGGTCCGAGTCTGCAAGGGTTGCGAGTTTGTCCGAAAGGGATATCGCGACCCCGGCACTCAGGCAACGGAAGGAACACGGGTGGGTTTTAGTCAGTAAAAGTCTGACACGCCCTCCCGCTCCATCCAGAGCGGGAGAAGTTATTTGATAATTTCCCAGCTTCAAAAAAAAAAAAAAAAAAGGTAGGTCCGAGTGCCTGTAACAATAAACAGAGACTAAAGTTTGCAGCGAATGCGGAACAAGCCGATAAGTGAGATCGAGAGAAACAATAGGTTTTCTTGTGACGAATTCTGAATAATTACTGCAAACCATCTTGTTGCGGGTGTTCGTTAGCAGATAATCTTTGTTCGCCGAACAGAGTTCACTATCGAGAAATGCATCTTATTGTTGGACAAACATTTAATTGAGAAGGAAGTTCGGTTGTTCACAGATATATTATTATTTTATATTTAATGAAAATCTGAAGAAGGTAGATAAAAACATGTGTGGGTTTCAAACATCAAAATTAAGATTCAAATTCGCAATCGGTTTTGCCTTCGGGCTCCAAATGTTCGTATCAGATAAGAGATTCCGCGTTCATAATTTACAAGGGGAATCTAAATCAAATGCCGGTCATAACTTGGAACGTCTTTTGTTTAAAGGTCGGGTTTAGATTTTAGACCAAACGAGCGAATGCAGATTATATCCCCTCTATCACTCTACCAAATTCTTTTTGTGTAAACGTTCATATTTACACAAAAAGATTATGAGCATTCTTTCGTTGGGCTTTCTATCCTAAAATTATGAATATCAAGAGAAGAATGCTCTTGATCTTGCATGCTAATTGCGTTATACACGATCAATCACCATCTTAATAATTTTGGAATAGATTGCTAATCCATTGCTTAATAAGCAAAAAAAAAAAAAATTGTTCGAAAAAAATCTGCTCAACAACGTAAATAACGCAATGATTGTTGTTTAACTGTCAAAATGAAACAGATTACGCAATTAGATAGCAGGTTCTATGTTCGTTTAGTCTAAACCCAACTTAAGAAAAAGGTGGGAAACGGTCATCCCTAAAGAGGTTAATGCTCAAGTAGTTTCTAATCACGTCCCGTACAAGGTGGGAGGGGATGGAAGGCATCGTGACACTTCATGGAGTTATGAACCGCAACTTTTTACAGCAGTAATCCTACTAAGTTCGCTAACACCACTTTTCCGCGCATTAGGTACGAACAGTTCCGTCGCCTTTGATACTTTGTAATACTTTGTTGTAACTTATGAGGATCGGAAGAATTATCTAGGATTTCTTTTGTTTTATTGTATTCTCACAATTTCTTGACCCTCTCGAACTTCGAGATGTCAACGGCTTTATGCAGCTTAATAGAATAACTGATCTGCTGTTCCCTAATTGCGTAATACACGATCAATCAGAATCTGAATCGTTTTGAAACAGATTGCTAATCAATTGTTTCATAAGTACGAAAACAAAAACTGCACATCAACGCAAATAACGCAATGAATGTTGTTGAACTGTCAAAATGAAACAGATTAGTCGTAATCGTTTACGAAAATGTGTTACGTAATTAGATAGCAGGTTTAACATGCAGTGGTTAGAATTTCTCATGTTTTGTTAATTGTTCTGCTTAGAAATAGAACCTGGTTAATTGTCTTCAGGAACAACATTGTTCGTTGGATCAGTTCGTTAACTTTTTTATCAAAATTATTACCACTCGATATGAATCATCAACTTCCTTAAAACATCAAAGATATAGAACATAAAATAAATATCAAATAACAATGAATCCATGAGAATTTTGATTTGATTTGAGTGAATAACGTGAAATACTCGCTGCATTTTGCTGTCCCCACACTTCAGTTTGAATGTTATTAAACGTTAAAAGTTTTAAAAACTGTGAACCGTGAATGGAGATTGACATTCTGAGCTACACCGTTGTTAGCAAGTCAATAACATTTAATATTTTCCCTCGCCTCCAAACTTTGGGTCCAACTAACTGCCAACGTTGGCCATCAATCGGCCCGGTTGGTTTGAATGGTTTTTCGTCGAACTCAACTCTGTCAAAAGTTGGATCCAACATTTGGAACCGGGGTTCCATTGTAAGCTCTGCACACAGCATTTTGACAAGCATTCATATCTTAAAAGGTTTTTCGTTTATGAATAGCTTCAAATGGCATGTTTTACGATTTCGAGTTTGGATATTGAATGGCAAATACCGAACTCAATATGCTAATGTAAAAATGAACAGATACCTAACATCTGAATCACTATTCCATCTGGATAAAAAGTCAAGATAGAAAATCACTTTCATATTTCTCCGCATAGCAATTGGGAAAGAGAAAAGAATATTAAATTTTCATAGTAAAGAGGTTGCGGTGTACAGCTTGTCGTAAAAGTACACACAAGCACGGCAAAAAGGTCCATGTGTATCCACACTGTATAGGGTACTATTCTAAGTAGTGTAGTATACTACAAGTGTAGTGAACTACTTGATATTAGCTTCGAGAAACTAATTGCACTCGTGCTAAGTTGCGGCCACGCGGTTTGGTATCGAGAGGAAATGTCTTTGTAAATGGAACAGTGGCAGTAGGGAAATTGCATAATGAGATTTAAAAGCGTTTTTCATGGGTATTTTTGTTTAAAAGATTTATTTTTAATACAATATAAATGTCGTGGAACGAATATTACGATATAACATTCGTATGCATTCAGGAGTAAGTTTCGCCGAAAGCGCTATTACTAGCGTAAATTGTAATTTAAGAAAACACAAGGATAAAAAAAAAAATCTTAGTGGTATTTTTATGTTTTAAGTTAGCGCTATTTGGCTTATACCATTAGATGCGAAGTTGTTATAACTATTGAATGGTAAAAAAAAATTAAAAGGCCCTATCTCAGAGTTAGCGTATTTCGGCTTAGTAGCAGAATAGGCCATGCAGATTAACATAGCTATATATACCTACATAACATCACGCTTGTAATCCCCAAAGGGTTAGGCAGAGGTGTACCTATAGTACACCCACATTTCGCCAGTTATGTTTAAGCCCCACTTAATAGGGGGTAAGCCTATTGCCATCAACCGGGCACAAATCCAGATTCCGGGCTGCTACTGAGAAATTCCTGATGGAAAACCCAATAACACTACGAAGATAGTGAAGTGAGCAGTGATAGCCTAGTGGGGTGACCGTCGGAATGCCAAGTCATAGATCTCGAGTTCGAACCCAAGCCGTATTAAAGCGTATTGTTTAATTATTACTTGCTTCAAAAACGGCGAAGGAAAACATCGTGAGGAAACCATGCCTAAGAGATATTTCTCGACGGCATGTGAAGCCAAGTCATAGGCCCATGAGTGACTTTAAAACTCTGAAACCAGGTTAGTCATAACCACACGACAAGAAGAAGACTACGAAGATGAAATACGTTCTAACAAAATTGGTACCTATTCAACCGATGCATTCAGATTTGGTCAAAGGGTTTGTTTACAAAATAGCCCATGCAGATTAATATGGCTATATGCTATGTATCCCTATTCCTACATAAACCGTCAAACATTACTAAAACATAATGAATATCTTCCTTTGTTTCCCCCACAGAGATTTCACTAATAATCCAATTTATATGACAAAAGTCTAAATACTGAACAAATACGAGTGATATGAATATGTACCACTAATGTGGCTTTGTGGAACAGTCATTATTGTAATACACAAATTGCCAATTAAATTGTGATAGCTGTCGCGAATAGTCAATGGTGCGGTGTCCCTGATTTGATAAATTAATACCTAGAACTAAGGAAAGGGACATAGATTCTGTTAGGAAAGATAAGTGAATCTAATTAATCAATCAATTTGCGTAGCCTTTTCCTAACTTTGTTGGGGTCGGCTTCCAGCCTAACCGGATCCAGCTGAATACCAGTATTTTCCATGGAGCCACTGCCTATCTGACCTCCACAACCCAGTTACTGGGTAACACAATACCCCTTGGTTCTGGTTGTCAGACTTTTTGTGCCAAGTTTTAAGTGAAAGTAATTATTAGTGAATATGATTGATATATAATGAGTAATTATGTACAGTGAATCAATGATATGATTAAAAAATTTGCAAGATTTTTATGGTAGAGGTGGTGGAGACACCATATGTGACACCAACAATAGAAATTCGTTTTCATACTTTGAGCTATAGACCACCACCTCGTGTCGCGGTTAAAAATGGCTTTTATAAATAAATTAAAACAATTAATTAAATAATTAAAACAATTTATTAAATAAATTAAAACACTTTCTATTATCTAAATGCTATTATAATATCAATGATTATTTGAATGACAAATTCTAACTTACAAGTTTTATAAAATAATTAAAACAATTTATTAAATAAATTAAAACAATTTATATTATCTAAATGCTATTATAATATCAATGATTATTTAAATGACAAATTTTAACTTACAAGTTTAAAAAAATTATTACAATAGTTTCATAGAATAATAACAACGCAGTAGTCAATATAAAAAGCCCCTTCCTCTCTCCTACTTTGCTGTGCCCGACAGGGTCCACAATGATCATATTTTTGTAAAACCTACCACCTAATTTCACATGTGGAAGCAATAAATATAATGAGTATTGGCTTAGCGAGCCTGCGAACTTGGTATGCTAGCGCTGAAGAAAGACGTATTAGCGTCGTCCATCAGCAAAAGACGTACCAATAATTCCTGTTACGACTAAAATTGGTCAAAATTTCTCCAAAACTATGATTATTAAGTGGAATATTAGGTACTCTTAACGCTCTATTAAATACGGTACTGTCACTTACATATTTGTTTCCTGATTAAATTCTGTCGTAAAGAGCTCGGTGCATGAACGCAGCTGTTGCGTCTCTCGATATATTTCGTAATAAATCCTAGTTCCCCACCACATATAGCTATGAAAATAGACAATAAAATCCTCATAGAATTGGTCGTGGAGGACAGTAAATTATTTGTAAATTTTATTAATTGCCTACTGTCTAGTGGTCGCAAACATAGGTGTTAATCGACTGTGGCGGTGGTCATGCGGGTCTTGCACAGTTTTTGGGGTTTCCTTTTAAAGTTAGTTAGTTGGTTATAGCCGTAACCAGCAAAATGTTTAACAACCTTTTTCTCGTGAAACAGGCTGTTTTGTATATCCTAACTGATATTATAAATATGCGAAACTGACTGTCCCGTTAGTACGTTTCCGTGGGATAACTTCCAACCTCCACGCGACCGAAGCCACGGGCAAAAGCTAGTAAATATTTGTGTTACAGTTGTGTTTACTTACGATTTTTTTTTAAATCTGTAAGAAGACTACTCTAGTCATAGCCATGACAGGCTTTCACGTCTTTTCACGGCTTAGCGTTAGCTAAGTCTTCATAAGACTCTCAAATGTACCTACTTATTGACTTCGACAGTATCGCTATGGATTGTTGTAGGTACTTAAAGGTCCCTTGAAATAAACAATTCCGTACTATAGTAAAAAGTTTGATCCGGAAATAAAGGAACTTAATCTCGAACTTCTTGACAGGCACAAAGATACAAAAGATTCATAGGAAGATAAAATACCTCCAACTAACACATAGAATTTCCGTCACTCGCAAGTTCGGTATCTCGACCAAACTTGGTTTGACGATGTGGACAGACATAAAATACATTGTCAATGTCATATTATCTTATATCAACTCAAATTAATCTTTTACGAGGTCAGTATGTCCGCCGACCTAAGGTGTTTGATAATCTGATTCGCTCGGTCGCTACGGAAAGTAAATCTGTGATGACTGGCCGGTAACTTTTTGGAGGCAGCTGAATATTTGTATTCCATAAACGTACCTAAAACTCCGTGATTTGCGGCATTCAAAAACCGTCTATTGGGTTCTCTCATCTAAAAGCCCTTGCTGTCTATATACATATATGTAGGTACTGTACGATTTTGTAGTCAGTTATTTTGTTTTTTAAATATTTCAATAATATTAACGATCGCTAAACTTAAAAATAAATCTAAGGGACACTAAGTATCCGTCCAGGAAGCTAACCACTCGAAGGAAGCTGATAAAATTACCACAACGAAGTTAAGGGCTGGCCTGAAATTACGCGCGGATGCAACCTACTTTGCCATAAAATCCTAGTACACGAAAATTCGTTACCGACGGCATAATTGTAGAACCCTATACATTATGTCATGTACGTAATTATGATGGTAAATCCATGTCAATACGAAAAACCCCCTTTGTCAGGTATCAGGTGATTTAAAAGTTTTAATTAGAATCTTTTCACAACTTAGGTATTTCAATTCAAATTCCTGTTTGGAATATCCGCTAAATTAAATACAGAACTTTTTCCATTTCCCTTCTGTGAGAAAACATGATGATAAAACGGAATGTGACCATTTTTGGTTGAGTTTTTTTAAATTGTATGTAAACATATTTTGTATGTGTAACCCAATTTATAGAAACGCAGACTGTTGTTTTTGTCTCTGTTCTTATTTCAAACACTTTTATCCTTACGTGATTACGAAATATTTAAATTCTTCTATTAGAATTCTGGATTAAAGAGCGCGTTTTCTTAGTCAAAAGGAAAAGGAAAAAATGCTTTGAAGAATCTAAAAAAAAAATTGTTTTGCTTTTGTTTTTTTCAATAATAGGTTCAAAGGAAGACATTTATACATGATCTACGTCTTTGAGATGTCTTATGAAAATATCTATAAAACTTATAAGTTTTAAAATATCACATATTCACATATAAATATGTATACAAATTAACATCTTGTTCATAAATTATATAATAAAATCATCTTTTTTTAGGCTATAATTCCATATCCCCATATCCCAATGCAGCCCCGAAGATTAATTTTATTTTTTTATAAAGCTCGTCTTCTCTCAAGAGAATTCCGAAGTTCCCACTCTCACCGAGAGAAGTATGTACGTACCTACGTTCTCAAATATATGTATATGCTTTTCTTGTTCAGTTTAATGAACATGATATTTATGACGTCTTCTTCTTCTTTTCGTGTGGTTAGTGACTAAACTGGTGTCAGAGTTTTAAACACGCCCACGACTTGGCTTCACATGCCGTCCAGAAATATCTCTCAGGCATGCCGCACTATGTTTCCGCACTATGTTTTCCTTCACCGTTTTTGGAGCAAGTGATAATTATACAATACGTACATGAATCCGAAAAGTCAGAGGTGCGTGCCTTGGGTTCGAACTCGAGACTTTGCAGTCTGACGGTCACACTATTTGGGTATCACTGCTGGTGCTCGTTTGTGACGTCACACAGGTTTTATAAAACGTCATAGGTAGTTACTGTACCACTGGTACACGCGGCCAGTGCCGCGCCTGCCTTTGATTTATAGCTGTTTGCTCAGCTACAATAAATCAGTTCTATTGATTTATTCTAGCTTTCGATGAAGCTCTTCAAATGAGTTTATTAATAGTTACGCTATCGGCAAATTAATCCTACACCCGTCCTTGATTGCATCTGCAATTTTACATGACTGTAATGACTCGTTTCAGGATTCGTCATTTTACTTAACGACGTATGCAATGTGAGTAACAATGCTCTCGTGTTGAGTAATATTTGGCATTTATTTTTGAACGTGCATACGTATTAAAGCAATTAAGATTTTCTACGAAAACTGAGACAGAATTGTAAAAATGAATAATATTGTACATAAGCAAGCGGCTCGATATTACCTTCACTGTTAGATCTTGGAGAAAAAGAAACAGTGCTAGAAAAGAGGTCTTATATCTTACAGAAAGGTAACAAATACCGGTGGACAAGTTATATTATTATGTAAGTAAATCCTTGTGGTTTTATTTCTAACAATAACTGACATTGCCCTGTCAGTCAGAGAAGTGGGCGGTTCTGCAGAAGGCAGTAATTCATTCCAAGCGAGCACACATTTCGAGATATTGTGTCGTTTCTGCGACCTTCCGCACATTTTTTTTACTACAGGAGAGAAGGTTATATATGATAGTTATAATGGCTTGTCTTCAAAGGTAAAAAGTTCGCAGCCTCAACTAGGTGATACATTTTGTAGTTATTCTGGTTTTCTTCACCTTTACCTAGCAATTTCCTTAATTCTAGCGCAAAAATATATCTTAGCGTCTTGTATATATATATCTCTCTTTATTATCATTTTCACAGTTTTTTTTTCTGATATTTGAAAATCGATACCCGCATTTTTTCTAATTACAGTACATTCGTCACTGTGGCTAACTTATAGGATGTCGGAAACCTTAATCTTACAAATCAATTGACATTCATTGTTCCATAATTGGAATTTCTTAACAAAGGAGTAGACTCTTTGAACGAATGTTTTTACCAGCTGACATAATTTACCTGGACTAACTAGTGTTTACCCAAAGCTTGTGGTACTAAAAACCACTAACGACATCCAAGCTATTTGAGAAGCTGATAGCTTCTAAATGGAAACGAAATCTTTACTGACAAAAAGGGTCATATTATATTAAATTCATAAGTGGTCCAACTTATTATAAATATAATTATGTTATCAATTACGATTTTGTGATAATAACAAAATACAGTGAAGAATTTTCTTAAGAGGATATATTTTTAGAAATAGTCCGATATCCCTAAGTTTATTTCTATGCCTTTTGTTTTTACTAACTCTACGTTAAAATTCACGACTGAATACGCTGTAGTCTCGTTCATAGGCTCAGTTTCTTGTAGGTAATTAGGCGTTAATTCCACTTCATATGCCACGAACCAAGCATTGCATATATGCTGTAGGTTAACTTGAATTGCTTGAATAGTACGAGAATGTTTGCCGAGAAATTGCAACTTCCAACCGAATCCATCCAACAGAAATATATTTCAATGGTATGAAGATTTAAATTCATCTTCAACAAGAAAGGAGTCGGTAGTCTTATGAATGTAATAATTAATCGTTAATTTTTCTTATGTCAAAGAGATTTTAATGCGTAGTGAGACTTACAGTGCTAAAATTGGACTTTTGACAGTACTTTGCAAGCAGCGTGCAGCGACAGCGTGAAACGCAGATATCCATAACTGGCACAATTCGCGAATTTAAAACTCAATTTTTAATATGGAATGCTATTTATATTTTTCGCAGTAACATTATCTACCTGAGAAGAGAGTTCTAATTTGAAAATGTTTGGCCATTTCGCGCTAGTCCAATTTGGCTGATGTTTGCCAGTGCCCGATTTGGCTCTCGCTCACAATTCTGTCTCTTTGTAGGTTTATATTTTTTATTCGGTGATTAATTTCGCAGCCTGTATCGCATTTTTGACTACAGTCCAGAAACTCATTTTATTTGGCTTTTTATCGGATCCGAGAGGCGTGAAGTAAACGAATTTCTGTTTAAATTACTTATTAAGGAAGGATATTATAATTTGTTTTTCAAAATACATTATTTTGCTTGTAAGTATTTTAATGTTGTCTTGTAATTCGCATAATTTGGTATGGAATTATAATTTCCTTGTCAGATGGAAATCATAATTCCATACCAACATATACGATTTTTTATTATTTTGTTTTATTAATTCCCAACGAATTAATCGAAATGGTATTATAGTTCGGTTGACCACTTGTTGATCTAGATCATGATGACTCGAATGTAGGTCATTCATAACTCCCGGGGAGTTTAGCATTGTCTGTATACATACCGTAAACATTGAACCACTGTTGTCTGAGTAGTGTTTAATTACAAAGTCCTTTGTTTTACGACAAAGAAATGTTTAAGTACTTAGCTCCATATTAGCTTGTTTCAGTTCCTTTTGAATTACTGTGTTCTTATGACAAGTGTACCTACATGCATAACATAACATGTACCTACCTATTCAAATCGTAAAACATGGATTAATAAGCACGCCTTATTGGACATTAAAATGAGATACAAAAAACAACCTAAGCCAAGATCTATATGATTGACATAAATTAAATATAAAGATTGCCCCATATTATCTCCGCAGGTCAAAAACAAAGGTAGAGTTGAAAGAAACACGAGAAAACTTAAAATGTCAGACATTCGTGGAGGCTAAGAGGCTTTCTTACTTCTTTGTGCCATTCTTTAGCATCAACTTGATTGTTGCCTTTAAGTCACTATCTCTTACAAGAACGAGCTCAAGGTAGATCGTTGGTTGAGATATCATTATACCTTTGGTGCGTTCAGGAGCATTTTCGTGGGAATATTTCATACTCGTGGGAGAGGGTATTTAGTAAACTGCGTTATCTAAGTATCGCCCACAGCATTTTAGCAATTTTAACTAGATGAACGGAACCACGCTTAATTTTCCCGGGAAGGTAATTTTACCCTTACTGGTTGGCTTTTAGAGTTTACTTTAAATATCGATATTAGGTTTTGCGAATTTCCTCGTACTTGTGTCAATATGAAATTGCCTGTGTATTTTTTTTGAGTCGGTATTTTTTTCTGCCTGTATGACTGGTTTGTTATTTCCCCTATCAATAATGTTGTACTGGTTTGTTATTTCATTTCCATACCGAGAGAGTTGTTCAGATTTATAACAGCGAGGCTGGAAAGATTGGAAGAGAATGAATCTGTCTATATCTGACGAATACTTAATAGATATGAGTTGAGTTGAACTCAAGAGCCATTGTTATTCTTCGATAGTACTTCTAACATCTCTGAAGAGTTCTTAAGTCATCTTTGTAGTTTTTAATCAAATTAAAACGTTCATATCCGAGTGACGAGCTGGTTTCTTTGTGAACTTGTTAACGCAGCGGTTAGCGTACTACGTTTTCTCCCTTTTTTATTTCGATAGTTTTTATAACTAAAAGCTTTTCTTCGTTCTTCATAACAGTAGGTATTTTAGTTTTGAGAAGCTCTTTCATTATTTTTTCATGCATTTTCTCTGGAGTATTGTTGACGTATTCGATAAAATTATTATTACCTTTACTATTCTTGGATGAATGGATCATAAATATTGAGTTATCCATTCGTATTTTCTATATTAATAAAGAGTACTTATCCATTAAAATAAGAGTACCGAACTATGCAGTTACATCATAATGTACGAGTGCTTCGTTTGTTTTCTGACAAAATAATGTTATCAACAAGCGCAGGTGTTAAAATAGCGAAGTGCTCGGTCACAGCACACACGGTACCACTGCAGACCACAAACATTGACTAAACGGGTACGTAATCCAGTTTTCAACAAAGGATTACTTTCTTGTACCTACGCTTCAGTGAAAAAATATGATTTTTTGCCTCCAAACAAAACAAAAATGTGACATGACATTTTTGTCTTCAAAACCATTATCTCAAAAGCCAACCCTATGTAGCCAATATCTATAATGTATCCACCGAACATTAAATATACAATATTTTGTAGGTGTGTTATATAAAATTTCACGCTAGTATTTTCTGTAGAATTTTCAATGTTGGTTCAAGTGAGCTTTGAGCTACGGGAAAAGGAGAAACCGTTTCCGCCAGATCTGCATTAAATTGCATTTGAAGAGCTAATAAAACTATGCAGATTTAAAGTTGAAATTGAGAAAAGCATCAAGCTGGATTCAGAGAGTGAAATAATGAGACTGTCGACAAGTAATAATGAAAATAGTTCGGGTAAATAAGAAGGAAATGTACAGTGTTATTTTTATTTAAGAAACATTTGGAAGGATCATATCGTTTTGAATTAAGCATCGATAAATTTACGTCAGGTGCAGATGTCTCCACCAGAGAGACACTGACGTAGGGGATATCGTCTAGCGGTGTAGCGGGTCGGGTCGGCCTGCCGAGCCACTGTCTATTTTATGTTGACAAATTGGAACATCGACACAAACCGATGGGACCCCGAAGACGACTGTTTCGCAAAGAAATACCTCACTAACCTCCCGGGATCACGAAATATCGAAACAAGAACAATGTGTGACGTGATTTAAGTAATTGAATCAAACTGACAAATATTCAACGAAATCTTTGTACCGTCTTTGTCGAAGGAGCCTACGAAAATAGGTTTATCCCATTTTGAACTGATACAATACTGTTTGGCAAATGAATCTCATTGCAAGTGTGAGCTTTGGCTGGATACCTTTTTCTTTTTCTATGCTTTCTTAGTAACGGGACACCGTCACGCATTTCGTAAAGGGTTAAAGTAAAAGGCACTCCTACGAGTAGGTGTAGGTATGTGTTCATTTGAGAGTAAATCTGGAATGTATTTTTTGTTTTGGCATAACAATTATTTGTGAAAATGGGAGAAGGCGCTGACTCCTGACATACAGGTTTTTACCTAGTTTGGGATTCAGAGGCTTCATATGATTTGTAACCTCTTATTATGTCAATAAAGATTATTATTATTATAGATTATTATTATGTGTCTATATGTGAGTATTGTCTAACAAATCATGAAAACAAGATGCATACATTAAGTTCGATGTTTAGGTACTCTAAGAATAGAACAAGTACTCATTAGGTTTATGTCAGATAAAAACGTTTTATACGGTCTTAAAATTATATCGAAGATGTAAGCCGTGTTACAGGTGGCACTTAATAGCAGGTTGTCGGCAATTCGTTGCTAAATTGCCGAGCAGTTACTCTCGTCATTAATTTTTGTGATGACAGCTATTCGAAGTCATGGCATAAACATCATTCTTCTAAAAGCTTTGAATGTTCCCAGACTTAAAGGATCAAGTGCTTTGAATCGTTTGATAAATGTCTTTACGACGTTGAATACTTACCACCATTTTGTGGAAATCCGGATGCCTTTGTGAATGCGTGCTCGATAATGAGTTATGAAAGGATGGGTTAAAAAACCCACACTGAAAGATTGAGTACCTATGTTGTTAGTTATGGTGTGTGAGTATTAATTGTGTGGTTATTTTAAAATTAGAAGAGGATTTTATTCGCTAATGCAAAGTGGTTCGCAATTTACAGTTTTTGAAAATTTAATCTTACTTTTTAGTTTTGGAACAGTGTATTTGTGGTTAGAAAGTTAGTTAATAGCACCAAGTATATGCTAATTAATATTTAGTTCAAAACGATATAGCATGACCTACGTTATACATTGTATATACACATATAGGTATTATTGGTTCAGTCTTTCTTTGACTTTCCATTTCAAGTGTTTTATTCCAAAACGTTTTTTTACAAGTAACGCTAATGACTTAGATTTTAGGTTCGGTCATAAATCCTTTGAACGTTACCGTGCAAAGGAAACGAATTTTGACGTTAAGGTTGGAATTACATTACGTAGGAAAATTAACAATAAAGGTACTTACAGAATAGGTTTTTGCGCGGAGACCCTGATTTATTATACTAGGAACTTTTTGGGAACACTTTATTAGGGTAAATAAAATTTTGTTTAACCTAAAACCATTGTGCTAACGCTATACATCAATAGATGATTAGTCGAGCGAAGTTTTAGTTTGAGAACTTTTAATGCGGGCTCTCGTTTACTTACATACGTTAATTATAATATACACTGAAATAAGTTTGATTAAAATTACCTACGTAAACATTGTAAACATTTTAATTTTACGAGTAAATTATTTCACGAAGTTTCAAATCATTACAGAACCTTTCTTCAACCGCAAAAACACAATTCCCATTACATTTTTAATCATGTCGAATAATTACAATTTGAACTGGAAAAAGTTTCAATCTTCGCCGCTACAATAAATGTAAAATGAATCGTGAAATCAAAATAATATAAAAGTACGCACAATATTGAATGCGACTCAATAATAGAGATGGGCATCCAGTCGGTATGAGAAATTCTCTGTAGCTAGAGTCAGGCTTCGCAACAAATTGCTCAGGCTATATAAAACAAAAAGATCAAAAATAAATGTTTCCCGCTTTTATCGCGACTTGCTTCGGGTGACCTAAGGCTGGCTGCACATTAACGGATTGACTTTTGACAAACTATGCTTTACAAAGTTTGGTTAGAAAATCTTCGTAATCTATACTTATAATATTATGTAGAAAGTGAATTTTGTGAGTTTGTCTATGTATGAAGGGTATATCCTGAACCACATTGCAGCTCCGATTTGAAAAGTTCTATAGCTATTTGAAAGGTACATTATTTCAGATGGATATAGGCTATATGTACATATATTACAAAAAGAAGTACTTAATAATACCAATATACTCTCTTGAATTCATGCAAGGTTTTTTTAGCAAGCTTGCAAGCTTTAGAACTTCTCGTGAACAGAATACCGTCTTCACATGTAAATTGCATCCGTGCGAAGCCGGGGCGGGTCGCTAGTCTTTAGTCTTTTTTTTATACCATTTTTATTACCGGTCAACTGCATCTTTTTCTTTGTTATTGGGTATACTCGGGTATTGATTCTTTGAAAAATAATGATGTCAAAGTTCCGTTATGTACGTTAAAAATGAGAGTCTCGTAAATATAAATAAAGGAGAAAATATTTAGACTTTGTAAATAATATTTCTTTCAATATAGACTTAGGGAAGGTTAATCCTTGAACAGCCCTCTTTTGTAGGACAGGCGATGAATCAGGTACCTTGTAAGTCCTGGTACTAAACGAAGTGTTTGGAAAAGTAATAAATAAACTCGAAGAATTTTACGTGAACGTATGTACGAGTATAGCGAAGGTTATAAGTTAGAAACGTTCGGTGTTTGTCTCATTTTTTTATAAGATGAAACATGCAGCTCAGCATTTCATGACTTCAAGTTTTATGTTGTTTTCATAATAGTTTAAGGTACACTTATCGTAAGGTGCATCGTGCTGTTTGCACCTACGTTACACGTACATACCTACATGAGCGTAGCCGTAGGCAAAAGCCATGACAAGAAGCAATTCCATAGTTTTCTTTCCCTAGTGACCACGCTCCAGATGACAAATACTTTTAAATCTGCTCCTACTGTTTCGCGTTGCTTTCATCTAGCAATGCGATAAAGGCTTAGCGCAGACTTGTGACATGACAGCCGGCTTCAACTTATTATTTCTTACTGCCTTTTAATAAATACGTTGAAGTATTTGTATAAATTCGTTTTAAACCTGTATTTTGAATTGAGTCAAGTTGAATGCTATTTCATCAAAAACATTATATTTGACTTGTTACAAATTCATTCTTCAAGAAAATGTTTCTCAGGTCGATTTTGGTTCTTTATCCAAATATTATTCCCAGAGGCCAAAATAAGCCAAAGTCTACAAATTATTAGAGCAAACTAACATGTTAAATAAACTGAACAGTGCGTCATAAAAACAAGTGACAGTACCCACGGGACCCATGCAACAAGTAGTCGCTCAACCAATAGCGACTCCATATTTACCGACCAGAACGTTCACAGTCGCCCGCGGTCCTTTTGGAATGCAAAAATTATACAAATTACTACTCTGTGGTACACATGAACATACATTGCTATCATCGTTGCGTCGCTAGCTTCGATAATTTGCACTTTTACCCATCTTTTCGTAGGAGTAACAATAAAATTATCATATAAATGTCATGGCTGGTGACGCGACTACTATAACCGTGCGTTAGTGTTACTACGACATGGGGTGAATGGATAAATGTATTTTTATCGATGTTAATCTCATTTCATCGTTTATTCTAGCCAGTTACGTCATCATCATCATCATTCCAGCCGAAAGACGTCCACTGCTGGGCCTCCCCCAAGCACCGCCGCCGATTCTGTACTTCCCGCGTTTAGCGGTTTCCTGCGGCCTTGACAAGGTCAGCGGTCCATCTTATGGGAGGCCTTCCAACGCTACGTCTTCCGGTACGTGGTCGCCACTCCAGAACCTTTCGGTCCCATCGGCTATCTTTTCTGCGAGCAATGTGCACTGCCCATTGCCACTTTAGTTTACCGGTACCTTGGTTCTCCTGAAACTCAAAAAATACCCCTCTCCATTGCCTTTTGGGTGACTTTTAGCCTTCTGATAAGGCCCATTGTGAGCGATCATGTTTCAGTGCCATAGGTCATCCCTGGCAACACGCACTGGTCAAAAACCTTCGTCTTGAGACACTGCGGTATGTGGGACGAGAAGGTATTGCGTAGCTTCCCGAACGCTGCCCAGCCGAGGCGGATTCGACTATTGACCTTTTTCTCGAAGTTGGACATACCTAGCTGGACATTTTGTCCTAGGTAAACATACACGTCCACAACTTCCAGCGTAGCGTCTCCGATCTTCATGAGAGACGTACGTTACATACGTTTTACGTAAGAGCAACAAATTTGTAAGTTTAAAAGAAAACAATGGAAAGTTTTCTTCATCAAAACTTTTCTCTTTCTTCATATTAAAATAACAAACATTTGAGGAAGTTAAGTTTTTGTTTACTATGCCAACTTCAATTCTATTGCGTTATAATAACATAACATAACATCACGCCGGCATTCCCTGAAGGGCTAGGCAGAGGTGTACCTACTACGGACTTCTATCGTGTTGCAACTAGTAAGAAATTACAGCTGAATTTAAATAGGTTACATACTCTCTATTGCCAAGAAAAAAATAATCTCTATGATGATCATAATAATTGCGACTATTATTTTTAAGAAAGTGTATATGGATCCATGGCACCTATTATGTCATTTATTTTATTAGTCAACAGCAAATCAAAAATGGCTTTAACTAATATATAAAAGCTAACTTATAAACGGCTATTGAGAGCCTTATCTCGCAAATCATACTGCTTATCGTTTAAGCAGTCGATCGAGCTATTAATCTCACCGGTGCACAGTCATCAGGATCCAATCAATCCTGCCCCGGTAACCATTTATAACGCAATGGACTTACTAATTTTACCTTTCTTCTGTCCAGGGTAAGGTAGGGTCTTTTAATATGGCTTTAGAATATATTTTTAGGAACTTTATGGATTTGCTTTATGAAACGTATTTACCGGGATAAAAAGTATCCTAACTTGGATTATAATTTGCCTGTGTGCCATTTCATCGAATTCTGATCAGCCGTTGAGCTGTGAATATACAGTATTTTAATTAACAAAAATATTCACAAAAAATATTAAATTGATGCGTAAAAGAAACAACCTGTACACGCGCACTGGTATTTTCATGATAAAAGACAAGCGAGTTGTATGTATTATGTACGTATCGACTTTTACGTATCAATTTAATGCCTTTAACGAACATTTTATTATTAAAAAAAAAAGTTTTTTTAATGGTACTATTGCGGGTTTACTTGAACGCCTTTCGTAAATTAACATACTGTATAGTACGGATGATCGCACAAAAAATAATTTATGATAAACAAAGATGGTCGTAAGACAAATGTTGTTTAAAATTAACACCCTCTTGCTCATTGATAGCTTCATTCATTATCTAAAAATCAAACAAATGAATAGTTTACTACGAGTATAACGAGCAAACGCGGTGTAGACGGACAGATTGTAAATGTTGCATGCTCAGATTTATTAAACCAATTTGAAATAACCATCTGCGGGCACTTCTGTAAATGTCTAAATAGTATTAAACTAATTATTTTCCCATTAATATAAGTGAAGAAATATTTAGGTACAAAATTTCAAGAAATATATTCGATACATATCTTTGAAAGTCGAAACTGGCAACTACTTTAAACGTTCGCACTGATTGAAAAATTAAGCTAAATAATCTAAGTACAATTTGGACGCCCTTGTAAAGTTTTGACTTATTAACCTTGCATAACATTGAGGGATTTTCTGATTACTTAACTAATGCATTGACATGAAATTATCACATTAAGATAACTTTTACATGAAGATAAAATGTTGGCAGTTGTTTAACTATGTAGATATGTAGAGATATCGCTGACTTGGCTTTTAGTGCAAACCGCATCGTAGCGGCGGCGTAGCGGCGTAGCAGCGTAGCAGCCAACTACGAACTTTAAAGCTGCAGTAATTTAATTTTAAAATCAAAATATCTTAATATCTTCTTTAATGTAATCAACGACAGTTAGAAATTGTGCAATATAACAAAAATTTACATAATTTTTATCTGAATAAAAGAGCATATTATTCCCCTTTTTATTACCGACGTTAATTGATCTCCATCGTTTTGAAATACCTCCATTTCAAGGTATTTTACTCCACTAACAAATGGAGTAGAATAATAAAACATCAGTTGTAAATTTTGATGAATTGTATACAAAATGATGAATACATATTCTATATATAAATATTCATTTTGTGGATTAAAACTCGAGTAATTAAATTTGTTTTTCTTTTTCCATTAAATCGTGTTTTATTGCAAGAAATAAGTAGCGGGGAACTAAATAGATGAGGAAAAATGTTAAATTTAACGATTTAAATGGTAATTAATATAAAAAATTCTTATCTCTTCCTTTGCCTTTGAATTATGTTCTCCATTACATTAATTACAAGAAGTATGAGGAAAAAGTTGTATGTATAAGCGTAGAAAGCACCTACCTATTAAGAAGCTTTGATTTTAATTAATTTCAGATTGCGCTAAAATAAATATTAATATCATCCATGTAGGTATGGAATTAATTAGGTACGCAATATGAAAATGTAATTACAATAAAAGAAACCTTGTGTAAGATGTAATCCGATTCCATTCACGAACTTCATGTATGAAACATGAGACCATAATGTAGGCTCGTTTGTTAAGAATGAGTAATACTATAAATTATCGCTTTGTCTTTCTGATTTTGGGATTCTGAATAATATTTTCATCACGGCCTTAGTGTTAGAACTAAGGCTAAGCAATCATTAATTGGTCTAGGTCTGGCGCGCCTGTTTAGATTTTTTTAGGTGGCATATTGCCAAATAACTTCTCCCGCTCTATGCGGAGCGGGAAGGCGTGTCAGACTCTTACTGACTAAAACTCACCCGTGCTCTTTCAGTTGCTTTTAGTTGCCAGGGGCCATGGTATCCCTTTCAGACTTTCCCACGATCCTGGCAGGCATCGGTCTTAGGGGACCCCGTCAGTTGTGATGACATCTCTTTGAGGCGCGCTTGGAATACAACGCGCCGTTGACTCGGGCCTGGTGCTTATTGGACGGCGAGCTACCCATTGCTCACCGTCCGCAAATATGAAAGCGCAAATACGCAGCTACTGAAGGTCCGGTACGCCTGCAATAGCTGTAATACAATTATTAATGTTTTCTAACTACTGTTTTAAAGAAAATAAACACACAACTTCTAACATACTTCTTTGATCATAGAACAACGGATCTTGAGGGTTAGAGAAAAGCATATCATGCCTACATTTTGATGATAAACTAAACTTGCGATATTAAGCTTCCAGCGGTTGAACCACAACCTTTTCCGATCAGCCTTAAAATTTAGGTTTACACAATCGACCCCTGTAATAAGATTCCTGAAAGGTCCCTCATTAACATCGTTATCATTTTTCCAAACAGTTTAGCACCGTGTAATCCGACCCTAACAAAGCCAATAGTTGGTGGAGACTAAACCTTTGAGGGCACTCTATTAAAGACTCCGGACTCGTTAAGAGTTATTAAATAAATTGCTCCGGGGTGATTAATTGAGTCTTAATTACGATATCGTTTAGCATCACCTCTGTTCATTACGCAAAACAAAGGTACCTAAAATTAACAATTAATTTGAAATTGGTTAACAATATTATTTAGTAGGGGAGTTAGTTTTGAATTGTTTGGTGTCGGTACAAAATGTTATAACGTAATATGTGATACAGATTAATTAGTGTTCATTTGTTTATCTAGATTTGAAGGTTTGTTATGCAATTATGAACTCAAGAGCCTGTTTTACAAACCGTTGGTTTTAAGTCGTTTTTGGTAGTGATTAAAAAACTGTAGATTAATTTTACCTCTTATAATCTTACCTGGAGTTTTTGCAAAATATAATTCTATAAATGTAACATAAACATGTATTTACTTTAATATTCATACCTTATAAGATCCTTATTTGGTTCGTATAATACCGGAATTAAAATATTTAGGTTCTGGAGGCGGTCAGCCGTAAGCTCCACCCTGTCCGGGACAAATAGTTTCCAAACTTTATGAATATTTACTCAAATAGTTTTTAAGTCCCTTTTACAAATACGGGTACTTTAACGAACAACATGATTATTCATTAATTTAAATTATTACAAAACTCAAAGCTCTTCTGAATATAAAGTTAATAATGTCATGGCGAGTATTTCGGTATGGTCCTCTATTAACTACTTACGTTTTAAGGATATTGTGATATTTAAGGATCTAAAACTCACTCATATGGCTACTAAATAGGCTTTCTTCATTAGGCCTTATAGGTTTTAAGAAATATAAACAAGCTCAATGATGTTATAAAAGGAGTGTTTAGTCTATTGAAGTTACATGTAAATGCCTTGTCAGCGACTTGTGTAACACTCTCGGGGGGACATCAATCTAAACTCGAGTGGTCAGCTGACTGTGCAGCCAATCAGCGAAAATCACATTACAATAATGTTCGACTAAAGACGAGGTTTGGTAATCTTTTTCTTCCTTTCGTGTGGTTAGTGACTAACCTGGTGTCAGAGTTTTAAAGCCGCCCATGGGCCTCTGATTTGACTTCGAGAAACATCTCTCAGCTCGGTTTTCTCACGATGTTTTTCTTCATCGTTTTTGAAGCCGATATCCGAAAAGTCAGAGGTGCGTGCCTTGAGTTCGAACTCGAGACCTATGACTTGGCAGTCTGACGGTCACACCACTAGGCTATCACTGCTCTAGTAATAGTAGTAGTGCTAAAGTAGTAGTAGAATAGTGGAAATTATATCTACTTTTTCATCATAGAGTTTTCCAGCATACTTCTGTGGCTGGAATTGGTTTAAATTGTCGTTATATTAGTTCCCACTGACACACTCCTTATGACATGTTGGTTTTAGATAGGAACATTTATTTAACTTTAAAACTATTTTATTCCGCTTCGACCTAACTACAGACAGCAATCTCGTAAACGCAGTCACACTTATAGTGAACTAACTAAACTCAGCTTGTCAAATAAATATTCGCATTTAAAGTAAATACGAAGCGTAATTGATTTCGTAACTTCCCGCTCCACTTCTTAGAGTTTACACTCAACTATAATTACGCGGTGCTCGACCAACGGGACCGTTCCCATTACAAAGTTCAATCGGCTATTCGAAACTACCGAACGGAGTCGAGCTTGTGCGAAAAAGGCGCTGAGTAACCCTAAACTGCTAAATCTGCCTTCAACACGTAATACTCCAAAATGTTTGAATATTTTAACAGGATAAAAGGGTTAGCGGCGATTAAAAAAGTATTATTGAGATTTTTTTATGTAAGCTGCAAGATTTAATTCGGGTCGGACAGGCCTCGTAGATCTAGATGAATCGACTAAGGGCTGATTTTATCAAATTTAGATATCTTTTGTCCATGGAATTAAATTGTCGTCTGAAAATTCCAAATTTATTCATAGGATAAACCTTATCTAGGTAAAACATTTTTGTCGAATTCGCCTTTAGTATTCATAATTTTACCGTGATAGTTAGTTGACTATTTTAAAATGAAATACTGAAATCTAGTTCAACTGACACCCAAACCTTAGATACATCTTACAGAATACAGTTTTAAATGACTACCCGTCTCCGAAAACCAATCTAAACTATATATGGTCCTTCGCGAAAAACTAAGCGTAAAACCAATAGATTATCTAAATAACTAAGTGTACATAAGTAAATTATTTACCTTCCTTCACAAACATTTATCATTTACGTTGTTCTTTGTGAAGTAAATATAGTTTCTGAGCAAGCGGTATTGTTGATGCTAGTTAATTTAACTTAATTGTATTAACTCTAAATATAGACTCAACAATATTGACTACTTGTATCTGTAGTTACTGTAAACAGTAAACGCAGACTATTTGGTTTTGTCAAAATTGAAGATTTGCTGAATTTGGATTGAAGCAGAACTTATGATACTTCATATTTCCAGTATATGTACACATTATGTTATACTCTGAGAAATAGTATTACACAAAAACCGGCCAAGTGCGATTCGGACTTGCAAACGAAAATTAAGATCGACCGAAAAACGCCGAAAAGCACGTTTCTTATCTTATTATTTGTTGTTATAGCTGCAAGAGAAATACACAATCTGTAAAATAGTTCAACTGTCTACCTATTTCGGTTCATGGGATACAGCCCACTGACACAGACAGATAGACGGACGGACAGCGGAGACTAATTAATAGGGTTCCGTACGGTACCCTAAAAAAAGAAATTTGAAGTATAAGGTATACAAATATTCATCTGCATCGGTGTCAACGGGAAACAAACCGCTCTAGCATGATTCTCTGTTCGAAAACCAGAATCGATTTTCTAGTCGTGTACTAATATAGTATGGTACAGTCAGCATCAAAAGTTGATGACCACATTTAGGTTTTCAAAATCGCTGTACACCGTATTCACTATTAGCACTTCACTATACAGCAATTTGTTGACATAATGAAGTTATATAAAAATTTAAAAACCCCCACATTTCCTCATTTCTCTTTCCTACTCCATCACCTGTTCATCATCTATCTATAACCTATTCATTGAGACCATTCCAATGAGACCAAACACGATGTATGCGCTACTGAATGGGTCGCACGCACCTTGGTTGTTAGCTTGAATGATAAGTCACGGATAGCCAAAGATGATGGTTTATTGAATATATTTAACGACCACGTAACTAATGCTATTATATGAATGATGTGTGAATGAGTACAGCTGACTATGAACGCTGATCGTGTACTTTCGCGTTACACTATAATTTGTGCAAGGTGACGGAAAAGTGCTGATGTATGCAATGCGCGCGTGCCATCTGTGATACATGACTCGTACACGCGATACCTGTGCTAAGTTGATAAGGGAGTTGGGTATCCTGCAAATCCCAAATCTCAAGGTTATTATGTTCTTTTAATATCATTAAAGTAACAGAATACCAAATTTCAAATCTATCAGACCTGTGGAAGACGCTTACCACCAATCATCAACTAGAAAAGAGCTGATAATCTTCCAATGGCTGAACCGATTTTAATAAAACATGTCTAAGAACCATCGATCGCTAGAAAACTTGCTTTCAAATAAAATAAACTGCATTCAAATCGGTTCACTCGTTTAAGAGCTACGGGGCCACATACAGACACACACACGTAGCGGTTAAACTTATAACACCTTTCTTTTTGTTTAAAAATAAAGGAGTTTTAATTAATTTGTTCACTTTTAACAAAACCATTCTAGAGTCATGTCGATTGTTTAATTATGTACTAAAATTATAGAAGTACCTACTTAAACCTCGCAGTTTAATGAGCAAGAGCTCGCATTCAAGATCTTTTAATTAACTAAACTAGGCACATTACTCATATCGCTTCATTTACTTTATGTACGCAACATGCGCGTATTGAGTATACAACAATAAGCGTGGGCAACCAATGATATTTCATTTTGATATCAGTTCATTTATCAAGTAAGTACAAATCCATTTTCTATTGAACCTAATGATACTTATGATATATTGAGAAGAATACAATAGAAAATAATCATGTATGAGTATTTTTGGCGAATTTTAATCAGTGCTACGAGATTTGTTATTGCTACAAATGCGTAGCCGCTTTGTAGAATGCTACGAATTTCGCTACGAAAATTCAAGCACAGCTACGACGGACAACTTTCAAATGTTTATTAAATATTTTGTAAAGTAATGTTTTAGGTGTTTACGTTTCAAAACAAAATCCGCTTAGTTGTTCTCGTTTTATTTAAACAAAAAATAGAAAACTTTTAGAATCTGTTAATTCTCTTTCTAATTAAAAGAGAGTCTTCCAAAAGCTTGTGTACCTTTCATTTTACGTGTGCAAATATATATACATATAAACAAAACGTGTTTTATAAACGAATTACACATTATTGCAATTATAGGACCGTTGCCAAATGAACACTTCAACTTTCAAGTGAAATATTACGTCTGAAAAACAATCTTCGCGAGTAATTATGCGTGTGACACAGTTACACACTTCACAATAAATTATGCTTTTAATAAAGTATTACTTTGTTAAATTAGATCGTTGTTCCATTTATGATGATGTTTTCTAAGAAACAGTTTGATGACTACGTTTAATGTTTAATTAATTATCGCCACGTGTGTCTATTCCGTGAAGGGGTAGTCAAAGGGGTATACTTTCGGCAGTTCTGTTTAATTCCCATGTAATAGGGGACTAGTCTATAAACTGCCACAAATCCGGACTTGAGGCTGTTACTTAAAAATTTCTGACGGAAAATCTCAATACCACATTGCTCGTCCTGTGAATCGAACACAGGATCTCACGAGGCAGTCAAATTAATTGAAGTTTAGTTATTATGTAGGAGTTCGTAATTGAAGTGCTGTGACCCTTATCAGACTTATGAAGTGATGTTGTCTTGTATAGGTACCTGTCCAACCGCCGGCGATTGCCGATAAGCGAGTAGAACTAGCAACTAAAAACGAGCAACGAGCATTTACCCCGGTAGCACACCTCCGCCGCGAAACCGCAGTAGTTGAATTCAACTGGCTCGCGTCATGTTTCACAGCTACGGTTTCGCCGCGGAGGTGTGCTACTGGCGGCAGAGAGTGCGCGACGGTGACGAGCGATTAATCGGTATTATGCACATGTACCAAGCGTGAGAGCTCTTGTCGCTGCGACAAGCAAGTACTCGCCGGCGGTGTGAGCAGTCAGCGATCAACTAGGGACCTACAATCTTTTGCACGTTTCTTAAGCGAGTAAAACGTTGATAACAAGCCGCTTCCTCGTGCCGGGTTCACATGCGCCCGGGGGTTAGTTCGTTCCTATTTCATTCATCTAGGAATAGATATCGTCCATCGATCATCGTCATGTCGATGGTTGTTTATCAAATCTATTGCTTTGTGATTAGTTCATTCGTTTGTTTACCTAATTACAAAGGTAATAACGATTTAAGCGAATGAACCTCATTATTATGATGCTGTGATAGTTTTAGGAATTAGATAACATTAAATGGTAATTTTTTTAAGCAATCAAATTTTTTTCAAATCGATTTGGTGTGCAATTCATCTTAAGAACCTATCCGAATAAATCAATCCTACGCAATTCTATCGTTATCCTACGCAATTTTATTAAATTGACATCAATCATTGTTTCGATTCAAATTAATTTACCTACTCATCCTAATTTCATAAATATACACAAATAGGTGGGTTTTATTCTTTTACATTGTGCTGGAAAATAAAAAATGCTTACTTCTTAGAATCAAAGATCAATTTCTCATTACAACTACCCCACTATTTAGCTAAACAACCACAACATTCGGCCTGTAATCAAGGCAAAACACGTCCGCTAAATTGTTGTGCTGAATCATTGAATTAAAACTTGAGTTAATTAATCAAACACGTAAAAAGGTATAGTATCCCTGCCTGTTCACTTCTCAAGGTTCCACCCACGGTCTCACGGTAATTTCCACCGGAAAGTCAAAAGCAATAGTCATTTATAATATAATAGTCATTTATAACGTAACATTATATCACCTAGTTAACGTCATGTCTAGATAAGGCACAACCTTATAACAGCATTGTGCGTACTGCCCGCGTATAAATACGTAATTTGGTAGACAAAAGAGGTTACATTTCACGTATGAGTTCAGGCAGATTAGTCACCAACATAAATAATCAAGGGGTTTCCCACACAAGAGGCAAAGCACCCAAGTTAAGCTCAAGGATCAGAAACGACAAGCAAATTTTATGAATGTTGGTTTTCCTAACTTTTCTTTTGAATCCCGAAATTAAGTTCAAAAGTAACGAAAGAATTCTGCTCACGCAAATTTTATTTTAACACGGACGAAAAGGAAAAGCCAAAAGAATTAAATATTTTAATTCTAGCGAATGAATAATTCCACAGTCATATAAATATGAGCTGGTATCTCACAACAGTTGTATTCATACGGTGCGGCTGATGCACGTAACAGAACGCTTGAATGCCCGTGAATGTGATGAGCAACAAAACGAGGAAAAGTACAGGTTCAACTGATACGAGAAAAAAATATGCGACTGAATAGAGTTACGTGTATCGCAACTGACTAGAGGCTGTGGGCGTACCGATAGCTTCTATTCTTTTACTGAAAATACTGAAAAAAGGAATATAATTGTACGAATGTTTGATCTAGTATCTGTTCTTAGTGTTGTATTTTATTTCGGTCATGGAAAATGCAGCACTGTTTGCAAAAATTATAAACCTGCTGATTTTATCTACAAGGGTCCCAAGGGTCCCATTATTCAATCATGTTCATTACGGCACAGACTTTTAAGTATTTCCATCTGGCGACATAAAATTAACGGATGTTACTTTTTACGCGTCATTAGGTCTGTATCTAGTCTTTTATTCCGACAAATTTCAACAAGCTCATTTAGTAAATATTCTTCCTTTGCGTAATAACCTGATAACACACGTGTTTAATATTTATTGGAGTTGAATCTCAAGAGAAATCATCTATTATTAAGCCAGGTTAAAAATGTAGCGAAACATTACCTCATGACAAATAGCCGTCCAAGACGAGGCCAAAATTGTTGTACCTATAAAATGAAGAGGCGTCGGCGCGTCGTTAAAAAATAATTTTAAATTGGGTAGGTACTTATCAGTTTAATTTGAGACTAAAATAGGATCATGAAAATTATATTATCCTACCTACCTATTATAAATGTGAAACTTTGTGTGTTTGTGTGTTTGGATGTTTGTTACTCATCACGCAAAAACGGTTGAATGGATTTGGATTAAATTTGGCATAGAGATAGACTTTATTACATAGAATATTTTTGAAACCCGGTAGTACATTCCCGTGGGATAATTTCCTACATCCACGCGGGCGAAAGCTAGAAGGCAGATAAAGATAGGAGGAAAAATGAAATGTCCTTTAAAATTGTTACTTATTCCAGAACAAAATAAAACCTTGATATCATTTGAATAAGACTCGTAATGTCTTTGAATGTTCACGTACGTTCACGAAAACGTGCAAAAGAACTTGTCATACATTCAGTTGTTTAGGAGATCCTCGTATCATTATGAATTCCGTTCAGCGATGTACAGGAAACGTATGAAAAGTGACATGTTACTTTCTGTAATGAGTGAGTAGGGAGTGAAACATGCGACGTTTGACACGTAGGAACATGGCAGAAATAAGCTACTAACACCAGTTCCACCGCTCCATTGGTAAAGTGTTAAAAAATGTATCAAATCCAATAACGGCCAGATATAATATTCATCATACATGGGGAATTGCCATAGTCATGTTTATGTAATTCAAAACACAAGGTAGAACTTGACTGCATGAAAGTTACGTGTTTATTCCTGTTACTAAGTAAACATTGTGATAGGATTTAGTATCGTGGCCGGCTTACCGTCTTAACACTGAACGTTGGGGTCTTTGGCGTAAGCCACTGACGGTGCTAATTATACAAGCCTGTAAACAAGAGTGACCATCTTGTTGTTCTAGTGGTCGCAAGCGCTACTGCTGAGCAGGAGGTCGTGGGTTCGATTCCCAGGTCGGGCAAAGTGTTATTTTGTTTTTCCATCAGGAATTACTCAGGAGCAGCCCATGGTCTGGATTTGGTCCGGTTGGTGGCAAAAGGCTCGCCCCCTACTACATGGGACTTAAACATAACTGGAGAAATGTGGGGGTACATCTCTGCCTAACCCTTCGTGTATTACAGGGGTTATGTTATGTAAACAGGGGTGGCAATATTCTTGGAACCAATTGACAGTTTACATCTTGTACATCTATGATGACGTGATGTCAATCAGGATAAGCCATTGGTATTCTCAAATCCGCTCACCAAGCAAGGAAACTAGTTACTAACTAGAACTAGTTAGTAACTAGTTTTAATTTTTTTTTGAAGATTGTGGTGTCATTTATGGACATATATCTATCAGAATAGATGAAATTCAGATTTTAGATCCATGTCTTAAGTTTGATGGGTTAAGATAAAGATGACGACGGTCTGACATGACAGCCTTATTTTATTAGACTAAACTGGGCATATACAGGGTGTAAAAAGACCCTTCATGTTAGGTAATATTTGGTATAACGGTTATGTCATGTTATGACATACCTAACCGTTATACCCAATATTACCTTACCTACATTAACTAGTTTAATAGTCTCGATAAGAGACATAAGTTCTTAGAGTAAACAAGCGAATAATAGCCACATTTCCATTGATTTATATTCAACCAACTACCCTTTCCTGTAACAATAATGAGGTTTGCTAAACGGCCCGTTAGTCGGGTCGACGGCTGGGATTACCGCTTACAATGCGCTATTACCCCCTTAACAAACTGCAACCCAAAGTGCGGTGCGAATGCCAGCCGGGATACGGCTCGGCTGCCTCTTAACAATCTGACGTGCCACGAGATTTCCCAGACGAGCCATAAGTATAAAGGGTTTGATAAAATGGTTTAGTACCTACTTCAAAAACTTTGTAGTTGTCAACTAAGGACCTTCGCCGTCCGATAAAGCCCAGGCCCGAGTCGACGGCGCGTTGTGTTCCACGCGCGTCTCAAAGAGATGTCAGCACAACTGACGGGGTCCGCTTGGACCGATGCCTGCCGGGGTCGCGGGAAAGTCCGAAAGGGATAGTGTGGCCCCTGGCAATGTACAGGCAACTGAACGAAAACGGGTGGGTTTTAGTCAGTAAAAGTCTGACACGTCCTCCCGCTCCGCCCAGAGCGGGAGAAGTTATTTGAAAATTTCGAAATAAAAAATAAAAAATAGAACCTACTTCCCACCAATATCCATTTTCTAGGAATAGATGTAAAGCTTGTTACATTATCTATCCTCTCAGACATTTAAATCCTGTAGAGTTAATACAGTAGAATCCCTCATATTTCCATTAACACACGTAGAATCTCAGAGCTATTCAGACATTGTAACGTAAACAAAGCCCAGAATTTGTCAATAGGCATAAATCCAGTATAATTGTCAGTAATTAGTGCTATAATAGCTCGATATCAGGATTATCTTGTGTCCATTAAGTTCAACTATCACGTACCGCCCTAGCGACCTGTCTCATTCTTCACGCGGAACACGTACGGTGATCTAATAATTCCAATAATTATTATATTATTATGTTATTGCCCACCCCGTAATTATGTTATTATAGTCTACAGTTTATATTGTGCGGCTAATCACCGAATATTCTATAGTAATTATCTATTGATTAATTGGAACAATAGTTGTCGATGACAACGGTTAAGAGACTGCATGTACATACTTTTGGGACTTGTAGAGTTGGGTCACGAATCTAATCAATGGGTAGGGGTTAAAATGTAATTTTGAAGATAATTGATTTACATATCTAGGCCTTTCCTACCTTAAGGCTAAAATAATTAAGTCATTCTCGCTTTCATTTTCCATTTCCATATTCTAGTTTGGAAGTTATGGATAATTTTACTTCTGCTCTAATCTAAAAAGTTATTTTCTAATATCATTATGTATTTCGTATAATTTATTTTGTTTATTTCTTCTTATTTATTTTCTTTATTAATTTTTCCATACAAACAGTAACGTTTACCTTTACTTTCCCACTTCAAAGTTTCTCTAGTACAATATTTGGTTGAACTCGATAAGTTTTATCGAGGAAAATCAATTTCAGTGTTTAAAAGTTGTACGTGTAACTCGCCGTGCTAAGGTAGATCACTTCGCAAACTGTTTTGTGAATATTTACATATACAATCTAACTTTTTATTATCGTCGGTGCTGCATAGGTGCCTAAATGTTTTACATATATAGTGTCGTACACACCTTGAAAAGTGTTTCTTTTTAGATACATGATAGCTTGCTTCCTGCGTAGGAGTCTGCACTGCTCGCGAGTGCTATGCATTCATAGCAGAACAAAAAGATAGATAGATATCCACACATGTTCTATGAATAAGCACAAATAAGACAAGGCTCTTGATATACGACCAATGTTTCTTTCATAAAGGGTTTCACATTATATAATTTTTACATACAAATTAGACAGAGGTTATACATAACCAATGACAGAATTTGTATTACAATATGTAGCAACGAAACGACAACCGAAATAAAATGACCTTTATTAACTCGTTCAAATAATATTAATAACCAAACAAATTATCGGTGGGCGGAATAATTGGATCGACTAAATAACGCTAGGTGTAATTCGGAGCGTCAATTACATTTGAAGTGTTGACCGACTGGGATCGATCACCTCGCGTGGGACAAAGCATTGTTCCCTTAATCAGGACCCGTCCAACGGTACTTACGCGTCGATCGCATTCTCGACACCTCAACGTGGACGTCCTCCTATTAATTTATAGATCACTTACATGATGTGACAGCGAAAAATGCAAAGGGTGCCGAAGCATCCCAGGTATGCTTTGCAGTTTTGGGTTTTTATCAATGGGGTTTGCAGTACTTTTTTATCTCGATTCCGTTTTACGTAAAGCTCGATTGTAACTTGACCTAAATAAAAGTCAATTTTGCTCCCAGTAACATCATTTTATTCAAAATAAACTAGTATCTCGAGGCATGGAGGCAATTTTCAAAGCTAAAGGCTTTATCGCTCTATTCAATTTTTGGACCATTTGTCGGAAAATCCCGATATATTCTTTAGAAAATGTAGCATAGCATGCTGAATTTCCAAAGAATTATCAGGAATTGAAGAATTTTCACTAAATTCAATAACTTCCTCATGTGTAAACTACAAATGATCTGGAATCTGGATCATTCACAATTTGGATCTGGCACAAGGCCTCGTGCCCCCCAAACGGTTTAAGTGAGCTCGTGGCTAAGTTACCCGCACGGGTCAATCCAACAGGTTAAGCTACGCTTTCCGGGGTTGGTCCGAGGATGGATGACCATCTTTACGTACCGAGACTCGTCCGTGCCTCGGAAACCACGTTAAGCTGGTCCCGGCAGTCATTCGTGGATTTTTGACAGTCGTTACGGGTCGTCAGAAGCTCGAAAGTCTGGCAACCAGGCTTACCAAGGGGTATCGTAGCCAGTTACTGGGTTGTGGAGGATAAGCAGTCGCTCCATGTAAAATTCCGGTATTCAGCTGCATCCGGTTAGACTGGAAGTCAACGCTAACATAGTTGGCAAAAGGCTAGGCAGATCAATACTTGTAATAACGCGTAGCAAAGAAAATATTCCAAGTTCCATGTTTACATCTTCTGTATATTTAAACAAGTTGTGTCGGCTATTTCGTATGCCTCTACGTGATGCGAACCACTTTAGGTAGTACCTACACCTGTTCCCATTTTTGTAGTAAAATATATAAAATACCTTTCATTTCTAATCATGATCCTGGCAAGCTGCGGCTTTCGTTACGAAAAGGTTATCTATGCTTTTATCAAACAAATCTGATACGATCGATATAGTCGATTTTTTGATGCCCAATAAGCGCTTCTGATTTTTTCCCTTTGTATGCTTGTACATAATATACAGGTTGTCAGATGTCAGATGGATTCAGTACATGATTCTGAACGCCCCTGCGTTGAATTTTTTTTCGGATATTAAAAATAAATCATGCTGTTCCATACATTTTGACCGCCTAGGCATTTGTACTTTTCTATAAAACAGCATTTTTTTTTTAAATAACCGAAAAAAAAATCTACGCAGGGGCGTTCAGAATCATGTACTGAATCCATGGTAACAGTTTTCGCGTCGATGTCCACCCTGTATATTTTAGTGTTAGATTGTATATTGTATTTAAGACTAACTTCTGCCAGCGGTATCGCCCTTGTAATATCTTTATTATTATAGTTACAACATGAAAGATGTAACCAATTTTTTGTTACAATAGTCTGATTTAAAAAAGTGTCCGTGGAGTTTCTTGCCCGTTCTTGTCCATAGGAACCTACTACACGTTGGAATGGGCAACTAGCTTCATATTTCTGACTGACCGACCCCTTGACAATTCAAAAGTACTTGTAATTGGTTTATTTGAAATAAATGCTTTGAGTTTGAGTTACTCAGTGATAATATAGCGTGCTACTGGTGAAAGAATTAAAATAATCGGTTCAGTGGTTTTTGAGTTTATTCATTACAAACAAAAAATCAAATCTTTTCTCTATATAATATTAGTTTAGATTTGTCAAGTGTACCTATGTATGTGTATATATGATTTAGCTGATACCGATAGATTTGCATGCAATTATGACCCAATAACACTTGCCATGCCCGACCTGGGAATCGAACCCAGGACCTCATGCTCAGCAGTAGCGCTTGCGGCCACTCCACCATCGAGGCAATTAATTATAGAATTTAACGAAAATAGTCATGGAGAGAAAATATTCATCTTTTGAACACACAAGAGGTTCCGTGTGGTGCCGGACGTAAAGAATAGTACCATCCTATTTCTTCCCGTGGGTGTCGTAAAAGGCGACTAAGGAACACACTAGAGAATGGGCAGCAGCGTTCCCTATGCATTTTAACACCATACTGCGATCGCCAACCCGCCTGCCAAGCGTGGCAATTATGGCAAACCCCCCCATTTGGGGGAGGCTTTTGTCCAGCAGTAGACGTCTTTCGGCTGAAATGATGATGATGAACACAAACAAGAAGATAAAATATCTCATCCTGAGCCCAGACTTTCTACCAGACTAGGTAGGTACTATAAGGATATCTTTGAATGCAATTATCCGTGTGCAACCTAGCTGCAGGTTATTCTTTCAAGTTACTCTTGTTTCCATTGTACTCAACCAACAAATATGTATTACCTGGCCAATAAATCATTGTCTACTTCTATTCCCGAAACCTGAAGATAGCGTGACTTACATAACAAATACTTCAATCTTCAGAAATAATCCTACTCCGCAAACAATATTTCTGATCCGAAGAAACAAGTTTACCCAACTATTTCTCTCTGCACCGACAAAGGTGCTATTTGCAGAGTTATGCTTTTACGAATACCTTCTGTTATTAGTGATAATAATACTTTAGCTTACATAGGCTTCATTATCTTTGAAGATATCGTTACGTCTATAGGTATTTGTGATGTTCCATAATCTGTTTTACAGGTAAAGTTGAAGCGATATGATATTGTAGAGAACTCAAACGTATTAGAAGACAATGTATAGTAATTATCTGCTAGAATGAACGACATAAGTGTACGTAATATAACAATTGAAAGATAAACTTTTTACTCATTAGTAAGACAAAAATTAAAAACGTAAATGCCAAAGTTACCGCTACACAAACACAATACATAGCGAGTAAACATATACATAGCGAGTAAACATATACATAGCGAGTAAACATATACATAGGTACTATACAAAGGGTACATGCATACAAATACGAGAGACACTGTACCTCGAAATGAAGAATTCTGCAGATCTAACAAAACGTACACTCAGAAATATGACATCAGATCCGCGAGCTAATCTAGTAATCTTCATCTGGCTCCATTGATGCAACTCCTCATGCGCCTGACATTTCAATTTTTTCCGAAATTATACCGTCCTCATTCTAATTTCGAACGCTCCCTGGAAGTCGGAATTTGGGTCATGTCGATCATTTGCCTCTACACTGAATGCAACATGATATCGAGTATTAGGTATTACTGGTCAAATTGTACCTGTAAACCAGCCGGCAAATTAATTAGGAAAATTCATTTGATAGCAATACTATTTCATCAAAATTTATCTAGTAACCTCGTAGGATTAGTTTGTACCTATTTAGTTTTGTATTAATATTTCACCCACGTACTGCTTCTGGTATTAATTGGATATTTCTTTTGGTTACAGGTTCATTCCGCATTCCGTTCTCACACCTCTAAAGCAAACATGGTAAGTTTTACATATGCGTCAGCTTTATCCGCTTGTTTCAACGTAGGAACATATTGCTATTCAAATGTCCTCAAATAATCGTGTTAATTTTCGTGAAACTTATATTTTGGCAAAGAGGATAGATAGGATTTATCGTATTTATTCTGTCTCTGGTGCTTAAAAAGTTAAGTTGCTAACTTTTAATAATGTTAGTTTTTCTTTAACATTCCAAATTTTCTTATTTTTTAAAAGCTAGATTTAATATTTACATGTTATGATAAAGTAAAAGTATGATGGATTGGTTCTTCGATCACATTATGTATGTTATCACGAACATAATCATAATTTTCCATTGTTTACGAACATGATATTCTTTTGTTAATGTTTTGTAAGGAGACTGTAACAATAGATTGTATAGATCTATTCTTTCATATTCCTTTTATCCGCTATAATAATAGTATGTGAATCGAGATCATTTAATTTATTAGAGTTGCGTTGCTTGACCAATATAAATATTATCTAACTGTTTAGTTCGAAACCGCAGAAGCTAGAGTTTAGCTACAAAATAAGTTTCTAAACTCCCGTCCCAGTTCCTTTTTGCGAGCCACAATAATGAAAACCACATCAAAGTACGTGGCTGGGAATATATGCGCAATACATATTTATGCATGAGCCGATAATCATTCATTTTAAACACAGGCTGCTGAAATCGATTTATAGTCAATTGTGCGCTGATGATCCAATCAAATTATGATCGGATACCTCTGCGGGATTGTTTCGCACTGAAAATAGGCCTGTGAATATAAAATAAGGTGATTGTGCGACCCTTTTCGGAATTGCGGATCAAAGAGCATTGGTATCGGGAAGTCGGGAGGAAACGCCATTCGCAGCGTACTTCCGGTCCGGAGCAACGATGTCAATATTTGTCGTACCGAAGCTGTCTGCGACACTTGTTGCATTCTGTTTTATACCGAGCTTCGGTTCGCAGAAAGCCATAAATACGATTTCGGTGAATGTTTACTGCGAAACATGCGTTAAGCAGCTTGTAATATTCAATGTTTGACAAGTAGTTCAAATAGATTGACAAAGATAGGAAGACGTTCCTATATCGTCAACGAAAAATCAATATTTTTCATATTCAACATTGATACCGTTTGCCATCTTTCTAGAATCCAAAAGCACTAATCGTGCATTGGCAACGATATTTACGATTCACTACAGCCAACCATATTTTTCATGCTAGTTTTGTTAAAAAATGACACATGAGACAAGTAAGTCAACAGATGTAATCAGAAAGGGACTCTGTTTGTGTAGGAAAGTGGTCTCAGACACGGACATCCAAACTGGCTTATCTCAGAAAATATATAGAGGCCCACAGGCCATTCAGACATTGTGACTAAGCGAAACATTCTACTATTTTTCATTGACCAGGATTAGCCTTTTGAACACAAGTTTAAGTGCTTCCATTTTTATATCAAAACGTGGTCTGTTAAGGTCGGTAAAAAAAGTGGCTGAATACATTGTACACACCAAATTACAACTATGACAAGATTGTTTTACGACTTACTACAGTACCGTATCCTTTTGATAGACCTTGGTTACTTTGCAATTTTAATTGTTTTCTATGACTTAATAGATCAGGTTGATACGTTATTTTATTCGAATAATTTGCATGTTAATTATCTGTCAATATTCGTTTACAGAATCAAACAAGAAATCGATACTTGATATAGTCACACATGTGAACTTTCTTTACTTTGCTGCTACGAAGATTGGTGAAAAGTCTCATATGAAAGACGTTTCTTTATAAAAGACTAACTGACCCGGCTAACGTTGTCCTGTCATACAAAAATGGATGTTCAGTTTTCGAACGAAACTTTCCCAATTTTTCTTTTCATAAAAACCTGATTCAGATTACAAACATTTTACAAAAAAAATAGCCAAGCCGGTCCAGCCGTTCTCAAGTGATGCGCATATCAACGAACAGCATGTGGCGGCATCTATAACGCCACATGCGAACTACGTATCTAAGACCTGACGTCAATCAAATCCTCCATCGGGCAAGCAGTATTGACCACCCAATCAGCATATATATAACATTCCGACATCAATCGTCGACCAGACACGATCTTCCTTTTTCAATAAAGGATGAACTTTACACCTTTATTTTTTATTATAAAGAAGATAATGTTAAGGAAAACCTAGTAAACATATAAATGAGAACAAATCTGTACCAGAGCTGTGACGTAAAAATAAAACCACAAGGCCTGATTACGATACGAAATTACTAACAACATATGTTGCGATATAAGTACCCATAATTTTCGGTGGAATTGGTAACGCAGATTAATAACGAGACAGCAAACTAACAACGGATATTGGGAAAATTACTAAACAATATAACGTTGTTGTTAATTGTCAATATCGGTATAGTAATAAAACAAAGGGTAAGGTAATAAACTAATCTTAAGCATTAAATTATTTGACTATCAAGCTCAGGAAGTTCGTAATAGGAACGTTATAAAATTTAAGTGCACAGTTTCAGTTTTATCGGAAATTGGCCAGAGCTCCGGGCTACAGCATCCATGCCAAACTTGTGGCGGTCATTTTACAGAGAAACGGATAGCAATCTCCACGGGGGCGTCCAGTCCAGCCTCACACACAATGGATCGCGGAGTTACGCCCTGATGGCGTGAAACAAACCTTCATTGTTCGCGAACTATCACTTGCCTATACACAGCCCAGTTATAATATCAATCTAAGCTCCAACTCTCAGTCAATGCCAGTATAGTTCATCCCGTTTAGACCTTCATTTTCTTTATACAATGGTGATCCTTTCAAAGTTTTCTGAGAAACGCAATATCTTGCAAATGTTTGTAACAAGTTTTTGCTCTAAGCCTACTACTCGTAGCTACTAAAAAGGAATTAACGTTTTGGAACAGGTAAACTTACTTACCTGTCTGTACTTTGAACGACAGTTAAAGAAATTATTGTAAAATTGGTCTTTGCGCTGCTTCGTAAATAGTTCAACAGAGCTGTTATTCTTCAGTTTTTACGTGCATAATTTTTCCAGTTATCATATTTTCCCGTCGTGGGTACAATTGTTGCGCTGTGCATATGTATATTTAATGTGATTTCATTGCTACATTACCATCTGCACCTGCTACAACGAGCACCTCTCATATTACTCAAATTATCTTTTATTTTCCACTTTTACATTTTGTTCATTTATGAAAGGTTCTCTGTTTCGTACAAAAATATAATATTCAGTGGCTTAAAGTTTTTATTTTCATTATAATCAGCATATTTATATAACTGCTTCTTTTGGAGGCTAATTATATTATCAGTACTTATTCAATGTTCAGAGTAAATAAACATTAATTAGATTGTGCAGTTAGCTGTCTACCGAGTGTTTATCGCGAGGGACAGGTGGGTCAACCATAAACAGAGCAAGTTTGTAGAGTTGTTGAAACAGATCCTACGTAAATAGAGTTCTCCCCTTAAGTTGGAGACTTGGTTAATTCTCGAGTCGACAGCCCGATGACAAATTACAGACATTTGGAACTAGGGCACTCTGTTTGATTCGCGTCACAATTAAGCCAAACAGCCTCTCTAAATGGTATTGCTAGCCACTCCGGTAACCAGCTCTCCATTACACAAATTATTTAATTTCTTTGTAAATTGACAAAAAATATGAACGGTGGTATTTTAGTAAAGACTTTCCGTCCTTTCTCGTTTTGTTTGTTTTATTTAAAAGCTCCTGTCATTTGCACAAAAACAACGGAACTGACGCGGAGACTTTTTCTACTTTTCTGAATTGACGTCATCCAAAAGCGAACCGAGTTACTATCGAAAATGTTTGTTCATTTATAGTTAATCGTTTCTTACTTCTAAAGGGTGAAAAGAAATACTTTAAGTGGTACCTACTACAAATATGGTAATGATGTAAGTGTCTACTGAGCCTGAGCAGCAACATTAAATACATAAATCATGAAAAAAATCTGATTAATTTGAAAAGAAATGGTTTGGGTTTGCTTATTATTTTTTGTGAAAGCAACTTGTATTTTCCAATAAATTCATATTATTTTCTTATCCCCAGTTAATCAAGAAAGCTTTAAACAAAAACCGTTCAGAAACACACCTGCTTACGAAAAAGTTATTTATAAATTGTCTGTTTATTTTTAATAAAAATCTATGTTCAGTAAATGGAAGTTTTTAATAAGAGCTGTACAAGATGAGCTAATCTCATGGCGGACAAATATCCGACGTCACCCAAAGCCGATAAGTCACGCGGACTCAACCCGCGCCTGCTTCGAATAAAACTCGTAAAAGTAAAGCTCTCCTACTTTTTGATTTACAATATCTTTTACTTAGTTTTACACGTTATCGTAGCTTTTACTGACATGTGTTCTTTCGATAAGATTTTGATGTATGTCTTTTTTAAGAAAGCCTTTAAGTACGCATTTGCTAAGATGTAAAGATAAATGTTTGATTTAGCTGAACAGTGAAACATTATCTACTTATATCCATTAAAAATAATAGACATTCGCAAACTTTGTAAAATCTTCGTTATAAAGTGTAAAAGATTTCGGTTAACATAATGTGTAGAAACGAACTTATTTTAACTTGGCAAAGAATATAAAAGAAAAACAATCTTTATTTTAAAACTGAAGGGTGGGTATACTCGATCGTAAATTACATTGTCTACTTAAATTTTAAGTCGACTGCGTAACGTAATGAAATAAACTTTATACAGACAATTTCAATTTATTATCAGGAAAATATTTCGTGTTCTATACAAAGTTATTTATTAAAGCAGGTAACAACAGTTTTTGGTCTCATATCTATCCTATATAACAGTCTACTTTTACAGTGAAAATTAAAATACCACAGAAAAATACCTGGCCAAGCTCACTTTTGTGCGGCCATATTTATTTTGACAGGTTCATTTTTCTTTTGCAAATAAATATCTCAAATTCCATGAAAGTGTTGTGGAAAGAGCCGTCAAAACTTTGTTATCAGCGCAGAGATAAGTACAAATTCTTGAACAAAGTTGTTATTTAATCCTTTGAGACCTGACAAAATGTTTTTGATTTTGCGGTATCCGGTTAATAACTGACGGACAGATGACATATCTTTATCTGGAAAGGCTTTCAAAATAAAGAACCTTCCCGGGACCATTGCCTTCGAATACCAAGACAAAAATTTAATTATGAAAATAGTTAAAGCCACTGAATTTCCTAATCATCATCTAAACACGCTTGGTATGTCTCCTGCGAATTTATCTGCTAACCTCATAATTTGGATAAGAAAAGATGCTTTAAAACAAAGAGTACCTACTAATTGAAGAATTAACAGCAATGTCTCCTTTCGTAATTACGAATTCGGATTAAAGGTTACTGTTACAGCGCCTGAGGCCGGGTTAATGGGGCTCTGGTTTAAAAACTTTGTGGTTACGGCAGACGAGAACCGTGATGGGAATAAATGCGAACTTGTGAATATTTATGAGGACACCTTCCAAAAATGCACACGAGGCTACGAAGCGAGCGATACGGCGGCCATTGTTGAAGTCAAAGGAAACGATCGCTCTTGCTAGCTTGCTTGGTTTTAAGTTTTAATATTCATATTTCATACGCACATAAAGGAAAGAGCAAGTTTTCTGATGCTTTTGACGTTCCACCCAGTTATTAATAACGAACTCCGAATTTCTTACTAATATTTCATTCAGGTACCTCTTACAAATATTACGATTTTAATTTGATAAACTCTATTATTTTAGGTGGTAACGATTAAGTTTCGTCCACCACTAACGTCTCAGAATACAATTAAGAAAATTTTGGAAATAATCTCGTCTGAAAAGTTAAGTGTTTGGTTGTCGTTCTCGAAAAAGATTATATTTTGTCATAAAACGATGACCTCATCACAAGACATTTTTGTATACTCTCATAGGGTTAGATAGATATAAACCTTTAGGATGGATTTTTCTAAGTGTCTTTATAAGACTAAAGTCCCATTTACACGATGCAAGGTGCTTGCCTGTGGCATAAAATAAAAAACTTTTTACAAAAAGAAAACAACCGACTTAAAAAAAGTTGGAAGTCGGTTAAAAATTGAAGCAACAAATGCCTTGCATTGTTGTTGCTGCAACGTGCTGGTATGCCACAACCTGTTCATAAGTTGTTGGTATGCCACAAACAATTAAATCGCGCCATTTAAATGACAGGTTTTAGGGACACTGATCTTCTAGCTTTGCACAGCAGGAGAGTCACTCTTTGATCCACATGTGGTCAGGCGCATCAGAACTTTTTCTTCTCCTTTTTATAATTCTGTGTTTTGTCATAGATGTGGTGGGCTCTCTGGTGCGCCGTGGTGGTAGCAGCTGGCTCCGGCGTCGCGGCGGCACCTGCTCCCGACTCCCTCTCACCCCTCGACATGGTACAAATGGACTCCTCCGCACCTGATGACGTAAGTCCTGTAACGGCTGTTGAGTGGATCAAGGCTTCTAACACTCTAGCTGATACTGAAGTCGATTAAAGCTATCAATCCGTTTTAGCGAAATTGCCTAAAACACATTTTACTAATGTTTAACTGGGACTACATGAATTGACACGTCAGTACAAAATACATCATTTTATCCAATCTAAAGCTAGCTGCTCATTACAGCAGCGTCAGGCTGCAACACATCGCTAGCAATAAAAAAAAAACCGGCTAAGTCGAGTCGGACTAGAGCACAAAGGGTTCCGTACCTACTGTACTAAGATCGAACAAGACATGCCGAAAAGAAAAACCTTTCTTGTATGGACCCTTTAATTATTAACTGTATTAAACTTTTATTATTGTTGTTGTTATAGCGGCAATAGAAATACAGAATCTGTGAAAATTTCAACTGTCTACCTATTACGGTTCATGAGGTAGGTATTGCCCGCTGATAGACAGACGGACGGACGGACAGCCGAGGCTTAGTATGGTTCCGTTTGCCACCGGTCGGATACGGAACCCTAAAAAGCGCGTTGTGGCCCGCCTTTAGTGTGATGCTGGAGCCTAAAGTGATTCTGGAGGATTTTTGCAATGCGTTGCGTTGCGGCACAGCTCTGGGATAATCTACGCTAGCCTTTACAGGGATAGACGTTTTTGGCCGACTGTAGGTACACTAACCTAAAACAAAATTATCCAGGTGTTGGTTTAATCACTTGCTATCTTATTAGACTATTTACCCAAAAATAAGACAGCGTTACACCCACGGATGTACGAAATATTTGCACAAATATGAGCCAATGTACACAAGATTTGTAGGTAATCACAGGTCGATCAAGGCCTACCTATCTTGTGCCTCAACAGATAAAAATATGATGAAATTATATCAATGTTGACGAATATATTATTGCGTCATTACACGTGAGGTGCTGTCTAATATTGACATTTTCAAAAGTTTGTCTAAAATTATATTTTAAGGTCGGAACTGTGGCTAAGACCACTAAGAATATATTTTACTTTTAGGAAACTTATAGATTTGGTATATATGTTACCGTATAATTATGAAATTCGTTAGTTTATAATCTATCGGTATTATTTCTGTTAGATTATATACCTGTCGAAAAATTGTGAACTGCAACAAACCATTTACAATGTAACACAATATTTTTCGAGAGTTTATAATCCAATCCATGAGAAACAAAAAAAATGTGAACTGGTATCTAACTGCTTGCGTCGTAACGCACCTTGCGCTAATACTAAATAGCTTGCCTAGCTGCGAGCAAGACACCGCTCGCATAGCTCGCTCGGCTTGCGCGCTGCTGGTTACAGTTCGACCCTAACCGAACCCATTTCACCCACTTCACAATTTTTCGACAGTTTATGATTTAACGGAAATAATATCGATAGATTATAAACTAACGGTGACATATACATATACGTAACGTTAGGTTTCTGATAAAGTTTTGACTAACTACTATTTCAGTCCTGTGTACCTACATAACAGTTTCATAAGTAAAATGTTTAGACGCACAAAATTGGGGTAGAGGCTTGGTTTCAGACGGTTGTGATGTGAATGTTTACATGCGAAACCAATTAGTAGCCCAGTTAGTTTGAGTTAGACCTCACATTTGTAACAACTTTATAACGTTGTCCGACACGAAACTCTTTATGTTATATTACTCATATAACAAAATATACAAAGAAGCATCTCGTACAAATTTTACGATTCCTTAACTTTGTTTGTATTTGTGGAAATATTCAGTAGGTATTTTTATAAGCCGCAGGCAAACGGAAAAGTCAAGAAACTTTTTTTTTTTTCTTGTATGCCGTGCCCGCGTGGCGGAAAATTGACGAATCCGTCGGGACCGAATGGGGAATACAAAGAAAATATACATATTGTGGATTTATACGATGTTCGATTGTGTCAACAAGTTCTGCAGGAGACGCTTGGTTAACTATGGATTAAAATCGAATGTTGCTACCTAGATGTTGGTTGACTATACGAAATTGGTTTTTATTTAAGGGGATTCACAAGATTCAAAGTTTTCTGTTAACAGACACTAAATAAGAATTACTTGTTATCCCTGTAAATGGTTCTGGATGGAGATACAATGGAAGTGTGTCATCGCAATCAAAATATAGGACTTTGTCACACCTCATCATCACATCTATGACATTGGCATATTCGATTGTCACCATGCGACAGAGCTTCGTAGTGTGTCAGCGGTCTATGTATTTACTTACTTTGATCAGCACTGCGTCTTTGGGAAAGCTTAATATTGTTCAAGAAACTATATTTTATTTTGTGACGTGTACTAATCGTCCACGTTTTCTCAGGAGAGCCTCTACGCAATGTCACCAATGGCCGCTCGCTACTCTGCCGGCGCGCCCTGGCTCTACCTGCTCGCTGATATGCCCCGGGACTCACAGGTAAACAACCTTCTTTGTTTTTATATAATATATATCTACGGAAAATGGTAAAGGGTGGTTTGCATCACCATACGTGAGCTTCAATGCACAAGAAGCTTAAACATACGTAGTAAGTTTTGAAGTTAAAATACTACTATATTTAGCTTAGCTAAAAGCTTAATTTTTGTTTAGAGTCTTGTTGTAAGTAAAGGTGACATGACAGTACTTACTTCATTAGACTTCAGCATTCAGACTTCAACATTTTCAATCTTCGAATCTGAGAGTCGTTTGATCAAACAACGCGTTCGTATTACCATAATTCAATGAAAATCTAGAATCTTTGACACTTTGCACGCACAATTTTCCGTCAGCTAAAGGCAAGGTTCACTTTGTCATAGCAAGAGTGTCCCTGTAATTAGTCAATCAAATTGAGGCAATTGGAGATATCTGCCGCGTCCATCCCGAGATCGAAAATCGTTAAAGGTGTCATTCTATTATAGGATTTATAGAATGGAATATATAGAAGCACGTTTATACATAGTTTGTCATTTTCTTTAGAAAATGTCGCATAATATAATTAACGAAGCAATTAATTAGGACGTAAATTATATTAAGTTACACAGAAAACGTGTAAAATTAATACATAATAAACCTAAAGTACAAAAGTTACTTCGAAAGTTCTTATGAAAATATTTGGAGATAAATGTACCAAGTAGTTGTTGTCGCTAGAAGCAAATATACAGTAACAAGTTAATAATAACTATTTGCGGTTAAACTTTAACGGGAGAGTAACGTTTTACCACAGACAATATAATAGTTGTGCTCGGACAGCGCTCCTCGCTCGGCGCAGACTTTATTCGAGCCGTATACTGTATTGTCGTTATGTTAAACGATGCATAGAATTTAATTATACGTATACCTGCACGTAAACTTTTATAATGTGCGTTGGGTCCCACTATATTTTCTGCCAACTGTTTGTTGTGTCATTCACGTAAATAGAAACTTGAAAACATTACTCGTTTCGTACAAGTTTCTGCATTAACGAGCTCTGTCCGCAGCTTCTATTCAACTTTGGCAGTAATTATACCTCTAGCAAACATTTAAAGGTTACCAGAATGTCTCTAAACTCAGATAGAGATCGTTTAGGTACTATAAGACTGCACGCTCCTCCGCTGCTTGTAACATACACTCTTCAAATGTTTGTGGAGGGGCGTGCAGTTTTATAGTAAACGAACTTTAATTAAGTATTACTTACCACATCTTAAGAAAACACATCCACACGTTTAATAAAATTGTACTCAAACTATTTAGGAAAAAGAAATAACTCATCAGCGTGTTTAGTTCTCTTATAATAAAGGCTCCCGCAGACAGACACGACGCGACACTGGTAGAAAAAAATCTGTGAAGTTTTCATAGAAATTGTTCCACAAGAGTCGCGTCGTCGCGTCGCGCTTGTCTGCAGGAGCGTTAAACCAATAGATACGCTTGCTCCTTGTCAATGTAAACAATGTGAAAACAAGAGTGCTTCACAAACAACCATGAGTTTTCTTCGTCACAAAACAAAAAGAGTCTTGGCTTTATGCTTTCTATATCTATCAATTGAACGAGTTCGTTCAGTACATGACTGTCTCCGTCTTCCTGCTTGCTTTCTTCATATATCCTCAAACGCACTTCGGGCTAAGATACAGTGACTATAAACATGAGTGTATAACGAAGGTGGCAAGTAGCGGTGCGGAGATGCGCACACGCCGCTCGTTCTCCGTCTACCCCGCGGTCGAAGTGCTGCAGCGAGGAGCCTACAACAACTATATGGAGAGAGTGGCACACAACAACAGGAACTTCCTTGACCGAGTCGGAAAGCGAGGTTAGAGTATGAACAAGTTATATCCAAATAAAAAAATCAAATGATATATGCACGAATTTGGTGTATAGTCGATTTCGTAATTGCTTTACTAGTTTGACAAGAATTCCCAGTTAATTGAAACTTCACTAAGGTTGAAACTATCTAACACGTAGACAAATAGAACTTGTCGTTTTGTGAAGTGCAAGTGACATTCAACCATTTACGAGATCGACTATACACGTGGAATGAGAATGAATTTAATTCATAGATAGCAAAATTTATGGATTGATTAACATACATTTTCCCAATATTTGAGAAAGTGCGCGCATGATGCATGTATTTTGGATGAACGTGCATGAACCCCAGTTTAAAGTGCATGAACCCCAGTTTAAAGTGCATGAACCCCAGTTTAAAACCCTTCACAAAGTACTGTGTGTAATGTAGTCCTTTCTATTTTGTAGGATCCTGGAGGAGTCAGAACTGAAGTGGTAGAATCCAGCTGTTGTTAGACCTCGTGTGATCGACTTGTAACCGCTACAGTTATGCGCTTCCAATATAGATTTGTACAAAGTTTACCCTTGTTATTAGCAACTAAACACATGTATGTAGAGAACCTGTTGTGAGCAAAATAAAGATAATTCGGTTATAGAAATAGCTGTTTATTTTATCATATTCCTATTATACTTTTTGGAAATATAAAATGCTAAAGTGTACTCAAGTACACTCTCCGAATATAGAAAGTAAGGATCAATATTCAGGGTCATAAAGTATACCTTGTAGTACATTTAAGGGTAAATAAGGTCCAGTCACTGATTCATTAGTCTAATGGAAAACGTTCCAGGAATGCTAAGACCCTAAGAGATTCCTGAAAATCAATCGCCCTAAAGACCCAACGGTGAACATATTTTATACAGCTCATTTATTATTATTGACTAAATAAGCCGAAATTGAACTGACATATTCATGAGGAATACTAATAAAGTCATTGTTATTTCGTAATACATCAATCAGAAATAGGTCACTGGGATATTTGAATTACAAACCAGGCTATTTCATAATGATTTTAACTAACTGTCAATGGGCTAGAATTAATGGTACTTATTCATAGTAAATTACGCTCTTATATAAGTGGACTGCATGCACACCTATATCTTCCAAAAAGGTCTACTTAATTCTTCTCAAAAAATGGGTGAAACTTCACCATTTCCCCAATTATCCCATAATACGTAGGGCTAGTCTTTGAGTGAGATAGTAGCTAATTTGACCTGGTGGTGCGTGAAGACCGGCAGTGGTCGGGTGAAGCGGCGCATGCCGTCGCTGTCCATCGACCTGCCCATGTCGGTGCTGCGCCAGAAGCTGAGCCAGGAGAAGGAGAGGAAGCAGCAGGCTCTCCGCGCAGCCGTCAACCGAAACTTCTTGAACGATATCGGCAAACGAGGTGGGTTTAGTCATAAGGATCAAATTCAAATTCGATAAAACAATAGAGTTAGAGAACATGGAGATTAATTTTAGCGTTAAATTTCAAAGTAGTAGTGTGTGAAATTGCAACTTTGACAAACACAACATCATTATCATCGTTGTTGATTATGGTCTTTGTTTTCTTGTCCTTGCTTGTTTATTTGTGTCTGTTAGTGGTTTACAAACAAATAACTGTATCGTGGATGAGGCGCCTTAGATTGTCGAGCTACTGCATGATGTATGTCTTTTAAGAATTTAACTAAAAAGTAGCGTCGTCTTATGATATCATCATGTACCATTTTATGTTGAGAACCACTGTCAAACATAAAACCTTCATGATCCAGGCGCCACATTCGTCTTCGTAGCTAATAAGTGAACTTTGTACGTTAGAACTGGATGTCTCATTAAGTATTCACTTTGCCTTGAAATAATAACTGAATACGGAGGATAATACTTAGGGACCCTGCATGCGGTCTCCCTTTATAGTTTCTTTAGACCACTTTTACCCTTTGTTTTGGACCAATTTATAAAAAGCACAGGAAAATTAGGTACAACTCTCTAGGTATAGATTATTTTAAAGACTTTTCCCACTAATACTTGTTCAAGCATGTTAGTATCATGTAATGATTTATTTAGTATCAAAGCATGCAAGTCAAACAGTTCTTTCTCAGAATTATGCCTAGTATATGTAATGTTTAACGAATTAACGTTATGTTTTGTTGCAGGCCTCCAATGGTCCCCTTCGGTGCAAGCTGTCAGATACTTCTAAAAGCTATATATCGCCAACCAAGAAATGCCTGCCTACGTAGACGTTATCCGAGACCCATGGTTCTAAAGTATCTGTTAAAATAGCCACGTTTAAATATACTACATAACATATTCCATATTTATTGTTGAAAAGTAGAGTAGGAAGCATCAGATAGTAGAAAATGTTTAAAACAGTAGTCTATTTGAAATGTATAATATTATAAAAATGCGCATGATACCTTTTATTATTTTGTTTTGTAAATTAGGCAAAGTACAAATTAACTGTTGGTTTGTAGATTAAATTGAATTTTATTTAGTAACTTAGATATAAAGAATTCAGTCATTTGTTGTAATAGTTATGCTAATTTATTTTAATTAATGTTATTGTGCTATAATTAGCTTAGTTACACTGGCATTCCTTTATGCATATAACTTAACATTGTAATAGTATTAAATTATTGTCATAAAAATATGCAATAAACTTCTTTTAGATTACTTGTTGTTTCATTGATTTGCTTACCTCTATCACTACTTGAGTCATTATTCTTAGTAGCATTGAAAAAGGACACTTTAATCAGATCAGCCCATGAGTCAGTCGAAGTATTCCTTCTTATTTATTATAGCAATCAAGTCATCATCATATCGTTAAATAATAAATTCTCATCGTATCTTTACAACCGCTAACTTGATTTATAGGGAATGTATTCAAATTTATCGATATCACCCCTCCGAAAGTAGCAATCGAATATTGAAATTGGGGTCAAAAGTGTAATTATCAAGGTTGGTTTTAAAATGAGAAGCTGTAAAAACACCATATCAAGACAAAAGATAAATGAGAGCAGGTAAATTATGTGTTACTCATGACAGCTTCGGTATCAATCACACAACAGCTGATTGAATTCGTTAAACAATATTATTTACGAAAACAAATGAAAATTTGTAAATGGAAGACAACCCAACAATATTTACTTCGCCGTATAGAGTTTGCGAATAGGCCTTTCAATAGTAACGTGGTGAGGTTACGACATGTCACAAGAAATAACAAGCCTCTGAAACAAGGTGAGGCGTAACTGTCGGTAACACAAATGTGGTGAATGGAACGGAACCTAAAACCTCGTGGTATGTACACACGCATTTCACCCCGTTATTGGGAAATGAATCGCTCTCGTCCCATCGACTCGTGAGATGGGAACAGTAATTCAATATACATATTAGGCCGGTAATAAAATGCCAACATCTTTTATTTCGGCGACTCTTCTAGGCCCATCTGTTGAGCCTATTTTTAGCACTATCCGCTAGAAATGGCCAAATTTAGTTACACTTAGCCGCCTTTGGTTATTAGATTTTTCTTCGGGCTACCTACGCATGTTTTTGTTAATTAGCCATATCATAACATAACATAACATAACATAACATAACATATCATGACGCCTGTAATTCCCGAAGGGCAAGGCAGAGCTGTACAGTACATAGTACCCCCACATTTCGCCAGTTATGTTTAAGTCCCACGTAATAGGGCGCGAGCCTGTTGCCATCAACCGGGCACTAATCCAGATTCCGGACTGATACTGATCAATTCCTGATGGAAAAACCCAATAACACTTTGCCCGACTTGGGAATCGAACCCAGGACCTCATGCTCAGCAGTAGCGCTTGCGAACACTAGACCAGCGAGGTAGCCATATCAATTTCATGATATTACTGACGGTTTAATTAGCCTTAGAAACGAAAAGTACCTTGGATCGGTGATTGGCGTATTCGAGTAAGAAGTCCATCTCCTTCGGAATAGAACCCAGCTAAATTAATTATGAAATAGTCAATCAGAAATGTTTTATGATACCTATATTATTTTATTTTCATCTTCGTCATATTTATTTTAATCTTGATGGGTTGAAAAATTACTTGACTGTTATTTCTGTCCATTGGTTTTCGGGTTGAGTTTTATATTTATTTGGACACTCGACATCTTTGATTACCTAGTCCATAAGTACATCCGGTACTTCTATGATCACCAAACTGAACTCAAGACAGATAAGGGCCTTGCACTTAGAAATCAAAATAATTAGCAAAATTAACTGGTAGATACACAATCTAAACACTCTGAGTCGTTTGGTACTTTGTTACGGCACTTCTTGCTAACTCAAAGATCACAGGAGGTGGTTGCGTTGTGGTCAAGGGTGTGAGACAGACAGATGGCTGTCTTATCTAACCTTTAAAAAAAGCTGATTTTCAAATATGTATGTTCGATTGTTCGATAGTTAATTAAAGTCCATCCTATAATGTTCCACAAACTACAACAATATGAGTGGTTGGGGTTGCCGCAGAGGCTGGTGGACCCTGCAGAGCTGCACGAGGGTCGCGCGCGGCCGAAGCGCAAGATGCCGTCACTGTCCATCAACAACCCCATGGAGGTGCTGCGCCAGCGGCTGATCCTCGAGGTGGCCCGCAAGCAGATGCGCGAAGCCAACCAGAGGCAGGCCGTCGCCAACCGGGTGTTCTTGCAAAATGTTGGCAAACGAGGTACGTTGGATTTATATTTATTATATGACCAAATAAATCCGACCTGAACCTTAATTTTATACATGACCCGAACCCAGCCTTATTTAAATATGTGACCGAAATATTTTCTCGATCATCATAACGCGAACAAACACTGTTAGTTCGGTAGGTTTGTGCCTATAGATATGAGCATTACCAGATTAGAGGCAGACAGACTATTTTAGAAACTTACGTGTCAGTAATTACACCGGTACATGGTGGCAGAAATAAGTAAAGTGGCGATACTGTCCTGCTGTAGCGGTTACACCACCACATATGAACTACGCGTCAAAGACATGACGTCACACAAATCCTGCATCGCGCAATTAGAGTTTACCGCGCGAACGACATGTATAAGACTATCCGACATCAATCATCGGACAGTTGCCCGCCAGACATAACCCACCTGGTCTGAGGATCCTCCCTTTTCTATGGTGGATGAGTGAACTTTTTACACCCTGTTCCTCATACCTCTAAACTGCTACCCGCTTCTTCACATAACTACTACTAATTGCATGCAGTACTTACATGAGCAAGGCTTGCTTGTGCTTGTTCCAAGTCGCTTTTTTTAAACTAATTTAGCGATGCTCTTTTTTCAAATGAGCGTGTCCAATCGAATTAGAATCTTGTAACGGGTTTTCAGCACCTGCACGTACCTAAAACATCTGTTGGTACTTACATAAATGTAGGACCTATAATGTTGTATGAAAATTCTGTATGAAAAAATGGATTTTTTTCACGTATTCAGCACAAGTTACCTATTTACCTCGTTGACTTTTTGAACTTGTCCTGAATAATAAGTAGACAATATTTGTTATTTGGTTGGGTCTATGTTTCAACACTCTATTATTGACCCCAGAGTTTATTTCTTCTCAGAGGAGGTATTACACTTATTTTAATTTATAAAATTAAGTACCTATTCGGTTTTACAATTTCAGTGTTTGTTTTTGAATTTTACTATAAAAAACAATAAATACTAGCTTAAAACAAAAATATTACCCTTTAATTTTTTTAAAGGTTATAATATTGACGAATGTTTTTCTGTTCAGGATTCTGGGCCAACTCTGCTCCGACCCGCTACGACAACTAGAGCCTTCAGCAACTGACTCCTTTCATTTTCCTGCGAGATGTCACCACTGCCTGGCTGGAAATAAGATATTACGTCAACACACCAGTATGAAACCTCTTTAGACGCCTATAAAAAAAACATGTTTACTTTTTAATACATTGTTTGTGCAAATGTAAAATTCAAGAGTAGTATTTTTCCTTTTGTTTTTTTCGCGGCAAAAAGTGCGGTAGGTTTAGAAAATAATGTAAAACTTTAATGTATGTACCTTCCATCCGATATACGATACGAAGTAAATGTCCACCTGCGTCGTCCTTTGTCAATTTCATTCATTAGCTTGTGCTAAAATCATGAATGTGTATATTAATAACAACAAAAATATCCTCTATGTGTGTTAGTTTAGTTAGTGGCAGCTTACGGCTATAAATTCAAATTATTATTTACACTCTTCACCTCTTTACACTCTTTTCGAAATTCAAATGATGGTACGTTCGTATGTCGGATGGCCATTTATAATATGGTCTAGATGATGCATGTTAGCCAGCTCAACATGCACCCGTAAGTTGTCGTAATACCTTGTGGTGAACAAAGCTGTCCCAACTCTCTATTGTATTTCCATAATAGTATTTTTCTACGCTTGTTAATTGTTGTTACTTAGAACGTTATTAACTTCAAAGTTACCACGACATTCGTACGTGTCTCCTTCATAGATATTTTTTATTTTTTATACTTTTTATTTATTTGTGCCAAATGTCTCCATAAATAGAGTATAGATAGCCTCATAGAATATACCTTTTTTATTAATAACCTAATTATTTTTACATTTAACTTATTCCATGTAAACGTATTAGACGTTTGCAGTTAGTCTCTACGTAATTTATATGTACAGAGTAGTTTAATGTACTTATATGTATTTTTACGTTTCAAATTGATCTCTTATAGCATATAAATGGTAGGAAAAATGTAATAGTTCATACATTATAAATTACGTTCAATAAAAACGTTAAATTATTAATATGTGTTTCATTAAACATGTCATGTTATGCGGTCCTTTATAGTGTACTAACGAAGTATGTTCGATTGGAATTCCTAGAAAATTACTATTTTGGGAATAACTTAGCGAGTGTCAAAGAGGCACTTTGATATAGTATCTGTGCCACGAAGGAATCCATAATTAAATACAGGCACAAAGAGGAAGATATTCTGCAGGTAACATAGAATTTCGGGTACTTATAACCTACCTTAGTAATTTTAAGGTACCTACCTAATATTGTATGAAAGTGCAAGCAATTATGGAATTCTAATAAGCGTTCTAAATAAAAAGGTCAATCAAATTCGCGCCGCTGACACCCGCCGGCGGCCGCGACCCTTTGACCGACATTAATTAGTTTTTTTTTTTGCGCTAAAAATGGTTGTCAAGAGATAAAATTACAGTATGTACTTAGGAACACCAATTTTATAATTTACGTTAGGCCGAAAGCAGTGTCAAAATAATGTCAGTTGAATACGAGTATCTATCATGGGTTCATAATACCAATGACTTTGTCTTCGAACCCAAGTGAGCGTATAAAATTAATGAGAATCAATGAGTCTCATTTTTTGCCATAATTACACTAACAACATATACGAGTACATACCCTTAGCAGGATTTATGTATCTCTAATGTGTACACAAATTATAGGCGTACATTTCGTTCAAAGAAAAAAAAGACATTGGACAAAAGCTACTTAATAAACTATAGTAGTAAAACTAGTTACTAGAATAGTCAATTGACTCAGGCGTGACTTTGCAGAAATCTATTGTATTTTTTCTAGTTACTAAAATAAAAAATATTAATTTTGTTTATTATGAAACGTTTCCCAATAAGTATATAAGAAATCTTCTTCCCAATAAGTAAATCAGAGCGCGATTTTTCAGTGTATTGTTTAGTGTATGTTTTTGAATTGACATTTTCTGTAGTGTATACTATCAAAAAATGTAAGTTCAAAAACTAAAAACAGACTACTGAAAAATCGCGCTCTAAAAAGTATCAATCAATCTGCCTAGCCTTTTCCCAACTTTATTGGGGTTGGCTTCCAGTCTAACCCGATGCAGCTGAATACCAGTATTTTACATGGAGCGACTGCCTATCTGACCTCCACAACCGAGTAACTGGGTAATACGATACCCTTTGGTAAGACTGGTTGTCAGACTTTCGGGATTCTGACGACCCGTAACGATGTCAATAATCCATGAATGACAGCCGAGACTAACGAATTAACGTGCTTTCCGAGGCACGGAGGAGTCTCGGTATGTAAATATGGTCACCCATCCACAGACCAACCCCGGCAAGCGTAACCTGACGGATCGACCTGTGCAGCAGTTATTACTTAGCCACGAGCTCCTCTCGCGCTCTAAAAAGTATGAAACAAGACAACAACAACAATTACAACAACAACAATTTAGACAGAAATCAAGACAGGTATAGAAATGGGGGTATTTCTCGAAGCGCACCAACTTTGAAATGCACCAAATGAAGAGCACCAAAAGTATTCCTCGAAACGCAGAAACAAAATCAACCAGCGGACGATCAAGACGCTCCCAGCGATATCTCATTTGTCAAATTATGATCAGTAGTTCAGAAGTTAGAAGTTAAGTAAGAAGTTAGAAGTAGGTAACAGATGAACATACATAGGTAATAGGTAATACGGGCTTGTATCCGCAAGCAACTCCACGTCTTAGCGCGTAAAATTTTGTTATTCGATCCACCTCAGCTCCACAAAGAAGGCCAGCAACGCCTTGGTGTCACTGACAATCTCACGTAGGGTACCTGGGTTACCGAAGTACTTTGCCCTGTATGTGGCGACCACCGGGCAGTGTAACAGCACATGAGCTGCTGTCTCGTCGTCCTCCATGCAGGCTCTGCACAGCGGACTGTCTGTGACTCCTATGACAAAGAGGTGTTTATTAAATGACCCATGGCCAGTTACAGCTGCCGTAACCGTACGCAGCTGTAGTTTCGTTAGTCGAAGAACCTGTTTCGTGAGGCGGCCATCAATTGTAGGGAGTGCCTCCTTGGCCTGCCTACACTCACCATGGTCCGACCATAGTTTGTGATGTTGGTCCCTGGTTCGTTTCCTTACCAGAGTGCGTAGGTACCCGAAGGGGAGTGGCGCAATGGGTTCAGGCCCCACTGGTGCCATGCTCGATCCCCTTCTGGCAAGTTCGTCGGCAGCGTCGTTGCCCCGCGAACCACTGTGTCCTTTGATCCACTGAATGGTAATATTGTTGAGGCTACCCACCTGGTTAAGGCGCTGGTGGCACTCGTATATCAGCCCAGAGTCAACAGTGTGGCTGTTTAGCGCTTGCAGAACAGCCATGCTGTCTGAAAGTATGCGTATCGAGTGGTCCTTAACTTCCCTGGCCATGATGGCTAAAGCGGCAAGGGATATACCCATGCATTCGGCCTGGAATACTGTATTGTGGACTCCCAATGGTGTGGCTATATGTATGTTGAAGTCCTCAGAGAAGATTCCAGCACCTGTGCCACTACCTGTTTTGGATCCATCAGTGAAGATTCGTAGTTCTGCGGGGCGCAAACCCTCGCATCGGCGGATGAACATACATAAAAACATACCGGTTAAAATCATAACCCTCCTTATTGTTTCGCCGTAGTCAGGTAAACATATGAATCACTGTGTCTGAATTAAATAAATAAAATAAAATTTAAATTTACTATTACTACGAGGAAATATCACCTGGCATGCTACGCTTTGCTAAACTTTTCCGCAGAAATGCATGGCGCATTAAATATTACCTCTCTCTAATATCATGAGGGTAAAGCGATAGATACTTGGCTCGACGCCGTAAGAGAGCCCCGGGCTCCGCTACGTGCGATAATTAACGTGATTTAATTTAAACCGACGCCTCCAGAGCCACGTGATTTCATTACTCTTCAACACATTTTCGGTACCGTGACGAGAGTTTCGCTCTACTACGTCAGTGATAGCAACATCATGTAATATTTAAACGAAATTCCTAGGTATTTAAGTTTTGAACGGTTAATGTATATACTCGTATTTTAGCCCTTATATGGTTTCTTGGCGTTTAAGTTCGTGTGTGCCTTTACTACCTAATTTAATCTTAGACATCTGAATTCTTGCACATCATGGTGGACACCGCACAAATGTGCGCACCGTGTATCGTGGTTCAGAAAGGGAAATAGAATAACTGAACCACTTAAAACTTATTGACTTACTAATGATGGACGCTTTTTTAAATTAATAAACCTCTAAAAACTTTTAGGGCTTCTAATGATGCACACTTTTTTAATAAACGAACCTCTTTGTAACTTTGTGGTTGTTTCTCATAGTTGGTCTCGCTAACTAAACTTATATATAGGGTATCCTGACTAAACGGGTTAGGTTAGGTTAGAACTGTGACCAAGAGACATCCAAGTTGGTTGCAGCTACTTGGCTATTTAGTATTGGCTATGTATAATTATATATCATTCGCTTCAAAAAAGGTGAAGGAAAACATCAAACCGGCATGCCTGAGAGATATTTCTCGACGGCATGTGAAGCCAAGTCAGAGGCACATGGGCGGCTTTAAATTCTGACACCAGGTTAGTCACTAACCACATGAAAAGAAGATTTAGTATTTTTAGGACCCGAAAATAGGAATTATTTGAGGTGCACAAGGAGCGTATTGATTATAGTATAAGGTGTTAAAAAAAAATACTTTAGTAACTTTAAGTGGTGCTTTAGACCATCGAATTAATAGTTATTTAGAACAGTAGATATTATGGAACAGCTGTTTTTGTTTTCACGATTTCAGTGTTGGTCCCATAGTAAAAGTTATTCAGTTCGATGGTCTAAAGCACCTCTTAAAGTTTCTAAAGTAAATTTTTTAACACCTTATCATCATGTTCAATAATATACAGGGTGGCAGGGACATCGACGCGAAACCGGCTACCGGATGATGGATTCAGTACATGATTCTGAACCCCACTGAAATTTTTCGTCGATTATTAAAAATAAAATCTGCTGTTTCATAGAAAAGTGCAATACAGGTATTGCACTTTTCTATGAAACAGCAGATTTTATATTTAATTTAAAAAAAAATATAAACAAAAAACAGCTGATCCATACATTTTGACCGCGTAGGTCTACTCGTACGCGGTCAAAATGTATGGAGCAGCTGTTTTTTTTTTTGAACCAACGAAAAATTTCAACGCCCCCTGCGTTGAAATTTTTTGGTTCAGAATCATGTACTGAATCCATGGTAACCGGCTTCGCGTCGATGTCCCGGACACCCCGTATACAGCAAAGCAAAATGGAATTTTTTTGAGGTTCGATTTAATACCGTAAAACGTGCCGTTTGGAAAAAGTAAACATGCAGTTGCAAGCTAGCGTAATGTTAAATGATGATCTCACCGATGACTCATCGGTATGAGAAGAAAGGCTGAATGAGAGACAAATCAATCAATCTGCCTAGCATTTTCCTAACTATGTTGGGTTGGCTTCCAGTCTAACCGGATGCAGCTGAATACCAGTATTTTACATGGAGCGACTGCGTATCTGCACTCGACAGCCCAGTAACTGGGTAATATGATACCCCTAGGTAAGACTGGTGTCAGACTTTCGGGCTTCTGACGACTCTTAACGACTGTCAAAGATCCACGAATGACAGCCGGGACCGACGGCTTAGCGTGCTTTCAGAGGCACGGAGGAGTCTCGGTATGTAAAGATGGTCACCCATCCACGGACCAACCCTGGCAAGCGTAGCTTAACCTGATGGATCGACCCATGCGGCTGTTATTACTTAGCCACGATGGCAAGACAAACCAACAGGCTGATATTTATTTTTATTTAATACGATTTTGGAATGAAGTTGTTTAACGCGGCCTGCGGTACGAGCTGACTGGTGGAAATCGTCACGTAACGAAAAAGCGTTATGCACCTCCATGCGACTTTCTCTCTCTCTGTCTCTTTTGGGGTTGCAGAATCATTTTTGTTACCGTTAAGCTGCATCTTGTTAGACTATAGAAACTGATTGCAACGGTTACGATAATTGAATGAAACTGATTATTCTTTTCAGCAGAGTAACCGTTGCTTTATTCTATAAGTGTAACCACCAAATGATATACAAGAATTTAATAACACAGAAGTGTATGATCCTGTAGCCTGCACTATCTGACAGAAGTAATGAAAATGAAACAGAAATGACAAGAATTGACTCCAGATTAGAAGAACTTAACACGTTCAGTGTTGGGAGCCCTCCTGGAGGGTTCACTCTAGTCGCATATGGAATGCTGGGAGCCCTCGCGTGTGGCTAATTTGAAATGTAGGTTTTTCTTAGCAAATACAGCATTATAAACTGAAAATAAAATCTGTTTTATATTTTAACAAGATTTATTAGTATATGCGTTGGTTTTAAAATACAAGCATTTTTATGTTCAAATATTTTTTTGTGTAAGGAGGCCAGTATTTCAGGTGTGAAAAACCATATTACGGTTACAAATATCACAAAAAATATAAAGGTTGGACAGACCCCTGTTTCGGGATCAAAGCGGCTAATTAAACTTAAAAAAAAAAAAGAAGATTTTTTATCATTTCACGCCCCCACTTGTACATGAAAATACCTCTAGATATACTACGTATAGCGACAAGACACACAAGAACACTATTTTACTTCGTTTTGCAGTGTTTTATAACACGGTTTCAAACCTAATGCCGTTGACCATCCCCGAGGGTTAACTTTACCCCAAACCTAATGCCGGTGACCCCCCCGGGGGGTTAACTTCCGATATGTATGGCGGCTTGGCGTATGAGCTCTATGAAAAGTGTGTGGAGTCGAAAGTTAACCTTAGCTAAGCTCCCTAAAATAGGGTTGAGCTAAACAGTGACTATGACTGTGCATGCCGTCTGTTGGACCAGGTCAACTCAAAGCTGCAATGGCTTTTTCTTCAAAAGGCCCTTCCCAATATAGCCCTGCATTGCTAGACTCACATAAAATCCTATTAATATAATGTTTGGACTTTAAAAAGAGACAATGACCTCTGAGTTGGGTTCGGCATTTCTTCTCAAGGATCAGTCAACTAAGAAATACCGGCACCATCTAGTTTTAAAATATTGACGTGTAAAAGTGTCTTAAAAGATCTACTTACAGAAATAAACATCATTTATTTCATAATCTCAACTTAACCGAAGGTGGAAACAAGCCATTAATATCCAATTTGACCGCCTTCCAATTTTAATTAATCGCTTTCTGAACTAATAAATCGCAGACATCAAAGCCAGGGAAGACATTTAGAACACTTCAAACTGAAATTTTCAAAAGTGTTCAGTACAGCAAAAATAATTACAACAATCTGGCAAATATTTTGCGAAGTCAAAAACTGTAAAATCCTTTGATAACTTGTACAGGATGAGCCGAGGTTTTTTTATAATTATGTATATTAAACAGTTTGCTAAGAAAAGGGTTATAATAGAGAATGTAAAAATTAATGTTTTTAACTTTTAGAAATATTGCTTTACGAGTGTTAAAGAAACGTACGATTTGTTTCGATATAATAACGTGTGGTAAGTAACGTAAGTTATATAGGAATTGGGCATAAGAGAATCTGGCGTTACATAAGTAGGTTGGCAGAAATCCATCACAATCAAAATTCCAACTATACAATACTAGCTTCTGCCCGTGACTTCGTCTGCCTGAAGTTTCGGCCCCTGACCCACCGCGTCGCGTCGCATCGCCCACCCGCGCTATAACTTCGTTTTCGCTTAGATTTTTATCTGTTTTTTTTTCTTTTTGCTTTGTTCCTAAGGGTCGTAGCGTGATGTTAAATAGCCTTTAACCTTCCTCAAAAAATGGGCTATCAAATGCAAAAACAACTTGTCAAATCCGACTATTAGTTCCAGAGATTAGCGCGTTCAAACGAACAAACAAACTCTTCAGCTTTTATTATCATAGAAGATAGTTAGTTATAGATTATTAATGTAGGTAGTATACATTCTGCTAACTGAGCAGCCTCTTTATTTAGAGTACTTCAAAAAGCTCTATTTTTTAATTAAAAAGTTGTATCAATTTTACTTTTTTCTCTCTGTCTAGAAAAGGAGTATTTAATTATTCAACAAAAAATGTAAGCAGTTTTCCTTAAAAAATATTGTCACGTACCAAAACCGGGGTACTAGGTACATATACGAGAGCTCATTAGCTCTCCATTGTCCCTACCTCGTGCCAAAGCAACTAAATATTTCTAAAAATAATATGTGTAGAAGAATTCTTGATTATACCTACGAGTTGTCGTGAACACTGGTTTGATATAATCTCGACGATGCGTGCTATCCTCTGCTATATTAAAACTAAAACAAACATCAGCGAAAAGGGTAGATCCACTTGAATTTTAATATAAAACCTCTTTAGACTCTGGTTTTGCAAATAGCTCTGTAGTCTGATGCACTGGTTCTTCTTTATGTAAGAATGTATGGATAGAAAAATATACCATCATTGCATTGAGATAATGTACTACGTTCTACATTATAACTCAATACTTTATATTTTCATGAACTTTATATTTTCATTCCGTCTCTCTTTATTTACTAAAAAACTAGTCGTGAGGAAAAAGGAAAAGACGCTTTTTAACGACTTGACATACATTGAGATTTATTTATTATATGTAAAACTAATAATATTACACATCAACCTTCCGAAATAACTTCTCTAAATCATGGTGAAAACCGCATCAAAATCCATTGCAAACTTTGGAAGAACAACGTGGTCAAACAGCCCACGAACAACGATTTTTATTTATATTTTGTATAGATTCACGTCTCAGCGCAGGTAAATTCTCGGTCCTATACAAATAAGGGACATGGTACGCTATCACAGTGATATGAATAATGGTAATTGGTCCCTTGTTCTTAATTTGCTTTTCTAATCCTCGGTTCCTAAAATCCAATGGGTTTACCCTACCATCGTTATACTCTTTGGAATGTCTGACTGGTCCTTTGAAAAGATTCCTGAAGGCTCGAAAGTTGCTGAAGTAACGGATAAGTACCGGTAAGTAAAACATAATTGGGTCGTTTTCAAAATGAATGTAATTTTTTTGTGTTTATTGGGTGTTATCGTGACACAAAAGTAACACAAATGAAGAGTAAGGCCAGAGTCACAACGAAGCCGACGCATCTAATCAAATTCTTTGCTTGTTCTTCTTTACCTTTTTGTGGATGATTTGATTTTAAAGGCTCTCGGTAACGTCTTTGCCGTTTAGCGGGCGTTAGCCATCTTTCCTAAAATGTTAATAGAATTACTATTAACATTGAAGTGAATATACTGTGACAATAAGTGTCACGTGACACAAAAATATTAAACACAATGGTCACACAAATGAACAAAATGAACATTTCCCTTACCTACCAAAAATAATATTCTTGTAATTTCACCCTCGAGTTATTCGTGCATGAAATATGCATTTGATTATAATTTACCATCAAATACACTGTTTTGTTGCACTGTAAAGTATAGTACTTACCGAATTCACGTAATTTGGCACTTTAAAACAAATGACTAAAGTCTTTTTTGCGACGCGCACGAAGTGAAACCATCAGTTACAAAACAAAATGGCTCGGCTAAAAGAAACTAGCGCCCTCTCGTTGTAACTATTTTGACCCATAATAGGTGCCATACTAAATTTGGAATTTACTTCTATTATTACAAAATATCAAAGTAACAAGAAAGAATAACACAAAGGAATGGATATGAGACACGTGTTTGTGGGCTAATATATAAATTATTTACTATAATAACATTGTTTTATAGTATATTTCATATAACTTACCCGTTCACCTGACAAAAAATTGTTCAATCAAGTTACTTATTGCGTGCGTCTGTGGTCATTGCACTTTTGTATGGGAAACAAATTACGACAGGAATTAAATTTAGTTTTTAAGGCAATTAAAACCAATTGCCATATTAAAAAAAAAACTATATTTGCGATTTTATTACTTAGTCTGAATGTTGATTTATAGGTTTACATTTCAAACTGAATTTTATTTCATTTTACCAATAAGTTGGTGGACACATAAACGGACATAAAATTTTGAAAACGAACCAATTATTAACCCTTCCTGGAAGAGCACAAAAATTAAAAAAAAATACAACATTTAAAATATTTTATTTCACAGAAACCTACATGGGCACTTATGAAACGTCAGAAGCTAGGTGCACGGTTCCAATTGGTCGTTTTCTATAGAGAAGACACGGCAGGAAACTCCACGGTTACTCTTTTACAAATAATAGATTTTTACAATATTTCCAAATAACAGTGATGGGAGGACAGCTTAGGTCTTTCAACAAGTACAAGATACTTAACAAAATAGAAGATGGTCAACAAATCTACAGCCCACTAAGCCTACAGCTTTCTAACATTCACAAAATAGAAAAGAATCTATATAAAAGATATACAAATTAATATTAAAAATAAAAACCTATTTACCCTAAAACCCACCCACCTTAAACGAAATGACATCATTGCTATTGTACAACTGTAATAAATCTGAATAATTATCATGTCCACAAAAGCCACTAATATAGAGTTGAAAATAAATTGCAGGTATATTATCGCAGAAAGCAATAAGGCCGCCCATTGTATGTTTTGTAGTATTAAATTTATTTTTTGCTATGTATTTTCTGATGTATAATAAAGTTTATATAAATAAATAAACACACAACTTCAACTTCACAGCCAAAGTGTGGAACTCTCTGCCAGCGTCTGTTTTCCCTTCCACATACAATGCCACATACCATGGGCATGTACCCGTATTTTTCTGAATATTCAGGAAAAAATACGTATAAACATTAAAAGGTACAAAAAAATATATATTAAAAAAAAGGGTGGGTATCAAGTTCTTTATACATTTTTTTTCTTTTTGTTTTCAAAATGCCCCTATGATTTATGGACTTACACTTGTGTTTTTTTTTTTATATCATCACCTCCGTGTTTTTTCATAGTCGACAAATTTTAATAAAAAATGTTAGTTAATCCGATAAAATAACTCATAAGCTTTTAGAAATAATAAACAGAATCCAAATCGCGCCAATAACATCGGAGATAATAATATGGCAAACGGTATTCAAAAAAAATAAAATGGAATAACATGAAAATATTAAAGACTGACCCCCCCCCCCCCCCCCTTTTAAAGTAAAGTTTCGAAAAAAAAACATGAATATTCAGAAAAATACATTGTATAACTTGGCTGCCTTCAAAGCAAGAGCGATCAGGTATCTTCTGGGCACTTTCGTTTCATCATAGATGTCATCCATCGCTGTCCATTAGATAATATCGAGGTCAAGAGCAGGCCCATTCTGCAATCCTAACTAATAATAAAAACGCGAAAGTGATTATGTTTCTTTGTTACGCTTTCACGCTAAAACGGCTAAACAGATTTGGATCAAATTTGGGAAATGGGTAGAGGGTAGACCATGACCTGGATTTGGACTTTATATCCCGATTCCCACGGGATCGAGACTAGGGCGGGTGAAACCGCGGGGCGCAACTAGTAAAACAATAAATAAAAAAACTTCAAATAAAAAGCCATTGATTTTTGTGGAAGAGGTCAATAAATACAATTTGCTGACAAATACTCTTAACTCTTGTTTGTCTTCAGTCTGTGATTTTCTTACTAAAACACAAAAACCGCCAATCAAATCACTTGAGATGAGTTTTACAATCCACCACCTTTTACCTACCTACTGTGTTTACATACCTTTATATTTTTAAACATAAAATATTGGAACATTCTAGAAGCACCCCACTATTATTCAAATTCAACACTTCCTAGTTATTTACAGCAATTCATGCTATACCAATAAGTTTAACGTCCCAGTCATGCCTCGTTCGTTCAGCAGACGTTACACTCAAGATGAGATGCAGCTGTTACGCTTTTGTTTTTTTTTAATTCTACAAGCGTGAGAATTAATATTGATCATGCAAAGAGGTTAGTTGCGGTAGCAGTTAGCACGAAGTCTCTTTGACTTCGTGCTAACTGCTCTCTCTCTTTGAGAGAGTGCAAAAAACGACTCATATTATGCCAATAAGAAATTGAATTGTCATGATGGCCCAGTGGTTAAGGCTTCGCCTCTCATGCACGAGGTTCAAATCCGGGCAAGTATTTCAATTCATAAGTACTTTCTGAGTTTATCTTGTACATTACTGACATCTGTGAAAGAAAACATTTTGAGGAAACCTGGCCTTGTCTGAAATCACCAACCCGTCTTAAGCAAGCGTGGTGATCAATACTCGTGCCTTCTCTGTATGAGAAGAGGCCTTTGCCCTGCAGTGGGACAGTAACAGACTGGTTTTATTATGCCAATAAGTTGGAATGTTCAAAGTGGAAAACCTTCCTGTCAGCTCGTTGCAGCCGAGGTTAGATAGAAGATGAGATGCATAGATGCACCTATACGCATTCGGTTTTTTTTCTTAATTTTTAGATTAGTGTGAGAATGAATATCGATAATTAAAGCTCATAAGTTTCTCGCAACGAGGTTAGTTGCGGCAGCATTAGCAAGAAGTAGAAGAGGTGTTTTGAAAAAGGATCATGCTAAGCAAATAAATTAGAGTTAAAAAATTGGGAAATTTGTCAACTCGTTGCAGCGGAGGTTAGACTGAAGTAGAGATGTACCTATGGATGCACCATTTTGCACGCTTTTGTTTTTTTATGTAGTTCGAAGATCAGCGTGAGAATTAATATCGATCGTGTATTGAAGCTAATAAGTTTCCAGTAACGAGGTTAGTTGCGGCAGCAGTTAGCATGAAGTCGAAGAGCCACTGTAACGGCTAGGGCTGCGCAGGGTAGGCTGCGCAGGCCGTTAGCTGATAGATAGGTAGAACAGAGTAGAATAATTAAAACAGCAGGATAGTTTAAATACATATAATTAAGATAGATAGGTAGGCAAAAAGCCGTCTAGACTACTCAATATTCATAAACGCCGCCGTGTGAACGTATTTTTAAATTTCTCAGATAAGACACTTGCATTGCATCGTCCTGTTTTTAAATATCCTCATAAACAAATGCGATTTCACACACAAATCACGCCCGTTCAAACACTTACTGGACGTATGAGTATTAAAATTTCGTACACATTGGCACATGCATTATTCAGTGTTTTAAATTCAAGTCCGATAAGTTCAAATTCTTGTAATACTTGCACAAAATAAGAACTAACTACTTACTATATAAGGCAAAAGTGTTCTTAGCAAAAGCTATTGTTACTGAATCATTTTATTTATTAACTCAAGAGAGATCTAATTTTATCGATCAGACAATAGTAACGTTGCTAGGAGAGGGAAGCTTCTATTAAACAATGCTTACCCTAGAAACCACTAAATAAGTAATATTAATTTGTAAAGCTTTATATTCAAGCTCAATACCACATTGTGTTCCCGTTTTCAGCTAGAGGCATGGAGGAAAATGAAAGGTAAGTCTTTATATAACTTGTTTTATTTACGTTAGTAGATAAAACAAAGAACATGAGGTGCAAAAAGAAGATGTAGTGACAAAAATTGAAGGTGTTTACAAGGCAGATGTGAGCGGAAACGCAGGGAGGGGACGCCCTAGGAGGACACTGTGATCTGATTGCTGATGTTCTTCAGAAAGTTCAGGTGTGTGAAATGAAATTGTTTATTCTGTAAATAGGATATCGGAATCACTTTTACACGTCATATAAAAAATATTAAAAATAAGCTAGGTGAGGTCGGTATTGCCTATCTGACTACTCTGAGAAGAAAGGCCGAAACAAACTCAGAGGTCGCAGTCTCTTTTAAAGTCCTGACATAATCTTGGTCAAGCCATGTGAGGAACATGTAGATTAGTGTCTGAAATGGTCTTTTGAGGAAAGAACCACACAGATTTGAGTGGACCTGTCCAGTCAGTGCAAGCATTTGTCAGTAATCGTGGAGCTCAACTCAGAACTTAAGGAGCTCAACTCGACGAACAATACCAAGGAAAGGATTTTTGGGTAGGCCGCATCAACTACTCAAACTGCCAGACCATCATTAAAACTGAGAAAGAAAAAATATATCAAAATATTCACAATAATTAAAATAATATAATACTTTACAAAGTAATCGTGTCATTTTGAACATAATTTTCAAAGTGTAGTACACGCAACCGGCGTGCGTGAATGACCAGACGTATGAACTTAAACGAGGCATCAGGAGTATGTGAGTATGGTAGCAGGTGGCATTCTGTTGTTTCTGCCCATCCCCACAGGGAGAAGGTGTGAGTTTATGATAATGTAGAAACAGCGATTCCATCCTATATTATTTCCGTCCGGCCCGGGTCGACGGCGCGTTGTGTTCCACGCGCGCCTCAAAGAGATGTCAGCACCAACTGACGGGGTCCGTAAGGGCCAATGCCTGCCAGGGTTGCGAGTTTGTCCGAAAAGGATATCGCGGCCCCGGCACACAGGCAACGGAAGAAACACAGGTGGGTTTTAGTCAGTAAAAGTCTGACACGCCCTCCCGCTCCGCCCACAGCGGGAGAAGTTATTTGATAATTTCCAAACCTCAAAAAAAAAAAAAGCCTATATTATTTGTTTGTTACTTTCAAGTACACGTGAAGGATAATGACTAGCGGTTATTGTGATAAAGTTCTTGTCGACATATACTAGACACTATTATTTAATTCAAAAGTCATTTATTAAAACTAGGCTGAGAATACGCACTTTTCGAACGTCAAAATTACTTAAGACAGTCCACCAAAAACGACCGCCCTTCACCAGTTCCTAGTGCTTTAGCTGGGGAAGAAGAAGTGGCGCAACAAACTCCCCAAACTTTAACAATACTAGAGAATTTTGACAATTCAAAAAAATCTATTCAGATTTGTAATAACTGAGAGACATTGTACCTAATAATTTAAATTAGGATTTAAACGGATTTTTTGTTATGAAAAATCCTAACTAATATTAAGTATAAATGAGAAAGTTAGTTTGTTTGTTACGCTTTCACGCTAAAATGGCTGAACAGATTTCGATGAAATTTAGCACATGGGTAGACCATGACCTGGATTAGGACACAGGATACTTTTTATCCCGATATTCCCACGGGATCTTATGCGGGTGAAACCGCAAGGCGCAGCTAGTAATGTAATAGTTTTAGCACTTCTTTTTAAACCAAGTGATTTATAAATGTGAATACTAGCTGTTGCTTGCGGCTTCGCCTGCGTAGGCTAGGAAATTATCCCATGGGAACATACTACCGGGATAAAAAGTATCTTATACGAAATCCATTCAGCCATTAAAGCGAGAAAAGGTATCAGACTGACAGACAGAGTTAGTTTCACATTTATAATATTAGTATGGGTTATCCACCTTGGTACCTACTCATACATTTGAGTGGCGGCTCTAAGGCCCACTTGCGCGTTCATGGGTAAGCTAAACAACTCGGAGTTAACAGCTAACTCAGGGTTAATCCGAAGGATTTATCCAAAAGATTAACTCTGAGTTAGGTGTTAACTCCGAGTTAGCTGTTAACGCGCAAGTGGGCCTAATTAAAATATATTTTTTGTCCAATAGTCCAAACCCTTTCGTTTTTAGGGTTCCGTACCTCAAAAGGAAAAAACGGAAACCTTGTAGGATCACTTTGTTGTCTGTCTGTCAAGACCCTTTTTGAAGTGAAACTTCTATATAGACCGGGGGTATTAGGATTTTTCTGTCACGAAAAAGCGTTACGGCCGTGTGGAGGGGGTACACGATAAATCGCGTGGTGAGAGGCGGCGGAGGGAGAGAATAGATTGGAATCTCAAGTTTTTATATTGAACCGATTTGAAAAATTATTTCACTGTTGGGAAGCTACACTATCCCCGGGTGATATAGGCTATAATTTTTTTTTTTTTAAAATGGAATCGTTACTAAAACTCCAATAATGTAACCCAAGGTGTAAAAAAATTACCTAAAATATTCTTTACATCGCGTGCGCTGCGAAAACTATTGATGATAGAATAAAATAATGTACTACGACTTTGCCGAACACATCATTATTCACAAAAAGTGTCGCGACAGCATATGTCTAACTATTAATGATAGTTATGCCACGTAGCGTATTTTTTTTTTTTTAAATTTTGAAATGCCGCTGCTAGAAAGTCTCTTTATTTGTATCTTGGTATTAATCCTTATCAAAATAAATTACTTCATATTCAACTTCAGTATCTTTAAATAACTTTTTGAATTATTCAATTCGGACATTCCATTCGAAAGATATCACGAGTTTAAAAATGTAAGTATTAGAAAAAAGTTGCGTGGTAGCCGCTCGCCCTGCTCGGTTAGCTAGGCTTATGCAATGTAGGCGTCACTGGGGTACGGGCCGGGGAGGGGAGTCAATGTCAAGAAATGAAGTGCCGTAGGTAGCGTAGGTAGGGTAGGTAGTGTAGGTAGGGTAGGTAGGTAGGGTAGGTAGGTAGGGTAGGTAGGGTAGGTAGGTAGGGTAGGTAGATAGGGTAGGTAGGTAGTGTAAATAGATAGGGTAGGGTAGGTAGATAGGTAGGGTAGGTAGATAAGTAGGGTAGGTAGATAGGTAGGGTAGGTAGATAGGTAGGGTAGGATAGGTAGGTAGGTGCGCTGTAGATAAGTACTTTACTACCTAGTACCTAGGGCGGGCAGCTAGTTGAATATAACGCAGATGAGCCGAATGAAGATTGATGACGAAAAATGTGCATTTGTTAACTTTGGTTCTGGATTGAATTCAGTTTTTTTGTTTGATAAAGTAAAATATGTTTAAATAAAAAATGCATTTATAAAAATGTACCTAACCTAACCAAATCATGCCATAAACCATCATCATCAACCAAACGAATGGCAACAAAATTTTAACTTGAAGTTTTACGGGCAGATTGTTAATGTACTTGTCCAATTTGACAACATGCCCGTAAAACTTCAAGTTAAAATTTTGTTGCCATTCGTTTTGCCACTTGTCCGTTGCGATTCGTTTTTCCACTCGACCATTGCCTTTCGTTTTGTTTTTCCACTTGTTCGTTGAAGTTTCACTTCTACTATGTGTCCCAGCACACATTTTCTTTTTCTCAGGAACGCATGGAGGTATCAAGCTGAAATTCATATCAAATACTGAAGTCTACTGTCCCTTGGAGCTGTGAAAAAATCAAACTTCTAAGCTAACGCAATCAAAAGATACAGCCGTTTATGCTGCAAATTCTCGACACTCGCAAGGGAATCAAAACCTACTACTATTGGTACTTCCCGTGAACTCAGAATCTTAAAATTTGGTACGAAGCAGTCTTATAGCACAGATAAAAGAAAAGTTGCGACAAGCATAAATTATTTAGTTACATCATATAATAAAAATATTTTTAGTACGGAACCCTCGGTGCGCGAGTCCGACTCGCACTTGGCCGGTTTTTTTTTATCCAATAAGGCTCTATTGGCCGTAAAATCGAAAGAAGACCAACGTCCCTACCTCTTCAATACGATAATAATGACTATTTATTCTACTCGTCCACGACAGTCACTCAACTAGGCTCATTAGACTGTCTTGGCAGGTTCCTTGCTCTTCCATTGTTAACATCGATCGACCACAGACAATATTGTGGCGGATATTACTCTAGCCTCTTCATTAAAACTCTCCCGTCGATAGATTGCACGATGGGTATTCAATTTCCAGATAATAAAAATTATAAATAAGAAATAATTTAATTCCAAAAAAATCAAATTTTTTGCTCATTAATATGAAGGTAACTGTTATAAATGTGGATAAAAAATTACTTGTGCGTTATTAATTAGCGTTTCAATTTAATTAATGCCAACTTGACAATTCTTAGTGTTTAAAAAATTGTAAAGGTACGTACAACAAAATGAGGACGTAGGTACCATGAGAACCTATTAGCAATACCTACCTTACCATTGTCAACTCCACCCATTTTTATAGAGCTCATACGCCATGCCGCCGTACATATTGGAAGTGAACCCTCCGGGAGGATTGCCGCCATTACGTTTGCGGTAAAGTAACCATCGCGGACGGTCAACGGCATTAGGTTTAAAAGTGTGTTATAAAAGACGGTAAAACGACGTAAAATAGTGTTTTCAGGGGGTCTTGTCGCTATACATATTTTCCTACCTTTTAATTTTTTTTGTGAATTTTTGTAATAGTAAACAAAAATTTTTTTTTTAAATATAATGCTGCGTTTTAAAACCAACGGCTATACTAATAAATCTTGTTAAAATATACATCAGATTTTATTTTCACGGTTTACAATATAATTCGCTAAGAAAACCCTACATTCAAAATGAGCCCTCCGCGAGGGCTCGCGGCATCCCCCGGCACTGAACACGTAAACGTTAACTCTATCAAAGATCATAAGTTAAGGTAAGGTTAGGTGTTATAATTGTGATTTGAATAAATAAATAAATAAATAAGTTACTGTCCTTGTTAAAGTCACATAGCCCGCTAGCATAATTAGCCTAATCATGTTCCCACTGCTGACCCAGGCCTCCTCTCTGTGAGAGGGAGTGGACCGTCATCCATCACGCAGTCCCATTTTTTTCTCCTCTATGACCTCAATAGTTTGGTTACCGGGGTTGGTCAGTGGATGGGTGACCATCTTTACATACCGAGAATCCTCCGTGCCTCGGAAAGCACGTTAAGCCGCTGGTCCCAGCTGTCATTCGTGGATCTTTGAAAGTCGTTACGAGTCGTCAGAAGCCCGAAAGTCTGACACCAGTCTTACCATGGGGTATCGTATATTAACCAGTTACTGGGTTGTGGAGGTCAGATAGGCAGTCGCTCCATGTAAAATACTGGTATTCAGCTGCATCCGGTTAGACTGGAAGCCGACTCCAACATAGTTGGGAAAAGGCTAGGCAGATTGATTGACCTCAATAGTTTGGTTACTGTAATAAGTCATTACTTTTCGAAAATAATTAAAGGTATTTTTAACCGACTTCCAAAAAGGAGGAGGTTATAATGTTCGACGCGTATGTATGTTTTTTATGTATGTCCGCCGATTTCTCCGTCAATTGTGGACCGATTCTGAAAATTATTTTTTTGTTTGAAAGGGTATGCTCCCGGATTGGTCCCATAATTTTTTTATTAACTTTGCTTGGATAGTTTTTGAGTAAGCTTCAATAATACGTATTTTTCCCACTTAGTTTAAGATGATAACTTTCTGTGACTGTTATTTACATAGCAGGTACTGGTATTCGAATTTGTGTGGGGTAGGTACCACAACTAAAAAGTGAAAAATAAAAACTTTTTACAAAAAAAAAACAACCGACTTCCGAAAAAAACACTACAAAGTGAAAAATAACTTTAATTTCGGAAGTCGGTGGCAAAAAACGAAAATTCAAAACCAAAGACACCGACTTCCGAAATTAAAGTTATTTTTCACTTTGTAGTGTTTTTTTCGGAAGTCGGTTGTTTTTTTTTTGTAATTTTTTTTTATTGTGTTCCTGATTAAAAATTCCTACTGGAAAAAGATATTTCAGATAAAAATAGGAATTTATTAATAGATAGGTACTGTACTGAAAGGTAAGGTTATCTTTGATTTGCGATGTTATCTACTTGGTCCTAAATATACAAGCCACACTGCCTCAGCCACACATTTCTTGCGTCAAGGATAACGGGTATATAAATGAAAATATTATGTCACATTGTACCTACTTAGGTAGCTTGGTAAAGAGAATTGACCACGCGAGTTTTCAGGCTGAAAAAAGCATGTTACCTTTATAGAACCGTCTAATGGTCCCATTTTATGTCCAGAAAATCACTGTCCATTCCAAGGTTGCCCGGAAGTGATAGCAGTAGGCGATAAGGCCGCCCATTGTATATTTTGTAGTGTATTACTTTTTCTTTTTGTAATGTATACGTATATCAAATCAAATCAAAAGTCATTTATTCAAACTAGGCTGACAATCAACACTTTTCGAACGTCAAAATTACATAAGACAGTCCCCGAAAAACGCCCACCCTTCACCTATACTACCACTACAACCTAGTGTACAATAAAGTATATATGTATAAATAAATAAATATATATAATGGCTTCCAAATCAACGGAAATCTGCAATCAATCAATCTGCATCTCTGCCTTCTTTCTTTTTTGTGTAGTTAGTTAGGTACTAACCTTTTTTTTTTTTTTTTTTGTGGGAAATCATCAAATGACTCCTCCCGCTCTGGGCGGAGCGAGAGGAAGTGTCAGACTTTTACTGACTAAAACCCACCCGTGTTCCTTCCGTTGCCTGTGTGCCGGGGCCGCGATATCCAGTTAGGTACTAACCTGCTGTCTAATTCCGTAACATATTTTCGTAAACGATTACGATTAATCTCTTTCATTTTGACAGTTCAATAACATTTATTGCGTTATTTACGTTGTTGAGCAGATTTTTTTTCGAACATATGAAGTATTGGGTTAGCTATCTGTTTGCAAAACGATTCAGATTCTGATTGATCGTGTATTACGCAATTAGGGTACTTGTTGTCACAGTTATTATGCCGCCCGTGGGCCTCTGACTTGGCTTCACATGCCGTCGAGAAATATCTCTCATGCCAGTTGCATCTCTGTACCTAAACTAGTGTACCTAAATTAAAAGTACGTGTTTTCACGACTGAAATTATATTTTTTATTTGCATTCATGATATCAGGAATATTCTTTCACTTAGCTCAATTTATAAGTAAGCTGAATAACCCGTAATTAATTTATAAGCACGAAATTAGCTTATTTCAAAGTAAGAATATACCTACTTGGCAGCAGTGGAATATGCGTTACTATCATGTATGTTTGAAGCTTATACTAAAGGCTAATTGTAAATCGCTTTAAATACTATTAACACTTATGTATTTCAATACTTTATCAGACAACATTCACAATTGTATAATAGTAGATTATACAACAAGTGAAAAAAAAGGGAATTTAATTCGAGGGATACAAGGACCGAGATAAATTATTTTTTTCACGACTTGTGTACTCTACTTTTTACCATTGACTGCGAGAAAATAAATAGTAGTATAGTATTTATATTTATCTGTCCTAGTTGTAGTATTTATACACAATTTTTGCCTCGTTGGTCTAGTGGTCGCAAGCGCTACTGCTGAGCAAGAGGTCCTGGGTTCGATTCCCAGGACGGGCAAAGTATTAATGGGTTTTTCCAACAGGAATTTCTCAATAGCAACCTGGAGCCTAGAATTGTGTCCTATTGATGACAATAGGCTCAACCCCTATTACATGGGACTTAAAAACATAACTGACGAAATGTGGGTGAACTAAAGGTACACCTCTGCCCAACCCTTCGGGGAAACAAGGCGTGATGTTATGTTATTTATATGTATCACATTTTTGGCGGTAACAAATTTTCTACCATAATTGCTGCTTCAGAACGAAATCATTTCGAAGTCAGTGGTATTCAGTGTCTCATTTTCCAATAAGTCTTTATTGCAGACCACAAGATCCATAAAAAACACGATGATTTTATATAAATTAAAACTAAAACAACCACGATAACAGATTGAAAAGAACCTAAGAAAAAAGAACTAAAGTTAGCGGGATATCTAAAAAAAAAAAAATATGGCTTCTAAGGAATAGCTCCATCTAGCCAGCCAGTACGTACTTTCAGTACGCTTAATTTATTTTAGTACATAGTTTGTATAGTTCGTGCTTGTTCCAAATTCAAAATGTTTTTATTCTCTTGTGAGTAAAAGAGAGTTTTATTCACTGTTATCGATTAATAAAATGCCCTTTTTCGATTGACAATGGTAAAAAATTTGAGTTATTAAAAGAATAAGTTTTTATACACTTTGAAACTTGTAACAATCACGATTACCTTGGTTGACTGGTACAGAATGCCCGAAGCATTTAGTAGTACCTACGCCTTTGTAGGTACCTATCATTTTTGTGTGTGAAGAGTTTAAATAAATAAATTACTTACATAGAATATAATAGTATACTTACTCTACACATGTTGATTGTATCTATTACATTATCATTTAAATATCATACTATAACATGGGTAGGTACTAAAGTAATGTCATTTCTGTAACAAAAAATATGAAATAACATAATAACGTGTTCTGTAGCAGGATTAGTGAAATGGACGCGCTGCTCTTTGCGCTGTCATTCGAGGTGGTTTTACTGCAAATGAGGATTTTAGGTGAGTATACCTACCCAATATCTAACAATTTTTTTACTGAAACTGTGCCCCTGAATTGAGGTAAAAACGTAATATTAAATGCTGATCACGGATTCACGCCCAGAAATATGTATTGAAAATTATAAATTTCCAGTAGTAGCACCTATGTATAAATAGATCGTATCACATAGAAACTTTACATAAAAAATTTACTAAGTATTTTTTATATGTTATTTAATCATTTTGTTCATACTGTTGGTTGTATAATAGCATTATATTATAGGTATTATATTATAGACATAATTATAGTACAAGAAATAGGGACTTATTAGTTCAACCAGGTTTCAGACTGGCTAAAGTGGACTCATCTTTCATGGGATACTGTTTAAAATGTTATAACAAAATTCCTCCCCACATACTTCAACTGAATGAGACGAAATTCAAATCTTGTATAAAACGCACACTATGCAGGCAGGCATATTATAAGTTGGGGGATTACATCGCTGATAAAAATGCTTGGCTCAATGCTGGTCCTGCTCCACAACCACAACTATTTGATTAACATTTGAAAACACTGTTGGAGCTGCTGAAGAGTTTAAGACTATTTTTGCATTGTATAAAATCAATTTCCTTTGTATTATATAATTTCAGAGCACAGGTGTGAGTACTATGTACTATAGAGCTAACATTTACCGGGTAATACGTATTTTATTGACTTGAATGTGCCCTGGCGGCTGTGAGTATGTCATGCTCACTCAGATGTCTCGCTGATGGTGGCGCGTGTGTTGGATCATTTAGCTCCCTTCAAAATGGTTGAGCTGAATGGTGCTAATCCATGCGTCATGTTCGTGAACGGGCGCCGTCAGTTGGGACAGGTCAACTCTTAGCTGCCTTGGCTGATTTAAATTTTTGAATTGTTCTTTGTTTTATATTTTTATTACGGACGCTTCTAACGTGCACGTCTTTCTACATTGTTCTCACATGTTTAATTTCAACATGAATGATGTAACAAATACTTTGTAACAATTTATTTAAAAGAGTGTCCGTGGAGTTTCTTGCCCGTTCTTCTCCATAGGTACCTACCTACTACGCTTTGGAATGGGCAACTAGCTTCATATTTCTGACTGACCGATTCCTTGACAATTCAAAAGTGCCTGTAAATGGTTTAATTGAAATAAATGCTTTGAGTTTTTTTTTGAGTTTTGAGTACTATTTATTTTATTTTATATTTATGTATAATTCTTTAAACCTGACTTGGTTTCCGTACGTTTTTTTCGGGTGACCACTGAAAATCAGCGCTGTGCTGTGGGTCTCCATAGCACAGCATCATGCTGAGTGGAAGCCTTCTTGTCACAGTCATGACGTGCCAGCAGCTGCCGACTATTTCTGTTTTGTGCTCGTTATTGTATTGTTTTGTTATCTACTCGAGTTTTATACATATTTTTTATGCACGTGTTTCTGTGGCAAATAAACGTATTTTTCTTTCTTTCTTTCTTTCTATTTGCCCCAACTAGTCTAGGACTCTAGATAATCTAGTGCGGGTACGATTGAGACTGATCTGTTTCATTTTGACAGTTCGACAACATTCATTGCGTTATTTACGTTGTTGAGCAGTTTTTTTTTCGAACTTTTTACGATTAAATGCCAACTTGACTCGACAGTGGTTAATGTTTAAACCATAATAGGATAGGTAGGTACCTACGATGAAATGAGAACGTACCATGAGAACCTAGCAATACCTTACGGACCGTTAACGTAAACGTTAACTCTAAGTTACAATCTTTGATAGAGTTACATAGGCTGATAGGTCTGAAACTATTTCCTTCAGACGATTATGATAGAGAAACCTGCTATCAAATTACGTAACATATTTTCGTAAACAATAACGACTAATCTGTTTTATTTTGACAGTTCAACAACATTCATTGCGCTATTTACGATGTTGCGCAGATTTTGTTGTCGAACTTATGAAGCAATGAATTAGCAATCTGTTCCAAAACGATTCAGATTATTATTGATCGTGTATTACGCAATTATGATACAGATAGACCATCAAACATTTTTCTTGTGCTTTTTATTAATCAGCAAATCCTTGATGACCTATTTAAATTATCTTTATTAGAGCTGAGATTCTTAGCCGGCCACAGATTTGTGAAACTATGAAATTTAACACACATTGACACTAATCCGGCTAAGTAGTTGCTGAGTAACGTTTCATCTTGAATTGCATAAATTTGGACGGCAAATTATTACATTTAACGTTACGTTTCATCAGTCTGTACCGGACATTAGAAACGGCTAGAGTGCTAAATAACTAAATACGAAAACTTTTACCCACCATACTTACAGCGCCATCTATGGTTTTCCTGAAATTCATTTACAGAGGGCAGTGTGGAGCTGAGGCTAGCAGACTGGCGTCCTACAAACAAAATCGAGAAGCTTCAGCAAGATAAGCTAGCTAAGGACCGGTGAGTTGTGTCCGGGTGTAGGGAGATGGCGTTACAATACAATGACGTCAGCACAAAATGTATTCCCCTACCAAGGATTTAAACATTGTATGTGAAAGGCAAATTATATATGAAAATAGGATAAGTAAGTATAATATACGAATGGTTCAGTATACCTACATTAGATCAATATCCAATATATTATAAGGACATGAATCGGTGAAAAAAAAATGGACTATTCACTCGATCTAAAGTCGAACTTCGCGTCCCAACCAGAGCGATCAATCGTGCGATGAATACCTAGGTACTCGCGCGATCAATTAAAGTCATGTATGTGTTTCTACACAGTGGCGGATCCAGGATTGTCGTTTGGGAAGGGCTTGACCCCGCTAAGGGTAGGTTTTAGCAAAGTAAACACTAAAAGAGCACAAAACATTTTAATAGCCTCCTCGGATTACTTTTCGCAAATTCTTCAATGACTTTGTTAGGTTATAGATAAACTATCATCAGAGATATCTCGGTGAATATACATGGCAGCCAAACCGGGTAGCGTGAGTGGCAGAATGCCTGGCGCACGGATTCAAAATTCGTCACGTAGGTAAACAAAACATCTTACCTATATAGAAAAAAACTTGAAAACATAATACTTACTCATTCAGGATAATTGATAAAATTATGACTCATTAGGTAGTGTACCTAATACTTGCTAAAAAATAAATTAGAATAATATTAAGTTTACTTTATTTCTCACGGAAGAACTCAGATGCTATTGGGGAGGGCTTGAGCCCCTTAGCCCCCTCCCCCCCCCCCCCTGGATCCGCTACTGTTTCTACATCATTATTAAGGTAAACGTTCGCGTAATCGCGTATTCGCGCGGCAGTCTCTTTCGCTTAGGACGCGGGGTAACCCTTCTTGGCAGTTGGTTGGTTGGTAACGCGAAATCTATCAAAATATGTTACAGAGACCTAGTGAACGATGTAATAAGGCGAACTCTGATAGAAGTCGCGGAGAGCGGGAAGTGGCAGACGGTGAAGAATGCAGTGGAGCTGCTCAAGCAGTCAGAGTGCGATGTTGAGTCGCTGCGGCTCAGAAATGAGCAACTGATAAAGTAAGTATCTACTATAGTCAGGTAGATATTAGAACACATGATTATGCATTTATAGCTCTATTATTTCGTAGTTCTGATTACTTTATGTTGATCTGCCGTCTCATAACTAAGTTGATGTTCACTTTTGTACTTAGTCAAAATCAAAATAACAATTACCATAATACGAGTTCACTTGAGAATTGGCAAGAGACAATTAATCGATTGAACAATAAATAGTTGACAAAGGACATCATTCAAGTTTCGAACATTTTGTACTTACCCAAAAACTAAAGCGCCAGCCAGAAAAAAAAAACACGGTGTTCATAAGGAAAATAACACCCTAAAAATTTTTAACTACTACAATGAGAGTATAAGATTAACCCTTCCGCTGCTGTTTAAATTAGAAAAATTAAATACTAAAAATTGTGGCATGTTGTATAAAATTGAATTTGATGTTGTAACTGTTTTAGGTATAAAAAAGGCATTTGGAAAGTTTCCAAATAGTTTTTTTACATCTAAAACTAAACATTCGGTGTTACGATATTAATTATTGCATTTCATAATCAATATTCTAGTTCGCTAGTTAGCCACATTTTTTATTTCCACACAGTAATATTGCCAAATTAATCAAAACAGTGAAATATTTAACATCTATTTGCGACGTTGCCCACCTTCAGAATAAACGCTTTTATGAACGATTATTCCACCAGCCTACCTGCCTGCTATTTTATAATAAAAAACATTTCTATCAATCGTTTTGTCGTTATTTTTTTACTTATCATACCTTATACCTAACGCTCAATGCACATGTCCAATTCTACAATGGGCAATAAATGTGTCTTTAAACGAATGTCCAAAATATTGTTGGCAAAAATATGATTTTTGGTACCTACTTTCAATCTCAAATAACCCTACCCTTAATTAACCCCCTAATATACCCTTAATTGTAGACTTTCGTTGTAATATAAAAAAATGTTCAAGATGTTATTTCCCCTACGAAAATAGCATTTTCTTTTTCTGGCTGGCTTTAATTTTTGGGTACGAAATGAATGGTGTCCTTTATTATTTTCATTGTATGTGATTTTTGTTTGTGTATGTCTTAGTGAATGAGTCGTTGAAGTGCCATAACATTGTTTTTGTTTTTTTTTCAGTTCTCGCAAAACCATTAAAGCAGAATTAGACGCAAAAAGAAATCAGTGGGCGATGGAGCTAGCTAACGCTGATCAGAAAGTAGCTGTTCTCAGAGACAAACTGAGTGTGCGTAGATATATGTTTATTTCTATGAAAGTGATAATTACAAGAAGTAATAAGCATGCTGATGCTGCTACTTCTCGGTATAGTGCTGTTTGCAATGCAACAATTATGAGATCACCGAGGCGTTACCGAGAGCGTGGAAAAGACGGTTCTAGGAACATGTAAGAGAGAGAGTTAGGTACAATAGCCAGGCAAAGTCCGTTTAGACCTGCTATCTAATATGCAACACATTTTCGTAAACGATTACGACTAAGGGCTCCCACAGAAAACTGCGAATTCGTATTGCTTTGCAAAAATCTGCGAGCTCTTAAAACAAAGCTCCTCTAAAAACTTGCCATGCGGCGTCGTATCGCATCGCGTCGCAGTTTTGTGTAAACCCTTTTCCCTTTTGGGAGCCCTAAACGGTTTAATTTTGTTAGTTCAACAACATTCATTGCGTTATTTACGTTGTTGCGCAGATTTTTTTCGAACTTATGATGATTCATAAGTTCGAAAAAAATCGATAGAGATAGAATAGTTTAGCAATCTGTTTCAAACCGATTCAGATTCTGATTTATCGTGTATTACGCAATTAGGGTACAGTGTACCCCGTAAAAATGTGTTACGTAATTAGATAGCTTCTACTTGTGAATTGGTAGGCACCGCAACTTCGAGGTCCCTCTTGCTATCTAGTACCATAAGGACTATTTCTGCTTGCAGCGCTCGGTCGCTATAGAACCGGGGTGGTAACAGATGTGGTCATCGTGTCCACGGGATTTTGTTTCTAAACTGCTTAGATATGAAGTTCTTCGATAGTACCTAGATTTACTAGAAGTTGCAATAAATATAATATGGAACGTTATTCAAACAGCATTTTAATACAACGTGACGAAAACAGAAATATCGCTTCATAATTAGCAGGAAATTAGTTCTAGATCGGGCGTGGGCTTTAACCCGTAGGAAATTCCACTAAATTGATTCACCTGAATTCAATTATACGATATAAGTGTCAAGCTTCATGTATCGAGCGGAGGTGATATCTGGAGGAGGAGGTCATTAACACGTTCAGTGCCGGGAGTCCTCCTGGAGGGTTCACCTAGTCGCATAAGGGATGCAGGGAACCCTCGCGGAGGGTTCATTTTATATGTAGGTTTTTCTTAGCGAATACAGCGTTATAGACCGTGCAAATAAAAATCTGATGTATATTTTAACAAGATTTATTAAAGTATACGTTGGTTTTAAAATCCAAGCATTTTCATTTTATTGTTTTTGGTCACGTTTAAATAGGTACATATTGACAAAAAAATTAAAAGGTTGGAAATACTATTATAATCTGTTTAATTTTGTTACTTCAACAACATTCATTGCGTTATTTACGTTGTTGAGCAGACAAGGAGCAGACTCAGAAAGGTAGTCGCCCCGGTTAGACTGGAAGCCGACCCCAACATAGTTGGTTACCGAACTATGTTGGGGTCGGCTTCCAGCTAAGCAGATTGGTTGAAGCAAGATTGTAGCACCGATTTTTTACTCAATTAATTGTCCTCCTTTACCTTTACAGTTTTGGAAAGAGTGTCCGTGGAGTTCCTTACCCGTTCTTGTTCATAGGAACCTATTACGCTTTGGAATGGGCAACTAGCTTCATCTTTCTTACTGATCGACGCATTGACAATTCAAACGTGTCTGTAATTAGATAAATTGAAAAAAAAAAAAAAAAAACCATTTCAATTAAGTTCATTTTCGATTGCAGGATGACCTCCACAACGCGAACACACGGCTATGTTACTCTGAAAAATGGCTGTTCGCGCGCTTCGAGTCCCTGGAGCTAAAGCTGGATGTCCCACGGGCGCCTCCACCACGCTCCGACCACGAGCAGCGCGTGCACGACGAGTTGCTCAAAGCTTTTGAGTTACAGATCAAAGTAAATTAATTATGATAAATAAAGTGCAGTGCTTGTGCAGACCAGCGCGACTCGAACAATACAATTTCTAAGAAAACTTCACGGTATAACAATAACCGGTGTCGCGTCGCGCTAGTCTGCACGAAACTTTACACACACATTTAAATTTTAATACCTAGTACTACCTACATGGTTGCGCTCAACGGCACCTATGTGATAGGTAAATATTTAAATTAAATAATGCTCCCACCTAGAAAGATCTAAGTTGTAAGTTGTGCCCGACGGGTCCATGTGAACATTATCATTGTTATTTCGACCTTGTAAACACATGTCTTATGCAATTAAGATGAATTGAATTGAATTGAAGTACCTATTTCAAAATATTTCTCCACCTAAAACATAAAAGAACTAGCTTTACCCGCCCCGACTTCGCACGGGTAGCACTAAACCCTACCCTACCTACCGCCCTACCTACCACCCTACCTACCCTACCTACCCTACCTACCCTACCTACCTACCCTACCTACCCTACCTACCTACCCACCTTACCTACCCTAATTTTCTCACCGTTTAAACCTTCCCTGGACAAACATTTCAAAACCAAAATCAGCTAAATCGGCCCAGCCGTTCTTGAGTTATAAAATTACAACGAAAAGTGGCATTGATTTTTATAGATATAGATTGATCAAAATATTAAATTCCTGAAAGTAGGACAAGAATCAATAACTACCTACCTAGCCCCAGTCTCAGTACCTGCTCAGTAGCACAATTCTTGTCAGCGTGACACTACCTAACAGTTATTTAACTTCCGAGAATTCTGTTGAAGGAACTGGAGAAAACTTTGTACTACTGGCGTCAGCGTTATGACACCGACATTGCCGAGATAAGCGCGAGGAGCCAGAGAAAACTGGAGCAACTGCTCGTTGCCAGCGGCAAGAGACAGGAACTGCAACAGTTGGTAAGCTTTTTTCGTAGACTATGTAAACACAGCAACATACCTCTAAGCTCCGAAGAAATACAATCAGAAGAAAACATATACTGGTCAGTACCAGTAGTATGGTTTCTTCTGATTGTATTTCTTTTTGAGCGAGTGCTCAATTATATCCATACCTACCTACTGATCAATAAGTTTTAACCAAGCTTCATGATACCTACCTACTTTGACAATAACTCAAATAAAACTCAAAACATTATTATTGAAAGTTGTGCTCGTTCGTAGGCCTGAAAGTTTTTTATAGGTATTATATTCTGAGAACAGCTTCATAACTTTTAATTGGGAGTTTGTTTGAATAAACTTTCCAAATAGGTACTTACCTCGAAAATCTTTGCGGTCACAAAAAAAATTACTTTGTTTGTTTCAGTACAACCTACACGAAGGAGAAATGCGTGGTTGGTTAACATTTAAACGGGAACGGGCAGCCCGTTTAGCTCGTGAAGAGAAAATACGCCTCTCTGCCATGCGCATACAGGCGTGGTGGCGCGGCGTCATGGTGCGTCGGGCTCTAGGACAGTTCAAATTTTTGAGACATACCAAGGGGAAAGGCAAAAAGAAATAAAAGCACCTATGCAGTTCAAATGAGAGTCCTTTAGTTACCTTTTTATAAGATATCTTAAAAATATCACCCCACCGCACCCAAATACAAAAATATATAATGAAAACCCATGTTTTTTTTTTAATCTCCGAGAATGTTATGCAAGTAAACATTAAAAAAAAAAAACACTTTGTGCTCTGAATTACGAATCAACAAAATAATAATTCACTTCACAAAATATTAACAAAAAATATTAACTATAGTAAATTATCGCAAATAGTTCACTTACGTAGAACGGAACGCGGACTGGTCGTTGAGTTTGACAGATGTCAAACAAGTTGTCAGCTCGCCACTGTCACCGGTGTTGCAACTTAGTGGAATTTCCACAAAATCTGGTGGTTTGGGCACCCTTTCTGGCGGAGAAATTTTGCTTTTATTGGCTGTTGGTTTTGACTAGAGCTTAGTTTAAACTAAGCACTAGTCAAAACCTCACAAAATCAGTTAGTAGAAAACAATACCAATAACCACTTTGACTTTAGAAATATTATAATAACTTGATATTGGCATGTTTTTTATTGTTTGTCTAGAACATCCAACAAATTATTCACAGTTTATATTTTGAAAATACTGGAACCACACTGATTTGGAAACACTTACGAACACTTATGACGAATATAGTGGAGTCCAAACAAAGGCTTCGCCTCTGTGGAGGTCGGCCTTCACAAGGTCATCGGTCCATCTTGTGAGAAAAAAGAAAAACTATCTATTTCATTTAATTATGGGATCCAACAATACCACACGTAGGGAATGCAAAAAAAATATTTCGCAAACGGATCCCTGAATCGAAAAATATTCAATATCCGTCCTCAATATTGATGAATAAGTGGACGCGTAAAAAAATCATACCCATCGTTACCTGTAAGAGGGGTATGAATGAATGAATGAATGAAAGAAATGCACCGATCCTAGGGTGGTTTAACCAGACTCGATAAATCGAATGAACCCCAAGATTTGACAAGAAGGCTCTGTGGCCCCATGAAACATGAGGCTACATCTGTATGTAGCTTCATGTTTCATGGTGCTACAGAGGCCATTGCATATCAAGGCGTAGACCGGCTGGCGTGGTAATGGTAATGAAGACGTGTCTTTAGGATATGGAAGGATTTCTTACCTGTAAAATCTTGAAAAAAATAAAAACGTTGTACAACCGTGATTACTAATTACTATGCATAAACCGTGCCAAATTACAGCTTTTTAGTACCAAGGGTCTCTGGGTTAGACCGCGGACAAACAGACAAACTGACTTGGCGAAGCTTGGCGAACCTTAAAAAATTACTCTATGATTATGTTTTGTTTAATTTTCATTTTCAAATCTTCTAATGGACCTCTAAAACAGCGAACGTCTTTCATTAAAAAAACAAAAAAGTTGATTTCTGGTGATTTGAAAAATCGCCGCTAGTGGATTCGGGAAAAACAAGTTGGCAACACCAAAACTGGCTGTCACAGCTGTCGCCTGTCAGTCGCCAGTCGCATGCGTTTGCTTGTGGAGACTGGTGAGATTTGTGGTTTTTTTTATGAATGGAAAGTAAAGTTACCGATGTAGATATTAATAAAAAACGAATTAATTTATGAAATAAAGATACGAACAGCTAAAAGAGTGTGGTGTGATTTATCGAACTGTGATAAATACTGTCGACTGAGAGTTTGTGGTATTTGCAATTCTTGGAAAGTTGGACTGTCATCCAGCAGATTCGGTGAGTAATGCCGTATATTTTTTTATTTGTAAAAGCTTTAGATTACAAGCCTTGTGTGAATTGTTAATGGCACATGACCGTGTTTAGGCAAATATAGGTATTTTATTTTATATTGTTTAGCGATTGACAACACAAACATGGGCTCGCTTATTCGCCGACGCGATTTCGGTCATTTCGCTTAGATTCGTGCAATTACACTTTCACTTCCTATAATTGACCATGGTTAGTACCGAAAATATCACGGTACTTTTATGACTCTCCTTAGTTGTACACTTGCCTGTTATTCTTATAGAGATAACACTTACTTTTGGTTTTCTTTTGGTAAACACAATTTCTTAATTTTTTAATCTTACTTTATTAATTCCTACTCTCATTTTTACAACATTTTATTTAAATAGTACAGCTTATTGCAATTTTATGTGACCATTTGTATTGTTTTTGAACCGCTTTCAATACTGTGGATTTCCCCTTGTCTGTATTTCCAAGAATCTCATGTTGTTGCTGTTCTGGTTAGATTTTCTATAGTCTATACTGTAATATTACTAAGCACAGTAAGCACACTTGTTTTGTATGATTAATTCCATATTGATTTCTACATGTTTGTACCTGTTTTGTTGCATCATACTTTTTATCTCAATAATGTGTGGTATATGGATAATGTGCTTATTATCTTTGATAATATACTAAGAATAAGGTTCAAACTTGGGAACTTAATGTGTTAATTTAGCTTTAGAATTGTAATAAATGTAAGTACTGGAATCATAGATATAAGAAAGAAGGAGATATGCCCGGTAGTTGAAAATGTATCGAAACCCAATGTCTTCTATCTATCCCTACTCTCTAGCCTGCGATCACACATGCGATCAGTAAACCCAATAAATACGAGGCCCCGCTCACACTTGCAATTTACAAATCAGAACGTACTACATAATCAATTATAAACCTTATCCCATCAAACACAGCGTGCATTTACCATGCACCGTACAACTCACCCACACGAAAACATCGTTCGCTATCGTTGTGCTGTGCAAAAGCCATTTATTTTACATATACGCTAGTGATTGACTAAATCGGAAACTTATCGATTCTCCCATTTATTATTGTATTAAAATTTTTGGAAGTTGCTGAAAAAATTATAAATAAAAAACGATATACATATAATAAGATGATATAAATAAACAATAAGTAAGTAAAAAAAAGAAATATTAAGTAAACCAAAAAAATAACAACATTATGAGAAAATCTAAATGAGTATAAAACAAGATTTCACATCGGTCTTCCAATCAGGCTATAACTGTTGACAAATTGAAGAATAAACTTTAATAGTAATATAAATTCATACGACAATCGACATTATTGTCGATAGCCTACGTTAGTGGATCTGCACAACCACATCACTAATCCGTCACAAGACGCTGCGGCCGTACTGACGATGCAACCGCTTAAAGTAAATATCGTTTTGTAATTTTTACATTGCTTGTCCAGTTACTTAGCGACATACTTTGGTAGTGGTAAAGAAGCAATGTATTTACTACAATAAAAGTACAGTCGCTGTGATATATGAAAACAAAAATAACGTAGTAAAGGCAAGAAATATTTTACGATTTGTTGTTTTTCATGATTTTCAACACAAATATAGCAAAATACTTGTGCTAATTTATGAAAAGTGGTTCTACGATTTATAAAGTTTATAGTTTAGCTTCGATTTTTACAAGAAACCACTGAACAACACGGTATTCTTAAATGTTATCACGATCGCGCTCGAAAGCGCACTAGTTAGCGGAGACGGCCATTTGCCTGAGGCATGAGCATTGTGATCAAGACGCGCGGACACAGACACGCCCCCATACCACTTCTCCTGTTATTTATATTTCTATGACTGGAATCTAAACAATGAAATATTTATAACAATGTAATGTAATGTTGAGACCCAGTAGGTTATTACTCAAGTAAAATTACCAATAAATTGCATTAAGAAAAAAAAAAACATCTTAGCGGTAAGGAATAACTGAATCATTGAAATAAATTTTTAATGGAAAAGAGTAATGTAGTATAGTGCAGGCAAAATACCAAACAGCTTGAATACAAATGTTGAGGTAAACTCATGAATGACTGGTCAAGATTTAAGCACATTTAGATTCTACGCATACTGCAGCCTTGGCCAGAGATAAACTGTGACATTAATAGAGACACCAGTATTTACCTCACAATTACAATCATTGCTTCAACCAATAAAAAAGGTGTTTCCTAAGAAACAACAATAATACAGTACAATTTAATAAAACAGTTACCTGAGTTGCTACATAGTTAACAAATAAAAAAGCACAGTAATTAATAAAGTAAGTGGCCAGTGTTTTTGCGCGCTGTTACAATGTCACCGACAGAGGTGGTATATGTGGCCGCGGCACGGCACCGCACGGAGGCGGTTCCGCGCGGTAATTAGTACGTTAATCGGTACGCAGTTGATGCAAGTGCGTTTCCGAGAAGCCGATCAGCGGAGCTCGCGGGAGGAGCGGCAAATTGCCGACAGATATGTGTGCCGCCTGTCGGTAATTGCAAAAATCACTCGCCTCACCGCGGAACGAGCTTGTGGTCCTTGTATTACAAGTACAACTCGTGTGTGCAACTTCTGTACATCAACACGTATACCTGTTGTAGGTACCTATAGGTACCTCACCTGTGCTGTGGCGTGTTCTCGGATGCTGTCGACTCCCGATATTGGGTTGAATTGAACACGTAAGCTAAGCGACATGTTTCATTTATCGCGATATTATCGTTTCCATGTTATTGCCGATCCCATTCTCAGTAAACTTGATAGCTTTTGAAGTCGCAGAAACAAGCGACATTCTACCTTATACCTAGGTACACACGTATAAATTACGGTTGGAATTGTTTGATTTTGCGATTTATTCATTCATTCCACTAAAAGTACTTTCGGGAATTAAAATTTCGCAGTAAGTCTTTTAAATTTTGTCGATTACCTAGGTAGGTTCTGTACCTACAAGTACTAAATATGGAATAACAACTTCATCCTAAATAGTATCTTTGTGCAGCACAGACGTACCTAACTGTTATAGGTAGTAGCTATCTCGAGTTTTGTAGTAATCTGCGTTCTCTAGTACTAAATCTCGCACGACCCAATTACATAAACTAACGAATTCATTGTTTTCTAGAAATAATATGGTCATTTGAATTTGCTTACAAGCTATGTGCAGCAAACATTAAACTGCTATTTAGGTACACAGGATACAAAAATAAATAAAAACTAGGCAATTTTGTTTATTTTGTTCTTAACTTGTGCAGCAATAGGTACGCACTTCACAACCATGAAAGCAATGAATAAAATGTATACCTTCCTCCTACCTGCCTAGTGAACACTTAGTAAAAATAACTTAAAAACTACGTTTCCTTAAAATAAATGAGTCTGCGTAGGTATGTACCTACTGTACGTAGCTACACTGAACATCACATTGAACACACTAAACACTGAACACTGTACATCAAACATCCAATGCATTGAGTCCCATTACATACCGCGCGACACACCCTCAAAGTATCGTCCGCCAAGGCTAAGCATGATTGACAATATTGACATCTATATCAAACCTCCCAGCAACTCAAAACGGATACCTACACCGACGGAATATTCCCAATTAAACTCTATGCTTATTTATCTCTAATTCTTACACGATAATTTTACATAAAAAATACCTAGGTATTTCAACGTAGTCATATACCTACCTACCAAAAAACTAGTGACTGCATTGCCATTAACTATTGCTTTTCTAAGAACGACTCGGCTAGGGCCCCGTCACTCGCGCAGTTGCTGATTCGTGGAATTACTTACCTAGGTCATTTTATTTAGTAATTCATTCCTGCGAAAGATATTATTTATTATCCAAATAGGTTTTAACATTTCTGAATATTAATAAAAGTTCTTTGATTTCAGGCTTTGAGATTAATTTGAATTAGCTTCTATTTTAAATTATTTTACTGAAAGCATTTATTTATTTAGAAGAACCACAATGTTATCATTGCTATACCAATGTTGTCGTCTAGATAGCTCATTTTCATTAAACCATACAAAAAATACTTCAAATATAGCATTTCTCCGCTTTATTAAAGATCTTTTTGCGCATCGAGCTACAAAAACAAAGAGGCTTAAGTTGTATTTAGCACTCAGTTTTATTAAATCAAAACAGCTCCCGGATTATATCACTCTATTCTTTAAATAACTCGGTAGACAGTTATCTCCTATTGTCCACACTTTCACAATTTTACTTTTTTTAAAGATCACAGCTTACGGTACATTAACTCCCAAACAATAATAAAGAACCATGGGCAGTAACAATCATGGCTAAATGAATACATGTACTTTCGAGGTCGAGACGATTGTCCTTTCATACCCTTGTTGAAACCCGTTCAATTTTCCATGAAATAGAATTACGTACCTACCTACGTTTAATTTCTATTGTAGGTATTTCGGGAAATAGCAAAACAACAGTTCGGTGCGCGGCGCAACTTTATGCCGAGTTATGACTTACATAAGTGCTTAACTGCTTAAAAGTGCCTGTTTGCTTGAATGTTCCAAGAATCTACATTGAACTTTTTACGTGACATTCAACTTGCCTTTTCGATTGATATTCCCGTGTAACGTACCGTAGTTATAACTGCACGTGCGTGGGTAGCCCGCTTTACGGTCCTAGCGTAATAATAAATAGCCTTGCTCAACAATTGGGTCATCAAATTAAGAAAGCATTTTTCAAATCCGACTGGTAGTTCCAGAGATTAGCGCGTTCAAACAAACAAAAAAAAAGAACAAACTCTTGAGCTTTATTATAACTAACTAGCTGCCCGCCCCGTCTTCTCACGGGTAGCATTAAGTACTTATCTACGGTGCACCTACCTACCCTAGCTACCCTGGCTACCTTACCTACCCTACCTACCCTACTTAGCCTACTTACCAGGTAGGGTACATACCGTACTTACCCTACCTACCCTACTTACGCTACCTACCTACCTACGTACTAAATTTTCATACAAACTTTCACCCCCCTTTTCACCCCTTTATAGGGTGGTTTCCGGGATAAAAAGTATCCTATGTTAGACTCCTGGTTCTCGCTACCCCTCCAACAATTTTCAGCTAAATCAGTTCAGCCGTTCTTGAGTTATAAATAGTGTAACTAACACGACTTTCTTTTATATTATATAGATATAGATATTTTAGCAATTTTTACAATTACGTTACCCAGTTACGAAAATAATGCTCTATTGAATTACGTGCTTTGCTTATTGACGTTTAATTGAAATATCGTATGAATGAAAGGCAACTAGTGATGAACTGATGACATGGTCGCAACATCATAACGCCATCGAGAGACTAAATATGGGAGAAAAAGTGCGAGTAGAGTGCAAACTTGCAAAAGCTTCCTATAATCGACACTTCTACAGACACAAATGGAATAAAAAAAAAAAACAGTAATAGAAAACCCTTCATTAGTTTCTTACTCAGTTCTTTATTCCATAGTGATGACATAATCGCATCATCATGACGCTATCAAAAGACTAAACATTGGAGGAAAAGTGCGAGTAGTGTGCAAACTTGGAACTATAATCGTCAGACAAAAATGGAATTTAAAAAAAAAAGCCAGTAAAAGAAAAGAATTGATTAGTTTCTCCTCGGATTTTTATTCCATTAAAGTAGACGTAATTATCAATTTGTATTACGGTAATAACCTCTTTACAGGTTTATAATTGTACAGACATACTCGTAAATATGTATTTAGTTGACTAGCAATTAACGATGTTTTCTTTATACCATACCAATTGTTATTACGTATATAAGTACTAGTTTCTGTTTATGTATTTTCGGGGAAAACGTTTTCTTGTCAATGCGCATTACAATCCTTGGAATATGACTCACTTGAACTTACTTAGCTTAGTGTTTAAGAATTTATAGTATAAACATATAGGTTACTCCTTTAACTCATGATGTGACCATAAAGGAAAACGAACCACAACTGAAATATTCTGCAGTCGCAAATTTTCAACTATCGACGTGACCAAAATTAGCTTAGCTTGGAGAATAGACTTACTGATTCTGCTAAAGGGTTCTTTCGAAATTATGAATTCGAAAGAACCCTTACATACAGCAACGAAATGTCCAAATTTTTATTTAACTTATTACAAAGTCTGAACAGTCGGCAAAAAAGCTAGACAAACCTGTAGGGTAATTGCATAACACACATAAAATGTCAGCCGATGGCAATGCCTTTCACGTTTGTATGAACTATTGAAATGACAGGACAACGTCTGTCGGGTCAGCTAGATATGCCTTGATCATACGTTCCGAGTAGATGGGGCGACAGTACTCTCGGCCGAGTGCTCGGTACATGTAAACATATCACCGAGTGCTGCAGCCGAGTTATAGGGCGAGACAGACCGGACCTGGTAGTTTTTTTTATGTTGTTGAGCAGACGAATTTTTCAAACCTACGAGAATGAAGCAATGGTTTAGGAATTTCCTTCAAAATCCCTCGGATTGTGATTACAAATGTCTGACTATACTATACTATACTGTTATTAGAGGGCAGGATGGTTACCCGAGAAGCTATAAATCTTGTCGTACTGATTTGCTCAATTAAGTTTTTTTTTTAATTAACAAGATGAATGCAAAAATAAAAATGCAAATGAGAATTTATTCATTTAATTAACATCTTATCAGTTAATATTTAAATTATAACCTACTTACGTAGAAGAATAAAAAACATTGGATCTCGTCATTGATTGAAACAAAAGATACTTATTGTACACAGGTATTTCCCTTAATGATTCATATTACATGAATTCTTTGTAACAACGAACAACTGAAAATGTTGATTACAAGTTGATTAGATAATATCTCATTGGCATTATCCTCTACGTGATTTTATGAAATTACTCGCAGTCATAAAATTGTTGACTTTGATAGTTCACCCGTAACTATTGCACTTGAAGGCTGCCTAAATGGAGAGATCAATCTGAATTCTGAACATACTGATTGATTTTGATTTTTAAAGGTTTTTATTAAACAGAAAGGTTAATACAAGTTAACAAAAAGATCTTATTCTAAATGTAAACTAACAGAATCCGGTCAAATAGGCTAAATCACCTCTTTTAACATACAAAATGTTAGTGTACTCGTAACTAAAAATTTAATAGATACATAATTTATGATAGTGCTGTTATGTAGAGTTTGCAAGACCCACATTTTTTTTTAAATACTGAATATACTAATCTGGGGGCCTACTCCCTAAGCGCAACCCGTAGTTGCGGCCGTTGTTACGGGCGCATCGTTCTCCGTCTCACTTACAGACATACCGTGGCTGAGAAGGGCGAAGCGCCCGTAACGACGGCCGAAACTACGGATTTCGCTTAGGGAGTAGGCCCCCTGATGCGTTTGGTCTGATCCCAAGTACACGATCAGATCGTTCCGTTTCAACAAATAGTAACAGTTACAGCCGTTGTAGGCGATCGATCTAGAGGCCGTAACAGCCATGCACGGTACGGATTTTAATCTGATCAGACGGATCTAGAGGTACTATTTACCCATAAGTAGGTATATCATCGTCCATCCCTTTTGCTCTAATCCTAGAGAATTGTCAGGTAGGTCAGCTTGGCTTGTCGGATATAAGATTGGTTCCTTTTTTTCCCAGGATGCTTCAATAGATCAAAATGTGTGTGCGGATTGTGTGGTGTGGCCTCCTGGGGCTGCTCGCCGTGTCGGGCGTGGCTTCCTCTCAAGGGGCCAGCTACTGCTCCCTAAACACCTTCGCCACAAACTCCTCGTGGATGCAGTTCACTAAGGAGCCGGTGCCCTTCGAGTACGGGTTTGAAGACAAGTTCAAGAGCATCCACTGCTGTGTGAAGGGATACAGGAGTATTGAATGGTGAGTCTCCTTTTTTGTTATCTCCTCATTTCATTTCTCCTCATTCTATCAGGCCTATAGCAGTATTCTGCTGCAATAGGCCTCTTAATTGCACGTCACTATCTGGGCACGCTGCCTACATAGTCAAATATTTCCGAGAGCCTGAGGAGCCACTATACGAAGTTACCTTAGTTTAGAGTTCAACGAATAATTAAGCCACTTCCAGTTCTCGCTAGCGCCGATATTGTTATGATATCCTAGAATACATTCTAATGAAACAATGACATTCGTGCTATGAAAGTAGGAACGGTTTTCAGAACCCATACTTAAGTACAATTGCTGTAAACTGCATTAAGGTAGCCAAGCGCATAAACGGATGAACTGAGTTTGTTGAATCTTCAAAAAAAATTTTTAGTCCGTCTTTGAGATTATAAAAAAATATTGGACACGTATTTTTTCTTTTTTTACGTAATCTAAAGATTACGGCGATACATTGAGGTAAAATATGCCATGACGTCACGAGTATGTAAATTTTATCCATTACTAGTGACGTAGCGACCCCCACTCCCCAACTTAAAATGCGTTTTATCTAAGTATTTTTTTATTAATATAATAAAGCAAAAATACGTGTCTAATATTTTTTTATTATCTGACTGACGGACTAATTAGATTTTTTTTTTTTACCCAGGCTTCATCCCTTTTAAACGTGTGAATGAATTAATAATAATTCATAATCTATAATTATGTAAACTACATCAATAAGTATTTATTCGTCGAATTTATGTAATCAAAACCGCTTCATTCCGGGTTATTTCACTAATTTTTAATCTGGTCTTGTAAAAGGGCATTTAATGACGACACTTAAAATTAAAACTTGGGCAGAAATAAGCAGGCTTGTCAATGAATTTATGCAGGCATGACTGGAGTCAGTGGACCCATCTACCCTTTGTAATAAACGTCTAAAACAGAGGAGAGCGACATTCATATGTAAAAATATCAAGTTTCCGACCAGAAACCTAACCTAAACGAGTGTAGTACTTACTTATACCTATTTTAGTTAGATAGTTTTTTTTTTCTTATTGCCGGAAACCTGCCAATTGAATACCGTCTGTGGAGACGTTTCATACTTTTTATGAATCGTGATATTAGTATTCGATCTATTCTGTGCTTCAACTTTAATTGAAACATTAATTGGGTAACTTTATAATGGAAACGAATCATTCAAAACATGTAGTTCATACTTCAACTAAAGCATGAAGTACGCAATATGTAAACTTGTAAATAGCACCTAATATTATGATATCGTTGGAAGTTTCGGGGCCGAGAGACAGGCAGGTGTGCGCTACCGCTGTAGCGATAACCACAAAGCTTCTACGAAATAAAATCCATTGTGTGCGCAAAAATAATTGATAATCGCCTGGTGTGGGCATTGCTCCCGTCATCTGTGCCTGTGTTGCGGTGTGCTACGCCGGCGCCGACTGTGCCGTCCACAAAATATTAATGACATCGGTATCGGCATCGCCGTGAGAAAAAAAAATATATTGACGAATGTGGCACAGCCATGAGGATCTAGTTATAGGATGACGTCATTGTAACGATGTTAATCATACAGAATTTAGGGTGATATTGTATTGACATATACAGATAGAGTGGTTTATTAATAGGTGTGATTCGTCGCTAATAATACGACTTCCTCGTCATACTTTCGATAAATACTGTAGGTAGGAGACAAGAAAGGATTTAAGTACTATTTATAGAAGGCAAACACGTGTAAGTACTCCGATAAAGTGATAAAATCTCGCATAAATTTTAGTAATATGGAAAGCCCTACATAAAAGAAGCACGTTATCCTGCAAGAAACGCTTTGTGCCCCCTTGTTCTGTACCCAACTACCCACTGACCTGTGGGGCCAAGGCAATGGCGCAAACGGGAACTATTTGCATGTATTTTTTCCTCTTGGCCCCAATATTGGAGCCAAGGCAGCAGTGAAGCCAACGGGAATAGAGTAATAGACTTAATTGCTCGTGTTTTCGTTACCTAACACGATTACATTTATGTAGCACTTAGCAGAATCGACTAAGAAATGGAAATGCACTTTCAATAAAGGTTTTAGGTATTAAACGTGGTTGAAATAGCATTGCATAAGCCCAAAACAAGCAATAATCCACTTGCACAAAGCTTAGCAGTGATAGCCTAGTTGTGTGACCGTCGAACTGCCAAGTCATAGGTCTTGAGTTCGAACCCAATACAAGCACCTCTGACTTTTCGGATTTATGGAAATGCACTTTCAATAAAGGTTTTAGGTATTAAAACGTGGTTGAAATAGCATTGCATAAGTCCAAAACAAGCAATAATCCACTTGCACAAAGCTTCTTAGCAGTGATAGCCTAGTTGTGTGACCGTCGAACTGCCAAGTCATAGGTCTTGAGTTCGAACCCAATACAAGCACCTCTGACTTTTCGGATTTATGTGCGTATTGTATAATTATCACTTGCTTCAAAAACGGTGAAACATCAAAACATCGTGAGGAAACCGGCATGCCTGACAGATATTTCTCAACGGCATGTGAAGCCAAGTCAGAGGCCCATGGGCGGCTTTAAAACTCTGACACCAGGTTAGTCACTAACCATACGAAAAGAAGAAGACAATGCTTCTTGATGCCTTAGCGAGGCCGAGGGTAAGCAAACATGAAACATCCCCTATAAGCTTGTCTTCAGATAAGTCCATATTATTTAGTCTGGCGATAATCTATCTACATTACATTACTCATGTCATGCATGACTTATTTAGGAGCAAATGTGGTTGATTGAAATATGGATGTAAATCAGAATGATATTCTGTTGAAAGTAACAAACTGATAAAGTGGAAATATTACCATGACATGAAATAATAAATGTATTGAAAAGGCGGATTCTAACGAAAATATTGAAGTTAAAGCGAAAGCCAATTAATTTCATGCAGTATGCTATACGAGGTCCGTTGCAGTTCTCGGTAAAAGTTTTAACAATTATGCCCTTGATGAACAGTTTGTCGTTCCAGTAACTGTGCTTTCCTGTAGGCAAACTAAAAAATCAATTGGTAGTGCGATTTCATCGAATTTCCTCGTCACTGGTGCGGTATGCGGCTATTCAAAGTAACTGTGTTGCATTGTTTGTCCAGTCTCTGCTACATTTACTTCAATAATGGCAAATTTCCTGCTTCAACCTTAAAAAATATTAGACACGTATTTTTTGCTTTATCATATTAATAATAATACTTAGATAAAACGCATTTTAAGTTGGGGAGTGGGGGTCGCTACGTCTCTAGTATGTATAAAATCTACATAGTTGTGACGTCATGGCACATTTTACCTCAATGTAACGCCGTAATCTTTATATTACGTAAAAAAAAGAAAAAATACGTGTCCAATATTTTTTTATAATGTCAAAGACGGACTAAAAACAATTTTTAGTCATCATCCCCGTTCTCGTCATTACTCATTTGACTAAAAATCAATTATCTTCATTGCCCATTAATGATCATATTTGATTCGATCATTACTTTATCTGTAGGGTTATCAGCTATAAATTCACACAATCGTTCTACCGTGCTACCCGGATGTATTCCAATTTTCCAACTACCACTTAAAAACTCGTTACAGTAAAACCCAACTAATAACGATATTTTACGCTTTTATGTAAACTATTGCCAAATAATGTCAGTTCGCACTTATCTATATTGTTTAGAAAAGAATTATTTGACTGAGCATAAATCGGCGGAGCTGTTATTTATCAATATGTACGACATGAGTGCACCTGGTGCGAAAACAAGTACGATTCTGAGAAGTAGTGATTGCTACTCGTTACTCCGCCCGCCACCCGCCGCCTGTCCGCCGTCACCAGCATCCATCTTTGATGTATACCTGAACACTTATATTATAACCGAGAAAAATACATATTTTACTAGTGAACATAATCATATTGAAGGTTATGCTATAACGGTGAACATAGATTTGAGCAAAACAGTTAAGAACGGAAAGCATTTCGTCGATAAGCCTGTTATTTGCCACTTCTTGGTCCGTTAATAATTCTGAGATTGATTGATATAATCTCAACAAAGTCCGAATGGACTATATTTATTTGCGTGACTCACAACGCTTGTGATATGAAACTCTAGGCCGTCGGATTATGTCATTATCCACTTGTAACAACTTGTTAAATGCCAAACCATCCATAACATCACGCACTACATGAAAGTTCTCAGAAATCTTTTTAAATGTGCAGTTATTTTTTTAATGCATTCACAAGGTATCTATTAAAGTTGGAATAACCTGTCATTGCATCGCAGCAACCGTAAATACCACCTTCTCGACAATACATGCGATTCTATTTCTTTTGCGTTTTGTTGCAATAGTTTTAAATTATTATCAATCACGATTTCACTCCTGTTGTTATCGCGTTTGATGAATCACGTCTTAATCAAATTAGCGATTACAAATGTGTGACATGCCCAATGTTGTTTGTCATCACACTCATCAGATAAACTGCTAGCAATATACACGTTCCTAGTCACATTTCATAAGATTTCCTGTTCATCCAGACGAGGAGAACCGAGAAAGGCATTAAATGTACCTGAACTGTAGGTAGGTACTTAGCTTAGCTTTAGCTCACTCAAATCGTAAAAGTCAGCTGTAATGTAGGGTTACCTGTTTAATTGATGACAGAGGAGATGCTACATCGGCAACCTGCTGCTTCATCATGTCCTTCTTATTTATTTGCTTCAATTTTATGTATTTTCATCGGAAGTACCTACACAAGTCTTACATAATGCCACATGATATTTTCTACCTCCAGTCGACATTAGGGTTGTTAAATAGTTTATTTTGTTTAACCCAAATATCACTGGTAAGTTAATGTGAAAATAATAGTTTTGGTCTGTAATATACGTTGCAATATAGTCAACTTTTAAATCGAATCGCTTTAAATATGGTACCTGCATAAATTGATTACCCAGTTAAGGATTAGAACGTAATTATCAATGTGTGGGTTTGTGTAAAATGGTCATGTTCAACATGTACTGCGTGGGGCACTCATCCATATGCGTGCTTGAATGTAGTATATTCGCAGATTGGCGTAGTTGTGCCAACAACGTCACAGTGATTTCGCCATAAAATAGAGACACGACTACGCACACGATAAGTACTTGCTTACTGGAGACAATTCCGAGAAATCAGTAAGTAAATAGTTTTATAACAAGCGTTAGTCCTCGACTCAAAAAAATTATATGCATAGTGCTAACATTTAAATCTACTTTTAATTTCAAGGATTCTTATTTGCATTTAATCTATTGGTATTGCCTTTGTTACTCGTTGCAGCAGTTTGTGTAAGGAGATACATTAAAACAGAGTTGGTAGACACCATGGCGTGACAGCTTGACGTTAATTTAAGATAACAAACTGCAACTGTAGACGTTTGTGCACAGATTAGCAGAACCATCGCGACTGACGGCACTGACGGGCCAATGAGTAAGCAGTTAGCTAGTAGTTAGCACAAATTAATGCGTGAAATTAGTTCGCTTGACATTAGCGATTACTGTATTCATGTCGTTGAATAAATGGCTTGAACTTCTTGCTGACGGGAATTTTTATTGCTTTTGACACCTGTATGAAGTTTTATTTTTTTGCCTGCACTGCCTTTTTTCTACTTTGCCCTATCCATTTTTTTTACCCTGTGTTTCGCGTTGTGAGCGTATATTCTGAAAGTGGGCAACGTCGCAAATAGGTGTCAAATATTTCGCTGTTTTGATTAATTTGGCAATATTACTGTATGGAAATATGAAATGTGGCTAACTAGCGAACTAGAATATTAATAATGAATTGCAATTATAACACAGAATTTGATGTTGTAACCGTTTTAGGTGTAAACAAGGCATTATGGCATGTTTCCAAATACTTGTTTACATCTAAAACTAATTATTCGGTGTTACGATATTAATTATTGCAATTTCATTATCAATATTTTAGTTCACTAGTTAGCCACTTTTTGTATTCCCATACAGTAATATTATTGCCAAATTAATCAAAACAGGTAAATATTTGACAGCTATTTGCGACGTTGCCAACTTTTAGGACAAGCCCTCTTAACTCGAGCGTTTCTGCGCAGAAATAGTGCCGTTTTAATATTTCCATGTGTCCTTTTTTTTTTTTTTTTTTTTGGTTGGGGTATCATCAAATGACTCCTCCCGCTCTGGGCGGAGCGAGAGGGAGTGTCAGACTTTTACTGACTAAAACCCACCCGTGTTCCTTCCGTTGCCTGTGTGCCGGGGCCGCGATATCCATTTCGGACAACCCGCAACCCCAGCAGGTTTCCATGTGTCCTAGTCCCCTAATTTCGTTACAGTCATTGCCATAGCTTTCAATTCATCACGATTGTTCATGTCCATTCACGCATTGAAAACAGTTTACCTGTCAGAATGGAAACTCTTATAATTGCGAATGCAAGCCTGTTGCGATAATGAGCTGCTAATTTTAAGAGCTAAGCGTTCTGATTTCGTTTATTGTCGACTGTACAGCAATATAGCATTTATCGTTTCAATGTATTAAGGCCTATCAGTATCAAAGGCGATAAATCACCTGGAGTGGATGGACAGGCTCTCGCTGCGGCATCAGTCTCACGAGGGCACAGCGAGAGTGACATGTGCATGTCAGTGTCTTGTAATAAATCCACCGCCAACGGCGCTCACGCCGGAACGGGTTCGAGCCTGGCTATTTTATTTTATTACCCCACTTTTACTTTTATGCTAAACCGCATCCCACTGATCCAATCCTTTATTTTATTCAATTTAACGCCTGTACATTAGAGAATTAGATATGTCATCGTTCACGCGGTTTTATGGTTTTCGCCCTGCTGTTTTAGAGTGATAAATTGCCACTGTTTCAAGATTGTAATCCTTTTCAGTCACGCAGTCTGCTGTTCTAAATTTCTTAAAATTGATTCAGTCGTCAGGGGCTTGATTAAGTGCCCAAACTTTCGCATTTAGAATGTTCTTTCTTGCACTTCGGTTTATCTACATGTTTAGAAGACTGACCAACATTGAACCTTATCAATATTCGTGTCATACGTACAAAAATTACTGATAGAGAGTCGTGCTAAGTCAATGTTGGCGATTTTTTGTCACGTCTGATTGCTATCACACCGATAATGATTAGCGAGAACCCACGATCTTATTACTTGTAGCGGATGTTCAATTCAAGTAATGTTTGTAAGTTGTCTGTTGTGTCGCCTCGGATTCTGAAGTGTACCGTTGGGTCCTCATTCTTATTTAGTTGACAAAAGCCGGCTGTCGTTGTGAACAGTGTGCGGGTGTAGCTGGTCGCCGGTCGCGGTCGGTATCTGCGAAGGTATCGCACGTCGCCGCAAACCTGTATTGTGGCGGTTCCCGGAAGGCTCTTTGTTGCGCGCCGGCTCCCCCCGCCATGCATCGTCCCCCCGCTGCTGCCTGCACCGCTGCTGTGGGAACGATGAACGATCTCTCCTGCTCTTTACCCCACTCGCAGCTTGTTAATCACCGTTAAAATTTAAATGTCACGCATCTGGCTCTTATTCACATTGTTAAAATACACACCGCAAATTCATTCCATAATTTTTCCCACTCTAAAAAGTCATTGTAGTGATAAAAATTACTTTTGAACTCGGTATTTTCATAAGAAACTCGTTATCTTCCAAAGTCAACAAACCATTCAGAGCGAGTTCTGTTAGCAGTTTATCTTGTTGCGAAAAAGAAACGATACTGCACACTGTACCGTAAGCAATCGTCAAAACGGTTTTTACACTTTCTGCTTTCATAAATAATGTAAAGCTCGATGTGGGTCCATTAATTATTGCAACAATATTCCGTTCTTTGTATGAATATCGGCCGCAAGATCAGATCAGATCGAATAGCATTAAATACCAGACATTATTTTAGTTAACCCACAGTTAAAACCTTGCACTCAATTGACGTGTCAATAGAAAGAGCTCCTCAAAATAAGTATCGGATACTGTTAATGAAGTGGCCATAAAATACACAAAACGAGCATGGACAACCCACTGGGCCCAAATAAAACCTGACAGCATGTCCTGACACGTTCCAATGACTCGATTTGTTGAAACGATTATTTTTAAAGCGCGGTTTTATAACCGTCCTCAGGTAGTAGGGTTCACTTTGTTTTACAAATTCGGTGATTGTGTTATCTACTTAACATCTTGTAAAAGATTATTTGAAATTGATACTGTTTGTGCTCACACTTTAGCTACCTCATCCAATAGTATATCAGTTTTATCATTTGAACGGAACGGAAACGCGATTAAGATGAAAGCTAACAATCTCCTTAGCATTCCGAGATCCAGCAAATTGCTACTATTGATTTCCTGTAATTAGTTTCTTCTGATAAGTTCTATTTATTTTTACTAGCTTGAAGAAAAAACGTAAGGTTGGATTGGATAGGGCCATCATCAAAATTCTTCTAACGGATACTGGTCATTATGTAGAATTGCGTGAATTCTCAATTTCGAAATTCTCAGACGAAGCGTTCGCGATCGGCCTGTGTTGATGAATCAGCCATAAGCCAGGTCATTTCTTTTTGTTCGCGTATGCTCTAGCGCACGGGACGCGAGGTCGAGGGTGCTCGCATGCGCACGCCAGCGCAGCCTTCACAATGGACCGTTTTATTTATCTACAATATTGATCTCCCTCAAGTTATTCTTTTTTTCCTCCCTTCCAAAGTAGGTAACAATTCTTTTGTAAATATTTTTTGTTCACATATTTCACCGTAGTTGTTGTAGCAGACAAGGAGGTGTTCCGTGTGAATAGAACCCTCAATTATATTGTATTGTCCTAGAAGATTGCTCCCACCGTAGCCTTCTGTGAGGGGTGTTTGCGTAACATTTGTGACGCCACAGCTTTTGATCCATGGTAATTCATGAATAACTTGTAATCGTAAAGTATTAAGTAGAATGGCATATGGTCTCATTAAGGCTTCTTTTGAAGGTGAAATCGTTTGTCGTCTACTCAGATGTCAGGTGATTTCGAAACGGCTCAGTCTAAATAACTCATGAATTGGTTTGCCCGTTCAATTCTAATAATTTGACAAATGCTTTAATTAAGATCCTTCAATAACATAATAAGTAATTTGCTTTGGTACCTGCCCTAACGCTGTACCCAATAAATGACACAAAAAACTCCAAAAGATATTCAAATCCTAGGTAGATCGTTCAAACATTTCTGGTTTCTATAGAAGCCTAGGGGCAAGTCGGTTCAGTTTGGAGACGGTCGTCGGATGCCTCACAAATTAGTTATGATGAGCGGCTACCTGGGCGTCTGTGTCTCACGATCATTAAATGTCTCTCAACGTCTGTTGTGACACTCGTGTCACATTTTTTACATCAACCACACAGGCAGTTTTTATACGTCTATAATTACTTTTTAAACATAATTAAATTCGTTAAATTACAATTTGTAATATGATCGATGCGACCACGTCCATGTTTCAAACACTATTGCGTTTATTTTCTCGGAACAAATAGTCAAAGACCTCATCGCGATGTGTAAAACAGAAACGCGTGACTTTACCGGTACGCGTAATATAAGCGACTTCATTCTTTGGAAAGCTGGTGAACGGTAATGATTTCAAACGGAAATGTCAGTTTGCTGAGATCCGATGGCCGCGCTCCGGACCGCGGCCACCACCGGCACCAGCCCGTTCACACGCCGGTGTTTTTACTTCACAAATACATTCTATTCCAATAGCCAATATTGACATGACATGGATCGTCGAGTGCGTCCCCCATTCTGTATTTTTTGTCATCCATTGAGCATTTATTAACCGTGTAATGTTCTGTAATCTACTCGACGACGTTTGTATTACCAATAGATATCACTTTGATAAGTAGTGTTTTTTTTAAATGAATTGGTTCTTCATTCTTTTATCAAGTAGCCATACCGTGTTAATGTTAAAAAAGTTCATTGTAAGACCACCGTGTCGAACATTAGCGAGGAATGTCGCTCGCATGGGAAACCCGATATTGAGTCTCGGGAGCGCGGCACGGGGAGATACATATTAAACGCTTCATTGTGAACACGGTGTCATGATAAAAATGAATGTCACATATTAGCTTCTGAAGTGAGAATATTAAACGTGCGGAATGCGATTTTTTGCTGCGTCGATACGCATACTGAATCTGTGAATCGATGGTGTCAAAGCTCGCCTGAGCTTGCGTCTGCGTCGGGCGCTTAATTCTCGGCCGCATAATTCATGCAACAATAGACATTGCACAGTCGTCGAATCGTATGGGTTTCGAGAAATGTGGCGCGGGCTCGTTATGACGCCGCTGCACGTCCGACAAATGGCTTCATCGTGAAAATTAACATTCGGCCAGCATCTCGCAGGCTCGGTCTCCGCCCCTCGCGCCTCCTCCGCGAGCAAATATTGAATCGTCGCCGACTCGCCGTCCTGGGACCTCCGCCGAGGTGTCGCCTTCTCGGTATACGGACACGTCAACAGCTTTTTATTCGAATTCATTCATGCTAGATACATTGACACTATGCTAGGCAAAGTGTTATTGAAAACACCGTCTCCGTTTACTTGTTAGAATCATATTCAAGTTGTACGCTATGTAATGAGTCGTAATGACACCATGTTTAATAATCATAGCTATAACTACATATCATATTTCATTTTTATTAGAAATAGTTGAGAGGTTATAGACACTTGTGTTTCTAGGCATTGCAACTAAAACAACGTTCTTCAGTAATTAATTAGATTACTAAAATCTACGAGTGTGACTCGACCGCGATGCCAAATTGGGTATCTCTCAAAATGATCTTACCATCGAAATACGTAACAACATAAATTATGACACAATTCATTGCTACATGTGCAATTGTGCAATGCATGTGTTTTAAAAATCCACCGGTTTGATAACTACATAATGTAGTTCAATTCAAAAAAATCATTATTGTTAAAGCTTTTACAATTTTGAGTGAAAATGATGCCTACGAAAAGGAAAAAAATATATTAAAAAAATTACCAACTACCACCACTGTGTACTGATTAGTTTGCTGATTGCATGTATCAAAGAAAAGCATTCAAATAACAATTAAACGATTTACAAGATTACATACTCTGAAAGCTTCAAAGTTACCTTCGTATTGGGTGTTGGTCCAGCGAGTATATAGACGCCGCGCGCCGTGGTTTATCACAGACGTAACTCGCGAACATATTTTCACAATAAAAATTATAGCACAAAATAGCAATGTAACTCATTCAAAAGACAACACCAAAATAGGTCCTTTTAAAAATATTGACTTTAGTAGTTTTTGTCATCCAAATCTATTTGAAAACGACTGTACCAAAAATAATAAAACGTTCGCGCGCCAAAATAGGTCCTTTAAAAAAAAAAATACTTCCCTTTCTTTAGCAATTTTTTTTTATCAGGAAAGCCAGTGTTTTTGTCATCCAAATCTATTTGAAAATTACTGTACCAAAAATAATAAAACGTTCGTGCGGCGTAGACGTTGCTGCATAGTCGCTGCTACGCAGCCTACGCAGCTTCTACGCACGTAGCATACGCGGCCTCAACGCCTACGCCGAACAAAAGACACACTTATTACCTGAGCTATCAGAATTTCAGACTGTTATGTTTTCTTATTTAAGATTTCGTATATTTAAAGTACTGTTCATACAATCATACCGAATCAAGCTTCTATTTCTATGGCTGTGAATTTTCCAACTCGAATTAGGTCTAAGGTCTGTGAAGATGATATCGCGGCCCCAGCACATAGGCAACGGAAGGAACACGGGTGGGTTTTAGTCAGTAAAAGTCTGACACTCCCTCTCGCTCTGCCCAGAGCGGGAGGAGTCATTTGATGATTTCCCACCCAAAAAAAAAAAAAAAAAGGTCTGTGAAGATAGTTGTAAAAGAAAAATAAAACTCCCCAACTGTGATTTACGTTTTACTAAATCTCTAGGCTCTTTCCCTAATACGGTACAAACTGTCATGACAAACTTGCACCAAATTTTTGTTTCGTTCTGCAGTATTTGTCATCTTCTACACATCTCCGTTTTGGTGAAAGTGAAGCCTTGAGGTTACAGTTACTTCTATAGTAGATATCTATACATTGTGTCGTCCTGTGAATCACAATCACGTGGTATCGCCGGCTGAGCTTAGTTTTTATTGCATCATTTTCAGCAGCTAACCGGATATCATAACACAAAAAATGGGTTACACATAGAGTAACCGGAAACGTACGAACTAAGTTAATAAAAATCGTATTTCATGAAGGAACAGAAATGAGAACTTGTAATGAACGCTATCAATTGCTTTTCTTAAGATACTTTCGGTTGACTTTACATATTTAATTTGAAAATATATTACGCTAGGTAGGCGAATTAATTGTAACTAGCCCGAAGAGATAGATAAGGTCTGTGATTGTAAAACTTGAATGCCGGTTTTATAAAATATACGACATAATTAGTAACAAACTAATTATACACGGCTTTCTTATTATTTAATTCCTTAATACGTTTAAATTAAATTAATTATTGTTGTGTGTGGTCACTTTGATCCTAATTGATTTGATCCGAGCGCACTCGGCCAACGCAAAATTCACGCAAAAAGGTTGGCCGAGCGACGGGCTCGCCAGACGTGTACTGGGGGTTTTAAACCTCATCTAGTTTTTAGGGTCCGTAGTCAACAAGGAACCCTGATTGTTTTGCCATGTCCGTCTGCCTGTCTGTCCGCGGCTTAGCTCAGAAACTATTAGAACTAGAAAGCTGTAGTTTGGCATGGGTATACTACATACATATTAATTACGCCGACAAAGTGGTAAAGTATACCATTAATTCTTTTAGGGGTCCCCTGCACGTAAAGTGGGGGTGTTTTTTTCTCTCATCTATCCTATGATATGGGATGTCGTAGGCAAGGTCGTTCAAAAATATTGGGATTTTATGACAAATATTTTTGGATTCAGGGATCCGTTTGGGAAATATCAAGCTTTAAAGTGCTAAATTTTGTTAGAGTCAAATGTTCCCCCCCTGCCAGCTAAATGGTTGGTTCTGGATATGTGGAAAAAATCACAGCTGTAGTATATATAACGAAATTAAAAGGGAAAACTATCATAGTAAGCATAAGTAAGCTCTACAAGTTAAGGAATAATGATCGATCAACTTCATTTGCAGTTGTAAAAACATGTTCTGAAACATTTTCAACGTTTTTCAACTACAATGTTAAGTATGTTCTTGGGATAAATTCATCCCATCTTTGGAACCCTTCATTGTGCGTGGTCCGACACGCACTTGGCCGGTTTTTAAATATAATAGACGTGTAAAAGTGTTTGTAAAAGCCTACTTACCGAAATAAAATAATTTATCAACTTATCCCTTCTTAAGCTTAGAAACTTAGGTGATGTTGCATTATTCCTATTAATTAAAAACAGTTTAAAATGTTCAATATTAATACTTTCAAGGAGCCATATCCCTTAATTGACTCTTCAACACTGCTCGTGACTATTTCAAATAGGTACAACTTAATTATGCCAATTTTATTAGCTGTTGCCAATGGAGGACCTTACGTAAGTATTTTACGATGTACATAAATTCTTCTGACATGTCTATTATTTCCATACTTATAAGCTATTATTGAACTATAATAGGTCATAACGCAATATGTGGTTATTCGCGAAACGATTTGCCGCTGCCAATTAGCTAAGTTTTTAAAACTTTAGTTAACTGTTGTCTGTGTGTGTCTGTCGGTGACTGACTGTCTGTCTGTGTGTGTGTGTGTGTGTTAGTGTGTGTATATGTTGTGTTAGTGACTGCTTAGTTATAAACTCGCACATTGGACAGTTAACTTTTGACACTTCATTCAATATGGTGGTTCAATATCGTTGTCCGGTAGTCACAATTAAGGTACGTGTACACGTACCGCAACCACACCACACCACATCGCAGCGACAAAATATGGGCAAGCAGTGGTTACATGTGAATAGAGTAGCTGTAACTTTTTGCAGTTGCGTTGTGGTATGCGTTGTCGCTAGTAGTTGCGACGTGCTTACGTTGTTGCAAGTGTTTGCAGACAGACAGTTCAACACCGTTGTGGCTGCGACGTTGTCTTGATGTGGTCGGTACCGCCCACACGGTTGATTTTGACGACCAAATGTGGTCCGTGTGAATAGACTATTCATTTTCACACAAATGAGTTGCCTTGGGTAACCGGGAAGTCTCTAAACAGACTCCGAACCCAGGTTGGCCGAAGCAAGGAAAATCTGTTCAGGTGGAGATTCATAGACGAGTCCGCCTTGGAGTGTAAATGTGGTGCTGTTCCACAAACGATGGCACACTTAATGTCATGTCCTGCGTGTCCTGTCAGCTGCACGTTACAGGAACTGATGGACGCTTCACGCTAGTGATGGCGCAAAAACGTGGCCGAATTTTGGGCCGAGTCGATTTAGATTGCTATCGACACGCTAAGAAGAAGAAGCGCCCGTCCACGTTGGAACGTCGGTTTCGTTGTGGTGTGGTTGTGGTACGTGAGATCGGGCTCTAAGTCACAATCAATACGCAGCTTTCGTATCCATGCCTATAAAAGCAAACAAAACCTCTTTTAATAAATTATTGAGATGGGAGGGTCGGTAACATGAAAGCTTTCAAAATTAAGAATTTAGGCCGATTCATGAATATTTTACTGAACTAATGGCAGCTTAGAACTCACACACTGACTTATTAGTATTACTTATTAGTATTACTTGTTAAAATGTTAGGAATATCGTATAATTTTGCAATGTTTGTAAATATGTGAGCACCATGTATCTATCTATCATAATTAATTTATCTGCAACTGCTTTTTTTTTTTCATTTTTGTTTTACCTATCGTGGTATAGTAATCTTATTCTAGATGCATCGTCTTCACATATTATTATATAATTAATGTATACAAAATATTGTAAAAACATTTTAAAAGAGTAACGGTGGAGTTTCTTGCCCATTCTTCTCCATACGAAAACTACCTTTTGGAAGGGGTGACTAGAATCAATTCTATTTTTTTGTAAATTTGACGTTCATAAGTGCCTTTTATGTGCCTAATTGAAATAAATTGTTTGATTTTGACTTTGACTTATACGTTTACAGCAGACTCTGAAACTGTAGAATACTTAGTATTTCAATAAAATAACGTTCACAAAGAATGTCGCCAAAGACAGAGCGAGTCGTTAAATGACTCGCTTAGGTGACTACTTCTTGGTATCTCACTTAATTGCCTGTCAGTTATTTAATAACGCTCACAATGTCATGTTCGTAATTTACATAAGCTTTTTGCCGGAGCGCGGAGTTATAATTGTTCATTATAATGTCTGTATAACTCGAGCCAGTTATCTAGTGCTAGGGAATTATCCTAATTCAAGGTTACACGCTGCATGCAAACCTTTTACTTATTACAATATCAATCAATGTTTCACCCGATAGTGCATACCAACCACACAACGGCCTGATCCTGCATTGTACGACTTGTGCTTTATAAATAATTCTGCGACGCATGTCGATGTAACGAACGATATTGAACATCCTGATGTAAGTCGGCGCATGTAACTGACATGGCGATGTTCTCAATCACATAACGCGGTGCATGCTAGGTGCTGGGATTATTAGGTATCGTTGGCTACCAGGAAGACTAATTGCTTGAGTATGTTTGTCGATATGTGGGCCGATTAGCGAGAAGATGCTTGCGTGCGTGTAAGATCCGCCGCGCGGCCTGCCCTGCGGAGGCCTGCTGTTGTTCAGCGCACGCAATCACGCACATGAGCTTTCTAGCTCATATTACATTTTCCACGTAGCGACTAGTGCAGTTTCCATGTCAATTTCCTATACCTTAATGTATGAATATGTGGCATCTCTGCACCGATGAAATAATGTCGTAAATCGAATATACTCGTACGTTATCGCACGTGCATCTTGGCAGCGCGGTGCTCGCTGGAGCTTATTATGCTGTCACCGTATGTCGTGCGTCCGTCGGTCCGAGGTGGCCAACGTATATTACGACCAGCAAGCACATTATGTCGGAATAATTTTATAATAACTACTATTTGCCAGTGTTTTACACACTTTACCAGACACGTAAACTCCATTATATAAAACATCTCCTGCAAAAGACTCTACGGCTGCATATCTGAACCTACAAACGATACTCTTTCATGTGTGGGACTTTATTTAAACTTCTAAAAGACTTGATTATTCTAACGAAAAATTGGCAACAAAATAAATGGAATAAAGAGGATGATTCAGTCATTACTTAGAAGTGTTCGGCCGACTAACCTTTGTTAAATGCGTTTGAATCGTTAGGAACGTCCGCTGCTCTAAGAACGATCTTTATCAGGAATTGTGCGAATCGAGAAGAGCAGTCGACCGTCAGCCGGCAGCCGGCGGGCAGCGCCCGGTGCCATCCAAATCGATCATTTTACGCACCCGACGCGCATAATGAAACAGTCATTTCCGGCCATTTCGCGGAATTGAATATTTAATATTTCGCGCAATCGAGTGGTCGCCGTCGGGGCACGCACGGACGACACTGCTGCCACTACCCTTGTTAGTATTCGTCGCGTGACTCCGAGCAATAATAAATTCTTGTGCACTTGCAGTTTCACGTAGTGCCAAGAAACCGCGATCGGCTACCGAATGCTAAAATGGGTATTGTTTGAATAAATACCATCTACTGTTTCGAGGAAAATGATAAATGGCGTATTTTTATAGACTTTACCAATAAAATTGCGGTTGACTGTGAAGGAAAAATGCAGTCATTAATTGAAAGCTGCTGTGTTCTTGCTCCGAGTCACGAAGCTGGTAGTCATTCGCATGGCGACAGTGCCGTTGTTTTCAATAGAAACATTAATAATGTGATAGATTCCCATAATTGGTAGATGGTTCCTGTTTCCGATTACGCGATACGCTCACTTCATTTAAATACAAAAGCGTATCTGTATATTGAACACCGGTAGCTTGGTGTGCGTCCGCCCGAAATTAACTACTATTCACGCACCCGCGAGTGTGCTCCAGGCTTATTACGTAGTCTGTGCACACGAGTGTTTCACATCGCCATTGAAATTCGTAGTAGTATGCTTTTTATGAACATTCGCGGCTTATTAATACATTAGCCACATTGTAAATACTCTTTGCGAACTTATATTAATGACCGACCGTTTAGGGGAAGCTTTTTGTTCAGTTCAACGGTTCTGTAAATAACTTTACATATTAATCACTTTCAATTGGTCGGATTGGATTGACTAATTTAAAAAGTTTATGTAACTATGTTGTTACTGAAATTATACAGTGTGACGACATAATTATATTGAATTCTATTAAAGCTCGCTTTAAAAAAGTAACAAGCTTTTCTACTGCAACCAAGCAAACGTAAAATACTTATCATTAAAATACCAGCATCAACATCTAAAAAGATCTATGCTAAAGTTTTCTTAAACCCAGCCTGTGTAATACAAATGCACTTAAAAATAAAATCCCAAACAAAACGCAATAAGATTTGATAAGCTAGACTGCTAGAGAAAGCAAAAACATCGGCGCAGCAAGTTTTATATAATTTCACGGTAACTACCAGCATGTTAGGAAAAGCAGTTACCGTCGCTGGATCGGGCGAGTACAGATGTGTCGCGGACGTCGGGCTGGCGAATGTTCCCAGGCGTGGCGAAGCTGCGGCGGCATTCTTTGCCCTTATGCAGCCGGCCCAGCCACCTGGCTGTTCCGGGACGCGTCATTACCTGCCCACAGACTACATTCCCTGGACACCAGGAACGCAAATACAAACTACCGCCTTCCTCTCTAAACTTTTTCTTTCCACTCGTGATCATGCCAGGTATGACAAACGTTGTCTCGATGTAATTATTAAGCGCGGTCCGTTTTTCATACGGATAATTCTATTGATGTGGTTGGAAGCCGTTTTGCTTTAATGCATCTTCTTGTTAGTGTTGGTATACGGAATTGACTTTAAGCTAAACGATTCTAACGCTGAATAAGTCCATGATGTATACGTATATATACCTTGGAAACTTAAATAAGATGACCTATGGGACACCGTCGAGAGTGTTAATCGTGGGTCGTGAGTCGTGACCGTTAGCATTCAAGATTGCCTCGATTGTTCTATCTCTTATTGTTTTGAGTTATAAATATAAAAATCATATTAGTAAATAATAAAGATAACAAAGGAATCAAACATCCTGTGTGATTCCTTTGTGTCTTTATTATAGGTTCAGACATCTAACGCACCCAAATTCTATAGAACTCTCGTTTCCTAGAACCATAACTGCCGCGATAGATCATTATCGTTTTCGTGTGATTACTGTTATCATCAAAATTACTTGAAAGACAGCTGTGACGTAAATAAGTTCGAGGAAACAGTTAATATACAGCAAATGTAACTATTTGGGTTAGGGTCAGTCAGTGACGCATCCGTTGTATAAAGTCTGAATCATTTTCTAATAAACTGCATCATGTAGGACAAGGTGCTCGTGAATACAGTTTATTGCGTTTTTTGTGGCCGACACGCCCCTTTATCGTTCCTGCACTCAATAGTAAGATAGTAATGTGCGGTTTAAGCGGTCGCATAATTTTATACTGTCACTTGATGGCGATCGTTAGATCACCATCTATCGTATCGTCGGCTAGGTGTGGTATATATGTGGGTACAGTTGTCGCGCTCCGCGGTACGAGGAACGAGCTGTGTCGTCGCCGGGAGATACCGCCGGTTTCTCGCTCACCTGTTATGCGATCAACTTTTTGCCCTACACCCGGTACTTTGCGGTTTTTCTAATCGCTACATTCAAGTATTCCCGCGCATCCCTAAACCGCACTAACTGTATGAAATTGCTACACTTGTAGCCTGCAACGTTAGTTTCCGATGTTCCATGTTATTGCCGCAACACTGTCATTATTAATACATAGGAGCTCAAACGCCAACGTGTATTTACACTTGTACATATAATTACATATACCGCAAAAACGAGCCGGTGTGCGTCTTATTCTCATTACTCCTCTACAGCTGTTGCCTGTCAGAATAAATGGCTGTATTTAGATTTATCACTAAGCGAAATGTATCCGTTGACATTCGAAAATTGCATCGCATGAAATTCATTGGAAATCGTTATGTAAGTGTAGGATTTATAACGAGTGTCGAGGCAGGCAGGCAGACTCAGCAGCTCAGCGGGGCTTGCACACGCACCGAGCGCGGCTGTCGCGCACACGGATCAGCGCTTTGTTGCCGAAGCCCGACGCACTACTTTTCTGCTTGTTAGCTTTACTACACAACGAGCATTATTGAAAATGGGACCATATTTTCTGGTGTAAAGAATGTTTTTTCACTTAAGTAATGCGCTTCCATTACTTACTGTAATAGAAACATTCCGATATTTCTAATATCTAGGCACTCTATCAAATCTTTTTGACAGGGTGAAGTATAGTTCGCTGAAACAATAATTTTATCGATTTCCAGATATCCACCTATATTGAAAAGTGTTTCCCGGAAAGTGTGTGCGTAGCAATTGCCGTGAGTTGTGAAGAGCATATAGGTTTTATTTATGTTTTTATTTATAATATATCAATTGTTCAATGTTAGGTTTTCCATTTCCCACAACATATAGCGATTATTATTATTGTCATCGGTGCGTGACGGAGCAGGCATGCGATTACACTGTAATGCAAGGGAGCGACGTCATTATGCGGCGAGTGTGTGTGTCAACTGTTCGCCAGAGAAGTATAATTGCGGTTGTTTCACAGAAACGATCAGCATGCGAATGGCTCCACCAACAAAGGGTTTAACCACGTAGAGAGTACACCGCGCCGGTTCCTCCGGGCGGTGTCAATTTGGCGTCCGCGCCGCGGCCGCTGCTAGCCCTAATTACTTCGAAGAATTCATGCAACGTGCGCTTCTCATTAGCTGCTCTCTTTGTCCTCTTTATAAAACTCGTAATCGTATCGTCTTCCAAATGATGTCATCAAAGTCATAACACGAAATGAGTTCGCCCTTTACTCACACGGTGCCTCTGCATTACTTATTATGTTAACAAAGTACGCAAGGATTGTTGTAGAACTATTCATGAATTAACATTCCTTGTCATGATCCATTCTCTACGATGTCGGCGTTTTATTAATTGACTTTTGTTACATATTCTTACAAGCCATTGATCGAAGGAATAGACATGAAACATTTATAGACGTGAGGTGTGTGGTTGAGGTCATTATCGAACAATTCGGAATTACCGCAATATAGACAGAAATATTTCAACCATATGTATCGTTTTTTTGTTCCAACTCTAATTCGGATATTGTTTACAACTCAAAATTACTATGTTCTCATTCAACCCAATTAAGATGATATTCGTTTGGATTTGTTTAATTCGATGTGGACGGTGGAATCTGCTTGTTAATAGTTGGTTATAAAGATAACAAACAGTTCGTTCACCTTCAAATCATTAGTTGTATCTTTGACTATAATTCCCCGTTTTTTGTTAAAGCACACTTAGCTGAAGTGACGTGATCGCTCTCCCACAAAAAGCCGGATACGTTGCATAGCTGATATAAATAACAATGAGCATTCGCTTATCAGCTATATCATTAAATCTAGTCCGACGTCACATCTTACGTTAATGACTTCAATAACCATTAGGATTTTCCAAAAAGACATTCGCATTTAAATTAATTTTGTTTTATTGGCGTCAAAAAATTATAAGGTTACTCAAAAGAAGCACACACTTTCTTAGTAGTGAGTCTATAATTTTAAAATACTAGTTCATCGGGTTTAGCCGATGTATCGATATACTCGATTACTGTAATTTTGAGGCAGACATAATGCCTCTTTACTGGACAAGACGGACAAAAAAGGAAGTCACCTCTGGGCTCTGATTGCATTTTGTGGTTACCGGTGTAAAGTTTAACATACAGGTAAAATTGATAGTTGCTGTGCTGTGTTATGTTCTTTGATGGTCAATATGTATAGTAATAATTATAACATAACACATTATTCTCAGGGTTAGGCAGGGGTTTTAATTTGGCCCAAAGTTGTACCAAGTTGTACCAAACGAATGCTGAAACGAAACGAAAAAAAAAGAATACGTACTGAATATTTTTCTTTTAAAACTTGGTGGTATGAAAAGCAGCGTACGTACTAGCAAATCAAACAGAAACTTTGGCGTTTCTTAGTTTTTTTTTTACCAATTTACTACAAAACGGTGGCGGTTCGAAATAGTTGGGTCAGGATACGTTCTAAGTCCATCCCTGTTGGTAGGTTCTGTCAGTGCTTAATTACTGAAACTCGTTTCGGTAACAATAATATGAATTTGGGATTCCCTATCATTCATTGTACATTAATGAAGTAAGTAATTTCGTTTATTTGGCCCTGTTATTTTCAGCTTCCGTTTGCTCTCTGAATACACTGCCGTTATGATTTAAACTAGATACCTACATCAAACACTTAATTATTAATCACACTCACACATATAGATTTAGTTGAACTGAAATCTCAGAAACGTGTTTTGTAAAGTCTGTTTAGTGTTATTATAATACTAACTATTTGTAATAAGTTACTCCTCGATTGGTGTATCTGTGCTAAAAGGAAGTCTGAGAACTGATTATTATTTGAGCCTGATACCTTCTCCAATATATTACTTCTTAAAGCCATGTACATATGTCATGGGTAGGTATGGGTATGTATCTCTGTTCGCAAGAAGGCTGCATGCGAATGATTTGTGGTGAGCGGTGAGGGAGTGCAACCCGACACACGGTCAAAGACCGGTTCGCGTTATTTCGGAAATATTCGGAGCTTTTTACAGGAGAGGCCGACGATGCGCCCGCGCGGCGGATGACCTCATCGGGGATTTCTTTTTGTTTCAACCTTTGAAAATAACGACGTTTTCCTGCTACACGACAGACAACATTAATTATACTTAACGGATTACTTATATACTTTCTGATATTTTTGTAGACACGTCAGATAGAATATCAAGTAAACTATAAATGTAGGCGCACATTCCAATAAAGTTGATTGCAAAGAAACGTTCTCTGGGACCGCATGGCCACGCGTATTATCCGCCACATTTGTCGAAGCTCCGGCTCGAAACATTTAAGAAAACAAAAAACTACTGTTTTTATCAAACATTTATTGCTAATTAAATTAAACGACCACTGTCAGAATCGTTAACGATGTCATAATGAGTATCATTACATTTGCGATTTGCTTTTTTACATGGAATAGTTGTAATAATTGGTGGTGATACTAATAGATCGCTGTACAGACGTAGTCAGGCTCTATTTGCTACAGGCGGCGCGGGCGCAAGAAACATGCAGTTTCTGCCGGTACAGCTACAGCCATAGAGCATTGCACGCACAAAACTATATGGGAATATCTAACACTATTACAGCTATTTACTTGATACCTACCGAGTATGAATCATGATCATAAATTACAATCTACGACCTACGTAGCAGATTACACAAACTCTATACAGATACGTAGGTCAGACGTTTGTAAACGCGCCTCCAACCGTGGTTTATTTTAAAAACTGCTCATCAATGGTTTCCATACATCGGCTTAAATTCGCGATTTATATCAATATACTGATGCGTGCGTTGCGTGAGTCATTACTTTGAAAAAAGTTAAAAATATTCGCGTCGTTCTCCCAGGGACACTGGAAAGTGGAATGAAGATTGTAAACATGCGCTCTTGATATGTTTTCTCGGAAATTGTCACGACTCTAGTGCAAATAATAGCTATGAACAACACCAACGGCAACGTGCAGACTGGGCATTAGCTTCATAATATTTGCTCTGCGTGTGTACTCACAGAAAATACTTAAATTATGGGATTTAGATATGGTGATATTCACCAGTTTCTGTGTGACTTGTGCGAATTTGTTTATTCCCTTATACCGTGCTCTATTAACAGAGGATATTCGCCAGATTACTGCTCACCGTCGCTTCTGAGAAACAATTCTTCCGCGGCCTTGCGATGAAACATCGCTCAAATGTTTGTTTTCCTTTCAAACGATTCAAAAACGGCTCCCGCAAAATTTTACTGTTCACGGGAATCGGTAGCTCCGCGACGTTTTGTTTGCATAAGCCGGATTCGCTGAACAAATTACAGCTGTTCGAGCGAATGTCTGGTTTTAAATATTGTAAGTTAACCTTTGTAAGACACTAAGACTACCTTTCAATTGTAGGTACGCGTAGGTGTATTTCAATTGTAGGTACGCGTAGGTGTATTTCAATTGTAGGTACGCGTAGGTGTATTTCAATTGTAGGTACGCGTAGGTGTATTTCAATTGTAGGTACGCGTAGGTGTATTTCAATTGTAGGTACGCGTAGGTGTATTTCAATTGTAGGTACGCGTAGGTGTATTTCAATTGTAGGTACGCGTAGGTGTATTTCAATTGTAGGTACGCGTAGGTGTATTTCAATTGTAGGTACGCGTAGGTGTATTTCAATTGTAGGTACGCGTAGGTGTATTTCAATTGTAGGTACGCGTAGGTGTATTTCAATTGTAGGTACGCGTAGGTGTATTTCAATTGTAGGTACGCGTAGGTGTATTTCAATTGTAGGTACGCGTAGGTGTATTTCAATTGTAGGTACGCGTAGGTGTATTTCAATTTGTCACCGCTGCGCATTTATTTTGGTATTCGAGTATTTTGGTACTCGTTGAAAAAGGAATCGAATCAGGATTCGAGTCACGGAACTCGGATAGGTACTCGAGTACCAGCATGAGTATTCGAGTACTTTGGTAGACTCGAGTACTTTTTTATTTGTTCGCGAAAGCTTGCTTTCGGTTCATAAGTATTATATGACGATAGGACAGTAAGTAAATAATAACATTATTATGGTATAATCAGTCTTTTTAATCTAATCAGTCTGATCAGTCATCAATATAATCAGTCTTTATTTTATTTAGTACTCTGACAGTAAACTTTGCATTTATTAATTAAATATTATTTATTTATTTATATATACTTTATTGTACACCAGATTATACATTACATAAAGAAAAAGTAATACACTACAAAATATACAATGGGCGGCCTTATCGCTTACTGCGATCTCTTCCAGGCAACCTTGATTATGTACTTTTATTGAGTCATTTAGTAAGAAAATTCAATCTTAGTAGGAATTTGGAATTAATAGTGAACACACTGTAATTTTTAGAAACAATTAAAGCGAAACATACTTATTTTTTTAACTTGCCACGCGCGACACTCGTGACTAGCTTCACTCAGTAAGTTACGCGAATCGTAAGCATGCAAAGTTCGATTTTATGCGTGGAGGTAGAAGATTGCGATTAAAATACGCGACTTGGTATTCGAATACTGTAAGTACTCGAGTCTGTATCCGAGTACTGTGGATTTGAATCCTATATTTTGAGTACTCGAGTATGTGAGTACTTACTAGGTACTCGAGTCAGTACTCGAGTCAGCCTGACTCGGCACATCTCTATTGACGAGTGACTGCATTGCAGTATTTCGCAGAATCACTTAGCTGTCATCGACGGCGGCTACATTACGCCACCATCCGCTCCGGTGGAATGGCGCTCCATTACTAGTGTACTGCGAATTATTTCCTGCCACACATGCCGTTGATCTCGTCGCGCAATGACAATAGCGCAGCATTAGAGGCGTGTATCTCACAAAACGATCAATTCACAGAACGCGCTAATTTCCTTGTTAAGTACACGTCCCGCTAATACTGCTTAGAGATGCGGGTTTTCCATTACGTTCGAACAAACAATTACTAAAACTTAAGTCTCTGTTCAGACAATTCTAAAGATCTTCCAAACATGAGTACCTATTTGATGAATAAAAAACAGTGTTTACGTATTCAATCGGCAATCACATGATTGAAATATTCGAAAAGTTCGCGTGCAAGAGTCAACATAGGGTTTTTCTGCTTTCCTTTTTTCCGTAGCCCAGCTTATCGACTAGAATACGAGTACTAAAGATAAGCATAGTAAGCCTCTTCCTTTCGGCTAATTTGCTGTGTGTGCCTAACATATAATAACTACATGGTTTTACCACGCAACTTTTGGGTTTTACCTTTAAACGTTACAAAATGCGAGAATAACGGGAATCGAACCATCGCGCCATCCTTATTTGTGATGCATCGTTCATTATATTATATTAACACTAATATTTTGTAAGTACACTCAAATGCACGATCATAAAATGATCATCATAATGAAATCCCCCATTTCTTCCAGGTTCAAAGATGGCGTCGCTTACCCATGGTCAGCAGGGGTGTCCAACCTGATCCTGTACCCAGAGGCTGCCAACCAGACGCTGTACGCGCAGCGGCCAGCGAGGGCTGACTCCGGCAACTATACCTGCCGTCTGTCAAACGAGACGCACATGGAGACACATACTGTGAAACTCAACATTTTAGGTGAGGCATATTTTATCTGAAATGCCGTATCTGAACATTCTAATGGAGCCCTACCTATCGAACTAGATATAGACCTGTATCTTTAGTCCCAACTCATTAAGCTTAACTTAATTTTACATGGATCTTCTACCATCTGCACCCTAATTGCGTAAAACACGATCTTCCGTTTATTTTGACAGTTCAACAACATTCATTGTGTTATTTACGTTGTTGAGCAGACGAATTTTTCGAACATATGAAGCAATGGATTAGCAATATCCTTTAAAATGAGTCAGATTGTGATTGATCGTGTGTGAATGATTAGGCTGGTGTTCGCAATCCAATTTCGGGGTAATGTCGTTTTACGGTTAGATCAGATATAACTATCCTATTTGTAGATTTATTATCCAACTTATTAAAAATAAAACCTTTTTTTAGAAAATACATCATACCTAGTTTGTCTCTCCGCCAAAGGATTTATATGTTACTTTTCTCTAGGTGTAGACAATATTGTCTTTCGGTTCAACACACACTGATATGGCCATATTAACTCCTTAAATTGAGAAATAAAATGAGGAAATGCTCTCATGTTGAACCATTCGCTCTGCGGGAGGTCCAGACTTTATATTATATCGAGTCATAAATGTACACACTTATATTTATATTATTATAGTAGGCTTTATGATACGACGGCTGTAGACAGCCGTCCCAGAACACTTCAGCTGAGCTAGAATAGATCGTCGTGATGCAAATGACTACGGTTATTAAAATTACGACTTACACATAACCTATAATAGTTATTTCGCTCGTTTCACAACATTACGTGTGACCTAACATCTTTAGTTTAAGCGTTTTATTGTTAGTAAAATAACAGTTCTTTATTGAGTAAGCGAGACGGTTCCGAACGAGGAAAATATGTATCAGCTAACATTCCGATTCACAGAAAAACCGACGGACGCACCGAGAACAATGTTCATTTCGAAAGATCAGTGGTTGGAGGAGGGGGGAGTGTTACGATTGTACTGCGAAGCTCTCATCGGTAAGTAATACACCTACGTTGTTTTAAGCATGGAGGAAAAAGAAATGGAGCGACAATGGACAATGGTCAAGTGAAAGTGGCACTCGAGACGTGCAGCTCATAGTTCACTACGCTGACCTATTCGTTCTGCCGCGTTCAACTGACACATGCCTTGAAGTCTCAGCTTTGTACTCGTATGTCAGCTGCCCTCTGCTCTCATAGATCGAAATCAAATCTCGTTTCAACTTAATGATCAGTTATTGTTATTTTTACGAAACCAATCACAGCAATCATGAAATTATCCAATTTTCGGAAAAATATATTTTGCTCCCCTTTTCTATGAAAACATACAATATCTAATCAGATCTGATAACCTTAACTATGTATATTGTGCAGGTCGGTCGTTATTGGCCGACGCCCGCAGCGACCTCCGGTGGCGAAAAGTGTGGCCCAACAATACTGAGGGCGACTTGCTACCCACACAGACTGAAATCAAGACCACCCGGTGAGTCCATCGTTATGTTCAATACCTACGTCAATATTTACCCTGTATACTATGAATAAGTTATAGACAAGATGTTGTGGGTGGAAACTGCTTTTGACTGTCGAAATTTGTTAAAAAGTAATTAAGGGCCAAGTGCCTATTCTTCGAATTTAATTGGTTGAGGTTTTAAAAAGTCAAATTAAAATTGAATAACTGAAAATCCTTAAAAGTCAAGTTTTACTACGGGGCCAACCCTGAAATCGTGAAAGAGTTTTTCAGTTATTTCAATTAGACATTGTTTAAGCGCTAGAATACAGGCAAATACAAAAAACTAAATACCTATTCACATTACAAGTAGCTTTTACAGAATTCAACAGACAAAAGAGTTTCGACTTATCATTTCTTACAATAACATAGAGAACGTATCTAATTAAGAAGCACTCAAAACTTCGATAGATTCTCGATAATACACGAGGTACCGCCTACAGACATCTGTAAGCTAGAGGTCAGCCGGTGACCTTTCATTGTGGCTGGCGCTTTTACTTAAAGGAGAAAATGCTTGCTTTTCGTTAGATAATTTTTATTTAGGATAAGTTTATGGATAACTGCTTATTTTATATGCATATCCGTTAATGTTTTCCCGGAAAGGCGAGACGTCTCTATTTCCTGTTAATGTAGTAATTACTAGTTCAGAATTAAAATGATATGTACGTAAATAACAACTTATACCTAATTCAATCATAAAAATAACGATATAATATCCTAACTTAACTAAAACTATTAACAAACTGAAATATGGTGTCGAAAAATTCATCCGCATCGCTATCGTCTGGTAATGTATCCAAGAGACAGGCGGCATTGCCACGTAGCCTCTCGTCAAGGTAAAAATAAATAAGCTGGCTTTTGCCAGCTCCAGCTCCACTTCCCGTGGAAAGTGTCAATCAACCGTTTGGAAATATTCTTAAAGGTTCCTGCAGACACGCGAGACGCGACAGTGCGACGCGATTGTAGTAGAACAATTTCTATGAAAACTTCATGGATTTTGTTCTTCCAGAATCGCGTCGCCCTTGTCTGTAGGAGCCTTCAACGAGTCCATGAGCACTCGGACCGCACGGCCCGAGCATTGTTGTTATTTATGTAGGTACCTACTTTTAATAGCTATTTACTAGTTATTCGATAGTTCATACATTTATAGCCTCAGTTACTACTTACTTAGCTATAATTTGATTGGAACGTCTTATAAACGATATAGCTAATAGAATTGTGACATTAATTTAGCAGAGCCTCGAATTTCTACATGTCCTCTTAGCTAGATTGATTTCGTATACCTACACTAGTATACAAGATAGCCACTTCGTGAAATTTCATTCCATTGACAGAGTACTTCGATGACTGTAGATTGGTTTTACAGTCACGAGCATATATACACATCGGCAAGATTCAATAAGGGATTTTCTCCTAAAGTATTAATATCAATTTTATGATGTTACGAACATAGTACCTATTATCGAAAACTTACTATCATGGAATAGGTATTTTCTCAAAGTTGCGATTTTTATTTGACGAGATAAACGCCTTTGTGTATGTATTGCGTAACTTTATGGTATTTATGCTCGTGACTGTACCTATAAATTCGAAAAGGGAACCTATTAAATTTTGCTTAAGGTTACGTTATCAGAAATCTGCATGAGTTTGGTAATCAGTTTTCTGGTACCATTTTGAAAGTCATTTGCTGTAGCGATCCGTATTCAGATTCCAAATAAAAATTCCACTTAGCCACATAAGGATCAAAGATGTGATACGATCTTTATAATGGCAAACGATTTCAATGAGTGGGTTAAAATTCCACAAATTATGACAACCCAACTGCTGAGTCAAAGTTAATGTATTCATGAACGGTAGGGTTAGAAGAGAAAACGACTGCTGTTTAAACATTGCTCATAATAATAAACGTTAATCTCTATGCCCATGGGCGCCGGCAGGTTTATTTTCAGGGGGGTGAATATTCAGCTCCACGAAGCGAGCTCGATCATTTTTGCGATTCACCTCGGATATGTTAGGTTATCGTTATCGTTTGTCCATACATACAAAGAGTAACTTTGTCGACTTATGCAGAAAAGCTTAAAAATAAGAGATTTTTCCATCTCGCCTCGAATGGGATAGGTTTTATTTTGTCCACAGAATGAGGACTAACTGTGTCGACTAATACAAAGAAGTATAAGAATTAAGATAGAGTAAGATGCAAGAGCGAGCGAAGCAAGCTCGATACTGTTAGCATCCCGCCTAGAGCCGATTCGATTTTCGAAAAAGGAGATCGGTACTTTGTCGACTAATACACAGAAGATATAGAATTCAGATATTGCAGAATGCAAGAGCAAGCGAAGCGAGCTCGAAAATTTTAGAATCTCGCCTCGTATATACGTAGCTTAGAGTATATAACACTGGAGAAGCCATAAGCACAATATTCCGAACAAAACAGTCTGTCACTTTTTGCGGGGGACGCGGTAGCGGAAAGTGAAGTCCGTACCATTAATTTTTATTTTGTCGATGTCGATATTCATTCGAAATTTTGCTTGAATCCATGAAATAAAGCAGCTGTTGCATAAAATAGTTACATTTTAATAAGAAGAGAAAATAACTTAAATAACAATTAAATAAAAGTAACTTTTGTAATATGTAAGTAATCTCAATAAAAAATTAGATGAAATTCAATTTTTTTTTTTTTTTGTATACAACCACTTCAATGGACATAAACAAATTATAAAACATTGAACAATCAAAAAAAAATGAACAAAAATAATGACGAAGTAATTTTTACTAGGAAATTATCGACATGTCAATTTTGGTTTCCAACATGACCTCAACACTACGGTAGTCTCGTTAACATTTTTACTAGAGGACATAATCGCATGTCAAGTGCGTGTAAGTTTTGCTGATTTGACGTATATTTTCGTAATGCAAAAGAAAAGTATTTTGATCTTTACGAACAAAAAACGAGATGTAGCGAGACTCGGTGACGTCACAGAAGCAACGTGAGGAAAATACTCGATTCATGCTACGTTTTATATTGAATCATGGTTGAATCGAAAGAAAAATCGTATTGTATTATGAGGTTAGGATTTAAAATTTCAATAAAAACATGACTAAATCTTAGAAAAAAAAATTTGCATATGGAAAGTTATTCAGTTCTTTATGTAAATTTGACGTATTTGAACGCTTTTTACACCATTTAACAGTACAAATAGGCATTTTCACGGAGCTCCGTGCGCCTTTTAAATGATTTACGAAGTGCGTTAGAATCGATTTGAAAGTAGTTTTTATGAACGTACTAGAACATTTGTTCTTGTACTTTTACAGAGGGGAAGTGTTCGTAAGGCTTCTCCAGTGTTACGAGTATATACTCTAAGATACGTAGTTAAGTTCTCTATTATTGTGTTAGGCGTTTTCATATATTTCTTTAGTTCTGAATGTTTTTACACCTATATTTTATTTGGAGGCCCTTGCGGAAGGAACACGGGTGGGTTTTAGTCAGTAAAAGTCTGACACACCCTCTCGCTCCACCCAGAGCGGGAGATACTAGTCGTTTGATGATTTCCCATCTCCAAAAAAAAAACAGAAAGGGAGGCCCTTGCATCCCCTCACGGCGGCGCCCATGTCTATAACGCATAAATTTTCCCTTCCTACCAGCTGGATCCGGTTTACATTAAGTTATTATTTCAGTCAGCCCGTCAAAAAGGTATTACATTAATTTTCAACGACCATGTTTTCATTTACCTCCTAGAATAATAGGATTACGCAATTATGTTTTCAAACCTTATCGCCACACCGTCGCGTCGCCGTCGTTTACATTAGGGCTTTACCATACTTAGTCAGCGCTTCCTGCCGACCAATAAGGAAGTAGTATAACTTTTGAATAATTGATTGCAGGGAGGATGTGGAGGACATCATCGGATCATACCTGACGGTTGATAGTGTGTCTGCGCAGGACTACGGGACTTATGTGTGCGTCGTGCACAGCAATGACGTCGTGTCCAAGAATTACGTCACAGTTTTCCACAGATGTGAGTATCCTTGTTTTTATGTTTATGCATCATGTGTGGATTGCGGTAGATAGGTATTATAAACGTACACGTTAGTCACACATTACCTACATACTCAAATACTACACTTGAGAAGACATTTTGAATTATGCGATGTAAAAATTGCTGTATTATTTAAGTTCAGTTTGTCATCATGAATGCTAATCGTGTGGTTTGGGTTCAATCTCAAGTTTTCGGGTTTTTCCGTTGTTTTTTGTTTTTCCTGGATGGATTTGTGCCCGGCAATAGGCACATATAACTGCATTGTGCCTACCCCTGCTTGCCCTCTCTGGGAATAAAAGATTAAAGTTATGTATCAGCTTTTGCCGGCTTTGCCCGCGCGGGGATCGTAAATTATCCCACAGGAGCCAATGGCGGTCCCCCCATGAAAGCCGAAAAGCCCGGCTTGCCTTAAAAAGTGAGCCCACCAAATAGAAAAAAAAAAAAAAAAAGTTGTAAAGCAACCAAATCAATAATTCATCTCGCAAGAATTGATAAGAATAATACCTAACATTAAACTCCGCGCTGCACTGTCAGCTGCGCGCTTTATATGCTACGATGCCAGGTTTACGTACTCAAAGAATAATATTTAAATTCCGCGCCGTTTTGCATCACGCATCGTTGCCAAACTATCACGTATGCAGTTGCGATCTCGCTCTAACACTATAGCGATAAGCAGGACGCGAGATCGCATCGTAAATGAAAACGTAATTTTTATTCTTTCTCGCTCGCACTTGTGCTGGCTTTTATGAGGCTTTTGTACGCTCTCTTCTTTCGCATAGAAATAGTTAAGTTTGTTGATACCATTAGTATGTACCTATATCGCAAATTGTTCTAATTTTTAAGCCCGGCTTCTGATTTTTTTATGAATGGAATGAATCGGGCGTTTGATTATGAATAGTAGGAGTAATGACGTGGCAAGACGCTACGCGTGAATTTCTATTTATTGATACAACTTTAACCAAATTACCTTATTTAGTTCAAATTTGTTTTGAGCGGCTAGGTACTGGTGCACTTTTTTACGCTTTGATATTTTTTCATTTTCTGTGAATTAAGTGTTGTGATTAGTTTTTGCTGGATTACCTTTGTTTTGAAGTGATTAAAAAGTTTTTTTGCATTCAAATGAATTCGCTAACGCATGCAATTGTTCCTTGTGAAGGACTAAAGTGTGTGCAATCCTTACTCGGAAAGGTAAATATTTAGAGTTTTACAGACAAATATAATCTCGATAGTTATTGTGGCGATTTCATTCCGCGCTTTTGTTAGTGATTATAGTGTTATTTTTATCATGAAAATGGGAATTCGGAAACTGTGCTCGAAAAGGTATGTAACTTGAGTTTTTCGACATTAAGTAACTACCGGGATAACAGTGTAATACAGTAATGTGTGCCAAATTTCAGCCGATAATCGATAGCTAAGTAATAGACAGAGTTACGTTTGTTTGAATTATAGTATGGAATGTTGATGTAGGACCGGCTTAACAAAAGGTTCCCCGTTTTCCTTTGTGAGTGTTGCAATAGACAACGTAAATAGTTTGCGGTCGTACGATTATATTTAATGCGGTCAGCAAGTATAACTATTGTGCCTTTAATTATTTTTAATCACTATTATTCCTTGTGGTATGTCTACAACAACACCTAATATGATACTGTACTTAGACATTTATAAATATAAATAAAAATCTTCTACTTTTTTCTTTTCATTTTGTTTTTCAAGCAAACAAGCATATTATAAATTAGAGGATTATATCCAAGATAAGAATGCTTGGAAACATGCTGGTCCTGCTCTATAGGACAATTTAGAGTCTAGACAAAATCAAACTGGTTGCTAATGTAATTATATAATTTATAATTTTTTTATAACACTGATTTTACATTCTGTGATTACTTGAACTCACACACTAACTTATTAGTATTACTTGTTAAAATGTTAGGAATATCGTATTATTTTACAATGTTTGTAAATATGTGAGCACCATGTATCTATCACATAATTAATTTATCTGTCATTGCTTCATTTTCATTATTTTTACCTATCGTGGTATAGTAATCTTATTCTAGATGCACCGTCTTCACATATTATTATATTTAATGTATACAAATGTACAAACATTTAAAAAAAAGTAAAGGTGGAGTTTCTTGGCCATTCTTCTCCATACAAAAGCTACCTTTTGGAAGGGGCGACTAGAATCAATTTAATTTTTTGTAAAATTGTCGTTCAGAAGTGCCTTTTATGTGCCTAATTGAAATAATTTTTTTTACGTTGACTTTCTTCTTCCGTGTCTATTTCTTTTCTTATTATACCTACTAACTTACCTATTTAATTATTTATGTGTAGGTACATATTTTTGTATCTAATTCAATTTGTTATGTAACTTAGCCCTGACAATGCACTAACTGCGCGTAGGCAGACAATGTGGCTGTCTAGATATTACAGCATCTAGTCAAAACATTTCTTGATGTAACAATATCGCATACGTGTTATTTATAATCGGATTGTTCATCAAGTATTATGTAAACTCCATATCCATTTAGACCAGTCTACTCTAAAATAGGTTTTAAATAGGTTTGCATTAAGTTTAATTTTGTATAAATTGTCGAAAATATTGTTGCATCATCTAACTGCTAATCAATGTTATTTTATTAGTCATTTAGACTCTTCAGGTATCCGCCGTTGTGCTTAATAGCCTGCGCACGATTTTAGCTGTTTATTCTCCTAAATATGATGTAGAAAATATATATATGTCGTAAGTTTTTATTTCATTTACTGTAGTTATATTTTAAGAAGGTATAGACATAAGCATACTTTTACATAAGACATTTCCCCTATTGCAGTATCAGGCCCCACGTAACGTCATTCATAGGTACTTATCAGGCATTTTCTATCTCTGGGTTGCTACTAAGATTAATTCTATCTTCGCAGGTTTATATCTACTTAATAAAATATTAAATTTATGCATTCTCTACAGTAAACGCACAACTTCAAACCGCTGCGTCTAGAAACCTGTTTGGATATTTATTTCCTAGAGGAGTTAAATTGGACATGAAAATTTGTATGGGAGTCATTTTTGAATGAGGCGGTCAGCGATAAAATGATTTTAAATTAGTTAACAACCTTCAGTGGCGGCGCTAGACTAAATTTGGACGTCGGCGACATCAGCTTTGCGAGGCAAAGAAAAACGCTAAATTGAATGAGCTGAATAATTGTGCTAATCAATGAATGATGATGAAGTACATAAACAAACACAAATTAAAATAGACGAACTTTTCGGTTTATAGCCTTCATGAATTTTTTCAAGATTTGGTATGTCATAGCTAATACAAGCCGCTATTTCTAATGTAGACAAGTTTGAGAAGTAGGATGCAAGAACGAGCGAAGCGAGCTCGAAAAGTTTAACCCGTCGCCTCGGATGGTTAGAATTGGGTTGTCTTTTAACCATTCTTACAGAAATAGGAGATATTTTGTTAATTTCTAAAGAATGGTTTGAGTAGTGGGATAAAGCAGGACTTTTAATAACTAGTTAAAAAGAAATTGCGAGGCGCGAAGCCGCCAGCGGTCGCTGACGTCGGCGACGTCGCCGACGTTTAACGCCGCCACTGATAACCTTATAGGTCTAGGTTAGAACATCGATTACAAACAATATGCCATGTTAGGTATGCCTATATCTTAAAATATACCTACTTTTCCATTACACAGACGGCGGAGCAGACGATGGTTCAAACTCATCCTGGTGCGGCAGTGGCGCCGTGCCGTGGCGGGCGCTGGCGCTAGGCGCGGCGGCCGGCGCCCTGGCGCTCGTGTCGGCCGCCGCGCTGCACCGCCGGTGCACGCCGCGCCTGCTGCTGGCGGCGCGGCATGCGCGGGCGAGGGCCCAGCCCACCGCGAGGAGAGCACGAGGTCAGTATCTAACGTCATACGATAATTCAATTAATATTTCATGGCACTATACCTTTTTTTCCTCGACGTTTTTTAGTGCAAACGTAAATAAAGTGACGCGAATCAGAAGAACTTACTTCTTTTTGAAGTCAGTAAAAAATACCTAACTAACTAAATTATGTTTAAAGTACAATCGTCCTAAAATGTTGCAGAATAGCTTGTAAATGAGGCTAACGTACCGAAATCGAATATCTATCTACAAACTTTGAACGTTCAGACGAAATCCTGAAAAATAATGTATTTTCTAGATTTACTTTAGCCCCTGCCTGACAACCTAACTAAAAGATCACAGATCTGTCGGTTTCTGAGCTGGCAGTCCCGAACATTTGCTAATAGGCTCAATATGGAATACCTAACATAAAAATAAACTACATCATTATGTTAGTAGAACGTATGCCTACCGAAATTAAATGCTACGATTATCTAAGTACAATTATGTACGTGCGTCATTTAGACAAATTATTCATGTTGATGACACCATATCCATTGCGTTGAAAAAAACAGTCTCGCTCGAGTTCAAATTCTGAGTATTTTTCTTTAGTGCAGACCGTTTAATTGTACATAGATAGAAGTGTACCTACATGTTACTTTAGTTGACAGACTAGCAGTTCCACAACGTTGAAAAAGGTTATAACAATAAAGACACAAAAAAACTCAGTAAAGGCGTTAACACACTGACGATTAGCCGGCGTGTTTCTAGCGAGGCGATCTGTGAACGTGCACTCCGCGGGTGCGAAGCGAGCTAGCAGAGGCTACGCGACGTATACGCCGCGTTTTCATAATATTGTACACTCACTTGTCTCGCTCTCTTCACGCAAACGCGGCGAACACGTTGAGCACACGGGGCGTGCTCGCTATGCACGCGCAGTGAGTGCGTTGAACAATCGTCTCCCTGATAACTCACTCGCCAGTGTGATAAGGCCCTCAGTCAGATGTGCATTTGAACATTTGTTGAACGTCATGTAATTTGCGCGAAGATCTAAATATTCATGTCATTTATGCAAACAACATGCTAATGTTACGCTGTATAAAGAGATTAAGATGTGCTGGTAGTAGCAAATATTTTTGCTGTTTTACTAATTAATGTAAGGAAAGAAGGATGGGAAAATTATTATGTTATCATAGTTACACAGAATTACATAATATTAATTAATAGAATGGGCCAATACTGGTAATCAGCTGTATCCGGTTAGACTGGAAGCCGACTCCACCATAGTTGGGGAAAATCTAGGTAGATTGCAGATTGAATGTGCCAAATTCTACTGGCAAAATTATCGTGTTTTCTTGTTGGATTAGATTAGCCTGTTGCCATTGACAAAATGAGGCCATTTCAGTGGCAATATTCGTTTGTTTCCAGGGTAACTACTGGCGTATTTCCTCTGGCATAATAAAGTCGGGTTCTTCTTCACAAATTGCCTGTTTATCCACTTATAAAAGTCTCCTGTCAGTGCCTCGTAAACTTACAAGACATATATAAATAAAATTTCAGGGACAATTTCAACAACGGCAGCTTGTCTTTTGCAAAACGAAGGCTACCGTTGTCAAAAACAACGGTCTGTTTTCTTATAGGAACCGAGTCTTCTTCTTTTCGTGTGGTTAGTGACTAACCTGGTGTCAGTTTTAAAGCCACCCATGGGCCTCTGACTTGGCTTCACAAGCCGTCGACAAATATCTCTGAGGCAAGCCGGTTTCCTCACGATGTTTTCCTTCACCGTTTTTTAAACAAGTGATAATTATACAATACGCACATGAATCCGAAAAGTCAGAGGTGCGTGCCTTGGGTTCGAACTCGAGACCTATGACTTGGCAGTCTGACGGTCATACCACTAGGCTATCACTGCTCTCTCATAGGAACCGAGGAAACCTAACAAAGCAATAAAAAACACTGACATTGTATATTTTGTTCACAGTGTTAGAGAAGGAGTTCGACGTGCTAGTATGTTGGACGGCGGTGGACGGCGAGCTGGTCCGCGGCGCCTTGCTGCCCACGCTGGCGCTCAAGTACAAGTACAGGGTACACGCCGTCCCGCTCTCAACGCAGCCTGATACTTGTGAGTATACTATTATTTATTAGTATTTTATTTTTGTAACACATTACGGTAAGACATCGCAAAGGGCCACATTTGTTCGGATCGGTAGACCACTTCTTCTTCCCAGCTAACGCACTAGGAAGTGGTGAAGGGTGGGCGTTTTGGAGAACTGTCTTATGTAATTTTGACGTTCGAAAAGTGCTGATTCTCAGCCTAGTTTGAAGAAATGACTTTTGAATTATGTAGAACAACAAAGCCGACCCGAAGCAATAACACACATTCGGTTTTCATTCGGCTCGTGCCGATCGGCCATTTGGTATTTACCCTCGCTAAATCATGTTCGGGTCGGCTCGGCACAATTCAAGGTAAGTCGAGCGGATTTTACACAAAGTGAATTTCAATGAAAACGAAGTTTTATTGAAATAATATTTCTAGCGAATACTACTTGGCGTCAAATTCAGAGAAACAGTTATTCCAATAAGCGTGGGTGACTTACTGGAAATCTTTAATTATTATGAACTTGTGTGTCAAGAACTCAAGATTGTCCGCGATACACTGAAGGAAAAAAGCAGCCAAGTTATTGCGAATGTTTCTTTAAACATTATTGATTTTCTTTTTCCATATTACTGTGAGTTTTCTACGAAATATCGAATAGCAACATAGAGTCTTGCCTTGGAAAGATTTAAACGTTTCAATGGTAGTTGAAGTGACGCTTCGGACATCTAACTAAGTCGTAACCGAACCTATAATATAAAAGTAGTTCAAGTTTTCGGATACGGATAAGTGTGGAAATGCCCTTACTCCCTATAGAAATATTTATTTCGTGATACACCATACTCGACTTCAAAAGACATTTTAAATTATAGGGTGGTAGGGTAATCGAAACACATCCTGTTACCATGGACTCAGTACATGAAAATATCAAGCGGTTTATAAAAAAAAAATGGCTGTTCATACATTTTGACCGCGTAAGTAGATATTGCACTTTTGTAGGAATAGGCTGTATTTTTTCCAGAATCTATGGTAACAGGTTGCGCATCGATGTATCCATCCATGCCATCCTGTATAAATGATTTGACTATTAAGTTCTGCATGATTATGGCAGCAATTTTACATTGACAGCGATTTATCTCGTTGTGCCGAGAGCGGTTTTAGTAGTTTAACTGTACCTCTAATATGCAGTTGCTTAGTTCCTCATTTTCTATATCCACTGTAAAATGAATATGTATTTATCTTGTCCAGGGTACAGCGAGTTAGTCGGCGAAGCGTCTCGCTGCCGCTCGCTGGTGGCGGTGCTGTCTCCCGCGCAGCACTCGCCGCAGCAGCTGCTGACGGCGCTCCGGCAACTGCGAGCGCTCCCACTGCCGCCCGTCGTGGTCTTACTACAGGTTTGTGACCATTATTTTAAGAAGATATCTGTATACACGATAAATCAGAATCTGAATCGTTTTGAAACAGATTGCTTGTTAAGTTCGAAAAAAAGTCTGCTCAACAACGTACATAACCCAATGAATGTTGCTGAACTGTCAAAATGAAAATCGTAATCGTTTACGAAAATATGTTACGTAATTAGATAGCTGTTTTACTTGACACATTGTGTTTAACATGATCGTCATGTCATCCTGGGTACATAAACCGATCTGGCTGATCGACAGCACATAAACCACTAAAGATGAAACCTGACAATTCACATTTACAAAAATGTTGTCGCTCTCTAGGCTGTAAGGGTCAATAAGCAAAGAGTTGCGAAATAAGATCCCTGGGTAGTTAATTCTAATGGGGCTTCAAGGTTATTGCAAGTGAATTCGCGAGTAATATAGATAGTGCGATCCACGAAGACGCGCCCCACTCCGCTCCGCTCCGTAGTAAAATACAGCTTACAGTACAGTAATCGCGGAGTGGGGCGCGTCTTCGTGGATCGCACTATCTATACCTACTATTAAATACGAAGCAAATCATTATGTAAGTAAGAGTAACGACAACTTCCTAGAATGTTAAACATTGACTTCATCATTTACGTCAAAAGTTAAACATTTTAATAGGACCATAAAATGTTTTCCCCTTCATTAATCTTATCGTCTTGAAATAAAAAGAAGGTAATCCCTATGTTGGAATTTTGTAACATAGAAGGCGATGTGCGTAAGAAGCAGTTTTTATTAGCATGACACACTCCTTGCAGCAGATGTTTCTGTATATTCCTTGAGTTGTTTATTTCTTAGTAGCCGTTTTTTGCGAAAACATTGTCTTACGTTTTTATCTATTTGAATGGACTTGGATCAATAATAATAATAATAAAAATATGACGCAAAAAACGGTATTTTGAGTTATATTAAGAGCGTTCATCCAAAAAGTTTGCAACGTCGCAAATAACTATCAAATATTTCGCTGTTTTGTATAACATAATCAATCTGTAACGTTCCCACCGCTGGGTCACTGTCCTCCTCTCGGTGAGAGGGAGTGGGCCGTCATCCATCACGCGGGCCCAGTGCGGGTTGGTAGATGTCACATGTCTTCGAATGTTTGGTTGGACATGCCGATTTCCTCTCGATGTTTTCCTTCACCGTTATGAGAGCAGTGGTGATGAAATACTTTACACAAAGTAATGCGCCTATCTGGGTTCGAACCTACGACCTACAACTCGTAAGTCGCGGCAATTACCACTGGGCCACCACATGTTTTGTATAATTTTGCAATATTACTGTATGGAAATAAAAAATTGGCTAAGTAGTGAACTAGAATATTAACAATGAATTGCAATTGCAATACTGAATTTGATGTTGTAACCGTTTTAGGTGTAAAAAAGGCATTTGGAAAGTTTTCAAATACTTTTTGTACATCTAAAACTAAATATTCGATGTTACGATATTAATTATTGCATTTCATTGTCAATATTTTAGTTCACACTAGTTAGCCATATTTCTTATTTCCATACAGTAATATTGCCAAATTTATCAAAACAGCGAAATATTTGACAGCTATTTGCGACGTTGCCCACTTTCTGTATAGACGCTCTTAACTATCAGTTTTATTAGAGGTACCTACTTCCAAGCCTTTTTTTCTAATATTTTATTTATATTTATAAATATACTTTATTGTACACCAGAAAATACATAGTAAATAGTAAATTTAACACTACAAAACATACAATGGGCGGCCTTATCGCTTTCTGCGATCTCTTGGCAACCTTGCCCAGTAACAAGGTTGTAGAGGTCAGATTGGCAGTGGCTCCGTGTAAAATACTGGTATTCAGCTGCATCCGGTTAGACTGGTAAAAAAGGCATGACAGATGATGAGTTTTATTAGCGGTGCTTATTTATTTTTTCGGCCTCTTAATCATATTTGATCCTACACAACTAAGGTGGTTCTGTGTGTGAAACTACATAACACCACCAGCATAGTGCTATGAATTTTCTGTCTACTCCTATGGAAATAGGGTTACCATCCGTCCGGATTTGTCCGGCTTTTTGCCCTCCCGTCCGGACTTTGTCCAGCTTAGTCATTAGTCCGGACTTTTTAACCTTAGGGGATTTTAGAAATTAACAAAAGTTAAATAAATACTGTAAATTGAAAAGAAAATTGTCCGGATTTTTTTGCAGACGTCCTGCTTTTTGTTAGGACTTTTCAAATTTCGAAATATAGTTTTGAATTTCATTCATCAAAATTGTGATGTGAAGCCAAGTTAGAAGCCCACGGGCGGCTTTAAAATTGACACCAGGTTAGTCACTAACCACAGGAAAAGAAGAGGATTCATCGAAAGTACTTATCTTATTACTTCATTGTCCACAGGATCTTCCCAAACTAAAACGCGAGGCTAAAGAGGGCGGCGAGAGCCTAGTGACAACCCTGCGAGGCACGCGCCTGGTGGCGTGGCGCCACGTGCACGAGCGCGCCTTCTGGACGGCGCTGCGCCTGGCGCTGCCGCTGCCGCCCGCGCACAACGATGTATGTACACGTTACTGAGGTAACGCGATGCACTTACTAACTGCACACTGGAACGGCTTTGCACCACTTTTTAACAAAACAGACTTGTGTAATTGATTTTCGTCTTATGGCTCAATTTGGTTAATATTCATTATCACTATCATCAATGTCATTTATTTTGGGGTTACGTGCTTTTTTTTCTACACTCATTTGGGAATTCAACTTTTTATTTAATGAAACTACTTTGATTTGATTTTGGTATCAATCGATTAACCATGGTCTGCCATTCAAAAGTGGTGCAAAACTCTTTAAGTTCAGTGTTCTATGCACCATAGGCATCATATTTTGACAAATCAATAACTTATCCATCATTTCAGACGAAGCCGACCCCAACTGAATCAGAAGACAAACAATACTCTCGCTCGGGGAGCCTGACCGCGCTCGTGTAATGCGCACGCGCAGCTCCGACGCCGACAGCTGGCTGGCAGCTACTCAATGTGGACAGTGACAATTAGTGCGTGACAGTTGACACTCGACAGTGCGCCCATAGATAATACAGTTAAATACGGGAAGTGCGCCCGTGGACACTGCCCGTGGCGGACGCACGCATGCGCTCCCACACACCCCGCGCTGCCAATTTATTATTCGTTCGAAGACTGTGAGTAGTTATAGCTATTTGTAATATCCAATATCACATTACGGTAATTAGATTGTAAGCCATTTGAAACCTGTATACAGTTTTCTAAGATCTCAGTATCTTTCCTTCGTCTGATTACTATAACATCGTTTCATTTTTCCATTTCTCTTGTGCCAATGGAAAAGCTATCATGACAATTTGTTTTAAGTTTGCGGTTGTATTCCACTATTTATTTTATTTATCTTTTTGTCTTACTTTTTAATTGTGTATTTTTCTCTTTCAAGTATTATTAACGGATGGATTCCGCGTCGTCGACACGTCAGCTTGCTCATGACTGTACGGCGACGAATTTTGTTTAGAAATAAATTCTTAATTTATCTTCTTTTATTATTGTAATAATTTATGTCGTTTGAAAACAGCGGAGTGTAGAATGTGTTGCGACGATTCAGGGTTCTGTGATAATCGAAGTGTGGATGTTTTTGTAAAGAGACGGTAGTATAGAAAAACCATTTCAAACCAAAACAATATTAAGACTCTAGAACACGATATAAGTTGGTTTTGTAAACTGCTGGCTCTTTTTCATCTTGTTTTTTTTTTTTACACTTTTATAACAGTGTGTTGTTGTAAGTAATACTGATGTAAATATTATTATAAACAAGAGTATTTTTTACATGTGTTTAGTTATATGAAGAAGCTTAGCAGGTTACTGATTAATGTAAACATTTAGTATTATAGTTTAAACGATACATTCCTTAAAAAATATTATTACTTAGTTTGTTTTAAGTTCCCTTAAAGCGGCTACCCCACTTGTAACATGTACGCCAAACAAACTTCTAACATGAGATACAAGTAGCAAAATGTGACGTCACACAGCTATCCATTCCGAACTCTCATAGTAAATCACGTTTTGCCGATCCGCCGGCTGTCGGATTTATCAAAGGATTTCCGTAAACTCCGTGTATGTGTGGAGAACATTCGCTGGTGTGATTAAAGAGCCTAAAGTTTCATTGGAGCGTGCAATCCCATTTTCGAGATTTTCGCAAATATCAACAAAAAAAAATGAATTTACAGTTCGAATCACGTAAAATAGCCGCTCTGAAACCAGGATTTCCAATGTGATTCAATATTTTTTTGTAACACTGTTATCGGTCAAGTTCAATTAAAAATCATAGCTTTATCTGTAGGCAAAAACCCGGGGGGGTGTCATACAAGGGGGTGATGAAAATTTCATTATTTTTGACCTAGGACGTCTAGTTGAGATATTTGAGAAAAACTCAAAAAGGGGATTTTCAAGTTACCCCCATTTTAGGACGCAATTTACGATTACAATACAATACAATTATATTACTTTTGTGGAACGTTCATTGTTTATAAATATGTCACTAAATAGACGATCTTATAAGGATGTAACTATTAAAAAACAGTTACAAGTGGGAATGCAGCTAAAACCGATTCTGAAGGTTCAAAACGAATAGAAGTTCTTCAATAAGAATCTATTTTCTTATCTGAAACGTTGTATGTAAATAAAACAAATGCTATTGATACGTAAAAACTGTTTTATTTTTGTTGCAAAAAACCAACATTTAACAAGTTCTTACTTACATAACATGTTATTGGTATCGTAATTACATTTTCACTAATTCATTGCATCACATTCAAATTAAGAATAACAATAACATTTAAAATTATAATTGGATACAAACTACGTGATATTCATAAAAATATAAGTTCTCAAAATTAAGCACTTCTGTATCGATACTTTAAGTATCTATATAATTTACAAGATTGATTTTGAATAGTAAGTACATAGTTAAGAGCTCGTCACGTATGACGTCATCAGTCACCGATCACTATCGATCAAGTACAAGATACAAATATTAGCACCTCGTAACTAATTGTTAAAGCTCAAAAGTTATTGGACCGTTAATTTATTAAATTATCTATCTATTTTAATGGTATTCGAGATTACATTTGGCATTGAATGCAAACGTGTTTATAAATTATTCTGTTTTCCACGAACACACCTGAATGCAATTTGTTATAATCTAAATAAACTTGTAAATCTCACTTGTCGTTTATATAAACATAATTATTCGCTAAGTCACATAATAATAAAACATATTCTTAAAAATGATTTCAATTTATAAAAAATACCTAATACATTTTGTGACATTTACCCAACACTTCCAATTCTAACGCACTAGGAACAACTTCATAGTTACAGTTTTATTATCTAAAGTACTGACGAGTTCATGTTATCATTAACACAGCAAAATACCACACACGAACCGCTGCAATTATGTCATAATTCGTAACGGGCCTTTTAAGTGCATGTTGTAAAAACGTTTCACTTGACTAATTACAGTAAATGGTTCTCTACTCGGAACCATTTTTCAATAACAACTCATTGTTGATAAAAAGTTCGTTTATAACGCGAAAGCAGATACCGTGAAATATTTCTATATTTTCGCGCAATCCGATGCAGTTATGTTTCTGCGTCGGCGCACTTTATAAGTTCCTCATTCATAAGCCCTTTAGTCGTGGAAGTGTTGACTATCAATATTTTACAAATTAAAAATAATCATTTCACTTAATGGGAAATAACCGTGATGTATCGCATGCGCACCTCATGCACTTCCATCACCAGATCCTTTGTACAATATCTCGATTGTAGGAACAATTAATTCATAGCCTAACATTAATAATTAACTTCTATCAATCAGAGGTGCCCGCCGGTGGCTGCCCCATTTTGACTTCATAGGCCTGAAAGAGAAAAAAATATTGATTATAAAAATAATTATTTTATAAGCTGAACTCTAAATGAAGAAATATGTTTGTCATACGTAGGTCATAGCTGTGACGAGACCGTAAGGGATAATTTAAGGCGGTATGACCCCGCCCGCGCGCAATTCTATTACACTATGTTTACAAATATTGAATTTAAAAATTTTACTTGTGTTGATATAGAAAAATCCATAATTCCTTAAAGTATTTAATAGTGAACACGTAGACAGAATTTTAATACAATTGCTTTGATAACAATCGAATGGAATAGGTTTTCCTCTTAGTGGTTGTAAGAAAAAAAGCAGATATAAGATAGAGAAGGTTCAGTTTGCGCTACTAACAAACTAACATCTAACACTAACTAACTAACATCTAACACTAACTAACTAACATCTAACACTAACTAACTAACATCTAACACTAACTAACTAACATCTAACACTAACTTCATATTTTTTTATGACTCTTTCAACAGTACTAGTCGGTCTAAAATCAACTTTATTAAAACTTGCGTAAAGTTGATGTTTGTTTAAGTGGAAATAACATCAATTGGAAAAAGAATTTAAATAGACATAAGTTAGTATCACTCCTCACCTGTTTGGCCACATTGCACAGCGTCTCTGCCATGGCGCGCCCGGTCTGGTCGACCATGCCGCGCAGGATACCGTCAGAGTTCTGAAGCAAGGTGTGAGGGTGGTCGTACTCTACCATGCGGCCCGCGTCCATTACTAACACCTGTAAGTATTATTGTATGTGGTAAGTAAACATCAACGGAAGTAAGGCAGCTCGGCATGGTAATGGTTTAGCATTTAGTATTAGACGAAAAAACTGAATGAAAAGTCGATTTGAAAAATAAGTTATTCAGACAATCACATTTATATAGTAAATATTTCTTTATATTTACCTTATCTGAATCCATGACGGTGTGAAGACGATGTGCGATCGTGAGCACGGTGCACTCCGCGAATTTGCTCCTAATTGTAGTTTGAATAAGCGCATCAGTTCTGAAACAAAATGCAACTATTTAACCAAAGGGATATAAACTTCGTCTTGTGGCTCTTCTTGAAGGCCAAACAGGGACATTTGGGCTTTCTTCCATAGCCCAAACAAGTATGAGATTGAGATATACACAGTCTTTGTGCAAAGTATATGCACTTTTTTATGAAATAACCAATAAATACATAGTATAAAAATAAAGTCGCTATTCGTGTCCGTATGTGCGCTTAGATGCGCGCTTCTTTAAAACTACACTGCATTTTGATGCGTATTTCGCCATCATTTATTAGAAAAATGATTCCAGAAGTTGGGCTCGATAGTATTTATTATAAAAAGTAAAGTTGTTTATGTGATCATCTCTGGATGTACGAGTTATTTCCTGAGTGATATAGGATACTTTTATGCCTGAAAATTCCTGTCGGAATTCCCATGCGGTTGAAACACAGCTATAGTAAAGACGACACGGTTGGCGCAGTGGCTGAGCGATCGACTGCTGTGCAACGTGTCGGGGTTTCGATCTCCGCACGGAACAAATATTTGTATGATCTGCAAGTAGTTGTTCCGGGTCTGGGTGTTAGTGTATGTGAGTTTCTATGTTTGTAAACGCACCCACGATACAAGAAGAAATTCTTATAGTTTGACCGGACTAAGCGGGAATAAGCGGCCTGCACTGCCCCCCCCCCCCCCCCTCCCTGTCTTGCCGCGCACATACCTAAGGCGCAGAATAGTGGTCTCCGTCAAACTATAGTAAGCAATAAAAAAACCGCTATGGACTCACTGCGGGTCGACGTTGGCGGTGGCCTCGTCCAGCACCAGCAGCCGGTTGCGGCGCACGATGGCGCGCGCCAGGCACACCAGCTGGCGCTGGCCCACCGAGAAGTTGCCGCCGCCCTCCGACATGCGGGACGACAGGCCCGCAGGGAGCTCCATCACTGCTTCTTTTAGTTCCACCTGAATCAAATAATGTTTTTGATCAGAGCTTGTCGATGACAAAAGTTACCGAATAATGATGTCGAAAATAAAACTTATTTATAAGAAATGGTCTTAGAAATCGACACTTACCGAAATGGTTACCAAACCCCATACACACTCATGCTTCTGACAGACTTATGAAATTAAACATTTGAAAAAGCTCAGCATTCAGAAGACCACAAAATTACTCCCATAGAACAACTGCTGCCCAGTTACCGGGGTTCCCAAATTCAGAAATACAATGTGTCAAGATATGGAACCAATATCACTATCAAATAGACCCAAGCCCAGTGAAACCAGGGTTGATAAAAATCATGATTTTTATAAAAAAGTCAAAATAATCGGATTAATTTGATTTAAATCGGATTAATTGGATTTAAATCGGATTTTTTTGATTTTTCTGTCACACATGTCTCTAAATGTTTTTTCGTTCTCGCTTCTAAGCCTATTAATTCCTTCTTACAACGTTTACACACCGCTTTGTTAAACTTGCCGCAAGTGGCCTTTTTTTCATCGAAATAAACCCATTCAGCATCTTTTTTCCTTCCAGACATCTTGTTGTATTTACTTTCATTAATCAATCACGAATGACCGCGCCAAAAACTAAACGGACGGATTCGGTCACGAGTTTAAATTTCGGAGAACCTCCGAACGGTGTAGTTAAACAGCATTGGACAAGTGTGTGCGCGCCGTAGTTTATGTCGGGGGAAGTCCCTGACACATTTTGGCTGATTTGGTCGAAGTAAAAAAATATTGATTTAAATCATTGATTTTTATAAAAAAATCACTTGATTTTAATCGCGATTTAAATCACTGATTTTAATCAAGTGATTTAAATCATATCAACCCTGAGTGAAACTATGAAAGCACCCCATGTATGCAATCAAAAAGATTATATACTGAGTATTTTTGTAATTCTTAATTCCATACTAATATTATAAACTTGTAAGTAATTCGACAGATAAGTCTCGGACCTGAAGAAAGATAGGCTACTTCATCCTGGACCGCAGACGAAGTCGCGGGCAAAAACTAGTAATCTTATAAATTACCTCTTCCAACGCTCTCCACAGCACTTGATCAGGGTACTCATCGAATGGGTCGAGGTTGTGTCTCATGGTGCCAGAGAACAGTACCGGCTCCTGCGGGATGATGGACAGCTGACTGCGCAGCTCGTGCAGACCGAGCTTAGACGTCTCGCGCCCGTCGATTATGATCTCGCCGTCCAATGTTGCTAGCCTGGTGGAGAATGTTATTTTTAGTAGACTCAATTGAGGCAAAATTTTAGTTTCTAAACACATTTTTCTGATCGGCCTGGGACAGAGGAAAATGACACTCTTGTAATTATTGTTTCGTTGCAATAAACAGGTAGTTTTTAGTGTCCCGTCTAATATAAACTATCTAGAAGAAAGAAATAAAACATTGAATTCCTCTTTATTTATTCTAGTTAGATAATATAACTAGAAACACCACGTAGAACTGGTTATGTAGGATTAAGTTGGTATCTACAGACTACGGTAAGGAAACGATCAAACGACATTTGTGGGGTACAAGTTATTGTGAACGGTCTGTACTGTTGTCTATCACCGCCTCACAACGACGCGTAAATTCGTTACACTTAATAATTAGGGCCTAATTAACGCTGTGCATACAAATAATGTTGCCACTCCATTTTGAATATATTCCGGTTGGATGATAGAACTAAATTTTAAGAGGGTTTATCCTAAAAGTTGGCAACGTCGCAAATAACTGTCAAATATTGACCTGTTTTGATTCTTATAAGTAGCAATATTACTGAATAGAAATAAGAAATGTGGCTAACTAGCGAACTAGAATATTAATAATGAATTGCAATTATAACATTGAATTTGATGTTGTACCCATTTTAGGTGTAAAAAACGCATTTTGAAACGTTCCAAATAGATTTTTTACATCTAAAACTAAACATTCGGTGTTACGATATTAATTATTGCATTTCATAATCATTATTCTAGTTCGCTAGTTAGCCACATTTTTTATTTCCACACGGTAATATTGCCAAATTAATCAAAACAGCGAAATATTTGACATATTGACATCTATTTGCGACGTTGCCCACTTTCAGAATAAACGCTCTTAATAAAAAATCTTAAAAGCTAAACTTACCTAAAGAGTGCGTTGATAAGCGACGATTTCCCAGCGCCAGTTCGTCCTACGATGCCGACCTTCTCCTTCGGCAACACAACGAAGCTGAGGTCGTTGAGCACCGGCGGGTCGGACGGCGAGTAGTACAGAGACACGTGACGGAACTCGATGCGGCCGTTTTCCGGCCAGGATGGCGGCGGCTTCTTGTCCGGTTCCGATTGGAGGGGAGGTTCCGATTCAATGTTCGAGTATTCTTGTATTCTGGGGAGATATGTGAGATTGGTAATTACAATGGAAGGATACTCATATATATATTACATACTATTTACAGTTCGCATTAAATAAATTTGCCGCTCTGAAGTTAGGTTGCGCATGCACGCTGGCATGCGAGCTACTGTTAAATAAGGAAGATTGACTACTGCGCAGTCAGTTGTAGCCTACTTCAGAGCGGCAAAGTTATTTGACGCGAACTGTAATCGATAGAAAATGTTTTATTCAAGAAACATTATAGGTAAAGTTCAATGGATTCTACATTCAATCCGATTAAAGTTCGACCAAGTTACCTGTGAAACGAAAGATGTCGCTGCTCGATAACAAAAACAAAAGTCAAACAAAATTCGACCTTATATCCCATACAAAGTACACCGTTTCAAAGATAAGTTTGTCAAACAAAACATAGTTATATTGGCTTCTACCATGGCTTATTGTGTGATTCTATAAAAGGATAATTATTATCTACCTTTCAACACTGGTCATTTGATTCTCTAGCTCGGTGGACTGTCGCATGCCCCACTGGAACATTCCCGTTAGGCCCATCGCTTGTGTGATGGCTAGACCAACGTTACCTCCGTACTCGGCTGTAGGAGAGAAAATAATAACTTAGATATAGCTTCCGTACACTCATTTAAAACAATCAGAGCATCATTTTATGGCCCAAATAATATTCTCTATCTTCCTAAAGTTTTGAGGCTCCTAAAACAACTAGAAGGATTTCTAACATCATATAAATCTTTCCATGGAGTTAAAAAACCAAGCACTATTTCGACGGTAAGCTTAAAAAAAAATGTTGAAACAAATTTATGACTTACCTTGCTCGAAGACGAGGAAACTGAGCGTAACCACGGCGATGTAGACCACACACACAAGGTCCAGCCAGAAGCCGAATGCTCTAGAGCTGGCGATGAATAGATACCTGGGAATAATTCATACTTTGTAAACCGTTTGTAATAAGAAATAAAGTTGCGAGCCATTATAGTGAAAGCAGAAATGGAGATCGGAGAAACGGACGTTGTAGAAATATTACTTGTAATCGCTTCTAAATGTATACTCTATCAGCTATTGTTGAATCAACAAATCAAAGCCCTAATCAGCACGCGTTGCATGACGACCATAAAAACGGGTTTTGTCGACGGAAGAATAGACATAATGACAGATTGTGATTATGCATCTGTCATTTTGCCTATTCTTCCGTCGACAAAACCCGTTTCTATTGTGGTCATGTAACGTGTTGACGTCATTTTTACCTAGAAATCTTTTGATCTCGCACGAAGTCACGACTTAATCATAGCTTTAACTATTAATTTTGCGGTGATGTTTCTAGGTATCTCTCGATTATATTATAACAGGGTGTAAAAAGACTGATCACATAGCCGTTATTATATTAGCAAGCTGTATCAAATTAAGTAACACTGAGCAACAATTATTGCTGGGAAACTACTTTTATTTATGGCACAGAAGGACCACTCCGGCCTCGGACTCGGGCCAATTCAGTGAGCGTAACGTAGTCAGAAGATACATGAGTTACGCGATAGAAAGGGAGGCAACTTCTAGGTGTTTATAACTATAGGTAATTAGCACTGTGCAACCTGAATTTCACTTTATTGTGTCGTAGCATGAGTCGCTTTTTATTAAATGATTTCGCGGAGTGAAGTCCTGTACTATTCTGTATTTATGGTGTGAGAAGTCGCTGTTACATTGCGCAGCGCTCAATGTAACGCAAGCAAAGCACTATGCTTATGGGTGCATGGGTACAGAGTTGTGGGGGTTTTAACCTTATAACTTATAACAACTTGTTTTCGCGAAACAAAGTAAAAACAGGTGGAAACGTCAACCATTTAATATCTCCGTAACCAGAAGGATCAGGTATCATCCAGAGCAAAAACATGATCACAATAACGAGTAATACAAGGGACTCTTGGCTTCGATAAGCGTCTTTTTATACCCGTTATATGTGGGAAAATCTTTATGTAGAAACGCTCTTGCTATTCGAAAACAGCTCTTAAGCTACTACGACCATATGTTAACTTACCACGCAGAGCTATGCAGATCCTGATGGTTGTCGAACTCTCGTATAAGCGCCTCCTGCGCTCCGAACGCGCGAATAGTCGTGATTCCTTGCAGTGACGCGTTCAGGTGAGAGAATACCGGACTGCGAGCTGTAAGTTTGAAGATAACACTGTATTATAGTAAGTTCGTTAATGATAGGATTATACCTCGGTTATTAGCAAATGTGGAATAAAGTAAATCTACTTAGAACAATGAATGAACCCGTGTTTATTGATAAAAGAGGTAACTTTTATCATTCACCTATTATTCTTACGATAGGGTCCTCACTACTGATGTATTTTCATATCTACACAGAGTCTTAAGAGTGGAGAAAGCTTATAATTTAATTTACTAGAGGAAAAAACTAGGTTTTGCTGAGAGCGAGGTTTATGCCTAGCCTTTTCCCAACTATGATGGGGTCGGCTTCCAGTCTAACCGGATGCAGGTGAATACCAGTATTTTACTTGGAGCGACTGCCTATCTGACCTCCACAACCCAGGTAGGTCTGTGACAAATAACTATAAGATAATTATGAAATGATGTCAGTACAGCTACAGTTTAGCTTGAATCTGTTTTTACACTACCAGTCATGCAATGTATCCGCATGCTTGTTCAAAAAGTGCTACAACGTGTAACGACGAAGTATTCCGGTGTGACCCGAAGGTTAGGCTAAAGAATGGTCGCGCTATGCGTCAGAGATGACTCACTCACACCCTCGAGGCGCTTGATGCTGCGCGAGGAGGACAGGTAGACGATGCGCAGTCCGTAGAACACGAAGTATTCCGATTAGTTACAATGTTATCCGAGGGTTAGTCTAAAGAAATGGTCGCGCTATGCGTCAGAGATGACTCACTCACACCCTCGAGGCGCTTGATGCTACGCGAGGAGGACAGGTAGAAGATGCGCAGTCCGTAGAACACGAAGCCGATGGCCAGTGTCGGTACTAGCAGCCAGTAGTTGACCACGGCCACTACTACCACGATACCGATTAGGGAGAGACCGATCTGGAATAAAAAAAAGGTCATAGCAATAAGTCAAAAAAAAATAAAGTCGGAAGTAAAGAGAGTGGCCGACAGATATTTAAAACGAAATGGAAATAAGAGCAGGTTTTTAACATGTTTCTTTAAACTAGTTATATTAAATAGAATAAAAAATGGCCTAGATAAGATCGAATAATTTTTCAGATTTTTCTTAAACCTTTTTTGATCTTATCTAGGCCATTTTTTTATTCTATTATGGCACTAGACTTTTCGTTTGGGTGCCACGTATAGAATTTATTTTGTGTCCGCAGTTAATAACCATTTTTACAAGTAGTCTAAAAAATACTTGTTTTTTTATAACTTTACTCATATTACCTGTAAAACATCCAACAACGCAGAGGGCAGGACTTCATCCACGGCTCCCATATCCTTAGAGAATCTATTAAGGATCCGTCCCGAAGGGTTGACGTGGAAGAATCTCATGGGAGCCCGAGTGATGGCCGAGAACATGTTGTTGTGTAGCCGCGTGGACGCGCGCATCGCCATCGTGAAGAACATGAACGAACGGAGTAAGGAGACCACGACGAGGGCTATCACCATGGCTGGAAGGGGAAAGTAAAAGTTAAGCAGCCGGTCTCATTTGAGTCATTTGAGAGACTTTTAAGGCCTCTTGTTTATGCCTGATCGTGGACAAAAGACCACGCTTCTCGATCCGTTTTCCACACGTGGGAAATAGATCACTGCAAAATAGAATTATTTAAGTGAAAAATAGAGATAGATCTATATAATAAAAATGAAATGCTGTTCATTGCTAAGCGCATCACTTGAGAACCCCTGGTCCGATTTGACAATTTTTTGTTTTAAAATGTTTGTAATAGTCCGATTCAGGTTCTTACGAAAATAAAAAATAAGAAAAATTTAAAAAAAATTACGAAAATTTCGAGAAAAACTGAATGTCCTTTTTTGTAGAATTATTGAAATTTGCACAGGACGTCTGTCGGGTCAGTTAGTATAAAATTAACTGGCGAAACTTCACAGACGAGATGGGTTCGATATTTAATGTTGATAAAATAAAATGTCTGTTATGAGCGTTTATCCCAAAAGTTGGCAACGTCGCAAATAACTGTCAAATATTTACCTGTTTTGATTAATTTGGCAATATTACTGTATGGAAATAAGAAATGTGGCTAACTAGCGCGCGCTAAACGCGCCCTTAAGAGCGTTTATTATGAAGGTGGCCAACTTCATAATAAACGCTCTTAAGGGCGCGTTTGCAAATCGGACAAAATTATGCTGTTTTTCGGTAGATTTTGTGACAAAACTAAACCGAATCAAATATAACTAATAACTACCACATATAGGTTGGTTCTTCATCTTCAAATGATAGGAACTTTTTTGTTCAAAATTATAGTTTTTTATATTGTAAAAACGATCTTCCGTTGCCATTTTCCACAAAATTAACGTTATCGGGTTGAGTTTAGGTACATTTTTTGTTCTATTATCAATATATTTTAAGATTTCTAAAAATACTATTAGTAGGCAGACATGTTCAATTTTAAACCTTAGGAAAAAAATGTTTCAAAATGTCACAAATAGCAGCAAAAAAAAAAAAATAACGAAACTAACTTTTTCACATATTTTGCTATTACGGATGAATCGTAATCGATTGTATTAAGGGTTATTTTATTTTTGGTCTGTTTTGATTTATTTCACAAATATTTCGAAAGAAACCTCAGTCCGCGCTTGGCCGCTGTCGGTGGTGGACCCTGTGTTGCCTTTTTGCAGCGGCTCGTGTGGAAAAAGATCGTTGTACAAATACAAAATATTCGATAAACCAAATTTGATATTTGATATGGTAAGATAATTTTGCATTCACAGATTTTTATAATCATAATTATTTTATTTCGGTAAAAGTAAGTACGGTTTATAAATGCCTATTAGACTGGGAACTCGGCACACCTAGTTCTACTCGTCGAGGAGTTCTAGTAGCAGTCATCGAAGTACACCTTCAGGTCACTCCATCAAGTCCGGAGGTAAGATCTCATCATAACTAACAAAACGAGCCCAAACTCGGCACACCTAGTTTTACTCGTCGAGGAGTTCCAGTAGCAGTCACTGCAGTACACCTTCAGGTCATTCCATCTAGTACGGAGGTAAGATTTCATCATAACTAACAAAACGAGCCCAAACTCGGCACACCTAGTTCTACTCGTCTAGGAGTTCCAGTAGCAGTCACCGAAGTACACCTTCAGATAATTCCATCTAGTCCGGAGGTAAGGTCTCATCATAACTAACAAAACGAGCTCAAACTCGGCACACCTAGTTCTACTCGTCGAGGAGTTCCAGTAGCAGTCACCGCAGTACACCTTCAGGTCATTCCATCTAGTCCGGAGGTAAGATCTCATCATAACTAACAAAACGAGCCCAAACTCGGCACACCTAGTTCTACTCGTCGAGGAGTTCCAGTAGCAGTCACTGAAGTACACCTTCAGGTCACTTCATCTAGTCCGGAGGTAAGATCTCATCATAACTAACAAAACGAGCCCAAACTCGGCACACCTCGTTCTACTCATCGAGGAGTTCCAGTAGCAGTCACCGAAGTACACCTTCAGGTCACTGCATCAAGTCCGGAGGTTAGTAAAAATATAAAGAACATTTATTTTTCATTAGATAAATTAACAATTTTCCAAAGTATCAAAATTAGTTCACTTCGCTACTATTCCCGCAGCTAACCGAGCGTACACTTGTGTGTGTGACCCGTGTCGACGTAGTAGTTCGATTCTATACCTATCAATTTTGCAAACGCGTCCTTAAGTTTCGTCAATTAATTTATGTTGATCCTGTAGATCATTTTCATTACACAGATTAAAAAAAACTGTCATGCGTATAGGCTCTTTTACTTAGGCTCTTCATCGGACTGTCTTTACTACTTTCCTAGGCATCGAAGAGTAAATCGCTCTTCATCATCAAGTTACTGTACTCCACTGCAGCAGATATGCGTCTCCCTAATTTCACGTTACTAACTAAGCTCGATTGTATTGTAATTTTGTTTTCACTCCTTTTAAGTACATATGGGATGTTGCGGACATCCGCATCCGCATCCGTAACCGCGGAACTTCTGCATCGATTTAGACATCCGCATCCGCATCCGCAATAATTAATGCGGATGTTTATGCGGATGTAGCACAGGTCGCGACAAGAAAGATAATGGGCGGGGCCGGGTCTGGCGCGAGCCGTATGCGAACGAAATCTTCGCTCCTATTGGCCAATGCGCACTTCTCATTGACCAATAGGAGCGAAGATTTTGTCCGATGACAAGATCCGCCGTGTTTGTTATTGTGTGATTATAAACCTCTGCGTAACAGACTTGACCCCGAAAAGGCGGCAATATTACTTTTTATCAAATATAATGCTCCAATTTTTAAGTTCACTTACTAAATAATATATGTAATATTTTTTTATAAATACCATAATTTTTTTTATTTCACCAAACTTATAAAAAAAAAACTTATAAAATATCTTAACATCCGCATCCGCATCCGCGGATGTGAGCCTTCAAATATCAGCATCCGCATCCGCGGATGTGAAAAAATTTGCATCCGCAACATCCCTGGTACATATCTGTCACTAACAAGACAGTAGTCTAAAGGCAAATCGACAGTTGACCGGATAGTCAAATTTTTTGTCACTAAATTAATAAAGTAGATATTAAAATCTCACCGGAATAAATATAGATGCAGTCGTATCGGCTGATGCCCGCGTCCACGAAGTACGTGTTCTCTATGAGGCCCGTGTAGTTGCTGCCCGCCTGCAGGGTACCGTTCGCGTGGAGCGGCACCGACGACATTCGCTCAATCGGGTGGGCCTCTTCTTGAATTACCCTGAGATCAGGTATTGCCATAATTATTAAGAGAACAAGAACAGGGGTAGTTACGTTCATAAGAATGGGAGTTGATCATCGATATATCAATCAATCAATCAATCAATCTGCCTAGCCTTTTCCCAACTATGTTGGGGTCGGCTTCAAGTCTAACCGGATGCAGCTGAATACCAGTATTTTACATGGAGCAACTGCCTATCTGACCTCCACAACCCAGTAACTGGGTAATACGATATCCCTTAGTAAGACTGGTGTCAGACTTTCGGGCTTCTGACGACTCGTAACGACTATCAAAGATCCATGAATGACAGCCGGGACCAACGGCTTAACGTGCTTTCCGAGGCACGGAGGATTCTCGGTATGTAAAGATGGTCACCCATCCACTGACCAACCCCGGCAAGCGTAGCTTAACCTGATGGAGCGACCAGTGCGGCTGTTGTTACTTAGCCACGAGCTCCTCCCAGTTGCTCATCGATATATGACGGCCTTTTTCTAGATTTTGTTATTTACTTGGTTACTACTTTTTGCCGCGGTGCTACTCTCGTGGCGTTTACTAGAACCGGGATTTTTTTTTCTGGGACAAAAAGTAGCCTAGCCTAAAAAGTAGCCAAATTTTTTGGTAGACAATATAAAGATTGGTGAGTAACTCACCAATCTTTATATTGTCTAGTAAAAAATTACATCGATACTTTGCTCAGTTGCTGCGTGACAGAAGGACAAACAAAGAGATGACTGATGATGACGAAGATGATGATGAGATCCCACGAGATTACTCTCGTGGGATAACTAAAATACGTTTGCGGGCCGGGTCGCACAGACTATAGTAGGGATAGCCGCTCCTAGGTATGCGCCGTACACTCTGCGGCGTGTAGTATAAACTCACCAGTAGCTCGTCCACCAGTCGGACGCAGAGCCGAGTAGCTGCGCGAGCGTGGCCACCAGAAACATCATCAGCACGACACACGCGTTCCCTGCCGCTCCTAAGTATGCGCCGTACACTTTGCTTCCCACTGCGCCTGCGCTTCGGGTTTCTGCTTCGCCGGCTGGAGGTGCCGTTGCAGTTAAATTGTCCACAGAACTCACCTAAAACGAAGACAGAGAAATTATATTTCGTATAGATACGAAACTTAAGCTGAGAACGCATTCCATATGCCTTCAGTTTTGGACGAACGGGCCAACGCAATCAAAATTGGAGCGTAGTGAGGTACGCTGCTTTCATCCGTGTTCGACCATGGACAAAATTCGATTTGATTTTTTCTGTTTGGGTATGGCCGCTATCTTGGATTTACATTTTGACCTCACTATCGACTTGAGCACCCTCGAAAACTATCAAAACGACACTCATGACGAAAAATTTTAAAATTTTCGCAGCCGCCATCTTGGATTTACATTTTGATCAAATTCACAGTTACTCTTTTGCCAGCCTATTACTTGTTCATACAACATTCGTGATAATCTCTTTGGTGATTGGAACTTTTACTAACAATGTCCACATTCCAAATTCAAATCACTTTTAGTCCCTAGGGATTAAAAAGCTATTTAAGTGTATGTTTACGAAGAATAAACTAGCTCTTTTTGAATAGATGTGATCAAACGATTTTTAACGCGGCGAAATTTTATCAAGCCCTGGATTTTCATCACACTGTTTAGCGCCTAGAGTTGAAATCCAACAAGGTATTTTTTTGACGCGCTGGGATACAGTCTGTTTCTCAATAGTCAACTCAACTCCGAGATTTGTAAATACAGTGCGCTATAAAAATCACCCGTGCGTAACCTGGACTAATAGGCTAGCAAGGAGCGATGATTATTTCCGCGGCAACGGTGTACGTTCACAGGAATTCTTACCGAGTGTATGCTCATCTGTCTTTTCCGGAAGCTGCCTTGTAACATGGACTCGGTATCTGCCTCGGTAGCGTTCGGGTCCGCAGCAGGTTTCTCTTCCACCGGATCCCGAGCCAATAGTGAGGCGAAGTCCAGACCAGACGCGCTTAGTGTGTCGAAGTTACCCGCCGCGGCTATCGCGCCGTTCTTTAGGATTATTATCTGTGGAAGACGATTTGTGTATGAGTTTTGATTCTTAATTTATGTTGCGGGTGGTATTGGCTTTCGGATTTAACTGCACCTATACAGATTATGATTTGTAATTCTTAAATTTATTGATTTGTAATGGAAATTACATGCAATTCCTGAAATGGGTAAAATATTTTTCCTTTTTTTTCTTTATTTTGTCTCACCTGGTCGACGTCTCGAAGGAACTGCAGCTGGTGCGTAACGAGTATCCGGGTAGTGTTGCGCAGGTAGCCGATGAGACACGACTCGAACAGGTGTCGTCCGACGTGCGCGTCCACTGCTGATAGAGGGTCGTCCAGTAGGTAGATGTCGGCGCGTTTGTAGACCGCGCGGGCGAGGGAGATGCGAGCGCGTTGACCTGGGTACGTACATGGAAATTACTGCATCTGATAACACATGCGTTCTCATCTCAGATTAAACTCAGCTGCCGAAAAAAATTGGAGACCTCGTAGTAAATGTACTGTAAAATTTTGGACGTTTAGCCGACCACAATAATTAGATTTAATCATTACAATTCAATTCAATATCGTTCCGAAACTGATAGTTTCTGAACTATGAATGAGGTCAAAGCTAATATCAATGTGTATATAGTTAAATTAAAAAAATATGTGCATCAAGCTCAAAATAGTCAGAACTCTTACACTTTCGAACAGTCCATATGCTTTACCTCCACTGAGACTGACGCCCCTCTCTCCAACGATAGTCTTGTCGCCATGCGGGAACAGAGCGAAGTCCCTGTCGAGAGCGCACCGCCGCACTACTGTATTGTACCGCGGCCGGTCCATTGTCTGACCGAATAGAATGTTTTGACGTACGCTGCCTGTGGAAAAATTACTGTTATAATATTGGCACTATGTTCAATTGAAAGTGGCCAATATTCGTGACGAAAATATCCAGGTTTCATTCTGTATATACAGGATGTCAGGGACATCGACGCGAAAACTGTTACCATGGATTCAGTACATGATTCAGACGAAAAATTTCAACGCAGAGGGGTTCAGATTCGGGGGTTCGTGTACCGCCGAACCGGCGGCGCCGGCGCCGGTACTGTGCCAAATTAACATTTTTCATTTTCTTTTTTCCACATAATTATGATACCCAAGGTAAGCATTAGCGTAAGATGAAACATTTCTCCGTTTTGTTTAAGTTTACGTATTTTGTTTGTGCGGCTCATTATAAACTAGTATGAAATATGACATGTGAATGTTTACCTGCAAAGAGCCACGGTTCCTGACTGGCGTAGGAGACGTTACCGCCGACGTGTAACGAGCCCGATAGTAAAGGCAGTTCTCGTAGTAAGACGTGTAGTAGTGAAGATTTGCCTGCACCTACTGGGCCGATTACTGCTATAATTCTGAAGAAAAAAAACCAAATAAATAAGAATATTTTGAGCATAAGTTTATTGTTTGATTTCAGAAGCTATTCAGATGTCTCTTGTTCATCCCAAAGAATACACGTTTTGTTTGCAACATTCCGGCTATACAAGTATACAACACATGTTTACAAAATAAGTACGGATTTGTGATCGTTTAAATACCACTCGTTGAATACTCCGTATCATTCTATATGAACTGCCTCTCCAAACCTTAGTTTTGATTAAACAAACAGCACCTTCGTGTAACTAACAAAAATGTTTTTTTATTTTAAATTATCTGCGTCGCTAGATATTGAGGACACAATACATGATATTATGTTGCTGATTCCTTATGAAAATATTAAATCGTAGTGGCTCTTTTCAACACTATCGAAATCGTCATGATATTTGATAAAAGTGTTCCTGCGATTTCTCTTAGTTTAAGAATTCAAGTATTCTGATAAAGTCGTCCTGATTCTGAGCTATAAAGCATAATCAGCATGTTTATTATTTATTTATTTATTAAAACTTTATGCACAAGTAAAAATAAAACACCGTTCAAAGGCGGACTTAATGCCTGAGGCATTTTCTACCAGTCAACCTTAGGGTGATGCAGAGACAAAACATGGCAGGTGCAACATAATGGATTGATAACACGAAATTAACTATAAAATACAAGAATAAATACATACATACATAGTATAAACAGAATAACTTTGTCAGGAGAAATAACGATCAGTAGAGGAGAAAACGAATCCAGCAAATCAATCAATCGCTGGGATGTTTCAGCCAACTTCTTGCGTATATGCTCACGTACCTTCCCTTTAAAAGACAACCGACTGGTTGCCGCCCTGATATATACTGAAAGGGCACAGAGGGCAGTGCTAAAAGTCATGACTTACAAACCTGTTCGATTTCCAACTGCTGAACTGTACGCTCTTTGCGAGTTACAAACAGTCAGACACGCATTTCTTCTTGCTGTAGTGCTGCGTAAACACTCAGACCTTCCATTCGATCCTGTTGTCGGTACCCAAAAACGCAGATCTGATAGAGTCTGCCAGGTGGAATCTGCCAGAGTTCAAGTTGTTCGAAGGCAATATCACTTTCTTGGCTCCATTTTGTATAATCGAGTTAACAAACAGCTTAATGTATATCCATTGACCTTGCGAGAATGTCGAAGCATCACAGATAAATGGCTTCATACACTCAATTATGAAGAATTAGAAACATTTGTAAAAACTTAACCTCACTTTCCAATTGCCTTTTAGATGTATAATATGCGCAAACACCCCCCCCCCCCCCCCACCAAAAACGGACACCTCTATCGGACACACACGTACACACACACACACACATATATACACTCCACAAACAAAACATACACAATCCTTCCATACAAACACACAATCTCACATAAATTACCTACTCATTGAAAATATTGTTTCAATTTAATTTTAAGTTTTAATTTAGTTTTCATTTTATTTTTTGCTTTTTGTCTCGACTTTTTGGAGGTGGGCGTTAATAACTGCGACACAGTATTTACTAATGCAGTTGTTATCGAACACAGAGTTTCTGTAAATTGTGTTTTTTTGGTTTCAATAAAAATTTATTATTATTATTATTATTATATTCAGAGGTAGCGCATAATGTTCCTGCTGGGACACAGGCCTCCCTATGCCGGTTTCCTTCACCGTTTTGAGAGCAGTGGTGATGAAATAATTAAACAAGAAAGAAAAGAAACCTACGACCTAAAACTCGTGGGTCGCGGCCGTTACCAATGGGCCACCGCTGCTTTCAATCTGCTGAGCTGAGCTATAATAACTATTCCGCCATCGTGGATGGCCCGCCATATTGGATGTAAATTGACGTCACACAGCTTATCGTGTATTGTCATCCAAACTAAACGTGTATACAAAATTTCAGCTCAATCGGTTGAAGATATCTGCTTCAAAATTGAGTAGCAAGATTCCACCAGAACAAACATACATACATACATACATTGCAAGTTAAATAAAAGCTTTTAAAAACCATAACAAACAAAATAGGACTCACTTGCCAGGCTTAATCGTAAGCGAGAGATCTGTAAGCGTATTTTCATGATGGGATTCTATCCACTTAGCGGTCGCGTGTTTTAGCCGCACCCCCCGCGCGTCTTCCTCCACCCGGGCCGCTAGCTCATGGTCGTCGTCCTCGCCGGGCTCCAGGGGGGCGAGTGTCGCGTTACCTGCGATGTAATAGGGGTGACAATATTGTTAAAGTTATGTTATCTTTTGTTGGTGCCTAGAATGAAGGCAAACTATGAAAATAATGCTTAATATCTTGCTCGAATGTTTGTGACGCGTTACTTGCATTGTAATAGGAGCGAAAATTGCTTAAAATTGTTTGGAGCTCCGCTCAAATGTTTGTGACTCGTTGCATTGTAATAGGAGCGAAAATTGTTTGGAGCTGTTATTTTTTTAAAGAGTAATTTGTACTGAATTGGGTAATTATTTAAATTGCTTCGTTCAAATCGTTGTGCGTAAGCGCAGTTTTTATTTGAGTTCAAGTGGTTTGGGAGACAAAAACAAACAATAATTTACGGATTTCTAAATATATTTTTTAAGCTTACATTATTCATTTTTATTTTTAGTCAAAATTTTATCTGCAACGCTACCATCTTTATGATTATTTAACGATCCTTTTTATATTTACATAATGAATAATTGAGGTATTCCAATCCGAACTAGATAAAATTATTTAAAATGTATCTAGTGGTAGACAAGCAAAGTTGGACGATGTCCAAGCAACAATCTAATTTCAACCTTTTCTCTAAGCTGTATGATTAAAAATCAAAAAGTTCTTACCATTGCCTTTAGCCTCTTCTTCTTTCGTGGGCGCAGTCGAAGCTGGCACGTGCTGGGCCTCAGTTGAATCTTCTTTATCTTCTTTGATTACATCTGCCGACTTCCGAGGCGATACTTTAGGTTTGGTGGAAGTCTGAATCTCTGCTAAACCGGGCACTGGCTTGCTTGTGTCTTCGTAAAGCATGAAGTTCTGTAACCGTTTTATTGATATCGTTGCTTCTGCTACTTGAGCGATACCTGGAGACAAAAAGAACATATTTAAAACGTATTGTTGGGTTGATACGACCAGAATTCTTTGTTGTAGGGAGGGATGTAACGATTCCGATGCCAATATATCGGCATCGCCGATTGTATACAACCGATATCAAACAATGCAAAAAGTGCGCGAAACGACGACGCGCGCTCACCATTGTCGCTCCGTCGCAGGCGGGACTGTCGGGAGAACCGCGCAGCGCATGCTTAGCGACATAGCAACACAACAAATGGCAGTGTTTGCAGTTTGCTGATCGTTGGTTGAGCGATGTGTTGTTTCGTGCCTGTTTCACGTCACCGCTATTCGTGATTCTATTTACTCGCACAGAGTGAAGTTAGTATGAGTACTATAGTGCACTTTTAAAGGCTTGTGCCCAAAATACTAAATACATACTACCCCCGAAGTACTTACGTACTTCATTATTGATTTGTTTTATTATCTACTAAGCTATCGATATCGGCATCGGTGTCGCCGATTATTGACTACAATAATCGGAATCGGTATCGTATCGGGAAAATTATGTGTCGTCATTTCACATCCCTAATTTTCTGCATCTTGAAATTATCCATCTATCATGATCTGCTTATGGTATGAGCCTGCGTTCGTTTCAGACTGAGAAAAGTTATCGCCTTATATGAACGTCTGGAATCTAGCCATTTTGGAGACCACCCATTTTAAAGGGGAAATCTCTACTTCCAATAAGTACTTCTTTTATAATTATTAACTCACCTTGCGGAAAGAACACAGTCATAGTCTGCCTCAGTATATTGTAGAAGCTTGTGACGACGAACACCTGCTTCGCGGTGATCACATTGTAAGCGAGCACATACGCGAGGATTGAGCAGAACAGGCAGATTCGCGTCGTGAACATGATGAACGACGTCAACACACCGCGAATGTAGGAGGTCGCTCGAATCTGCTTTATTTCTCGCCTGTTTACAAGAGAATTAATTAATTAATAAGATTAGACACAGAACATGTGGGGGAAAGAGTAAAAAAATAAACAATAAAAAGTAAAAAAACGTTGAAAAATACAAAAATAATCATTACAAGAATAATAAAAATTGTTTTCGATTGTTATTTTCACAGAGTTATTACCAAAAACGTTAATAAAATATATAAAATTAAATTAAAACGTCATTCATAATCTTTGCTTCCATGTATTATTAAGATTTTTCGCAAACGTGACCACGAAAAAAGAAACTCGTTGGACAAAAATGTTAGGCTTGCATTAGTGATAATAGTTATATTTAGACGTACGAAAAGTGCTGATTCTCAGCCTAGTTTGAATAAATGACTTTTGATTTTGATTTATTGTTATGCTACCATTTAGTTAAGAGGCAATAACTTAATAAGATACAAACGATATGTAATTTACACCGCACAGCGAAATATGGGCTTTAAGTTCGCGTATACAATAATAAATGGTACTCGTTGTTCGGGCTGCATTAATCGTCCAATTAAATATCACTTTTCACCCTTATGCCGTTAGTAATAAGGTTGATGAATAGGTTGGTACGTAACATGTAGTAGAGGGGCTACTTTAAAGCAGATTATCTATACCTGTTTATTTAAATGTTAAAATGTCATACTTACTTCCTAGCTTTGGCGACAAGGTCCGCAAACGGTTTTTCCCAAGTGTACATTTTGATGACTTGTATTCCAGATAATATTTCGTTCATGAGGCGCACACGCTCGTCCGTCCGAAGCGCCGTTTTTAATCGTAGTACTGATGTGCGCTTGCCCAAATAAGCTGTCAAACAAAATAAACATGGTTTGAAGTCGGTTGTTTTTTTTTGTAAAAGTTTTTATTTTTCACTGTTTTGTTGTGGTATCTCCCCACACAAATTCGAATACCACTACCTAGTACCTGCTATGTAAATAACAGTGACAGGAAGTTATCATCATATCATTCACATAATTATACTAAGTGGGAAAAATACGTATTATTGAAGCTTACTCAAAAACTATCCAAGCAAGGTAATCAAATTTATATGGGACCAACTTGGGAGCATACCCTTTCATACAAAAAATAATTTTCAAAATCGGAGGACAATTGGACATACATAAAAAAAAACATCCATACGCGACGAACATAACCTCCTCCTTTTTGGAAGTCGGTTAAAAACGGGCTTGAAGGGTCAAGCTTGGGCTGAAGTTAGATCTCGTTTTTGTAATATGACGGTTCAGTTTCAACTATTTGTTTTATGGACTCTAGACTTAAAAGCTGGGAAAGTCCTGCGAGCATGTCACATATTTTCACACATCTTTGACGTGACAAAGACAAACACACTTGGATTCAACAAAATATATTTGGATAAGCACTTTGGGATGTCCCGTAGCACGCACTTAAGATGCTAAGCAAACAAATACGGTTTAAATAATTTTGTTTTGGTCACGAGCGTATCTAACGATGTAGGTATTATTCCTATGCGCGTTTACGATTGTAATAAAATTTGTATAATTCCGTCGTTACGTCTGTCATACCCGAAGGACTTTCAGATTCAGTGGGCAATAACTGAATATGAATCTGAAGAAATATTTACTAACGGAAAAGAGATGGTTCGTCTATGGGGATTTCAATCTGAATTTCCAGTAAGTAGCGTGAGTAATATTTTATCTGGAGTTCCACGTAATTATATTTTTCGTGAAACCTAATTTTCGTTGAACTAAATGCCAAATGGCTTTCAAAGTTAGAAAAATAGTTTCTCTAATATAAATCATCAAATAAATTTACAGTAAGTAATAAAACCATCTGGAGCAGTCGGGTAAAAATGATAACATATACCAATTTTGGTCCATGATGGACTCATATCTAGGGCACAGTATATTTAACACGAATGCAATATCAACAAAATTAGAAGTGTTTAAAGAGGGTAAATAAACTTGCCAATGAAAGTTTATATAATTTGACCTATTTCTTGGACACGTGAACAAACAATTGGTTGTACAGTGCGCCCAGTATAATCTTGACACTTCAGAGCGTCACTACTTGTAAAAGGACTTATACTGCTTTAACAATAGGGGACTATTTTACAAGTCAAGTATACCTATGCTAGCACTGCCGCTTCTTCGGGGTCAAATTAAATTAAATGGCGAAACTAAAAAAAAGTATGATTTTATAAACTCGTAATTATTTTGAATACATAACTACAACTGCTCGGAATCAATGACCGCGGGACGGCGGGACACAAGAACTATAATAAATAATAAGTTTAAAATTTGGCACGGTTGGCGCAGTGGCTGAGCGATCGACTGCTGCGTAACGTGTCGCGGGTTCGATCCCCGCACGGAACAAATATTTGAATGATCTGCAAGTAGTTGTTCCGGGTCTGGGTGTTAGTGTATGTGAGTTTCTATGTTTGTAAACGCACCCACGATACAAGAAGAAATTCTTAGTGTGGGGCAACGTTTAAAACAAAAAACAAAAAAAAAAATACTTTTGATTTCGATACCGGTGACGTCTATGCAGCGCATGGCCTGGTTATTTATTTGCACCTGAATTGATTGTGAAAAGGAAATAATCCTTTTATTTAGAATCTAACGGAATCTAAAGGAACTACTGGATATTGTAATAATTTATAAATACTTTTTATTTAAGTGTTGTACCTTGTAACGGTATGAATGCAAGCATGAATCCGACGCCGACGACAGCCGCCCAGCTGATCTCCACCCACATGAAGTATGTGATGATGACAGTAGCCAGCGGCCCGATCCACAGATAATGTAGGAAGATGATGGCCACATCGAATCTGTTCACGTCGTTTGAAAGGAGGTTCACTACTTGACCCACTGTTGTTTCTCCTAGCGCTGTTTTTGATAACCGTAGTGACTGTAAAGAAAATGAATATGATTAATTCATTGACATTGAACTCACGCTATTTTGCCTTGGGTAGAAGAAACTAGAACAAACAACCACTTGTTACGATGCTTACATGACTATTGTTTCGTCATCCACGTGACCGTCGTGTTTGAATACTAGACTACTAGACTAGAATACTACAGTACAACTTTTTTCTTAAAATCTCTCGGGAATCGTCGCATTTCCGAATAGAAACGAATGCTAATTTCCATGTCCACCAATTATTAGATTTATCGTTTATATTCATTTGAATTCAGAACTATGTACTTTATTGTTGTTTTGATTTCCGTGTGAACTATATAGAGCTAAAGTACTTAGTTCTGAATTCAAATTATTATACACGATAAATCTAATAATTTACGGACATGGAAATTAGCATTCGTTTGTAATCGGAAATGCGATGATTCCCGAGGGATAAAAAGAAAATAGTTGTACTGTACGTACCTAACATTTTTTGCGGGGCATATTAAAATTAAAAATACATACATAACATCACACCGGTAATCCGCAAAGGGTTAGGCAGATAGACACCTGTCCTATAGTACACCCATATTTCATCAGTTATGTTAGGTCCATGTAATAAAAGGCGAGCATATAATGCCATCAACCGGGCACAAATCCTGACTTCGGGTTGCTACTAAGAAATTCGAAGCGAAAAATCCCAATAACACTTTGCCCGACCCGGGAATCGAACCCAGGACCTCATGCTCAGCAGTAGAGCTTGCGACCACTATACCAACGAGGCTGTCAACATGCGAAAAGTAAAAAATGCATGATATACATAGTAACATTTTTTTTTTTTTTTAAGATGTATCTCGATGTAAATCTAAAATGTGACTAATTCCAATATCGCAGAAGTGAATCCTTCACGGCCAATAAACTCTAGCTCATTCTTGTTCTGGTTGCTAACCAATGGTCTACCTAAACCCCAACTTGAAGACTGGATCAACACATGACATGTACGTCTGTCTACTGACCGAGTGACCGGTTTAAAAAGAAGTTTACGAACAGATGTTCACGTATTAGGAATTGCATTTACATTATTTAAAAATGCAAATTGAATTAATTTGGCTATTTGTAGCAGACTTAGAAAGCAATAAAATACATGTTACTTTAAGTATAAAATAGGTAAAGAATATCATTTTAAATTGAACTGACCATTTTATTAAGACTTTTATTGGCAGTTTATATTATAACTAGTTTTAAGAATAACTTACTTTGTAAAGGATAACTAATCTATTTTAATTTAACTTTTTGTAATATTTACAAAAAGTTACGTAATCTTTGAGTAAACTTAGCCGAGAATACAATGACTTTTTTTTTTTTTTTTAAATTTCGCAATAAAAACTAAGGGTTCAATTAACATTTTTGATTTTTTAAATTTATTTATTTATTAATCACCAATTTCCACTAACAGCACCACTAACATTGTCGCGGAACGGAATAGAAGCCATTCTTTTTGTACAAAGCATAATGAACTTTATGTCAATAGTTTAACGTACACACTAGATACGACCCAAATAACAGGTCGTGCGTTTTCTGGAGAATTCTCGCGCATTCTCGGTACATCCCGCAGTTACAAGCTCGTATCTAGTTTTTACGTTACACAATTGAAATAAAGTTGACTATGCTTTGTACAAAAAAAAATTGACTTCTATTCCGTTCCCCGACAATGTTAATTGAACCCTTAATTTTTATTGCAAAAAATTAAGTACCTATATACAATATCGTTACAAAAACTCTCTTCCATTCGGTTCTGTGGCAATGTAAATTGAACCTAAAGCGCAATACAAAGTAATGTTTCATGTGAGTAAACCGAGTAATGTCAAGGTGAGAATAATTGAATGCTTAGCGAACCGTAGAAATTCCAAGGTGAAGATCTCCCATGTTTAGCCGAAACTATTTCTGTCCGCTATATGAGAATAACTAAGTAAACTCTCACGAACTATTTAGTCTACAGGCAAACATACAAATGCAAGTAATCTATCGGTTGTGTTCGAATATTTATTTTACGCCCTCAATTTACTCAAACATATCGTATCGTTCAGAAAACGGAGTTCGGAGTGCTAAACATGAAATAATTTGAATTTTCACAACAAACTTATTTGACATCGATATTCGGTCCTGTAGTTTCTAATATTACGTTCAACACAACTTCTTTCTTTCAATATTAGTTTAGAGCTTGTACAGTAAAGATAAGTAATCCGTAAAGTACATAATTGAAAATTATTTTAACAGATAAAAACTGCCGTGAAAGTAAATAATGATTCATGACAAAAACAAAACAATGAGATACGCTTTTCTGTCAAATAAACATGCTTTAAGATCGTTAGTAAATATTGTCTAGAATTGGCAAAAGATAAGGCACACGAAAATTATGTAAATCTGTTATGTAGAGGTTCTTGAAAGTTAGTAGTACTTAGTAGTACACTTGTACAGGCAACCGCACGTCCGTACACATGCATTATGGAAATCGATCTCACTGCTATGACAAAAATGCAGTGTCAACTGTCAATGTCATTTTTTTACAATGAACGTGATGTGCGGTTATCTATTAAAAGGAGGCTTCCATAATTATATGTTAATTTGCATTAATATTTTGAAACAGTCATACATACAATCAAAATGAAACTTTAGTATGTGATTTATTGGGTCTTTTTCTTTCCATGTACAAGACAGTTACGTAATTGTAGCATTTTCGCTCGATTAATTTTTTATTCGCAAATCGTCTTTTTTAAAGATTATTTAAATAAAATCAAGATTACTCGGCTTTTATGTCTAAAATAAGTATTCACAGAAAGAAAATATAGTATTATCCAGCCACAAGTTTTTTTTTTAACGAAATAAGAATTGAGACTTATGCCATTTAGTTCCGTGCTCGAACTCGATCAAAGAGCGCACGCGATATTCAACTTTATTACTGATGTATTAGTGTTTAGCACATAGTGGAGTGGCGGGGTGCATGGGGCGGAGCTTGCGTGGAAATTGTCTTTAGAGTGCCTGATCATATTACGTGAAGCAAAAACTTTGTACCTCTTTTTACGAAAATTACGCGGACGGAGGAGTCTGAAATTTGGCATAGTTAAAGTTTATATGGAGAACGAGTGCAGAAAGCTAATATTTTTATATAATACTAGACTAGCTTTCACCCGCGTGGAGGTCGGAAATTATCCCACGGGAACGTACTGCCGGGATAAAAAGTATACTATGTGTTAATCCAGGTTATAAACTATCTGTGTTCAAAATTTAATCCAAATCCGTTCAGCCGTTTTTGCGTGATTGAGTAAGATCACATTTATAAAATTTGTAGGATAGTAGGATGCAATCTGCCTAGCCTTTTCCCAACTATGTTGGGGTCGGCTTCCAGTCTAACCGGATGCAGCTGAATACCAGTATTTTACATGGAGCGACTGCCTATCTGACCTCCACAACCCAGTAACTAGTTAATACGATACCCCTTGGTATGACTGGTGTCAGACTTTCGGGCTTCTGACGACTCGTAACGACTATCAAAGATCCACGAATGACAGCCGGGACCAACGGCTTAACGTGCTTTCGGATAGTAGGATGCATTAGAAATAAATTAAATTAATAAAAATAACATTACACTCAATACCATGCGTTTGACACACACTATGATTAAAGATGGCTTCCTTAGAATAATGACATGGCAGCATGGAATTAGTGTATACTATCATGGCAGCATAGAATTATTAAGTATGAACTTTCCTATCAAACTTAAAATTTAAATGAATTATGGTACGATTTCGACCACTGGGCGAGCACTAGTTAATTAAATTAGGCCTAAAGATTACTAACCACTGTAAACGACACAGGGGAATATTGTCTAAATTATATTTGTATTTATTAGTGGGTGTACTATAGGTACATCTCTGCCCAACCCTTCGGGGGAAACAAGACGTGATGTTATGTTATCTTACATCTGTTTTGCTGATTGTACCTACTGCGATAAGTTATATTGGTACATTAAGGCGAAAGCATCAGGTTAGCCCGCGATTTTTTCTTTTTTATGTTGATCTAAATATGATTCGCGGCAATTATATATCATAAAAATCATCAATGCAACTCGCTATGTTCATATAATCCTATTGAATGACTATTTCGTGAAATCATGACATTTTAGGATTATTCTAACATAAGGAGTTGTATTGCTAATTCTAATTATTATTATATGTATTAATACGTGAAGCAAAAACTTTGTACCCCTATTTACGAAAATTACGCGGATGGAGGAGTATGAAATTTGGCACAGGAGTGCAGAAAGCTAATAATTTTATATAATGTACATTAGAAATAAATTAAATTAATAAAAAAAACATTACACACCCTATCATGCGTTTGACACAAGATGACTTTAGAATCATGACATTTAAATGAATTATGGTCAAATTTCGACCTCTGGGCAACCACTAGTGATTATAATTCTGTAAAACCATATTTGTTACGGTCGCGAATCATATTTTAAGCAAGATACAACCTGCAAATTGCAAAAAAATTAAGAAACTTTGAATTTCGCGGGCGACCTTAGCGCTTCCCTCTTAACGACTTTTGTTGCTCGTGACTGCGTAGAAATTTTACTTTTTTAATACGATCTTCTTTTGTATTTATCGCTTAACAAGACAACGATGAGTTGATCGCTCTTAAGTGGATCTAGAAGCATCAGCCACTATTGGTGCCCTCAATTGAGAATTAGGTTAATACGATTGTTGGGATCTTAATTAAGACTCAAGAACATATTATTATTGCCATAACAAGTATTATTGTCAATTAAATACACAATCTTAATAAATACAGATCTCGCATGTCAATCAATCTGCCTAGCCTTTTCCCAACTATGCTGAGTTCGGCATCCAGCCTAACCGGATGCAGCTGAATACCAGTATTTTACATGGACTGCCTATCTGAACTCCAAAACCAATTTACTGGGTAGCATGATACCCCTTGGTAAGATGTCTCAGGTAACTAAATAAAAGAAAAGCAATATATCTTCATTATATACACATAATGCATAATAAAGAGATTTTAATATTTAAATACAAAAATAGTTCACTTCTAGTGGAAATATTTTTGCCAAGTAGCAAGTTCGAGTCAACCATCGCTGTCATTATCAATAAATGTATTATAAAATATTAAAAAAAATATTAAATGTATTATAAAATATTAAATATAAATATTTTAATAATAAACTCACTGTCCATTCTAAGGTTGCCTGGAAGAGATCGCGGAAAGCGATAAGGCCGCCCATTGCCTACAGGAAAAGTTTTTATCCACTGCGCAAATTTTAACAAATTAAACTTAAACGAGTTTTATTGAACATACTTTTTTTATTTTGATACGTCATAGTACAAAAAAAAAAAAGTTATCGTTAACGAAAGATGTTTACTTTAAAAGTGGTTGCATGGCTACCCGGCGGCGCGCGGCGAAGCGGAACGCGCGAAAGTACCTACCTATCAGCTGTGTGATAGCTCGATTCGTCGGCGTAGGTATTTACGTGAGTTACAATACTTACAATGTATTGATCGCTAATTTTATCAGATTCGAACTAGACTTTTTTATGTTTAGGCCGTGACCTGAAGTTATTTGAAGAGTAATTCCAATTTTTCCTTCATACTTTAATGGGCTTAGGACCATCAAAAAACAGAAAATAAAGCATTATTATCAATTAAATTTACATTACTTAATACCTTATGCCGCTAAAATGGTCTTTTCCTTTCACGGGGTTAAGGATTCCATGGGCTCGCATTCGAGGTATGCTCTGTGAGCTGCTCGCAACCTTTCACCACTCAGTACCTACACTCGCACCATCTCATAAAACTCGCGGTTAGTGAAGTCTGACATCGTGACCGGTAGTTCTGTACAAGTACGACACACGTGCAGCGCGGGAAAGCGATTAGACGCGACGTCACACGACAGCGCGTGCGATGAGCGAACTGTCGGTCACAGCGCCCGGCGCGCGGGCGTCGCCTTGCCGCCCGGGGTGGGAGGGGAGGTTCAACACCGCCGCTTGGGCAGGCCGCCGCGCCGCGCGCGCCCATCGATATGATTACGAATAGATTGTGTCCATATTTTGCTGATTTAAAGTAGGATAAAAAATAAAATAAAATATTGAATAAATAATGGAAATGTGTTCTATTACTGATTTTGAACCACCAAAAAAAATTTGCGCACTGGTTAAAAACTTTTCCTGTATTTTGTAGTTTTTTTTTTGTTATGTTTTTTTGTGGTGTACAATAAAGTATATATAAATAAATAAACATATGATAATAATAACTATAACATACCTTTCTATAAATAAGTGAACAGCAGGCGACGCGGAATTTCATACCCATATGCAAGATGGCCATCATATAGGGATGCACGATGAACACGTTGAGCGCCGAACACAGGACCACGCCGCCAGCATACATGTAGGCCTCTTCCTGCTTCATGGTGTGCCCAGAACTGTAGTACTCCACCAGCTTACCCAGGAACACTGGCTGTGCAATCCTGGTGTTGTAATCACAATTATATTCAATTTAGTTTTAATTATTGGACCTTTAAAGAACTATTGTGGGTGTTGGCTTGTTGCAGTGGGTCATGTACGTCTGAGTAATAAGTTGTTAGATAAATTGACTATAGTTGTACCGCGCCGGTGTGTGCGTGGCTCACGGGGAGGCAGGCTGCTCATTCGTCAACGCTGCCCCCCACCTCGCTGCACATTCCAAAGGCGCGGTACAGAGGTCTCGGTCAAACTATACTCGACTCAAATTATCTGTATATTTTTCATTCTTTGACACTTATGAAATGGTATAATAACAAAGCAAATCGACGTAGGGTGTCAATTTCCTGAACAATTAATTTCCCTGACCATAGTATTCTGCGCAAATAATTGTTTGAGTTAAACAGAAAAAAAAAATTACAGCATTGCCAAACTCAGTTACAGTTTCAGTACTTAACTGCTAATGATTTTTCTGTTTAACCCATTTCAGCAGCTCATGCCAAATAGAAAAAAAAAAAATTGAAACATGAAAACAATTAAGTACCATAAACATTTTGGTAATGATTCCTAATTAATGTAGTACTTAAATACAAAGAACTAATACTAACTTTTAAAACTGAAAACAATTTCAAGGCTACTGTACTTATGATGAAGAAAACAAATTGCTAAAAAAGACCGCAAAAGTGCGTGTCGGACCACGCACAATGAAGGGTTCCGTAGTTGGGATGAATTTATCCCAAAAATAAACTTAACATTGTAGTTTAAAAACATGTTCTCTCATACATCGATATAAGTCACGGTCGATTCTCCAACTGTAAACGTAACAAAGTAATCGCAAAAAAAAAAAATGTGTGATAATAGTACAAATTAATGATTTTCGACCTTTTTCCTTTACATGTGCTGTGAGACCTTGCTGCCTGCCAAATTTCATGATTCTAGGTCAACGGAAAGTACTATCGCGGTCAATGGTGGCGCCTGACCACTTTTCGACTTTATTCCCCAAGCAATAAGGTCAAAAGTGGTCAGGCGCCAGTGTCCACGATGTTACCCTGTAGGTTGTAATTTATTCGTGAGTATAAAAATATGTCGCATAAATCGGCTTAATATTTTTATTGCGTTGACTTAGAAGCTTGATTTTTTTTTAGAGTATTTGATATTAATTTCAACTTGATACCTCCACGCATTTCTGAGAAAAAGGGATTCTTGACAGACAGACAGACAGACAGACAGACAGACAGACAGACAGACAGACAGACTGACTGACTGACTGACTGACTGACTGACTGACTGACTGACTGACTGACTGACTGACTGACTGACTGACTGACTGACAGACAGACAGACAGACAGACAGACGGACGGACAACGAAAAAATCCTATAAAGGTTCCGTTTTTACCTTTTGAGGTACGGAACCCTAAAAACTAGGAAATATCTATCACAGATCAACAAGGAAGTAATATTAAAGAGATCAGGTGAGATAAGATTAAAACTCATTACAAAAACCCTGTCTTACGAATTCTATACGAAGTCACGTGTAATCTCAAGTAAAAATTTTCCGCCTTACGAAAATCAAGGTAGTCCGGGATTACCTGGCTTCCATAGATGTATTATTCAAAGATTGCTTCATCATAACATAAACGACAAAAACCTCTGCGACAGACGGACAAAAAAGTGATCTTATACACGATCACAACATCGACGCTTGAAAAAAATCAGCTGTTCCATACATTTTGACCGCGTAGGTGCACTTTTCTATGAAACAGTAGACTTTAAAAAAAATACCGACGATATATTTCTACGCAGTTTTCGCGTCGATGTCCCTGCCACCCTGTATAGGTTCCGTTTTCCCTTTTTGGTTAGAACCTTAAAACATTGATTGTCAAACCAATTAATTAACTTAATTAAAAATGCACGAAACTAGAATACTAAAACAAAATCTGATAAACTAGTCACTTTGAATGAGTCTGGTAACTGTACTGTTTAAATAACAGCTTTCCTTAGTAACAATATTTTCTATGTTAATTTGTTTTTAATCTTTCTTGGCGTCAATTCCAGATAGGTATCTAGATTAGTAGGCTTACTCCGGACATCTGCGAGTTATGAATCGAATAGAATTCGATTGAATTGGTGTCAAATTGACAATTCGTCATATTTTGACCGAATTAAGTGCAAAATCGATATAATAGAAATCCTGCATCGCGCAAGCATAGTTCGACGCGCGACAATTTTTTTACTTTTTCCATTTGCACCAAATGCAAAAATGGTGTCAGGGAAATCGACGCGAAAACTGTTACCATGGATTCAATACATGATTCTGAAGCCCCCTGTGTTGAAATTTTTGGTCGGTTATTTTAAAGAAAATCTGCTGTTCCATACATTTTGACCGCGTAGGTATTGCACTTTTCTATGAAACGGCAGATTTAAAAAAAAAAACCGACGCTTAATTTCCACGTAGGGGGGTTCAGAATCATGTACTGAATCCATGGTAACAGTTTTCGAGTCGATGTCCCTACCACCCCGTATGGTAAGGTTGGAAACCTTTGTCTTAACTTTGAATAATTCTACAGACACCTACCAACACACAAAACGTAACATAGTACAAATTCGGCCTCCTTGAAATTCTAGTTTAAGTTACGCTACAACTACATTCAACTTTACATAACTTTTTCTACGGGAGCTAATGTCGTCTCACTTGACAGTGCTATTGAAAGCGTTGGCCATCTGCTCATCGAGTTCTAGTAAACGCTGTTGCATCTTCTCGTGTGTCCACTTCCCGAAGTAGCTTAAGAACCAGCCTAACAAGCGCGGCTGTTGGATCCTGCAGGAGGAAGAAGTGGTTAGGTTGGAAAAGGAGTTATGGTGGAAAAGGAGTTATGGTGAAAAAGGAGTTATGGTGAAAAAGGAGTTATGGTGAAAAAGGAGTTATGGTGAATTAGGATAGACTCTGGGAATGTCGGTTTTTAGAGACAATGGTAGTGTCGGTTTTTGAGTTTCTGTGGTTTTTGGACCTTCTTAAGATGTTGGTCTTAGGAGCCTCAAGGAATGTCGGTTTATGGAGGCTATGCAGTTGGCTACATTTCATTGGTTTACTTTTACAGTATGATTTTCATGTCGTTGTGTTTCGTCTGTATGTCATAAAATGTATTCCCAATATTTATCCTTCTAGCTTACATTATAGGTAATAGTTACTTATTACGTAAAAGCAATATAATATAGCGTGTGTTGCATAGCATTTAATTATATAAATTTTTAATAAATTTAAGTACTTAATATACAGTACTGAGTATGGTATTATATTGATAATTTTGATGTGATGGGAATATATATTTTTCGATACATATGAGTATTCCGAAGAATCTTTGTATTTATTCGCCTAGCAACAAATCGTTTCCGGTAAAATAAAACAACAAACAATAAAATGAAAGATTGCAAAATTACGATTGTTAATGTGACATTCAGACTTGCGAATAATTTAGTTAAACCAAATATATAAAGACAACTCATAAAAAAAAGATAGTGTAAAGATAAATAAAATAACTAAACAAGTCCAACTAGTCTCGAAGTAAACATTTTACATAGAAACGTGTGAAATTTCGGTACCCAACTAGGTACATTAATCAAGTGTTTATGTAATACCACAGATTAATACAGACGCAAAATCATTGAAATAAAAAGCGACTTTTGCTACGACACAATAAAGTGCAATTCAGGTCGCACAGCCCTATATTCACTTCGAAGTTGCCTCTCTTTGTATGGCGTAACTCTTAGATCTTCTGACTACGTTACACTCACTGTGCGTTTGCAGTTGCACTGGCAGAGATTTCAACATGTTTTTATGTGAATGAAACATTATCTGTCAATGTTCGAAACAATGTTTGACAGGAAATAGAGATTCCAACATGTTTTCATATGAATGTTTCGCTAGTGCAAACGCACACTCACTGAATTGGCCCGACCAGTCGAGCCCGCCGCGTACTTGTAGTATCATACCTAAAATGCGGAGTGAACCATCTGTATTAATCAGGGCCGTAGGCAGGGGGGGAGAGTTGGGGTTCAAAACCCCCCCGAAATGAGAGAAACCAGAATCGCAATCCAGAGATCAACCCCCCCTTAGGGTACCTCCGTACTCTAATAAAGATAATTAAAAAAATGCTGTTTTAAATAACCCAATAAATGGTACTCTTTTTATAAATTTGCAATTACTCTTTACCCTCTCCAAATTTAGAAATAAATTATTTCTACAAAAAAAAAATTGGCAGCCCTAACCCCCCCGAAATGAATTCCTGGCTACGGCCCTGGTGGTAATACTTAACTATTTATTGATAGGTACTTAAACTGATAAGCACCCGTAATGTTACATCAATTGCCGACGATTTCTAGCTGTCAATAACTGCACTGATTGCTTTAGAACTTCAGATACCAGCAATACAAATTTATGTTATCTTATCAAAACAGATTTAAGATAGGGATTGTTTATACTACTGTAGCTCATAAAACGATTACAATTGTTGATTGTCGCGATATTGTCAGTCAAGTAGACTCATCAGGTCCATCAATAGATAGGTAGCTTATTTGAAGTACCTACCTACTTACCTATAGGACATTTTTAGGGTTCCGTATCCGCAGGGTGTAAATCGGAACCCTATTACTAAGCCTCCACTGTTCGTTCGTCTGTCTATCTGTCAGCGGGCTGTACCTCATGAACCGTAATAGGTAGACAGTTAAAATTATCACAGTTTGTGTATTTCTATTGTCGCCATAACAACTACAAGAAACGTGTTTTTTTCTCGATCTTTATTAGGGCTTGAGTACCGGACCATTTTTCAATTCCGGAATTGGGTTTCAATATAGCAATACAGTTCCAGAGTTCCGTAATTCCAGAGTTTGAGGCTTCCTTTAAAAATGGTATACAAAATGCAAAATATTGATTGATTATTTGATATTATGGAAATGCAGGGCTAGTATATTAAGTAGGAAAAATTAAACCGTTAAGGAATTTTGTTAAAACCGAAATTCCGGAGCTCAAGCCCTAATCTTAATACGGTACGGAACCCTTCGTGTGCAAGCGCAAACGACTCGCACTTGGCCGGTTTTTTATACATGTCCAATTCGGTTAAAGAAACACGGTCGTAGGAATTAAATCTAAAAATGGCTCTGTGTCAACTTTTTATTATTATGGTAGGTATATTAGCCATTTTTATTATATTATATTACCATTTATTTTTTATTGACACAAGAGTGGCCTACCGCTTATGGCCTATGCACAGTGGCACAGATGAATACAGATTGGACACTCCGCAGTTAGGTATGAAGCTACGAGGAGGGCCCGTCTTGTTGGGCCAATTCAGTGAGTGTAACGTAGTCAGAAGATCTAAGAGTTACGCGATAGAAAGAAAGGCAACTTCTACGTGATTATAACGAATTAAACTTAAACAATTGCACTGTATTGTGTCGTAGCAAGAGTCGCCTTTTATTGAAATGATTTTGCGGAGTATTCCATCTCTGTTAATTTGCGGAGTATTCCATTTCTGTTAATTTGCGGAGTATTCCATCTCTGTTAATTTGCGGAGTATTCCATCTCTGTTAATTTGCGGAGTATTCCATCTCTGTTAATTTGCGGAGTATTCCATCTCTGTTAATTTGCGGAGTATTCCATCTCTGTTAATTTGCGGAGTATTCCATCTCTGTTAATTTGCGGAGTATTCCATCTCTGTTAATTTGCGGAGTATTCCATCTCTGTTAATTTGCGGAGTATTCCATCTCTGTTAATTTGCGGAGTATTCCATCTCTGTTAATTTGAGGAGTATTCCATCTCTGTTAATTTGTAGAGTATTCCATCTCTGTTAATTTGCGGAGTATTCCATCTCTGTTAATCTGTGGTAATTGGTAGTGGGTGAAGTCGGGTGGATGATGATTTACCATTATTTTTAGTACATAAATTGTCTGGTTACAAAACTCAGCACGCCATATTCGTTTACCAAATACTTAGAAAAAGATGAAATAAAAAAAATTTGGTTTGTTTCACATTTACATTCCTTAAACTCTGTTTACATAACAGTCGCATTTTTTTTGTGTAGTTGTGTCATCAGTAGGTGTGAATCCTACTTTTCTATGCATATGTCAACTTGCATTAGGTAATAAATAAACGGATCGTGGTAAGTACCTAGTTATTTATTCGTGGAAACTTAACTAGTTTGCCGTGTCTGCATTCCGTATAAAACGCTGTGAACGGTACTCACCATAAGAGTCATTTTCAAATATAATTAAATGGGTTTTCCCCCTAGACCTAAATAAAAACAGGTTCATTAGATAGAGTACTCTTTATTATGTCAATCAATCTGCCTAGCCTTTTCTCAACTATATTGGGGTCGGCTTCCAGTCTAACCGGATGCAGCTGAATACAGTATTTTTTCATGGAGCGACTGCCTATCTGAGCTACACACCCCAGTAACTGGGTAATACGATACTCCTTGGTAAGACTGGTTGTCAGACTTTCGGACTTCTGATGACCCGTAACAACTGTTAAAGATCCATTAATGACAGCCGGGACCAACGGCTTAACGTGACGCACAGACCAACCCCGGCATCGTGCGGCTGTTATTGCTTAGCCGCGAGCTTCTCTTACGAGCTACTCTTTATTATGTAAACCATAAAAATTACTGATAAAAACAGAAAAAAAAAAAAACAAAAAATATATAAGTAGGTATGTCAGCTCGTTTGCACCCGTGGCTTAGAAGCAAAATAAGATGAATCAATAAAACTTTCCTACTTCAAGAAAAACGGGGTAGGCGTAGGACATATTCCGTAGCTTACCAACCTTATATAAGACCACCCCCCCCCCCCCCTATTATTATGTAACAACTAACAACTGTGGTTTCGATGGAAGTCAACAAAAATAAGTCCTTGAGAAAACTTACTTGTTTGTTTTCTTTACAATTTATTTTCATATATCATATAAACGGTATTCAAAAGGTTCTTTCACTGAAAAAGTGAACATTCCGAAAACGGTTGAACATCCGCCAAGTCCAAATAAGATTAAGTACTCAGTGAAACAATACACTTTTCCTTAAGAAGCGTCTAATTATAATATAAAATACTTATTAACAAAGGAACAAGATACCCAAGTAAGTACTAAAAAGCGTAGGGAAAACCGCAGACCGCGACAGATAAGTAGTTGAGGCGTCTCGTGTTACGTCTGTGGCATTAGTCACAAACATTTTGACATGACAATAACCTGGTTCGAAGTACACAGGACGGATCCGAGTTGATTCTGGAGTATGTGGATAGCTTTAACGCCTCTCATTGCATAGGCGTAGAGTAATATAAATTATTAGGTTTAAAAACTAGATTTTTTTAAATTCTGTGTTCAGAAAGTATTTGTTTGAGTACCTATCATTTATCATCAGACGTCTAGACGTCTAGACATTTAGACGTCCACTGTTGGACATAGGCCTCCCCCAAGCACCGCCACTTCGACCAATCGGTCGAAGTGGCTGTTTCCCGTATGCAGCGGTCCACACTTAAGACTAAGTTTATACTAAATGGATTTTGAAAGTCTAAGTAAACTTAACACTTTCGACTCCATCCTCTTTTCATAGAGCTCATACGCCATGCCGCCATACATATTGGAAGTGAACCCTCCGGGAGGGTTACCGGCATTACGTTTACGGACGGTCAATGCCAATAAGTTTGAAAACGTGTTATAAAACGGAGTAAAATAGCGGGTGGGGACGTGAAATGATAAAAAAAAAAATGAAGTAAAGTCTAATAACTCCCTCTGATCCCAATACAGTGGTGTCCAACCTTTTATATTTTTAGGGAATATTTGTGACCGTGAAAATGGTTTTCCACACCGGAAATACAACCTCCTGACACAATTTTTGTTTTTAAATAAACATGCTTGTATTTTAAAACCAACGCGTATACTAATAAATCTTGTTAAAATATACAATATATTTTATTTACACAGTTTATAAATGATGTATTCGCTAAGTAAGGTTTTAAAATGAGCCTTCGGCGAGAGCACCCAGCATCCCATATGCGACTGGAGTGAGCCCTCCAGGAAGTTTCCCGGCACTGAACGTGTAAAGCTCTGCAGACTGCATTTGAAAATCTATTTTAACTTCCAGAACAACTTGAATTTATAAATACATTACACTTTTTAGCCAAGCTTATCTTGGCTAAATCACTACTTACCATATAAATTCAAAAAAGGAACAGATTTTGTAGGATATATCTGCCAAATCAGTAAACGAGAACTTAATCGTAGGTGGTGGTCCCTTAATCATTATCTGTTTGGCTGCTTGGGGTACTCAGAAACATTTTGAAATGACAATAAGCCGGCTGGTACGAAGTACACAGGAAGGAGTATTGATTACGGACAGTGTGGAATTGCGGATTGCATCGACGCGACGCCGACGCCTCTCATTGCATAGAGTAATATTAGCTTTAATATTCAAACAATAGAGATAAGGCACTAGGTCGCTATGAATCATTTATTTAAATGCTGAATAAACTGTAAATATTTTGTTATTGTGTGGGTTTACAAATTTCTGCATAATTATCTTCATTTGTCTTGGCTTAGGGTTGATGTGAAAATATGAACGAAGAATTCTAAAATAAAAATAATAATAAAAATAAAAAACAACCGTCTTCCGAAATTAAAGTTATTTTTCACTTTGTAGTGTTTTTCTTTGGAAGTCCGTTGTTTTTTGTTTTGTAAAAAGTTTTTATTTTTCACTTTTTAGTTGTGGTACATACCCCACACAAATTCGAATACCAGTACCTGTTATGTAAATAACAGTGACAGGAAGTTATCATCATATCATCCACATATACTAAGTGGAAAAAAAACGTATTATTGAAGCTTACTCAAAAACTATCCAAGCAAAGTTAATAAAATTTATATGGGACCAACTTGGGGGCATTCCCTTTCATACAAAAAAAAATTAAAATCGGGTCACAACTGACGGAACATACATACGCGACGAACATATAACCTCCTCCTTTTTGGAAGTCGGTTAAAAATTAGAAATACTAAATCTTAATCCTGAAGACAAGTTTTTCAAGCACGTTTGGATTTAGCACTCGCCTTTTCATTAGGTATCGTCTGTCTACTAGGGTTAAAGTTCGGCAAAAAAGTTTAATCCAATTGCTAAAACAAACAAATACTTATTGGACTGTGTACCCAAGACCTTGATCTCTCACACGCCATACAAAGTCCATTTCATTTGCTTATGTTAGTTAACATTGCTACCGAGTATCCACATTTTTTTTAATATGTAATATTGAAAAAAACAGTTGTGTTTTTCTTACAACACACTCATCAGTGCATCAGTTAATAGTTTATTTACCAGATAAAAAAAAATCTCTCTTGTCTCTCTATTATTTTTAGCGACAATTACATTAATAACTACTTACTTAATTAAAATTCCACATAAAGCAGCTAATAAACCATATGATTTTTTTTTACAATAATTGTACATTAAGTACTTCAGAAAGGACATCAAGAAGTTTGTACTATCTGAAGTACAGTTTTTTTTTCTGTAAGTACGTGTGTATAAGTATCAGATTTTGATGTTTTTTTTTTAGCTTGATGTTTTAGATTCACAGTTGGACCCGGTAGGTGGCGCTGATCGGGCAGGACAACGTCTGTCAGGTCCGCTAGTCAAATATAAGTATGTGCTAGTAATAAAACCCATGCTGTCGAGCAATACTTTCTACAATAGGATAATTTGATAGGTTTATTGGGAAACCGACCAACAGACCTATTGCAAATTTAATAGATGCTATAAAATGAACATGCCATTACGTAAGTAATTCGGAAGTCGTAAGTATTTATTATGCATACCTACCTATAAACATACATTCCGTCCCTATAATCATTGTTGTGGTTCCCCAAAGTTACTTACGGACGAAAGAAACACTATTACATCATAATACATAAGTATAATGTCTAAGCAAAATTCAACCTAATTAAATTGTAATGTCTTTAAAAAAATATTTTAGTTTTGTGTCTTGGTATGTGTGCATAGTAGTACACACTCTCAATTCTAAGTGTCTACTACGGTTCAAAAGATACAGCCTTGTGACAGGCGGACGGACAGCGGAGCCGGGTCCCGTTGGCTTGGCACCCTTTGGGTACGGAACCCTAAAAATAAGCTTAAGGTGGGTCATGATTCGAATTGGCCGATTGTACACACGGCTACACATCAAGCTTTACATTTCCAGTTTATGCTGTTCTGGAAATGTATAGCTTGATGTGTAGCCGTGTGTACCTAGCTATTTCTCGTCCAATGTTTAAAGGAAATAAAACATATTGAACTACTTGGCAACACGCATAACGAGTAAGTCAATGAATTTAAAATTGTTGTAATACTACTGAAGGTTTCAGACGCCAAATATATGCCAGCAAATTTTTTCATGAGGAACGAAAGATCGTTTGATTTATTTTTGTTCTACTTCTTAGAATTTATTTATCACATTATGTAAAGTGATAATTCCAATTGTTTTTCAGGATGGGATCCAGATCGTATTATAGAACTCCACTATAAGGGGTGGCAGTCGTGGATGTAGCCCTGGGGGCCTACCACCACCTCTTAAGCAGTATTATTTTAATATTACTTTTGTGTGGGAAAGAGATGAAGCTCTAGAGGACGTATAGCTCCATCTCTTTCCTCCACTGAAGTAAGGTTAAAATAATACTGTTTTAGAGATGGTGGTAGGCCCCCATATGACGTAATTCATCTACACTAAAATTGTAGAGAGAAATTATTAATTGTATTTTTGTTTGTAATGAATAAACTCGAAAACTACTGGACCGATTTAAAAAATTCTTTCACCAGTATAATGCCATATTATCCCTGAGTAACATAGGCTATAATTTATAAACATATCACGCGTGCTAAGCCACTATCAGAAGCTAGTTAGTTATAAAAATAATCTGAAAGAAGAATAAAATGCCGTAACTAGTACCTCTACTGTATCTACACTATTCAACTGATAAAGTACACAAGGCTATACATGACCAGAATAAGCTGACCTCTCATTGTACGCAAGTCCTATACCAAGCGAGATCAGCTTATACTTGAAATATATAGCTTGATGTGTAGCCGTGTGTAGGTACATTATTTATGCTTTTAGCACATTCTTACGGGTTGTAAAATGTGTAAAACATTAGCTAGCATGAATAGCATTAAACATAATTATTTTATAAATAATCGTTCTTTTCTTCAGATATGAAGGAACGAGAAACCCATTGTATTGGTAGTCTGTCTGAAGTAATATTAACGTATGATCGATCAACGGGAAATTGGCAAGAGTCGTGGGCTTCATATTACGATGGCGTCGCTCGTACGTAAGCTGAAATCTTCGGTTATTTATAGCTCAATTTATGTTTTATTGCGAAATGGTTGTTAATTTGCGTGTAGAATACGCATTTTTACAAAAAATAAAAAAAACTAAGTGTGACACAGATCAAATATTATTCTCTCGAAACGCAGTGTTGCGAAAATTCCAGGAAAATAAAAATATAATTTCAGTTTTACCAATAATTTGAGCAGTGCAGTCAAAACAAAAGCAGATTACAAGTTTATCAAAATAAGATGCGAGAACCGAAGAATCCGCTAACGGTCGAAGGATTAATGACCTGTTTGGCTCGCGTCTTTGGTCGGTTTGTGACGGACGTGTAAGCTGTTAGATAATACAGACATCACACGGCCGAGGTCACGAGCAAACAACGGTGACGTAAAAATGCTACTCTGTTTGCGAATAGCCTGTATTTTAAGCACGCGTTTAACGAAACATTTTTGTATCTTCCTAGTACACAGTTACACACTACACATCAAGCTATACATTTCCAGTTTCTCGCATTGTATAGGATTTCTGTACATTGCGAGGTCAGCTTATAGACAGCAGATATGACTGCCTCATTGGTCTTGTGCTGAGCATCGGGTTCGATTCCCAGGTTGAGCAGTGTTATTGGGTTTTTCTATAAGTATGTAATTTTTCGGTAGCAGCCCCGAGTCTGGATTTGTGCCCGATTGATGGCAATTGCCTTGCCTCCTATAATATGGGACTTAAACATAACTGGCGAAATGTGGGTGTACTATAGGTAAACCTCTGCCCAACCCTTCGGGGAACAAGGCGTGATGTTATGTGTAGTTAACGCAAAAAAGAACAGTGTGAATTTTACATAGGTGAGACTATACCAACAAAAAATAAGGTGTTTCCCCAGAAACCGTGACCACTCGTATCGAACGACCCATAATTATGTTAATTATAATTATAGATGAGCAATAAAAGCTTCTCAGATGTTCAATAAAACTGTCATCGTATTTAAATTCGATCGAGATACAATCAAATAGTATTTTTGGTAACTGTACTATACGGTCACCAAAAATACTATTTGATTGTATCTCGATCGAATTGTATAATAGATAAGTGTGGGGCACATTTTCATGTCGTGGGTATATTATACCCACGTCGCGAGAAAGTCCGAAAAGGATACCGTAGCCCCTGGCAATGTACAGGCAACTGAAGGAACACGGGTGGGTTTTAGTCAGTAAGAGTCTGACATGCCCTCCCGCTCCACACAGAGCGGGAGAAGTTATTTGATAATTACCCACAAAAAGAAAAGTTTATACGGGATATCCGGGACATCGACGCGAAGCCGGTTACCATGGATTGAGTACATGATTCTGAAGCCCCCTGCGTTGAAATTTTTCGTCAGTTATAAAAAAAAAACAACTGATACATTTTGACCGCGTAGGTATTGCACTTTTCTATGGAACAGCAGATTTTTTTTTTTTAACATGGTAGCCGGCTTCGGGTCGATGTCCCTGCCACCCTGTATATACCCACAAAATGAAAATGTGCCCCACACTTATCTATACAAATAAAAAAAATTGAAGTGTCTGTTTGTAATGTCAAAATAACAGCTTTTTACTAAATGCTTATGAAAGTATAAAAATAAAAAATGTCTTGTTGTTTCGGCAAATCTCCGAAACGGCTGGACCGATTTTGACGGGACGTTCACTGGCTGAGATAGCTGATGTTATAAGAAGTAACTTAGGCTACTTATATTTTAGAAAAATAATTACAGTCCACGCTGGCGAAGCCGCGAGTACCAGCTAGTTATTGAGTATAACGAGTCCAATCTATTTGCACAACATCGTCGGTGAAATACAGCGGTGGCAAGAAACAGCCATACACGTGTTTAGAAAACAAGGTGATGTAATGGGAACTTCAAAGATTGATCTTACGCGGCATAAGAAACTGGCTGCACTTTTTATATTTTTTTTAATAACTTTGTAATCTGATAATTATGACTAGACGTTCTTGCCTTAAAGGGCTAGCTCAGAATAGCGCGCCGCGACACCGGTGGAACAATTGCCGTGAAGTTTTCATAGAAATTGCAGGTACACACGGCTACACATCAAGCTATACATTTCCAGTTTATGCTGATCTCGCATTGTATAGGATTTCCGTACAAATGTGAGGTCAGCTTATACTGGAAATGTATAGCTTGATGTGTAGCCGTGCGTACCACCAGAGTCGTGTCGCGCCTGTCTCCTGTCGACAGGCGCGACACGACTCATGAAGACAAAAAAATTTTTTTAGTCCTTTGAGATTATAAAAAAATATTGGTTACGTATTTTTTCTTTTTTTTCGTAATCAAAAGATTACGGCTATACATTGAGGTAAAATGTGCCATGACGTCACGAGTATGTAGATTTTAAACATACTAGTGACACGTAGCTACCCCCACTCCCCAACTTAAAATGCGTTTTATCTAAGTATTTTTTTATTAATATGATAAAGCAAAAAATACGTGTCTAATATTTTTTTATTATCTGACTCACGGACTAATTATAATTTCTTTTTGTTTACCCCGGCATCATCCCTATTACTTCCTTATAAATTCTTTTAGATTTACGGCTCCCGCGAGCCTTAAATCTGCTGAAAAAGGAAGTAAGCTGAAGAATTTATATTGCAGAAATTATGCTTAAAATTAGTATGCTTTTAGTACTTAATGTTCGTGTAAATAACTCTATTCATAACCTAATTGTTCTAGTTAACGGTGTTATTTCGACACTTATGGCTCGCTGCAATGTTTGAGCATCCCTGAGCCTTCGCAAAAAAGAACGATGTCGTATATGCTAATTAGGTTGTCATGGTAACACAATAGCACGCCAATGCCGTACCAATGCGCATCGCGAAACAGCTGAACATTTTTCTTATTAATTTATCACTCTATGTTTACGTGTTTGCCTCCATTACTTCGTAAAGTAATTCTTTTAATGGCTGTCCTCGTATACCTGTCCATCATTATCATGTGTGTAATACAATATTGTTCAAGAATTGACCTTTAGCCACATCAATCAAATCAAGGGCTTCAGTATTTTATGGTCTAATTACTTTAGTAAACTGCATTTTACTAAATAATATGTAATATCCTCTATTAATTTAATACCTATATGTAATCTTAGAGGAGTGACTTTATTTGTCCCTCATTTCGATAATAATTTATATTTCAATGCCATTTCTTTTTTAACCCATCGGCTTATGGTCGATCATGCCTTGCGGCATTCTGTCTGCTTTATGTAGGTGGCGTCCCCATTCTGTATTGGATTAAAAAAACTCAACAACAACAACAACAACTCAACTCATGAATGTCCTTTAAAAAGCAGACTCCAAAACAACACGCTATCGACCGTCTTTCAGATTGCCATAAACAGTCTTTAAATCGCCAAAATAAACATGACGACGAGTGACATGACGATTGTTGATTTTTTACGTCACCGTGGCGACGGATATGTATAGAATGGATATCGACATAATGAGTGCTAGGCGGGGCATTTCCTAGTATGATCAATGATGATCGACGTCACGTGAACCATGTGAACATCAGTCTGTTAGAATTAAAATGAACTTGAAGTATCCTTACAGGTAACTCTTAAATTTATTATTTTGTCATTTTTTAAATTATGCAAATCATATTATCGTCTATTTATAGAGAATAAAATTTCGGTAGACAACAACAACAAAAAAATACATTTTACAACCCACGCCACTCACGATATTAAATGAATCCAAAAACGAATACTTAACTCAGAGTTAGGACTTAGAACATGCGATCGTGCAAGGCACAACGGTCTACAGTTTACATGCAATCACCCTTTGTAGGTGCCTAACCTAAACGGTCTAAATCAAACTCAAAAGTCAAACTAAGCCGAAAATCACCTTTTTGAACGTCAAAATGACATAAGACAGTCCTCCTAAAGGCCCTCTCTTCACCACTTCCTGGTGCAGTTTTAGGTGGGAAGAAGTGGCGTAACAAACAAGAACTTGTGCTCTATAACCAAGTGGATGTGATATGTGCCCTACCCCTATTTCCTTTTCAATTATTGTTCCCGAAGGATTTCTTATTACGAGAAAATCCAATTGCTTCTTTCCAATTATTATACTCGTATCGTATGTCGAGAACTTCCTGTGATTCTGTGTTCATGTCACGATTCTGATGTATCTACCAGAACATGAAATTGTCACGTTTTTTTTGTGTTATCATGAAAACCACTTTTATCTTATTACTTGGTATAGTTATAGGTAGTAGATAACTACTAGTAATAAGATAATAGTAGTGTTCTCGTGATGGTCTTTTTTTTTTAACTCAATATTTTGTGAGCAGACCTTGAGTAACAGGAAAACCTATTATCAAATGGAAAAACCGCCCGATGATCAGTCATTTCCCAAACATTTGAATAGGCGTTAATTTTTTAGGATATCAATGAGTTGCGGTAGTCTAATGACAATGCGGAAATATAAGGAGTACGTAGGTAAGTAAGTATTTAAAATTATGAAGGCTATTATGTATCGAGGGCTTATCACGCGACTTGTCACTTCAAACAATCGCACCACTTTAATTATGCAATGATCTCGCAATCGGAAGCATGACTCGAATATTCTAATAGTAAAGCGCGATAACCAAGCTCTCGAACCATGTATGTGGAATTATCGATACGCTTCAGTAATGCTTTTTGAATATTAAAATTTATTTATGAAAATACCGCCTTGGCCTAGACAAAAACCCATGCTGCCAGTCCAAAAACGGGCGGATGTAAAATCTATTCAAATCCACCAATTGATGTTATTTATTAAACGTAATTTCAACTTTACCTAAGGCGCCATCTCCACGGGCGAGAAAATTGCGGCGATAGCCTCGCCGTGCCATCAAATTCAGTAGAAACTCTTTATGAATCAATCTCGCGATATCCTCGCGGCAATAATTCGAAGGCGCAGCGTGACTATCGCCGCAATTCTCTCGTCCGTGGAGATGGCGCCTTAGAGAGTAAATTAACTTGATTTCAGAATGACTAGTATAATTGAAAAATCTTGATTTAAAGTTGTTTACATGTTTAGAAACTACGTCCTGGTACCCCTATTTTCGTGGAGATTTTAGAGACGATTTAAGTTAAAAAATACTCACTAATACTCGAAACTAAATTGTTTTGACTTCAACAGGCATGCAAATAATGTAGATGGTAATTTACGCTCATAGAAAGATCATAAGGTCTCTGATATAATACCACAAAATCACAACACTTTCAGTGTCAATACTCTCTCAACATTTTCACCTTATTTATCTTAGAATATTACTAACATTATTTCACAAAAACACGTGATTCATAGTGTTAATCACTTTTAAATATAAACAAATAGGTAATATTATTACGATTATTATGTTTTGTCAATACACGTGATATGCAGGGTTGTTCTGTTTGTCATAGGACAATGACTCGACAGATTTTTTATGGTGACTCAGATTTTGGGTTATGTCATTGGGGATATACCTAGTAGTAAATTTCAAGAAGAACATTATGTATGTATGTATGTTTATTTAAGCTTTATGTATTTATTTAAGTATATGTTAATTTATTACGTTATATGTGTAGGTATATTTTAATATTTTTTTGTATAACACTTCGCAAATTCATATTTTTCTCTTTTTGTTCTCACACACTATTGTCTACATTTCTTTCTCATTTCGCAGGTCTGCTGGAAGAAATTTCTTAAGAAATAAGCAGTACCTTTGTACTCAAATTATAATTATGTCGTATCTCTATGTATTTTACTATAAATAATAAAATAAATAAATAAGAACGCTTATATATTCTATTTTCGCTCGCAATCCTGCCTATGGTGATGTTGGCGTTACAATAGTCATAGTGTGACTAACTAACATATCGAATGTAATATGATCAGTTGATCACATAGTTGCTAGCTTCTTCGATCAATAATGCATTATTGATCGAAGGCTAGCTTAACCGATAATTATACGGGGTATCAGGGACATCGACGCGAACCCGGTTACCATGGATTCAGTACATGATTCTGAACCCCCCTGCGTTGAAATTTTTCGTCGGTTATAAAAAAAAAAACAGTTGCTCCATACATTTTGACCGCGTAGGTATTGCACTTTTCTATGGAACAGCAGATTTTTTTTTAAATAACCATGTACTGAATCCATGGTAGCCGGCTTCGCGTCGATGTCCCTGCCACCCTGTATAGTAGTGTATCAAATGAACAGTACCATATGAAAATCGTTGATTTGTGACTGTGAATTATTGGCGTACGATGTATTAAAACAAAACAAACAAATAGTTTGGGTATTACGAGTATGTTGGTAGTAAAGTGAAATTCGCCCAAGAAATGAAACACCGAGTTTCAGTGAAGCTTAATTTTAGTCAGACGAGATCAAGTAACCCTATAAAGCCTCGCGTCTAAACTATAGTTCGAACTTAACATAATTTTAATTAGGCGATAACGTATGCACAATTTATTCAACCAGTTATTTAAATATCTATACCAAGTTATACATTTATAATTTCGTTGCACTCTATCGCGTGGGAAGAGTATAAAGCAAACAAGTAAGTTTGGCGTAAAACCTTGCATATTGATCGAAACACTTATCTTATCATTGTTACAACTCCTCCCCGTTACAGGAAAACTAATATGACCCCGTAACATAACTCTGCTATTAATAGACCGCACAATCAGTTTATTTTTATAGAATTTCTGTGTGTCCTTGACCAAATATTGTTTAATTACGTGTATATCGCGTTTTGGTCTGATCAGTTATTGATCAGACAGCATATGTTAGGCAGTTGTAGGGGTTTACCCAGTTTGGCTTTTAAGGGTTTTATTAGGGTGAGAAGTCGAGAAAAACATTAATGTTCTGTTGTTATGTATCGTTAAGTTAGATCATACACTCACATAATAATATGATGAGACTGAGCAACTTCTAACTGTACCAGGATAGACAGTAATAATGTTCAATATTAGCAAAATCATCTATAGACAAATATATCTACATTTATACGGGGTGGCAGGGACATCGACGCGAAAACTGATACCATGTATTCAGTACATGATTCTGAAGATACAGAATCATGTACCGAATCCAGTGTATCAGTTTTTGCGTCGATGTCCCTGCCACCCCGTATACATATTCACTATATCCGCATATCTCATTAATTCATGTGTTCACTCCTAAAAATCACAAGCTCACTCACAAATAGACACGCCCTCTCACACTCACTCATTCACCATATCACATAACACAAAGAGAGGTGCAGACCATTAATACAACCTTTTATACCATAATACCTAACCATTAATAGACTATTATTATTCATTTGTTTTGTATAATGCTAGCATTTAAAAACTCTGATCTAATGTAACTCGAATTGGCGCTGTAAGTACAGGTTCCTCCTAGTTCGGTTCCAGATGCTAAAACTTTTGTGTACTTTTGTTTTATCATAGCACTAACTATAATGTAATGTCAAAAAAAAAGGTGATTTAACCGGCTTTTGGCCCTAGCTTTCATTAAATAGAAAAGCCTAACGAAACCATTTTATTTATTCCATTATTTTTAATTACCTACTTGATTGATCACGAAGATTTAGAAAAATTAAAACTATTATTTCTACAAAATTAAAACGCGTAATTGGCAGCCGGTCAGTTTAATCGATCCTGCTTTTCAAGGAAGGCCATACCGGTAAGCCATAAATGGCTTATACCTACCGAGTAGGTACCTACTGATAAACGATGACCTAGCATTAATGTGCATACCTACCTAACTTAAAAAAATCCCTGTTTAGTATTGAGTGTCAAATTATTTGGAAGACACCTACTTGGTCGCCATGACACACGATAGGGTTCCGCGAAACTTTTTAATTTAATTTAAAAAGAATTAGGCTTCAAAGCACTCTGCGGTGTAATTACGTAACACACTAACAGTAGTAATGGCTTTCATTTTGACAGTTCAACAACATTAATTGCATTATTTACGTTGTTGAGCAGATAAATTTGAACATATGAAGACGAAGCAATAGATTAGCGCAATATCCTTAAAAATCATTCAGATTGGGGTTGAACAATGCCAGCCTCATAGGGTCAAATTTACATATCATTCGATTTTGAAAAATTGCTCTTACCGTATCCCGCATTCCATGACTAGCAGAACAAATCCATACAGCATACATCTGGCTGCATATGCTCTTAATATTACTCGTAGAAGACTGGGTTTTCTCTTCCCCCCTGCTCTCTGGACCTCCTCCTCCCATAGTCGTGCGAATTTGTCACCCAATGGTCCTGGTAATTGAAATATCTTTATCATTAGGTAGTTCGTTTTTCATTGAAGTTCAGGACACAAAAATGCCTTAGCGAGTAGCGGTAGCGACTGCAATCTTGAGGTTTATAAACATTATAATTGCATAACGCAATCGCTTGGATACGATCCCTCGACAAGATGTATGTTTTGTACTTTGCTAATACTGCATGCGCCTTAGTATCAGCGTGTTGGGAAAAAGCTATATTAATTCTCGGATAATTTTTTGCTAAATAAACTTTTAAGATAGTTATTTGACTCAGGCGTGACTTTGCGGAAATCCATTTTATAAGACGTATGTTTAGTAACCTTATCCGCTTAACTGTTCTTAAATAGTCATAAAGAACCCTGTAAGAAATCCATCATCCATTTCTTACAAGGTTCTTTATGACTCTTTCAGAACAGTTAAGCGGATTAGGTTACTAAATATACGTCGGCTATTGTATTTTATTAAACTAACTTTTTTTTTTTTTTAACAACCTAATATAAAATATGCCAAATGAATGTTGACAGGCTTGATTCGCAGTATCTTGGCGATACTTTAAGAGCTTTTAGCTTATAGAGATTTACAAAAAAAAAAATACTTTACTACCAACATTTAAGATAAACTCGTCCCTTTTACGATATTTTACTACTTTCTCTAAAACCAAGAAAATCTAAACAGAAGAATTCTGGACATGCTTTATCATCGTGAACAAAGTCTTCTTGTTTTATTACACGCGCCGCTCGATAAGTAGCATCATTTATTACGACAGACTTCGCAAGTACTTTGTGTGCATTATATTCCTCAATAGTATTAAATCAAAGGCGTATTATTACTAAAGACTCGACTCTGCTCTTTGTACAATTACTTCAGTCATTGGAGTTTGATTTGCACTTTTATAACGTTAACGACAAATGTTTTTTCGTGAATCTCATCTTGAGCACAATCAAATCTGGTAATCGGTTTGCAGTCGTTAAAAAATATATTCTCAGTGAGGTAGTGAATGTTGCCTAATTAATTCGTCGGAGTAAGATGGAATACCTGGCAGAAGCTATAACAAGCTCGCAGAATACTAACTTAAGCTGTACTAAGAATTTTTGTGTAAAAAAAAATACTTAGAGCAAATGCAACGAACTTCAATGAAGGCGTCTGACATGGGTAACTGGGAACAGAATCTTGAGTTGTGATTAAAGTTACGACAAAAATTGCCTGCCTTATTTATTTGTTTTTGCGGGAGAACGGGTTTTTCAAGGATCTAAAAAAGCAGATGCATACCTAACCCAATTGTAAAACTTTATATCTTTATGTATTCTCGGTGTGTTCTGTTGGTAAACAAACGAATGCTATAAATGAGATTAGACTCAGATTAAAAAAGTTAGTATTACTGTGTAAATGACCAATGTTTTTATCAGTTCATTAGCACGGCATTCTGGTTTTTTTGTAAAGGACAAAAGCGCAATTTGTTTGTATTTCTAGATTGTGTTTTGACCTATGTCCAAAAGTTATTGTAAATTATAAACGAATTGAGATGCAATAAATTGGACATTGACCATTAATTAAAATGCGTCATCGTGTGGCGTGCAATCTGCAATGGTCTGCCTGAATAAGTATTATGATAAATTGTGCTTTTTCACCGACTTCAAAAAAGGAGGAGGTTATAATATGTTCGTCTGTATGTATTTTTTTTAAATGTAAGTACATAATAATATGTTAATAATTATTTTCGTCAATTGTGGACCGATTTTGAAAATTCTTTTTATTTTCTCATACTTGGAAGGTACGCTTGAAGGTACCTGATCAGAGAGATGAAAACAGTACTTTTGGTCTCTGGCAAACGATTTTCCCTGCTGTCAAAAAATTTAAAAACTATGTAAGCCATGTCCCAAATTTTTATACAGCTTAAATTAATCGCGGTGTAAAATAGTGATCATAAAATATTATCAACAATTTTGTAACACTTATAATTAACTTTTCACAAAATTATGTTTTAATTTAAGTATGTACATAGATTTGAGCTAAATATTTAACATCATCGATGAAAAAAATACTGGCTGATAGAATGCCACAGAAAAAAAGAAACATAAAAAGGCGGAAAAGCGGCAATTCGATATTCAGTTGTTTTGTCGAGTGCTAATTACTTACATACAGATATTTGTATAAAATGAGTTCATCAGATATAGATTTAAGTGTTTTTATTTACTTTCCTCATATTCGAAATGAAAAGCAAAGTGTTTACTCGGGTGAAAGACCTATTTAGGCCAATTATTATAATAATAATAATAGGTCTAATTAGAGGCACTCGAACTATTAACACCCTCGCTACGGTGCGGTCCTGCGCCAAACCATCTCGTGCCTAAATAGGTCCCTTTCATCCCTTGTATAACAATCTATTATTTCATTTGGTAGAGGAAGCTGGCGCGGTGGTTCTATATAAATTATTATATTTACTTATTATTGTTATTTACTTTGCTTGGGTAGTTCTTGAGTTAGCTTCGATAATACGTATTTAATCCACTGTGATTTAATTCCCATCAGGGTCCTTGTCAAAGGGAAAGGGAGGTATTTGTCAAGCAGTAGGACTCCACGGGGTCAATAGATAGGTACCTAGTATAAGTAATTCCTGTAATTAAACGACCATGAAAATGAGATCCACAGTAAAAATTATTCATTTGTAGCAAAAGGAAGTAAATTATTGATATTTCCGGAATGTTGTTCAATTCTGTTTAATGCGGTTTTCCCTGACAATATAAAAAAGCTGCGGTAGGTACCTACCACTAAACCCACATAATATAGCAGTGCGTTACACTTTGAATAACAAGCAACTAATACTTTGTTTGTCTTACTTTCCAGATGAGCAATAAAATGAAATGAAAATGTATTGAAATTACTTGCAATTTATGCCCATTTATTTTATCCAATCCTTAAAACATATTGAATTACAGACGGTCCCTGAATCCTTAGATCTCACACCTCATCCCTCGCCCTCACAGGCGCTTTGTGAACGCGCGTACGAAATACGCTCGTACGAATGAGAGCTAAACGTAGGGCTGCCATCAGATAGAGAATAGTGTAAGTACAATATTAGTGAATTAAGCCTTTTATTTGTATTGTTGAGGCTTAAGTTGATTTTCTATTAATAAAAAAAAAAATATAATATGATACTTAACGATGCCCTTATTTTATTGTAAAAAAAAAACTGACAGCGTCCGGGGAAAAATCTTATTTCACGCAAATGTCCGGGGTATTTGTAATTTTTCTTCGGGGTCCGTAATTTAAGTGATGGCAGCCCTAGCTAAACGTGATGTCACTTCGATAAAATAAGAATCATTCAACTTCAAATTAATGCATAAAGCCAATGCTCTCATCGTATCTCGTCTTGCCATCGAGAAGTAATAATACTTTATCGTCAAGGTTCATCGATATTGTCAGCTTGAACTTAGTGTTACCGCAAATTCTAAGTTTAACTTTTGAGTCAAACGTTACTATTAAGGCGGTTATCACACTGCACCGGACACCGCTCCACAGTGCTGCGGTTGTTAACTTTGACTGCGCCGCACGGAGATGGGGTTTCAGTGTCTAGACAATTGTAGAATTCTACCGTACAACGGAACGGGTGTCCGGAGCAGCATGATAACCGCCTTATACCGACGATGCGGAAAATTGTTTCAGAAATAGCTACTTTGCATAATCATTTAGGAATGTAGGTACTTCGAGTTGCTACCTAGAAAGTACATCTACATCAACACGTTTTATATTATTTACTAACCGCGTAGATACGTTCCTAGTAACTGCAGATGCATGCCAGGCATGATCAAAAAAACGATTGCACGACTTACTATGTATGCACTACTGTATGTGTAAGCACTTCCATCATTTTTATTCATCAAAAAACATTGTAGTAAATATATTGAGGGTATAAATAAAATATTCTTCTAATGTTTTCAAACGTAACGTTTTACGTTAAGTTCAAAGTAGGTAGTCAATTGGTCTGCCAACTCAGTATAATTGAGCTTATTAAACTGCCTCATTGGTAGAACTGTAGCTGAGCCGTCTCCGTGGGTGATTCACGAGATAAATACCAAACGATTAAGGCAAACACAATGTGGTTTATACGCTCAGTTTTTGATTATTTAATCCGGTAGAGTCAAGAACTGGAATTCGATTTTGGGTGGCTAACCTAACAAAAGTGCAGGAGTTGAGGCGAAAGGCGAGAACAGAGTGATTTGACGCGTTTTGGGAGTGGCTAATGTTCCATGTCCCAGTAGGCCGAGTTGAAGTTGACTCGATTTTTAACTAAAACTTTTATCGATAAAAAGGACTAGATTTCAAAGACTTTATTAAAAATCTGCTACAAATTGAGGGTATTATTATGAGATTACCTGTTTAGATAAAACTTTCGGAAAATCAGGACAATGACAACGTTATTAACATTTTATGTACTCTAGCTAATAAATTGCTTCCACCAAACCTGCTGCCTCGCTCAAACCCGTTACACAGGCTTTTAGCAATTATCTAACTGCATGAACCAAAAAACTGCCTTGAACTTGGATATGTAGGTAATATTTAATAGTAAAAATCAGTTAGACTCGATGATGGGCTTATTGTGAGCGTCTATTGTCAATTTTATCGTTTGAAAAGTGAACATCTTGATTTGTATTTTATTCTTGCATTAAGTAACGGGTTTCCGGTCCTGCCTCTCGGTACAGATGGGGGCAAGTTGACATGAAAAAAAAAACGGTTACCTGTCTGATACAGTGCGTGCGCTATTAAAATCGCGCGCACTTTAACAGTCAGGTAACAAGGGATTTTTGGTAAGGGCAAGTACGTACTATGGCGATACTATGGCGACTACCTGCAAGCAGGCAACCTACCTCTGTCTGAGGTGACAATCGAAAGAAGATTAGATAGAATTGAATGAATGGCCCGCATGTAGGATCATGTATGATCATTCGTATGAAAACCGATGCATGCGTAAAAAATATCGATATCATTTGTTTTCCGCGCAGTCAATAATAATCGCAAGTCACAACATATACAAACGCGTGACGTTTTATTTTTCAAGGAAACCATAGTTTGAATTTGCTATGATTTTGCCATAATCTGTTTATTTGTGGTGTCATGTGTAGGAAAACACATTGTTCTAGTGAATTATTCAACTATGTAGTTGCTTAGCAATAATTGTTTTTTTTAATAATACATATGACGCATTTTGTATTACATTATGTTCTGAAATATAATTAGGACCATATCTGGACCTTATTATTTTAAGGTGAAGGCATCCTAAAACCATAAAATTGAGAATGTCACTGTATGTAAATCTGCTAAAAATGTAGGGTATTATTATGAGGTTACCTTTTTAGATTAAACATTCGGACAATCAGGAGGAAAGAATAAAAGCTGCTATCAATATTGTAGCTCTTTCTATAAAAATAATAAATTTAACCACCTACTCTACGAAAATTACAACACCTTATATAAGGAAGGAAGCTGTATAGCTTATGCATAATCAGTTTATAATATTCGCACTGCTGGGAAACAGGCCTCTTCTCTCCATAATCCACCACACAGGCCGGAAGGCAAGAAGTCAGACCTAATGTAAACTTAACACTCCCAGCTTTATAATAATTTAGATTTCAACACTTTAAATGGGGGTAGCTGCTAACTTAAGTAAATTTGGATTCTTCCTTTCCTAGTCATGGTATCTAGCCTAAGAACATGAAGCTTACCTGATGAATGTTCTGCTAGTGGTTCATATAGGTCCTGTTCTTCCATTTCTCTTTTGATACCACTCCAGAAAATTGGCAGGGTCCATCTAAAAATTTAATTTGGAGTTAGAGATTGTGGGGGCTTTGCCCTGCAATGCAGTGCAACAGGCATATAGGGGGGAAACAGAGTATGAATATTGTTATTATGTTTTTTGTTACTATCAGTATTGGTTTGTAGGTCTTTATTCCATACAACTTTTTATCAACTTTTTTGTGGGTTAGCACTTTCATTTAGTATACTGAAATTCAATAAACATGTTGTCTATGTTGGTACTGGGTATTAACAAATCTCTTTTTGATATACATACTTGTACATATATTGTATTTAATGTCAATGCATGGTTGGTTGTTAATAAAACACTAGTCCAGATGGGACAGTACAGTTCAAAGTGTTCTTTACCCAAAACCGGCTATGCTTAGTTTTAATTTTTATGCATTTAGTATTTTTTCTGTGAATAGGAATCAGCATAGCATGCCTAATAATTATTTTAAAATGTAGGTAGGAGCTTAATTTTATTTTATATATGAATATTTATGCTTTTAAATGTTAAGTTTTTATTAATACTTAAATTAACAACTTACGCAAATGTGAGTGCAGACAGTGGATTTGTTTTAGCCCTGGGATGTGGAGGGCGGCCTTTTTTATCTAAAGCCTCCATGATTCAGTGGGTACCTGAAAAAAACGAATCTATTTAATATTTTTTTAAATTCAAGGCTACACAAATTTCTTTTTTCACGTAACTTACACATATTTTAAAAACATTTCTGAATATTAGGAAGAAATTGAAAAGGATTATATTCATAAAGTTAAAAATAAAAGGATTACTTAAAAATTTTCGTGCATACAAGCTCATGGGAAGCTATAAATACTTACCGTAGCAGTCTTCGACAGTCGGTATGGTTTTGTAACCTTATAGGACGGGCAAACGCATGACCTGTGTACCAGCACACAGATCCACTTCAACACGGTTACACAGCTAATTAAAAATGTGCACTACCTACTTATTATTTATTTTATACCCACACGACAGGTAAGATCTTTTTTTCTATTGTCGTCGATGGAAATTCGAATTGTAAGTCACTGGTTACTAAGTACTTTGGTATTGTTGTGTGGAAATTCATCAAACTATTAAATAAGGTTAATAAATAGGCAACCAATTCACTTTTGAATATGGCACGTACAATTTTATTATTGTGTCATATTAACAAACTACACTCCGTTCACGACCACCGCTAATTTTTTACTGATAAAAATGTAACCTGAATCAACGTGAGTAGAAACGAATACCGAATAGTGTCACTGTCAATTTGATTTGACAATGACAAGACATGAAACATCTGTACCCCTGTCAAAGGCCAAACTTCAAGTTTGACTTGAAGACTGATATTCTCATAAGTCTTACAGAGACTTACTTGGGCCTGGACCACCACTAAAGTGGAAAGATGCAAGGTACAAAAATTCAAAAAAGTTAAGCAATGCGAGCTCGAAAACATTAATACCAGTCCATTCATACAGAAAGAGGACTGATTGTGTCGATTACAAAGAAGCGTGTGACTGTGCGTTGGACTGGCAAAACATCACAACAAAACATGTTGAAATCTCTATTTCCTGTGAAACATTGTATTGAATATTGACAGAACGTACAGTAATAATAAATACACACGCAGCAAAATTCGCCGGCGGCACTTTCAAAATCACACACACAGATTTTGAAATCGCTAGCGAGAAATCTGCTGTCAAAATCTATGTGGACTGGGACATAATATTGATTGAAAACAGTGTATCCATTTTTTGGAATATCTTCTTTTTTTAAGGAAACATTACAAATATTGTGCATGGTTTAGGGATATTTTATTTTAACAGGAATTTTGGGGAAAAGTTTAACTAGAAATGGTAGCTTGGGTGTTTTTAGAAGGCAGCACAAAATGTATTACTTTATTCTATGGCACCACCGATTCAATAAAGGAGATTCCTTCAAACTCGTAATGAATTAAATCCAACCGTTTTAGTTTACCATGTTAATTGTGCCTATTACCGTGGCTAAAGACGACATCGGAACTAAGTGGCATTATACCTAGAGTTGGTTTGTTTCGTCTATCTCGATTAATAATAAATGTTTTGAAGTCTCGTCAATTAATGACTGTTTTGTAGGTATTTAATGCTATTAAATATGTGGAATGATTTGTTATTATTTATTAACATCGTGATGCCTAAACCAATTTGTAATTTTTTTGGGAATTTTAGGGATAATTAATTGAGAAACTGGGGAAAAACCAAAAACATAAGTGGAAACACTGATTGAAAACTAAAAAATTGTAATGTAAGTTTTAGTTATTACTCTGAATGTAAGTTAATGCCACAATGCCAGTACCAGAAGTCACTCGAGTCTCGACTTAGTTATTTGGCCGCCAGTTAACTTTTAGTTTCGTTTTTTAGAAGTAGCAGGAGAGGGTTAATAAATTAATATTGATTGACAATTTGACAGCTAGCGACGCTATGACACTTCACTTTGACAGTAAATTTATTTAATCTTTTGTGTCGGATGTGTGTAATCAAAATCAAAACAGTGTTATTGTTCAAATGGCTTTAGTACTGTGTTGGTTAAATAAATAATCCATAATAATTATGTAGTTCCGTGGTTATATATAAATAGAAGAGCCCTTGTTCTAATGGTGCCTGATTAAATAAATGAGTCATGTGTGTGCTGAAGTAATATCTCAAAGCCAGCGTTATCTTGAACAGAATACAGATTTATCTAAACAGTAATTCAGCGTTTCAGGTATACTTTCATCTTACTACATTGAAGACGAGAATGAAATATTCAGGTCCGTTTTAAGGACCTTTAAAAATGTACGTGTCTTTGCTACGAAGATACAAAAGTATGATACTCGCCAGTATATTCTTTTTTTACGTTGGTTGTGGTATAACTCTAAACTTTTTACGTCTCGAATGTGCTGATGCCCTAGCTGCCAAAGATTTAAGTGATTCAAAAAATTCCTTAGCTAAGTTTGAATATGCTGTATTAGTTTTAAGTGGCCCAGATAATGAAGCTAAGAGAGATGCAATAAGAGCCACATGGATGAAATTATCGAATAATATATTTGTGGAAAATGGAGAAAAACTTTATAAGTGGAATCACACATGGACTGCGCAACATGCTACGCATGATTTAATTAAGTTTTATTTCGTAATTGGCACCCAAGGTCTGAGTGAAACGAAGCTAACAAGGTTAAACACTGAAAATAATAGAAGCAATGACCTTTTATTATTAGACAGCTTTGAAGATAGCTATAAGAATCTGGCTACGAAAATGTTACATTCATTGAAATGGCTCACAACAAATTTGAGTAGATTAAAATACTTGATAAAATGTGATGATGATTCTTTTGTGAGAGTTGATCTGATAATAAAAGATCTGGAAGCATATGCGCCTGAAATGAATGCTCATGAAATAAGTGACTATGTTACATACAAGGTAAACATTACTTATTTTCTTATCTTTAAAATACTATTTGAAATCAGTTGATAACCACTGTATATATGTCAAATTCCTTAGCAGTAAACTGTTACCACTTCAATCTTGAACATGCTCAGGATATCCGCACTTAAATCTTGCACTAATAGTATTTATCAAATTTCAGAAAGATCTTCCTTCATACAAAGGCCTGTATTGGGGATATTTTGATGGGAAAGCCCATGTGTACTTGAATGGAAAATGGCAAGAAAAGGACTGGTTCCTATGTGACAACTACTTACCTTATGCGTTAGGTGGTGGCTATGTCATATCTCGCAGCATTGTGGACTATGTTGGAAGAAATGCCGATATGTTGGGGTGAGCAGATATTTAGGACATTTTGTTGATTTTATCAATAAACTAGCGTCTGCCACCGGCTACGCCCGCGTGATATCTTTATCAATAAATAAAGCCTATGTTACTCAGTGATAAATAGAATTCTACTGGTGAAAGAATTTTTAACATCGGTCCGGTAGTTTTTGAATTTATTCATTATAAACACAAAATTCGAATCTTTTCACTTAGAAATAAGAATAGAAAAAGAAACCGTTTAAAAAACTGTACATAGACTTAACAATAGCATAGCTGTCATAGTGATCTCAAATATTATTTATTTCAGACATTACAAATCGGAAGACGTCTCAATGGGCGTGTGGACCGCCTCTTTAGATGGGATGAACCGTGTACATGACGTTAGATTCGACACTGAATGGAAGTCCAGAGGCTGCTCCACCCAGATGTTAGTAAGACACAAACAACTGCCAAGTGACATGTTCCAACTATATAAAACATTGGTCTACTCACATGGAGAAAGACTTTGTAAGACTGAAACTATTTTAAGAAAATCATACCTTTATAAATGGGATGTTTTGCCAAGTATGTGCTGTAAATAGTTAAGTGCTGATTGTAGAATGTGCTAGGAAATTCTAGTTTTGGTTGTGTAGGCTAAGTTTATTTGATCAAACACAATTCCATTGTGGGCATGGTCCCAATAGTGTGTTCATTTATATTAGAATAATCATGTTCAGTATTTGATTTGTTGTGGAATGTTTATTACATTGTAGTTAAGGAAAAAAAGTGTGAAACTATGTTTAGAACATGCAGCTAGGTTAGGGCTAGGTTTAACCTTTTTAAATATTTCTCAATAATAATAAGCTGATATAAGTGAATTTAATGTAAGAACAACTTTTCATAACTAACAGTAAAATTATATTTTTAAGATCATCTTTTCTTACTTATTCCTAAGGTTGTATAAATTTCTAGTCAATTGTACATGTTTTGCTTTGATAGCAATAAAAACACAATATTTTTGAACATTACAAGAAATGTGCATTTTTATTTTAACTAAACAAATGAATATAAATTAGATATACAACACATTTTTGTCATTTAGGGGTAACTATGTAATAATTGTGTCATAAATAACAAAAAGTGAGAATAATTCAACAAAACAATTTCTTATTGTTATTTATACACTCCCGCACACAGGCACCCGAATATCACATATAACAGATTCTATTAACTAAATTAATTATGACTTTTCATATTCATGTAAGTTTGATTGTTTTGAAATGTTGAACTTGACAACTCTTCTTTGAAGTAGTCAATGGTCCTTTGCAGACCGTCTTGTAATGGCACCTGAAATTAAAACAAGAAAATTAAATACACATTGGTTGCCTGGTCAAATGTTTTATAATAGTAGTGTCGAGAATATCACGCCGCACCGGGCGGAGGGGGCGCTCGACCAACGCGCGCGCACCGGCCGGCTCACCACAGCGTCTTCGACCGCCACTAAACGTATTCGCATAGTCATTCTCGCCAATACACTTCAAATTGTTAACCGTTTGTTTTCCCGTTTAGGGGTATGAGGAACAGGGTGTAAAGTTCACTCATCCCCCATAGAAAAGGGAGGATCCTCCAACCAGACGGGTGTCATGTCTGGCGGGCAACTGCCCAGAGGTTTGAAGTTGGGAGATTCTATATATGTTTATCGCGCGGTAAACTCTAATTGCGCGATGCAGGATTTGTGTGACGTCAGGATGTTATGTGACGTCAGGTCTTTGATGCGTAGTTCGCATGTAGCGATGTAGATGCCGCTACATCACTCCCCTCCGGAGACCGGAGGTCGATAGTGGGCATAGTCTTGAATCTTGCGATGCTTCACAGTGCCAGCTGTGGTTCCAGTGAGTCGGAACCGGGTGCCGCATAGTTCGCGGTGAGTCGGAACTGTCTGCGGTGATTCCCCAGTGAGTCGGGGTAGCGCTGCGCTATGATCATCCAGTGGGTCGGATGTGGTACAGCGCTGGGTTGTGGCTGAGGGTGATGACCAGGAATGCGCGTTCGCTGCATGCTGGTGGTCAGGATACCCGTTGAAGCCGTGGGTGCTGACTGGCTGTGTGACTCGCCTCACGAAAGCTTGCGGGAGTGATGATGATGATGACGTCACGCTGAAGTATCTGCACGAAGGTTGCGTGTTCATATCACGTCGGGGTCACCAGTTTAGGGGTATGGGGAACAGGGTGTAAAGTTCACTCATCCCCATAGAAAAGGGAGGATCCTCCGACCAGACGGGTGTGATGTCTGGCGGGCAACTGCCCAGAGATTTGAAGTTGGGAGATTCTATATATGTTTATCGCGCGGTAAACTCTAATTGCGCGATGCAGGATTTGTGTGACGTCAGGATGTTATGTGACGTCAGGTCTTTGATGCGTAGTTCGCATGTAGCGATGTAGATGCCGCTACACCCTTTTTAATCTTTATATTATACAGTGTGGACTGTATAATGTAAAGATTAAAAAGGGAAAACAAACGGTTATTGTCAAGTTACCGGTGTTTTAGTCCTCGTACCACCAGGAGTATATACCCATTCTTGTTTAAGTAGTCTCAAGTTTTAAAGCTGGAAATAATTCCACTGGGTTCAAATCACAACAACAACAATAGTGTTGTTTAGAAGAAAGAAAGAAAAATGGTTTATTCTGCACAAACTAAACGCACATTACAAAAAAAAAAACCATAAAATACACATTGACAAATTAGCCAAAAGCCTTTTATTCAATATAAAAAAAAAAAAAAAATTGATGTTGTTGTTTACAGATCAGCCAACTTGAAAAGTTAGTTATTGAGCCATGTGTCCCTTTACTTTTACCTTCAATAATCTAGGACGTAGTATTAGCTGCTGTACAAGCTGAGACATCCTGTAACCATCATCTGCCTAGCCTTTTCCCAACTATGCTGAGGTCGGCTTCTAGTCTAACCGGATGCAGACCAGTATTTTACATGGAGGGACTGCATATCTGACCTCCACAACCCAGTTACTGGGTAGTATGACTAAGATACCCCTTGGTAAGATTGGTTGTCAGACTTTCGGGCTTCTTCTGATGGCCAGTAAATAAATAAATAAAATAGTCTTTATTGCTGTTTCCTTCTTACAATAAATAAATGCCTACTTACTAAAATACTAAATTTATTTAATCATAATTCTAACTTGCATTTGAATAAATGCAAGTTAGAATTATGATTAAATTAATTGTTATTCCATATCGGCAACTGGTTGTTTGTGTGGAACAGCTTGTCTGTCGACAAAGGCCTCCTCTAAAGATTTCCACGTATTCCTGTCTCTTGCTAACCGGGTCCATATCGAACCAGCTATTTTCTGCTGGCTGCTATTACTGAGCCCCTGAGACATCTGTAACCATGTCCGTAAATACTTTTTTGCCTCTCATCCTTCCTACAATCGCTTTGAAACGAATGCTGAAGGCTGTCTCACCTTAGGTTCCCAATGCAAATGCTCCTTAGCGATTGTGATATCTGGTCGTCGCCGCTGTGGGTCGTCCTCCACCGCAGCGCCCTTCGCCACCATGCTCCGACATCCTGGGACTTGATTCTTGATTATCATGGCAAATTCTGAAATTAATAGTGCTTTATTAAGAGACAAAAGTCAAAAGCAATAAGCTCGCCACGACATCTGGCGAAATGTGGGTGTCATAAAGATCTCTCTCAACACCTGCAGGGGAATGTAGGCGTTATTTTATGCTATGTTTATAGCCCACTTTTAAAATACGAAGCTCCTTTCCGTTTTAAGCTTCGTGCAAATAGGCGCGACGCGACTCTAATAAAACAATTTCTAAGAAAACTTCACGGTAAAACAATGACCGGTGTCGAGTCGTGTGTGTCTGCGCTAGGCTTCACTCAGGGCTTGCGGACGGTTAGCAATGGGTAGCTCGCCGTCCGATAAGGACCAGGCCCGGGTTGACGGCGCGTTGTGTTCCACGCGCACCTCTAAGAGATGTCAGCACAACTGACGGGGTCCGCTAGGGCCGATGCCTGCCAGGGTCGTGGGAAAGTCCGAAAGGGATACCGTGGCCCTTGGCAACACACAAGCAACTGAAAGAACACGGGTGGGTTTTAGTCAGTAAGAGTCTGACACGCCCTACCGCTCCGGCCCTCGGAAGTAGTTATATGATAATTAAAAAAAAAGGCCTCACTCAATCTTTCTGTGATAAGTAATTTGAGTATTTTTTTGTGCTAAAGTACCTAGCAGAGTTTGGGAGAGACCCATAAGGGGGGCAGATTTCCACAGGTAATAGCAAATGTGAGTAATACAAAATACAAACAAATAAATAAATATATTAGGTCCTTACCTATGAATTGCCGATTTTTGATACTAGCTAGTGTGAAGATCGATATCTTTCATTCTATTTAGAATTCCAAATACAAGTTAATTTTATAATATAGCATGAGTTTTCTTTTTTCAAAATTAATTGTTCTTTTGTTTTCCCGCCGTAAAAATCGAAATAGCGCAGTATTGTCGAATTCGAGTCCCGTTGTGGCACCAACGCTGCACAGACAGTACGCAATAATAACCCGCAAGTGACGCACGGTGCGTTTTTTGTTTGATCGCTTCTGTTCTGGAAATTTTGATCTCAACATTGAGCCCCGTGGCCGACCGGAGACGAAAGACGATAACGACGAATTGAAAGCCATAGTGGAAGCAGATTCATCTCAAACCACGTCGTAAATTGCAGCAGCCGTCAACTTAAGTGATAAATCGAAACTGTTTCATTTAAGTAGGTACGTCAAAGGATAAAAAACTCGGAAAGTGGGTACTGTATGAACTCGCTGAACAAAATCGACTCGACGACTGTCTTTACTTGTTGGAAGGCACACAAATGAGGGGATTCTAAATCGGATTGTCACCTATGATGAAAAGTGGATCCTGTGTGACAATCGAAAACGTCCGTCTTTCGGTCTTTTGAAAACTTTTTACATGGGGAAAATTTCAAATCCAACGAGGCGGTGAAAAACGCCTGTAAAGAGTTTATCGATTCCCTTCCCCAGGATTTCTATATACGACTCTAATGGCCAATACCTCGTTCAAATTAAAAAATATTTTTTGTTAAAAAAAAAATTGATTTTTTCTATATAAAGTGGCAATTTCATAGGTAAGGACCTAATATAATAAAATTCAAAAGTCATTTATTCAAACTAGGCTGAGAATCAGCACTTTTCGAACGTCAAAATTACATAAGACAGTTCCCCAAAACGCCCACCCTTCACCACTTATTAGTGCGTTAGCTGGGAAGAAGAAGTGGCGCAACAAACTCCCCAGCGGCACAGCTGTCTGTTTAGTTAGAAGAAAAAAAAAGATTCTATATAATAGTATTCAAAATAATTTACATTACACAAAAAAATAATTTAAATTATAAGTCATATATAAGCTAGCACACGCCAATATACCAAACAAAAGCATCGAGAACTATACTCAGACAGAAATAAAAACAAAACGTAAACAAAACTTAAGGACGCGTTTGCAAAATTGATAGGTATAGAATCGAACTACTACGTCGACACGGCTCATGACTACGGTCACACACACAAGTGTAAGCTCGGTTAGCTGCGGGAATAGTAGCGAAGTGAACTAATTTTGATACTTTGGAAAATTGTTTTTTTTTCTAATGTCTTTATATTACTTGGTACCTACAAAAAACCTTTTAGTACTGTTCTTTATATTTTTACTAACCTCCGGACTTGATGCAGTGACCTGAAGGTGTACTTCGGTGACTGCTACTGGAACTCCTCGATGAGTAGAACTAGGTGTGCCGAGTTTGGGCTCGTTTTGTTAGTTATGATGAGATCTTACTTCCGGACTAGATGAAGTGACCTGAAGGTGTACTTCGGTGACTGCTACTGGAACTCCTCGACGAGTAGAACTAGGTGTGCCAAGTTTGGGCTTGTTTTGTTAGTTATGATGAGATCTTACCTCCGGACTTGATGGAGTGACCTGAAGGTGTACTTCGGTGACTGCTACTAGAACTCCTCGACGAGTAGAACTAGGTGTGCCGAGTTTGAGCTCCTTTTGTTAGTTATAATGAGATCTTACCTCCGGTTTTGATGGAGTGACCTAAAGGTGTACTTCGGTGACTGCTACTGGAACTCCTCGATGAGTAGAACTAGGTGTGCCGAGTTTGGGCTCGTTTTGTTAGTTATGATGAGACCTTACCTCCGGACTAGATGGAATGACCTGAAGGTGTACTTCGGTGACTGCTACTGGAACTCCTCGACGAGTAGAACTAGGTGTGCCGAGTTTGGGCTCGTTTTGTTAGTTATAATGAGATCTTACCTCCGGTTTTGATGGAGTGACCTAAAGGTGTACTTCGGTGACTGCTACTGGAACTCCTCGACGAGTAGAACTAGGTGTGCCGAGTTTGGGCTCGTTTTGTTAGTTATGATGAGATCTTACCTCCGGACTAGATGGAATGACCTGAAGGTGTACTGCGGTGACTGCTACTGGAACTCCTCGACGAGTAGAACTAGGTGTGCCGAGTTTGGGCTTGCTTTGTTAGTTATGATGAGATCTTACCTCCGGACTTGATGGAGTGACCTGAAGGTGTACTTCGGTGACTGCTACTAGAACTCCTCGACAAGTAGAACTAGGTGTGCCGAATCTGGGCTCGTTTAGTTAGTTATGATGAAACCTTACCTCCGGACTAGATGGAGTGACCTGAAGGTGTACAACAAAACGAGCCCAAACTCGGCACACCTAGTTCTACTCGTCGAGGAGTTCCAGTAGCATTCACCGAAGTACACCTTCAGATCATTCCATCTAGTCCGAAGGTAAGGGTTCATCATAACTAACAAAACGAGCCCAGATTCGGCACACCTAGTTCTACTCATCCAGGAGTTCCAGTAGCAGTCACCGAAGTACACCTTCAGGTCACTCCATCAAGTCCGGAGGTAAGATCTCATCATAACTAACAAAACGAGCCCTACTCGTCGAGGAGTTCCAGTAGCAGTCACCGAAGTACACCTTCAGATAATTCCATCTAGTCCGGAGGTAAGGTCTCATCATAACTAACAAAACAAGCTCAAACTCGGCACACCTAGTTCTACTCGTCGAGGAGTTCCAGTAGCATTCACCGAAGTACACCTTCAGATCATTCCATCTAGTCCGGAGGTAAGGTTTCATCATAACAAACAAAACGAGCCCAGATTCGGCACACCTAGTTCTACTTGTCGAGGAGTTCTAGTAGCAGTCACCGAAGTACACCTTCAGGTCACTCCATCAAACCGGAGGTAAGATCTCATTATAACTAACAAAACGAGCCCAGACTCGGCACACCTAGTTCTACTCGTCGAGGAGTTCCAGTAGTAGTCACCGAAGTACACCTTCAGGTCACTCCATCAAGTCTGGAGGTAAGGTCTCATCATAACTAACAAAACGAGCCCAGACTCGGTACACCTAGTTCTACTCATCGAGGAGTTCCAGTAGCAGTCACCGAAGTACACAGGTAACTCCATCAAGTCCCAGTCGAATAGGCATTTATAAACCGTACTTACTTTTACCGAAATAAAATAATTATTATTATAAAAATCTGTGAATGCAAAATTATCTTACCATAGCAAATATCAAATTTGGTTTATCGAATATTTTGTATTTGTACAACGATCTTTTTCCACACGAGCCGCTGCAAAAAGGCAACACAGGGTCCACCACCGACAGCGGCCAAGCGCGGACTGAGGCAGTGTTGCCAGATGCATTGAACCTTATATCTGTAGTAGAAACTGCTAAAATCTGTATTTATATCTGTATGCTATTTTAACTTAAAATCTGTATGTATATGGTCAAAAGAACCGAAACAGAATAATATACCTACTTACCGTATACAGTCAAATTACTTTATCCTGCTTCTTTTGAAAAATAAAAGAATAGGTTTGATTCATCACCTACCTCGACCTCCACGACATAGTTACTGGGTAACACGATACCCTCAGAGTAATTATTACTCTGAGACGATACCCCTTGATAAGACTGGTTGTCAGATTTTTGGGATTTTTTATTGTGCATTAAATCAATATCAATTACCATTAAAAGTTTGAACGGAATTAATTATTTACGATAAATGCATCACGAGTGCGCAGTATTTTGGAGAACACGCAAAAATCTTTAATTGGCGGATTCCCCTTTTGAAAAATAAGTGAAACTGGCCACTGACTGACCAGAATAGTACCACCAATTACGATATATTTACCTAAGTTCCGTTTTAAAGCAGAATATGGCTATTTAATCAATAGAATTAGAAAATTCTGTATAAAAATCTGTATCCAGTGCTTATCTGTATCATAAATCGAAAATCTGTATAAATACGGAGAAATCTGTATATATGGCAACACTGGACTGAGGTTTCTTTCGAAATATTTGTGAAATAAATCAGAACAGACCAAAAATAAATTAACCCTTAATACAATCGATTGCGATTCATCCGTAATAGCAAAATATGTGAAAAAGTTAGTTTCGTATTTTTTTTTTTTTTTGCGGCTATTTGTGACATTTTGGAACATTTTTTTCCTAAGGTTTAAAATTGAACATGTCTGCCTACTAATAGTATTTTTAGAAATCTTAAAATATATTGATAATAGAACAAAAAATGTACCTAAACTCAACCCGATAACGTTAATTTTGTGGAAAATGGCAACGGAAGATCGTTTTTACAATATAAAAAACTATAATTTTGAACAAAAAAGTTCCTATCATTTGAAGATGAAGAACCAACCTATATGTGGTAGTAATTAGTTATATTTGATTCGGTTTAGTTTTGTCACAAAATCTACCGAAAAACAGCATAATTTTGTCCGATTTGCAAACGCGCCCTTAATATCTAAACAAAAGCCTCCAGGCATAAAGGGCGTGCCCGCTTACATATAGTTGTAACTGGAAGTTATAAATAAATTATAAACTAGGACCATCGAGGTAAAATAAATAAAAACAAACAGTTAATTACTTAATAACAATAAATAATATGATCAATATTGTCGAAGTCAATAGCTAACCACATATTGCAATACAACTCATTTAAAAAACATGGTAATGAGAAGATAATGTCAACAATAAATTAAAATAAAGTTAAAATAGACTTATAAAGTAAAATAAAAACACAATTATATAAACTCATGTAACTTGTCAGTAGGTAATCTGGAGAAAGAACATAAACATTGTCTTGAGTTAATTACAGCAACCAACTATTCTTATCATTTAAGTAGTCGTTGATAGAATAGTATGCCTTTGAACAAAGCTTGGATTTTACTTTCGTTTTAAACGCATTACTCGTAAAAGGCAAATCTAGCAAAGAAGAGGGTAGCTTGTTATAAAAGGTTATACCAAGCCCAACAAATGATTATGAACCTTATGAAGCCGGTGAAAGGGAGCTCGTAGTTTGTCCTTATTTCTAGTGTTAACATTGTGAAAATCACTGTTTTTAGTGTATAAGTGTATATTTTGCCTAATATATAAGATGTTCGCGAAGATGAATTGAGATGCCACCGTGAGGATACCAATATCTTTGAAAAAATCTCTCAGAGAAACTCTGGCACCAAGCTGGTAAATAGCTCGAACAGCTCGTTTTTGTATAAAGTCAAAGTCAAAGTCAAACAATTTATTTCAATTAGGCACATAAAAGGCACTTATGAACGTCAAATTTACAAAAAAATAGAATTGATTCTAGTCGCCCCTTCCAAAAGGTAGTTTTCGTATGGAGAAGAATGGGCAAGAAACTCCACCGTTACTCTTTTAAAATGTTTTTACAATATTTTGTATACATTAATTATATAATTATATGTGAAGACGATGCATCTAGAATAAGATTACTATACCACGATAGGTAAAAAAAAAAAAATGAAAAAAAATAAAGCAATTGCAGATAAATTAATTATGATAGATAGATACATGGTGCTCACATATTTACAAACATTGCAAAATTATACGATATTCCTAACATTTTAACAAGTAATACTAATAAGTCAGTGTGTGAGTTCAAGAAATCACAGAATTTTATAAAAAATAACAAACTATATAATTAAATAAGCAACCAGTTTGATTTTGTCTAGACTCTAAATTGTCCTATGGAGCAGGACCAGCATGTTTCCAAGCATTCTTATCTTGGATATAATCCTCTAATTTGTAATATGCTTGTTTACAGAGTGTACTTTTAATATGAGTTTTAAATTTTCTTTCATTTAATTGTAATATATCACAAGGTATTTTATTGTAACATTTAACACAGTACCCCATAAAAGATGTATGTACTTTAGTTAATCTGAAAAATGGTTGATCTATTTTATCTTTATTTCTAGTATTAAAATTATGTCTATCACTTATTTTATTAAAAATATGAAGATTTTTTCTTACATACATAATATTTTTATATATGAATTGGCAAGGTACCGTCATAATATTAATCCTTTTAAATAGTTCCCTGAGAGATTCGCGACGATGTAGATTATAAATGGCTCTGACAGCTCTCTTTTGTAAAATAAATATGGATTCAATGTCAGCAGCCCGACCCCACAGTAAAATGCCATACGACATAATACTGTGGAAGTAACTAAAATAAACCAAACGCGCGGTTTCTACATCTGTTAACTGTCTTATCTTTCTAACAGCATAAGCGGCCGAGTTTAGGCGCCCCGCAAGAGATGTTATATGAGGTCCCCATTGTAATTTCTCGTCTAGCGTGATTCCTAGGAAAACCGTTTGATGAATAAATTCTAGTTTTTCTCCATTCAATATGATGTCACATTCGCTACTTCTAACATTGTAATTTAAATCTAATGCATTTGGTTTTTTTTTTATTTAGTACCAAATTATTTACCGTAAACCAATCTTGGACTTGAAAAATAGAGCTGTTAACGTCATCAAGATTTTGTGACCGTCGGTTTATTTTAAAGATCAACGATGTGTCATCTGCAAATAACACCATCTTCGGTTGATTTTGAAGTAATTGGGGTAAATCATTAATATAAACTAAAAAGAGGAATGGACCCAATATCGAACCCTGTGGAACGCCCATTGCCATTTCAGACCCCAATGAGTTTACGCCGTTTACTTGAACTTGAACTTTTCTATCTTTCAGGTACGATCTTAGTAAATCAAGAGCTGTATTCCTAATCCCATAGTGCTCCAGTTTCAGCAGAAGTGTTTCATGGTCTACGCAATCGAACGCCTTCGAGAGGTCGCAAAAGATTCCAATGGCATCTTGTGCTTCTTCCCAGGCGTTAAAAATGTTCTTTATGAGGGTGACACCGGCGTCAGTGGTACAACGCCCTTTGGTGAAACCGTACTGTTGTTCATGAAAGATGGAATTTTTATTAAAGTGACGTAACATTTGATTCAGCATCAACTTTTCAAACACCTTGCTGAAAACTGGCAGAATTGACACAGGCCTATAATTGTTGGGTTCCTTACTATCACCGGATTTGAACAAAGGAACTACTTTACTGTGTTTCATGAGATCCGGAAAGACTCCTTGGTCTACACTGGTGTTAAATATGAATGCTAAATAAGGCGCAATGGTTTCGATGATACATCTACAGACTTTTACAGACATTCCCCATAGATCTTCTGTTGATTTAATTTTAAGATCTTTAAAAGCTTTTACAACAGCCTGGGGGTTTGTATGCTGAAACCTCAACTCCAAAGGGCATGACTTTACATTTTTTCTAAGTAAGGCAGCAGAAAGCGCGGGTGAGGAATTTAAAGTTTCCGTAGTTTTAAGGGGAATACTAGCAAAAAAGTTTTCAAATTCCTGAGCTATTTCTACATCTGAGTTGATAGGGCCATGTGCAGTCTCTAAGTTAAATTCAGTATTACGCTGCTTTTTCCTACCGGTTTCATTATTTATTATTTGCCAGGTAGTTTTTATTTTATCATCAGCTGATTTTATTTTATTGCTAATGTAAAGAGCTTTAGCCATTTTGCACACACTTTTAAAAGTTTTTGAATATTTTGCAACATGCTGATGAAAGCTTGTATTATTCATATGTTGCTTTAGGCCTTACAGTTCAAAAAGTTTTTCCCTGCTTTTACGAATACCTGGAGTCGCCCAATCACTAAATAAGAACTTTGTGTAAATAGTTTTAGTCTTTAGGGGAAAAGTGTCAATAAATTGCTCATTTAATAGTGAAAAGAACTCGGCGTAGAACTCATTTGGGTCACATATATTATTAAAATTCTGAACACATAATTTACTTGCCAAAGAATTATTTAATTTGTCTAAATTTTTACATGTAATTGGCCTAAACCTTATTTGAATTTTTTTGTAAAGGCATGTAGGAGCAAAATGTTATTGTTTGTCCACTGTGATCAGATGGCAACTTATTATATATATTGTAATAATGTTTGTAGGTAAATAAGCATCTTATGGGATATTCGGTTACGTAGGTACTAAAACGTGCTTCTCAATAACAAATAGTAAACAAAAGTAGGTGTGTCCAAGTATACAGTAACATATCTACATGTTGTAGGAAGCGCGACAGGAAAGTTAGCAATATCTTGCGATAAGCGTTATCATAAAGTTCTACCGATTTTGAGATATGAAGAGTTCAATGAATTGAAAACATGTAATTTTATTAGTATTAAATTTTTAGTTGGTATATTCATATCAAAATATGCTTATTTATCAACTTAACTTTTTATTTGCAATTCATATATTATTTACTTGCGCAAGTATATTGTGACGTGTGTTGGAAGAAATTTGCGCAAGTAAATCGCTACGTGTGTGGCTAACATGCTCAGAGTAATAATTACTCTGAGCTAACATGAGATTTTACCGGTTGAATTGTCACTTTTTTTTTGTAAGAAGGTGTCTCCGATTGCGCTAATTTGTCACTTCTTATCTGTGCATATACAGGCTGGCAGGGACATCTATGCGAAATCAAATGACTTCTCCCGCTCTGGGCAGAGCGAGAGGGCATGTCAGACTTTTACTGACTAAAACCCACCCGTGTTCCTTCCGTTGCCTGAGTGCCGGGGCCGCGATATCCCTTTCGGACAAACCCGCAACCCCAGCAGGCATTGGTCCTTACGGACCCCGTCAGTTGGTGCTGACATCTCTTTGAGGCGCGCGTGGAACACAACGCGCCGTCGACCCGGGCCTGGTCCTTATCGGACGGCGAGCTGCCCATTGCTCACCGTCCGCAAGCCCGCGCCTACGGTGGCCGGAAGTCGGCTCGTGACTCCCAACGCCCGGGGCGGCTCCTGCGGCGAATAGGGGCGCGAGGGCGTGCAGCTTGCATCTCCCACGCGCGCTCCGCCTCCTCCTTCGCGAGCATAACTGCTTCGCAGAAGGAAGTGACGGCCTCCCATGCACTCTCGCTCCGGACCATGGCCTGAACCAGGGCCGGACGCGAGAGATCACCGCCGCCGATCGCCTCCGTGAGGACAGACCTCCACCGTATGCTCCACCGTGTCCTCCGGGCGATCCACACAAAGGTGACACCCGGGCGTTTCCTCCCGCTTTATCCTGAACAGGAACCTCCCGAAACAACCGTGTCCGGTGAGGACCTGCGTCAGGCGGAAGGTGAGGACGCCGTGACGCCTCTCTATCCACTCCTCAAAGAGGGGACTTATCGCCACAATTGTGGCGTTCCCAGAAATCTGTTACCATGGATTCAGTACATGAATTGTAACCCCTTGCGTTGAATTTTTTTCGTGTTCCATACATTTTGACTATTCTATGAAACAACATTTTTTTTAATTTTATTACCGACCTAAAATTTCCTTGCAAGGAGCTTCAGAATCACGTACTGAATTCATGATGCCCTGCCACCCTGTATAATCAGTCTATAATTTTCTCAGGACACCGGCCTCCTCTCGGTGAGAGCGGATGGGCCTTAACCCACCACGCGGGTCTAGTGTCTAGTAAATTTTTGGTCCTAGGTCATGCCGGTTTCTGGGTCACTGGACCACCACTGCTCATCTTAACTGTGCATGAATCATTGCAATTTGAACCTTATATAAATCTCGATAAAAGTCACATGTCCTGTTATAGCAATTAGTGTCTTTGTTTACCTTGTATAGTATTTTCTACGGGATTCCCGAGGTTGACAGGTAGCGTGTAGTTGGCCGCCATCAGTGCCAGCAGACCGTCAACGAGATCGGATACGTAACAGAATGAGCGGGTCTGCTTCCCGTTGCCATATACCTGGAAATATAAATAAAATAAAAGTAGCAGTATTATCTCGTTTTCTTTCGTGTCGCCTGCTTAAGATGTGTTGCGGTGGTTGAATGATTAATATTAAAAAGTACTAATAAAATTAATCGCCACTAAGTGAAATTGAACGCGTTCAGCACATCTAAACGCGTTCAAGAGCTGTCAGTGTACAATATTCCATAACAATTTTGACACTAACAGCTTTTGAACGCGTTTTAGAAATACTGATCGCGTTCAGTTTCATTGGTGAAATCAGCCCTAAAACGTCACAACTCAACTTACGACCCAGTGGGTCCTGCTTAATGACACGACTTCGTGGCTGGCCTAGACGGAGATGGCGGGATGAGCTGGAGTGCTTTAATAAAGATTGGTCCTTGGCAGCTCTGGACAGAGAGAGATGGAAAGATAGAACGGCAAATGAAAATCGTGGAGGCTCTTTTATTGCACGGCTTTTAATTTTTCAATTATGTACTTATTTTTTTTGTTGTAATTATGAGGGGAAGCTCTTGGCCTGCAACTCACCTGAATGTAAGTAATGATCAGGCCGAAGGTGGATGCGAGATTCACCCGGAATCCTCAACCACAGAGGAACTGGCTATCTTACCTCTAACTGCCGAAACACAACAATGCTGTTAACATTGTTGTTATAGCGACAGACTTAGATAAGATTGTGGTAGCTAACCCTAATAGCAAATTTTAATTATATTTTTTTTTAATATGACGTGTAAAAGTTATTCCTATATCCTATTTACAGAATAAACAATTTCACTTCATTTCATTTCATTTCAAGCCCTACCACCAACCAAACCGGGCAGAAAGTATTGCTCCGACTGGGAATCGAAGCCGGGACCTCTGGGTCTGAGACAGGTGGTCTAACCACTAGACCACAGAGGCGATTAAAATCATAATTTTTCTATAAAGCGTAATATAAAATATCTGTAAGTTTGAATTCACAGAGAGCTTCCTCGCAGAGGAAGCTCTCTCCACTTTCGGCTTGATCATCACTTACCATCAGGTGAGATGAAGGCGTGAATAAATGGCTGAAAACGATGGATTATGAAGCAACTGAAAAATTATTGATTCCTATATCTTGACACTTTTACTTACTCACATAATACTACAAACTACACCTACACAAATCCACTCACTAACACTTACACGCACGCACGCAACACACAGTCATATTCACTATTGTGTTATTTTAATTACGTTACATTGTTTTATTTTTTATCTTATTTGTATTTTTTATTTTATTTTAATTCTCTTCTGTTTCATTAAAAAAAACCCATTGTAAGCTTGTACCATCGAAGAAGATCATATCTAACCACCGTAAGGACTATTCTTGCTTGCTGTGCTCGGCAGCTATAGAATCGGGCCGTTAACAGATGTGGTGATCGTGTTCACGGTGTTTTGTTTTGAAACTGGTGAGATATGAACTTCTTTAATGGTACATCTGAAGCGTCGTGGGGCCCTGGTGACTTGTACCACAGGCGTTGCTTGCAATGCCTATTTCAAGCACCAGTCTCTCACAAATGTAAACTATCCTTATGCTAGTTTTAAGCACTACTTACTGTGACTACTACATTTATGAAGAGGAAATAAATATACTTATACTAGCTTTTTTATTATTGGTGTTTGCCAACCCTACTGAACAACGGCTACTGAGCTTTCAAAAAATCAATCTGCTTAGCTTTTTCCCAACTATGTTGGGGTCGGCTTCTAGTCTAACCGGATGCAGCTGAATACCAGTATTTTACATGGAGCGACTGCCTATCTGACCTCCACAACCCAGTAACTGGGTAATACGATACCCCTTGGTAAGACTGGTGTCAGACTTTCGGGCTTCTGACGACTCGTAACGACTGTCAATGATCTACGAATGACAGCCGGGACCAACGGCTTAACGTGCTTTCCGAGGCACCGAGGATTCTCGGTATGTAAAGATAGTCACCCATCCACTGACCAACACCGGCAAGCGTAGCTTAACCTGATGGATCAACCAGTGCGCCTGTTGTTACTTAGCCACGAGCTCCTCTATAGGCTACTGAGCTTTCAATCACAATATCAATAATTAATTAACAGCCTTGACAATCTTAATGGATGACTCGTCTACTGGTCTGTGTCATATTACAACTTCCCAGGTCTGTCCATTACCATCAACTTTATTTTATTGGACTGTGTATTACAACTTCAAAGATCGTAATCAGCTGAATACTTTGAAATCATTGAAAGTGAATATAAAAACGTTAGATCAGATTTTGTAAGGATTGCATTTCCTTTGCATATAATGGCAAAATTAAGATATCGGTCTACAACAGGCTTTGAAAAGTATCTTTGACTAAAAGCTGGGGGTACTTTTAGGGTTTCGAACTCGAAAGGTGCCAAACGGAACCCTATTACTAAGCCTCCACTGTCCTTGCGTCCGTCTGTATGTCAGCGGGCTGTATATCATGAACCATAATACCTAGGTAGACAGTTCAAATTTTCTCAGATTATGTATGTCTATGGCCGATTTAACAACAAATAAAATAAAGTTAAAAATTAAAGGGGGTTCCGATACAAGAAACGCGTTGTGTTAAATAATGTATGGGTGTACGAAACCCTTCGTGTGCGAGTCCGGCTCGCACTTGGCTGGTTTTTAAAGTTGGGGATGGTAGGGCCAAACATAAATACTTAGCGCGGATTTCACCAATGAAACTAAACGCGATCAGCACTTCCAAAGCGGGTTCAAGAGCTGTCAATGTCAATATTCCATAACAATTTTGACACTGACAGCTCTTAATCGCGTTCAGTTTAATGGGTGAAATTCACCCTTAAACGTAAATTGAAATAATAAAAGTCTCTTACAGTAATTGTCAAATTCTGCAGCGCCTGCATAATAAAGTTGGACACAACTCGTCCGTCAGACACGTGCATCCTGGGCCCATACGTGTTGAATATCCGGGCCACTCGGACGGCCACCTTCTCTTGTTTGGCATAGGAGTAGGCCAGTGTCTCCGCTACCCTCTTGCCTTCGTCATAACATGCTCGTGGCCCTGAAATGCAGTAAGGAATTTATAAATTAAGGATTGGATTACATCCACATTCCATCCATTATTATTATAAACGCGGAAGTGTGTCTGTCTGTCTGTGTGTTTGTTTGTAACGTCTTCAAAGCTAAACTGCTGAACCGATTTTGATAAAATTTTGGAAAAGAGATGGCTAGAATTGGATAGCTAGAAAGCCAAAGTGATCCAACTAACATTTTAGCCAAAATTCAGAAGCTTTTAAGAAACCATTATCGAAGTAAAAAAAAATGTATTATTCATTATTCTAACTGCATTGTATCTTGTTACTATTACATTGTTATCTACTTGTGCACAAAAAATTTGTAAGAATATTTTGATGCACAACAAATCCATTAAATACAAATTTAATTTTATTTGTCTAATGATCTGTCTGTAGAATCGTTGTTTAGCAGGGAGAGGCAGGGAGATAGATACAATTTCGTGATGGGATTTTGAATAATATGTTTGAAGTTTATCTATAATAAGTACTAACATAACAAAGCTGAAGATTTTGTTTGTTTGAACGTAAAAAATTCTGGAACTGCCAGTCGGATGTGAAAAATTATTTTTGTAATTGTTAGCCTAATTCGGCCTAGGCATAAAAAATAAGGCAAAAAGAACACTAAGCGAAAACGAAATAGTAGCGCGAGCGGACGATGCGATGCGATGCGGTGGGTCGGGGGCCGAAATTTCACGGGCACGAAGTCGAAGGCTTAAGCTAGTAATAATAACAAAGTCGAGGGCAAAGCGCTAGTACTAAAATAGTTGGCACGACTCACGATAACCCGTCGTGACAGTTTATTAAATAGTTTTGTTTTCTTTGTGTATTTTTAATCACATTTAATAGAAACCACATTGTAAGAATGACATAGATGGTATCCTTACTATGTATATCCGGCATGCCTGAGAGATTCTCGACGGCATGTAAAGCCAAGTCAGAGGCCCATGGGCGGCATAAACAAACTCTGACGCTAGGTAAGTAACTAAATACATGAAAGAAAACGGTGAATTTACGGTATTTTCTCGATGAAGGTAATTAGGCATTATATTGATTTAAAGTAAGTTGCCTACGCTATGGGTCGCCATCAGGACAGGGACGAAATTATGCAATATTTTAATGGTCTAACTCTAGTACCTACAGATAATTGTCTAGGTGATATGTTTAATACGTTCAGTGCCAGGAGTCCTCTTGGAGGGTTCACTCAAGTCGCGTAAGGGATACCGGGAGCCCTCGCGGAGGGCTCATAATAAATGTAGATTTTCTTTGCAACTTCGGCATTATAAACTATGAAAATGAGTTGTATATTGCATGCTGTCGCGTTTTGAAACGCGCTTCCGCATCGCTACTATCGCGCGTTAGTCGCGTTTGCAACGTGTAACAGAATCTATGTAAACGCGCGGCTGTATCGATGCAGACGCGCGACCGTTTCTGACGACATCGGGGGAACGAAGGGTGGAGAACGGAGGGAGGGGTGCCCTGAAGCGCGACAGCATTGCAATAGTAGCGATACAGAATGTGAGCGAAGGTACACAGCCAGCGACAGCATCGCGGCAGTATCGATAGGTACACATGCGCGACAGCATCGCTACTGCATCGCCACAAAAAGTCGCTGTGGGCGAGGCCTCTAATCCTTCTGGACTCAACTTACAATATGTATGGCGGCATGGCGTTTGACCTCTATAAAATGGGTGGAGTCGAAAGTGTTAAGGTCGGCTATAGGAAATCACCCGGAAATCGTGTTATGGGTTTTGATAAGTTTCTATAGAAAACTTAAAGTATTAGCCATGAAAAAAAAAGTCTGGCTAGCTGAAGAGTTTTACTAGTCAATGAAAAAATCGGATTGAGTATGAAACTTGTATATTTATTGAATATCATTAAAACGTGCAAAAAGTACTGCCGAATTTTGATAACTGGTGTAAATAACAAGTCACCAATTAGTAATAAAGGCAACAAAGAACAGTGAACTCACTGAATCCTTCTGATTCCCATAACATTACTTCTGTTTTGTTTAAAATGTTCGAAAATTATCTCAATTTTCACCATTAATGTAGGTACAATACAATGGAGCGTCGATTATCCGAACGTCGCTCAACCGAACGATCGCAGTAAAGCGCGGGTCAACGCCCCCCGCCCCGCGCGTGCTTTGCTCGCGCCTCCCGCGCTGTAGTTTTGGCGCACTTGTCGCGACTCGTTCACTTGTTATTGTACTCGTATCTTACTTCCAAGTAACCGGTAGTCGATAAACTAAATTTTGCCGCGTGAAAGTAAACTCTCGATTTAAAATGCCTAAACGTAAACGTGTTGTCCTTTCTATGAAAGATAAATACGAGATTAATAAAATATATCATAGCAGAATCAATATACATATAGGTAGTTCGATTATCCGAAAATACCGGTTTTCCGAACACCCATGTCCCAATTAGTTCGGATAATCGACGCTCCACTGTACTTATAATAAGAGAATTACTTCTCACTCTGTTGTGTGGTTTCCGCGCTCAACTAGAGAAATACTAGTGTATATTATTGAAAAAGCCTGTTCAGTTCACCTTGACCATTTGTAAAATATACAACCTTGAATTTTATGGATAAACTCCACGTTTTCTAAAGTTGCGGTTAATTTGCCAGATAATCAAGAGTGGTTTATTATTCACACAAGCTGTGTCATTTGTTCTATTTTATGAAAGGTTGCAAAGCAGACAACTTAAATAGTAAGGTCAAGATTATGTAAACACCTGTGAAATGCTAATAGAGATATTAACATCAGTATTATGGATATACTAAGAAAGAAGAGCCAATAACAACTTTTTTATTATTGTTATTTCATGCATATTAACTTTTAGAGTGAGGACACATGTCCATTTTACATGCTGTTCCATGCATTCCTCCAGTTGTCAAATATCCCATTTTTACCCGACTGCGGCGAAGCCAAAAAAGGCGAGTTATTTGTAGCTTTGTTTTAATTATAAGATAATAAAATACCTCCATGTTTGAGACATCCTATAAACGAGTAAAAGAGTTATTTACTTTTTTACAAAATTGCCAAGCTAAATGCAATGTCAAGTCAAGTACCTAGTGTTTAGGCACCTGGTCGACAGAGTTCTGCTCGGGTGAAAATAGATTAAGATATCGTCCAGGTATACCAACGTTGTATTGTATTAAATTTCCGAGGCTCTGAAAATAGAGAAAACGAATTTTCCCAGATATGAGACCTAGCTAGATCGATTTTTCACCCCGCAAACCCAACTTTCATCGAAATAGTTAGAGCCGTTTTCGAGAACGTGATTACAAATATATTTCTTTCTTCTTGTCTGTTTATATGTCTGTGCATAAATGGTTAAATATATAAATACAAATATTGCTCATTTAAGAGGGTTTATCCTAAAAGTTGGCATCGTCGCAAATAACTGTCAAATATTTACCTGTTTTCATTCTTATAGCAATATTACTGAATAGAAATAAGAAATGTGACTAACTAGAGAACTAGAATATTAATAATGAATTGCAATTTATAACATTGAATTTGATGTTGTACCCATTTTAGGTGTAAAAAACGCATTTGGAAAGTTTCCAAATAGTTTTTTTACATCTAAAACTAAACATTCGATGTTACGATATTAATTATTGCATTTCATAATCAATATTCTAGTTCGCTAGTTAGCCACATTTTTTATTTCCACACAGTAATATTGCTAAATTAAACAAAACAGTGAAATATTTGACATCTATTTGCGACGTTGCCCACCTTCAGAATAAACGCTCTTAATAGTTTAGGATTTGGAAACCCTAGTTGCATTAAGTACATCCATTGCCATGCAGATAATTTATAGTTTGAAAATTATACTAACCTATTGGATTAACGTGTCCCCAATAAGATTCAGGTTGTGGGTGCACCATAGGGTCTCCATAAACCTCTGAAGTGCTTGCTATCAGTATCTTAGCTCCAACTCGACGTGCTAAACCTGGAATTCGTCACATTTGTAATGAAGTTAACATATTTCAGTTGTATTGTATGTTTTAGCTGTAAGTACCTATTTTATTTGTCAAAGTATTGAATGCAATGGTTCTGTTCCCAAAACTGAAACTCAATTTCAAATACCCATGAATTGTCATGCTGTCTTTGTCACTTTAAGGTGTACTATGTCGCCCATGGGCATCTGCCCGCCCGTATTTTTCTGAATATTCATGAAAATTATCGAAAATAAACTTTTAAAGGGGGGGTCTATCTTTAATATGTTTCAAGTTATTCTTTTTTGTAGGGTTTGCCATATCTCCTATGTTATTGGCTCGATTTGGATTCTGTTTATTATTTCTAAAAGCTTATGAGTTATTTTATCGAATTAACTAACATTTTTTTTATAAAATTTGTCGACTATGAAAAAAAATACGGAGGTGAAAACATTTTTTTCAAAAAAAAAAACAGTAAGTATTTATTTAAAAAACACAAGCGTAAGTCCATAAAATCATAGCGGGCGAAAAAAAAAAATATATAAGAAAACATAAAAAAAAAAGATGGACCCCCAATTTTTAAGTAAATTTTCGATTATTGGTCATGAATATTCAAAAATACGGGCTGCCACATGCCCATGGGCGACATTGTTTAGTAAAGACGGTTTTTATTTTAAGAATGCTTGAAAGCGTCGTACGATAAAAGTTAAGGGCAAAGGAAAGTATTTTTATAGGTGTTGGAATAAGTAAATATAAATAATTATATCATCACATATGCAATTAAGCAATGCCTCCTGCCTAAGCTTAGAAAGTACCAAGTAAGCAAACAATTAATTGCTGATACCATTACATATCCAATTAGCAATTAAGATTGTAATTTTTTTATGCAGAAACGATTTATCAACCATAAAAAATCGTGAATACAATTGTAAAAACATTATTTGTTTTTAAGAATAATAAAAAACTTGAACTGCGTGGGTTGCACCTGCAGTATACACCATCCATGTTTTATTCCGCTCTATTTCGTTAGATTTCCTTGGCTTGAAGCTTGCAAATCCCTTTTTATAACGACGCGATACTGTTCTGCTTTGTATTTAGGTACTATCAAAGAAGTTCATATCTAACCAGTTTCAAAACAAAATCCCCGTGAACACGATGACCACATCTGTTACCGGCCCGGTTCTAATAGTCACCGAGCGCTGCAAGCAAGAATGGTCCTTAGGGTGGTTAGATTTGAACTTCTTTGATGGTACACATTAATACAGATGGTTCACTCCGCAAAATCACTTAAATAAAAAGCGACTGTTCCTATGATACAATAAAGCGCAATCCAGGTCACACAGCGCTAACTACCTACAGTTATATTCACCTAGAAGTTGCCTCTCTTTCTATCGCGTACTCTTAGAACTTCTGACTACGTTACACTCACAGAATTGGCCCGACCAGTCGAGCCCGCCGCTTACTTATAGCTTCATATCTAAAATGCGGAGTGAACCATTATGTATTCATCTGTGATCCGATTGTTATTACAATTATACTGGAGTGCTATTTTAAGTTTGGTGGCAATGAAAGTTTGGCATACTTAGATGAATATTACACATTGCACTTTTGTGACAAACAATCTTTAAGGTATAAACTTAAGGTTCAAATTGAAATGCAGCAACAGTTAGATTTTAGAAATTAATATCAACAAAAATTACTCACCTAACATATTGATTGTTCCTAAAGTATTAGTCTTAATTGTCTTAACTGGATTTTGCATGTAGTGGGGTGGACTCGCAGGACTAGCTAAGTGGTATATCTCATCTGCCTAGAAATCAGAACATAATTATAGTAGTGTTTTTTAGAACCTTAAAGTCATAAGCTGCATTTTGGGCATATCATCGGACCACATAGTGACTGTGACAAACACGCTTGACAAAACTTAATAGCACACAGTGAACAGAGGCTTCATAACATAGTGTTACAACTAGTAAGTCCCAATCTACACTCAACATAGCTAGAACTGTGGAGGTGTCTCTGGCTATTGACCGTTGAAATGTCAAAAAATGTGGATGCAGCTGAACTATCGCTTTAACAATGATAACAATGTAGTACCTCTACATAAAGTGGGTTAACTATATCATGATGAATCATCTCAAAGTTGCGGTGACCGAACCAGTGTTCTACGTTTCGTTTGCGCCCCGTGAAGAAATTGTCCACGACAATCACCTCATGGCCTTGCGTCATAAGTACATCTACCAAATGCGAGCCGACGAATCCCGCGCCTCCTGTCACCTGAAATTATATTCTTTTGTTGCTATTGTGACGCCATATGGTCTGTTCCAAAAGTATATGATGAAAATGTAAACAAATGGATCAGAAAACGTACCTGTGGATACCAAACTGTACTATCAAGGAATTTCATATCTAAGCACCTTAAAGACTACGGTTTTTACTGCTTGCAGCGCACGGCCACTATAGAAATCTCGTCAACCAATAGCATCGCACTATCAGATTATTGATGTGTCCCTTGTTTTTGTAAATGAAAAAAAAGACAGTAAAAACCCAGCTGATGTGGTGCATATTTTTTCAATGGAAATAAATATCAATGGGAACCCTCGTTCGGTCGTAGTTCGAGAACGTTTGGGACAAGACAAAAACAAAGTATGTCGTATTTTATAAAATCTAGTTTACACTTTCGTTTTTGGAATACCCCGGATACGGCATCCCATAGTATACACAAATAATGAGTCTCATAAAAGTTAAAATACCAATTTCTAAGCCAAACAAATATCAACATTGCACGCCTAAAAATAAAGTCTAGAATAACTAGAAGTCTAGTAATAACCGAAAATGTGCACTTTTTTCCCTTTTGATAGAAGTTTATTTATTCTCAACTTTATTTCAACTACAGCAAGGTCGAGATTTGTTTGGCAGGGACAACCGCGCTGCGTTCGACTTCGACAGATGTTCCTGGCTCTCAATGGTTAAGTAGAGAAGCTAGAAAACTATTATAGGTAGTATAAAAATAAAATAAACCTAAACAATTTTTATATGAATTCACCTATAAACAAGGGGAAAGTGGTATGAAAAATTATTAATAATTATTATCCTGTACGGGTTCCGTTTTTTCATGAACCCTAAAAATTACAAACTGTCGAATAAATGTAAATAATACTAGGTTACAATTTCAACGACAAGGCAAAGCTGGATATAAACAAACACTTGAAATCTGCAAAATAATGTCGCCTTGTTCCTTAAAAATATACATGGGCTCATTTCTTAATTAGTGAAGCTAAGAAGATGTAAAATGTAAAGTATAAAAACATTAAAATTAAAAACTTTCTCATTTTTGTTTCTTTTGTTCTATTCCATCGGTCGGTTCCATTCGGTCGAGAAAGGGTCACCATAAATCCGTAGTCAAACATCTGTGATCATTGTAACAGAGCCTACAAAAAACACACGAACAACAAAAACACAAAAACTACAAAATATTGTTCATTTTTATTTCATTGGTCGATGCAAAAAGGGGCGTAGAACAGATATGGGCATCGTGCTCACGGGATTTTGTTTTAAAATTGCTTAGTTATGAACTTCCCCAATAGTACTTACAATTTAACTGTTATGATTTGGTTGATTTCAGAATCACTAGTACTATTGAAAAAGTCATAAAAATGTTTGAAGTTGTAGCACAAACTGAACTTTATGTATGGGTACTAAAGTAATTTTTCCAAAAACTCATATTGTTTACATGTTTGGAAACGAAAAGACGAACGCAGTTTAGTTTCATAACCTCAATTTTCATCAATGATTTTTCAATTGCATTAAATTGTAATGTTAATGTTAATCAAACAATAATTGTAAGAAAAACTGGTGAGATATAAAGTTGAAACCTGAATACAGATGAATGTGTTCCATTTAGTGACTGAGAATTTAACTTAGATGACAGGGTTTGTTTACACATTCACCAGATACTTTTGGAATAGATCATACACAATAATAGTCAGCAGTTTAAGTAAACTTCCCAGGGTTTGTCACCATTTATATGTTACTAGCTGCGCCCCGCGTTTTCACCCGCATAAGTCTCGATCCATAGGAATATCGGGATAAAAGGTATTTTACGTCCTTTTGCAGGTCATGGTCTACCCATGTGCCAAATTTAATCCAAATGCGTTCAGCCGTTTAAGCGTGAAAACGTAACAAACAAACAAACTTACTTTCGCATTTATAATGTTACTTAAGTTAGGATTGTCATTCTTAGAGGCTCTTTGTGTGCTCAAAACATTAGAAACAGATCAGAGGGGCAATTCCCGTAATTTTTAAGAACGTTCACATTCGCATCTCATTTGCAATCTGTCAAAAATACAACCAATTTACCGACATTTTTGACAAGTTTGACAGATTGCGACTTCAATTTGAACTTATTTAACTATTTTTAAGTACGAGAATTGGCTTTCTGATAGGCGTAGTATGTTGATCAAGGATAGACAGGTTAGCAGTAACCAATTAGGTAGTCTATTTCATAAATAAGTTGTACAAGGCAGAAAATTCTTTCTTCAAGTAAAATTGGAAACCGTATAATTGAATGTACCTAATGTAAAGTGTATCCTGCTTGTCATTTACCTTGCTAAAAACAAACAGAAAACATGTTATATTTATTTATATCAATGTCAAAAAGGGCTCTAGAATGTCATTGAATATACATTTATGCATGAATGCCTTCAACAAAATTATATTAAAATAAGTTAGACCAAAATATTTATTTTAACTAAACTGTCATGTAATATGGGCTACTGGTTAAGTAATTATGTAAACAAACATCATTACGATGAAGCAATGTTCCTCCTGTTATCTAGTTTCAATATAGATAAGATTCCATACAGGCATTATCAAGAAGTTGTTATGTTGTTATTTTTTATTATAATTTTTCGTTTATTTATTTTGATTCTTATTCATTTACGTTTTTAAATATTTCTTAAAATAAAAAGAAATTGAAAAAAAATTGTCGTCTGCCAGTGTTGGGAGCAGGGTCTAAACTATTATTATAGTAATAATTCTTATTTACTCATTTATATGTTGTTATCCAAGTCAAAAAAAAAAACTATAGGATCAGAGAATTATAAATGAGATGAATGAATTAATAAATGAATGTTTCAAATCATACCAATATCCTCTTCCTTTCCTTGTATCCTAGAAATTTTACTTCTGGGAACTTCTGTGGCACTCTTCCTTCCAATATTGCTATTTTCTTTTCTAACTGATCTATTCTTGACTTAGCTTCTAGCAATTCTTGCTTTGTACCATCATTATCACTGTTGGCTTTCATTTTATTGTCCATTATAGCTGTATTAGTATATTTATCCTTCTTTGGCTGATCAATAAAATCTCTGTCTAGTTTTTGGACATCCTCCTCTTCTATTCTTTGGTGCACTTCACTGCTTCGTTTTGTAAGTATTAAAAATATTAGGAGAACTGAAAAAAGTATTTATTTGATATTAATGTTAATTTACTGAATAATAACAATTATTTTGATTGAAATTTGGGTCAGTGGGTCGTCTTAGGGGTTGTTTGTTTATTTATTTCATAGTTTGTAATTCTATGTTTTATATATTTTATGTTAAAATGCCAAAAGGTTGGTAAAAAAATAGAATATTATTTGTTATATTACATAGCCTAACCTTTTACTGAAAATACAATATTATGGTAATTGACTAACATACTGAAGTACATAACTATCGATTGGTGACTAAAACAACTTTGTGTTGAATGGCGTAAAAGCGATATGCTAGGAGGCAACCGCTGTTATATCTGACTGAGCTCGATAAAAACCTCAACAAATTATTTTTAAAGGACGCAGTAAAAAAGAAAAGCATTAAACACATAAAAAACAACACAGAAATGCGGCGAGCATTTCTGTAAACTTATAAACAGATTGTACTGTACTTACATAAAGAAAGTATGCCCAAGACTGTTAGTGTCTTTCTCAATTTCAGAGATTGTCTTATCATTTCGAGTTTACTTTGATTCTGTTTCCGTTCACATTGCTAATTTTAAATTAGAATATATGTTGTACGTGGTTCTAAAGCGAAAAATTCTTGAAATAGGTATCAAGTTTTACAAGTGTCATATCCTTTCTGACAGCGTCACATCCAGCTGACTGGCAGTCTGACATTCACTATCAGTTTTATTAGTTTTCTAAGCATAGCCTGGTGCTTGGCATCTTGTCTTTTAAGTAATTTATTTTTAAGGTAATAAATATATATAATAATATAATAAGGGATAACTAAACCCAAATCATGTAAACTCAACTATTTACATCGTAACCGCTCCAGGATTGATTTGACTTTTAATATCTACATAAATTTATTTTTGAACTATTTTAAATTTTTGATAGACGTCGCGTTTTATTATTTCCGCCGTTGATTACAATTCGAGTCTATCAATTTTGATTTCCTCTTACCTTGATGTTCACAAACTTGCTGCTCGACGACGAACTGACTATCGGCAATACTATTGCCTCCTTAGTGTGAGTTGCTGCGTTTTTAAAAAAAAAATAGTTAAAGTGAAATAAGTCGGAAGACTTGCACGAATGAGATGGTGACGCTGATAAATATGGCCTTTGAGCACCGGGGAAAGTTAGAGGAATGATAAGGTTTCTAGGGTTCCGTGTTGGTACTCAACGGAACTGTCAGAAACCTATTACGTAGGATCCTACTTTTGTCTGTCTGTGTGTCTTCCACATGGTTGTTCAAACAGACTTCATGTTACTGTGGTTTTTATCATGGCAAAATAAAGAAAGAAAGAAAGAAAAAGTATTTATTGAGACTCGCACAGGAAATCACAAAAAAAACTAAAACACACTAAACACAAATAAAAAATAAAAAACAATAAAAAAACCTTAGAGTATAAAAAACAAAGTAAAATTAAAAATTAATGCAGTCCTGTACGAGGCCAGAGGCTTCTATTAGCATAATGCTGCGAAAGTAGGTACCTTAAAAATAGAAGGTGAAGTAGGTTACCTGTATTATATAGTTTTAGTGGTACGGAGTCACATTATGTACACGAGTCCGACTCTCACTTGGTTGTGTACGGATACTGTATTTGCCATAACAAATTAGCGGGAATCAATTTTTTTACGCTGATAACACCGTAATTATATTAATAATTTTGTCACAGTTATTACTCTGAGGTCACAACCATGGAGAGGCCAAACTGAACAGGCTAATCTGCGTTAGATTGGCCTGACCAGGATCAGTTATTACTCTAAGCCAGGATCCTAATTGCGTAACACACGATCAATCACAATCCGTTTCATTTTGACAGTTCCACAACATTAATTGCGTTATTTACGTTGTTCAGCACACAAATTTTTCGAAATATTAAGAACCAATAGATTAGCAATATCCTTCAAAATGATTCAGATTATGATTGATAGTATTTAACGCATGGATGCAGAATTCGGAAGCGTACACGTAGGTACCTAAATCTGAGAGACTGTTAGGTTTTAACCACAGAGTACTTTGTACTTTTAACGATTCTAGTGATCTGCTGGTTGAGCGTAGGCTTGTGGGTGCGGCCGTAACATTTTCTTGCTTGGCAGCACTGCGTAACTCTGCTTTTGGTTTGAAGGGTATGGGCATAGCCTGTTTACACATTGCTGATGCGGTAATCGAAAACATTACGAATTCTGATTACACTGTATGAAAAAAATTCAAATCCGGTGATAGTAAAGAACCTAACAATTATAGGCCCGTCTCAATTCTACCAGTTCTCAGTAAGGTGTTTGAAAAGTTGATGCTCAATCAAATGTTACGTCACTTTAATAAAAATTCCATCTTTCATGAACAACAGTACGGTTTCACCAAAGGGCGTTGTACCACTGACGCTGGTGTCACCCTAATAAAGAACATTTTTAATGCCTGGGAAGAAGCACAAGATGCCATTGGAATCTTTTGCGACCTCTCGAAGGCGTTTGATTGCGTAGACCATGAGACACTTCTGCTGAAACTGGAGCACTATGGGATTAGAAATGCAGCTCTTGATTTACTAAGATCATACCTTAAAGATAGAAAGGTTAAAGTTCAAGTAAACGGCGTAAACTCATTAGGGTCTGAAATGGCATTGGGCGTTCCTCAAGGTTCGATATTGGGTCCATTCCTCTTTTTAGTTTACATTAATGATTTACCCCAATTACTTCAAAATCAACCGAATATGGTGTTATTTGCAGATGACACATCATTGATCTTTAAAATCAACCGACGGTCACAAAATCTTGACGACGTGAATAGCTCTATACTTCAGGTCCAAGATTGGTTTACGGTAAACAATTTGGTACTAAATAAAAAAAAAACCAAATGCATTAGATTTAAATTACCTAATGTTAGAAGTAGCGAATGTGACATCATATTGAATGGAGAAAAACAGGAATTTATTAATCAAACGGTTTTCCTAGGAATCACGCTAGACGAGAAATTACAATGGGGACCTCATATAACATCTCTTGCGGGGCGGCTAAGCTCGGCCGCTTATGCGGTTAGAAAGATAAGACAGTTAACAGACGTTGAAACCGCGCGTTTGGTCTATTTTAGCTACTTCCATAGTATTATGTCGTATGGAATTTTACTGTGGGGTCGGGCTGCTGACATTGAATCCATCTTTATCTTACAAAAGAGAGCTGTCAGAGCCATTTATGATTTACATCGTCGCGAATCTCTGAGGGAACTATTTGGAAAGATTAATATTATGACGGTACCTTGCCAATTCATATATGAAAATATTATGTATGTAAGAAAAAATCTACATATTTTTAATAAAATAAGTGATAGACATAATTTTAATACTAGAAATAAAGATAAAATAGATCAACCATTTTTCAGATTATCTAAAGTACATACATCTTTTATGGGGTACTGTGTTAAATGTTACAACAAAATACCTTGTGATATTTTACAATTAAATGAAAGAAAATTTAAAACTCATATTAAAAGTACACTTTGTAAACAAGCATATTACAAATTAGAGGATTATATCCAAGATAAAAATGCTTGGAAACATGCTGGTCCAGCTCCATAGGATAATCTAGAATCTAGACAAAATCAAACTGGTTGCGAATTTAAGTTTTATAAATTATTATATTTTATTATATGACATTGATTTTACATTCTGTGACGACTTCCTCACACACTGACTTATTAATTGTAACTTTTTTTATTTATTTTTTGGAAAATCGTCTTCTTTTACAATGTTTGTAAATATGTGAGAACCATGTATCTATCACATAGGTAATTAATTTATCTGTTGTTGCTCTCTTTTTAAATTTATTTTTACCTATTGTGGTATGGTAAATTTTATTTTTTTATTTTTAGATGCATCGTCTTCACATATAATTATATAACTAATGTACCTACATATATACAAAATATTGTAAAACATTTTAAAAGAGTAACGGTGGAGTTTCTTGCCCATTCTTCTCCATACGAAAACTACCTTTTGGAAGGGGCGACTAGAATCAATTCATTTTTTTTGTAATTTTTGACGTTCAATAGTGCCTTGCAAGGGCCTATTTGAAATAAATGATTTGACTTTGACTTTGACTTTGAAAAACTACTACATTTCGCAGCGTAACCGCAGTAGAGGTAAAATTCATCAGTGTGATAACAGGGTTTAGGCTTTAGAGGTCAGCGGTAAGGTGACAGGCACGTAAGGCAGATCAGTTTTGTGTCTGTCTTCTACCATAAAAAGGGAGAGTTGGTATTTGGTACAAGATTACCTACTCGAACTGTGAATTATAATTAGGTAAGTAGATACTTAGGTTGTGTTGTGGGAGCTCTGAATTCAAATGGTAGCTGTCCTATTCTTATCTTCAATCATATTATCCTCCTTCAGCCCGGAACTAGGGGGAGGCAAACCGGGGCCCGTGCCCCGGGCGCCAACTTCAAGAGGCGATAAATTAAAGTGTAGCAAACAAGTGCACCACCCAGCACACCGCAACTAAAAGACGCGCAGCACATATAATTTTTCTATTTCTTTCTTTTTTACAACATTTTTGCCGTCCCTGTTGGATTGGCGCATTATCGATGGACAAAAAAAAAAACGAGAAAATTTGAATTTCGTGGGCTATCTTAGCGCATACCGCATATAAGATTGGCGCGGGGCGGCAGAAGTCAGTATTTGCCCCACCTCAAAAAAAATAATATCCGGGGCTGTCCCCCTCCAGTCCTTATAATATAAGCCCGTATTGTCCCACTGCGTGGCAAAAACCTCCGTAGGTACTCTTCTTCCACGCCTCGCCTCCAGGGGCCGGTGCAGTATGTCTTCTTCCTTCAAACATCTCTGTAACCCAGTCATGTCAAAATACTGCCCGCGGGAAGCATGCGCCCCTTATGCGAATCCTTATCGAGGGGCTCGTGGCCCGCGACCAGTGCGGTAGGTAATAGGGAATATGCATGAGATTCAAATAAGGGTCAAATATTTTTTTTAATAAACTATGTTACTTCAGAATTATGCCTCCATCAATATTTTTTATTATAATTTAATAATGAGCAAGAAATTAATTTTTAAAAAGTGCAAAAAATTTGTGGGAAATTCAAATACTTGAAAAGCGACGCTATTGGTCAGAGCGAATGTGACGTAACAATTTATGACAAAAATGTAATGGCAATGTGTTTTGTAGGAGTTTTTGCGATTCAGTCAGTTTTATTGTGATTTTAGTACACATTTAGAAGTAATACATTTGTTAATACACGAAAGACTCTTTCGAAAATGAAAATGACTGAAAGCGGTTTTGTGAAAGCCCAATCGGATAGTTTGCCGAAAGCTGATGTGTTCATGATGACTACATTTTTACATCAAATACCGATTTCACGTCTTTTGAAATCAAAATAGTGAAAGCTTTAAGGTAATTCAGTATAACATATAATGTTTATTTTATCTTCCACACCTTTTCCGGAATAATTTAGTTTTAAAAAGAATCATAACCTAAAACAAATAAAATAACATAGCTTCGCACATTATCGAAATCTAGATTGTGTTAAGTATAGAATGTTGTCATAATACTAGGATATTGAAAACAAGTTGGGAGATAGCATGTTTCTTTTCATAATTTTACACCACTTTCTCCGTGAGTCCGAACCTCTCAGGACAAAAAAAAATACTTGGTCGGGTGCATTTCATAATGTATTTCTGCACTTAGGCATAATGCAGTATTTGTATGTCGGTTTTTTGCATTGTTCTATAGAGGGAGAAGTTGGTTCCATGATGATGTATTAGTCGAAAATAGAAAACACCGTATATTTGCAGCAGAGCACAATACTTCTTCAACATAACCTCAACATTTGACATTTGTTTGTTTGTTGTCATAGACTGTGACGTCACCACACCAAGCGCGCCAAAATGGCGTTTAAATAGCCCGGGTCGGATGGTTATTATTAACTTTTTTTTAAAGTACTTTGAATTGCTTTTTTGGCGTTGAATTTTTTTTTACTATTATTTGGCGATGTAAAGTATCGAAAAAAAAAAAAAAAAAAATACATGCATATTCCATATTGCGTAACGCACTTACAGTAGTAATGGCTTTAATTTTGACAGTTTAGACATGGGCGTTTTCGTATTTAGTTGCTAACGGATATGTAACCGATATGCAGTTTTCATATCGATATCGAAAACCGTTTTCAGATATCGATATCAGTAGTACGATTTGCACAAGTAACTGAAACGAACGAAACGCAAACTCACACTTTTACCGTTAATACATTGATATAAGTGCTTTCGTTTTTTAAAGTTGCTAACTTATGGAATATTTGTTGTAACTAAATAAATAGAAACTAGACCTTATTGCTAGCGCGTTAGGATATAGATATTACGCACGCACTATTATTAACCAAATAACCAATCACTAGCCGAAGTTACGTAATATTCGCTTCATCACTTTTACGCCAGTAAAACATTGAATGGTAAGACAGAGACAAAGCGAATAAAAATCGTCGATGTCATATCGCTCGTGATGTGAAGTTTGCGTTTTGTTCGTTATTACTTATTCGACATTATTCGTAGTTCGTTCTCGTTGTTGCGCTTTGGATAAGCCATAGCTCGATGAAGTTTTTGTGAAAACGGTTATGTATATTTAGATATCGATATGGTATGATAATAAACACATATCCGATATAAGTTACGTTTTGATATATCGAACCCATGCCTATGACAGTTCAACAACATCCATTGCGTTATTTACGTTGTTGAGTTGACAAATTTTTCAAACTATTTCTTTCTTTTTTACAACATTTTTGCCGCCCCTGTTGGATTGGCGCATTATCGATCGACAAAAAAAAAAAGAGAAAATTTGAATTTCGTGGGCTATCTTAGCGCATACCGCATAAAAGATTGGCGCGGAGCGGCAAAAGTCAGTATTTGCCCCACTTCAAAAAAATAAATATCCGGGGCCTTATAATATAAGCCCGTATTGTCCCACTGCGTGGCAAAAACCTCCGTAGGTAGGTACTCTTCTTCCACGTCTCGCCTCCAGGGGCCGGTGCAGTATGTCTTCTTCCTTCAAACATCTCTGTAACCCAGTCATGTCAAAATACTGCCCGCAGGCCGCATGCGCCATGCGAATCCTTATCGAGGGGCTCGTGGCCCGCGACCAGTGCGGTAGGTAATTGTTGTAACGCACTTACAGTAATGGCTTTCATTTTGACAGTTCAACAACATCCATTGCGTTATTTAAGTTGTTGAGTTGACAAATTTTTAAACCTACGAAGCAATGGATTAGCTATTGCTTGGTTATCCATTGCTTCATTGCATTGCATATAGGGTGCGGATCTAAAGATTATTAAGTACATTAACAAGATTTATTAGTATAAGCGTTGGTTTTAAATACAAGCATTTTTTTTTTGTTCATGCGTACTAATATTCACCAAACATTTTTAATGTAGGAAACTGCGTATAGCGACAAGACATCCTGAAAACACAATTTTACTTCGTTGTACAGTGTTTTATAACACGGTTAAACCTTATTTCATTGATCGTCCGCGACTTTAATTTTAGCGCAAACGTAATGCCGGCAACCCTCCCGGAGGGTTCACTCCCAATATGTATGGCGGCATGGTGTAAGAGCTCTATGAAACGTGGGTGGAGTCGAAAGTGTTCATTATTAAAAGTTATTGGTAAAAATAAATGTATTTATGTAAGTCTTGTTTAGGTACTTTGTCATGTGGGTACCGGTCAACTGCCCTTACTTTGCCTCGCGTCCTATGTTTGCCTATAATGAAAAAAAAATAATATCTTTTTCGAAATTTCAAAATTCGAAACATTATTCTAAAAATGTATTTAAGTTTCGATGGCCATACAAGTAAAATGAAAAAGATAGTACATCTTTTTCATTAAAGGCAAACATAGGACACGAGGCAAAGTTAGGGCAGTTGACGGTACTGTATTGTAAAATTCTATTTTTATTTGTAATTACGCTTACGTCATATTTACAAGCTAAACGTGCATTGCTGCCATCACATCACATGTAATAAGTACTTTTAATATAGTTCAATTAATAGATATTCCTATCCTAACATATGGTAAGGTATCCAAGTAATTTCTTTTTAGTTTTCCTAGAAATTATATACATATCTATATACAATACATATGTACTTATTGATCTACATAATTATCTATTTACAGTAATAGGTAAATATTGATCACACAAATGATCTAAAAAATGTGAGCCGTCACGGGACGCCTGGCAGATGTGAAACATCGACATTATTTTGTAAAAGTAATATGCAGAAAAGAACATATTGTGATAGGAACTAAATATGTCATAAAAAAAATCGTTAATAATAATTAATATAATATAATATATATATATAATCGTTAATAACGATAATAATTAACTAATCGCACAGTCGATTGCGCATGGCGACGCGTCGCCACACCGTACACACTACTGCATATAGACTGTATATATATATATATACCATCATATAGCGTGGCGCCGCGTCGCCACGGCATGCGACGCCACGCCAGAAATCGGTTTTACGTGCGGCTATAGATGTTTCACATCAAAAAAATATAGAAAAATATATTTAAAATTGTACTACCGCTGTATATAAGTTCTGTAAAAGGGAGATTATGCACTGTATTTTGTCTTGGCCTATGATTTCACTGAGGACGGCTTGATAGATGAAGAATCAGGGACCAGTTGTTTTCGTTTACAAGGTGGTCGGACTCGCACAGGGACATTAGGTTGATCACTGAAGAGGCCGTCTACCCCAGCAGCGAAATAAGCGCTGATCTCAGCAGCTAAGTCCCCCAGAACTGATGGCGTGTTGGGGTCCTCAGTGCTATGGTATTCTCTTGGCAAGAAGTTATTCTCAGCTCGGAACGTGTATGGATGCACTTTCAACCCAGCAGCATGAGCATCACTTACGAAAGTTGTGGCATTACCAAGATTATCGTTTTCATCACGAGGAATGATGTAGCTCTTGTCCGGACCCACTGCGTAGGCATACTTTGCAACATCTCGAAGTCCCTCAGGAGTAGCCATCTTACCATACGTGAGGCAAGTTTCATTTTGATCGAAAGGCGAATTTGACTTACTGTCGAACAGCTGCAGCAGCCGAAGCTGAGTAATTTCTTTAAGTTTTTTCAAATTATTGACTTCAAATGACTGTATATAAACTGGTGCTTGAGCTCCTTGGTAACCGTAGCTGTGAAGAATATCCACTACTAATTCCTCCATTGGTAATCCGATTGACTCAAAATAGGAGCTGTGCTTAATTTCTGGGTAAAGTCCAATAACTCTATTTTGACTGGTTTGTAGACTTTTGACCATTTCAATTATTTCTCGAAACGTTGGAACTTCGAAAGCGCCGTCCATGCGGGCGTTTCCTGGTCTTATATCTGGAATTCGTTCAATAGCACGTAACGTCTTTATTTCTGCAAGGGTAAAATCTTCAGTGAACCAGCCGCTTATTCGATTGCCATCTATGGTTTTATTGCGATACCGAGAAGCGAACTCGGGATGTAAAGAAACATCTGTAGTTAGCCCTAATTCGTTATCATGTCGAGCTATTAATCGGCCATCTTTTGTCATGACTAGATCGGGCTCCACGTAGTCAGCCCCCATGAGAGCGGCTAGTGCGTATGAGCCGAGGGTGTGTTCCGGGGAGTACCCGCTGGCCCCGCGGTGTCCTATCACCAGTGGGTGACAGAACTCCGAGTCGTAGTCAACTGATGTGTTCGCAACTTCTGTTTGCGACTCTGTTGTTACACCATATAATGCAAGTCCCAATAAAGTACCCAACATAATCCACACACTTTGATTCATCGCCATTTTCCTGTAAATAAGTATGCGCTATATTAGTTTTTTTTTTTTTTTTTTCTATTTTTAAATAGTCCCACAACAATTTTAACATTAGTAACGGTACCTGTGTTTTAATCACGAAGTTACCTTTGAAACTGTTAAAATAAAAGAAGTAGAAACATTTTAACTTTCGGTCTCATACCTAAAAACTCTACAAGGCAAGCTGAATTAGGTAAGAATTACCATTTTTGAATAAAGTAACTGATAGGTTTATTATCACTATCAGTCACATTAGTTTAGCACTTGTGACCGTTGTAGGTAATGTTGCCAAACTAGTTGGTGCAGGTAGGTAGGTAGGTATACCTCGTGATTAAATCAACCTAATTTACTTTAAAACATGTTTTCCTCACACAGTAGAACTGACATAACAACATACAGAGACACATTTTGCAAAAAATACCAATAAAATAAGTTCAATAAAAAAAATACTTACATGTTCGTCGATGTCAGTTTCCTAGCTCGTAAACATTGACGATATATTCACAGATAGCCGAAGTGGGTGACAAGAGGCGACTAAACAGAATGTAGGTACAGTCAATAACTAAAGTGTTGCGCAGACGCCGAATAAAATATGTCTACCACCAGTTACGACCATGAGGAAAATGTACAGCTAACTTAATTACGTCTATTGACCTTTATTTGCCAATGAGTATTCCGCATGAACTTGATTTTACTTGTTAGCCAATGATATTGCAAGGAGGTTACAACATGACTACCAAACGTAGATTATGTACAAGTTGAAATATTTATGTAACTAATGTTGCATAATAAAGACAAAGCGACATAAACAAAGATTTACTCTCGGAACTAGTTATAACTACGTAGGCATTGACGTGCAGATAATACAGACTGTAATCATACTTTATTCTGAAATGTATCCTCGCTTATTTAACTCTGCAATTGGGTGGAACGTATACTTACAACAATAACTTATTACTTTGTTATTTCTATTCAGCAGATAGATAACATTTGACATTCGTTTTATGATTAGGTAAGTATATTTATTCTTTATTTTTGTAACTGACGGACGAATTTAAGGTCAACAGTGCTAAAATTTATTAATTAATTTAAACGTTTCGCACTCAAAAAAGGAACAAAGGCGGAAAGAGCGTTTATTTGATTTATTTATTCATTTTTAATTCAGGTACATTAGCCATAATTTGTTAGAATTACTTAAACTAAAATACAATATACAACGTATAATGATGAGATAACCTAATCCGCTTAACTGTTCTTAAAGAGTCATAAAGAACCTTGTAAGAAATCGACACGTGTTTCACCTCTCAACGAGGCATCCTCAGGATGAAGATTGACTTGTTGCGGATTAGGTTACTCAATGTCGTCTATTGTATTTTATAATGGATTTCCGCAAAGTCACGCCTGAGTCAATTAACTTACTTTAACTATGTTAGTATAATTAATTAAGAAATACATAAACAATTAAAAACAATAATACAACACAACTTAAAGAAACCTATATCTAATAAGCCATCTTCTGGGGACACCTGGCAACAATACATGCACTGCGCACAGGTGCCCCTTCAGGCGGCCTTCAGTCTTGCTAGCAACAATGCTCAGGAGACTGCTGTCACTGTCTCGCATCCGACGCAATAGTGACGCGGTTCTTTTACGCATGATCGCAAAGAAGTCATCGGTATGCGCTGCTGCGAACATCCCTGATGCGCTACAGTAACGTGGCAGCGACAGCAGTATCCTAAAAGCGTTGTTGTATTGCACACGCAGGGCATTAAACGGTTTTTGGGTGTATCTGGTCCACAGACTGCAGGCATAAAAAGCCTAGCAATATCACAGATTACAAACAATGCTATCTTGACATTATTGTCACACTTTGCAAATCTGCGAGCCAGCATGTTGCATCGTACGGCCAATGCCCTGCGCTCTCTCTCCATATCACAGTTATCAGTGCCATCCTCTGTAACCCAGTGTATTTAAACTGCTTTACTCTGTTTAGAGTGGCACCACATAGCGAGACCGGGGGTAACCACCCCATAGGTTTTGTTTTGAGCCTTAAAAACTCGCTTTTCTTGGCATTGTACCTTAGTCCATGGGCTCCAGCATAGCACTCACATATATGCAATAGCTTCCAGAGGGCACTGAACGACGAACTGAGCAGCACCATATCGTCACCATAACTGATGTTGTTAAAATACACACCATCTGTTCAGCATCCGATGCCAGTGTTGCTGAATTCCTCGATCAGCTTATTCATGTACGAGTATATATTAAATAACTTGGGCGAGGTCAGACCGCCTTGCCTCACCCCGCACTCTAACCTGTACACATCTGAATATGCGCCTGCCCACCTCACAGTGTTATATTGGTTACCGTACCAGAACTTAAACATATTAATTATTTCTGGCGGCAGGATAGCTTCATTCAACAACTTTTCCCATAGGAAAAGTCATATGAAAAGTGCCATATTATGAGACAAGGTCAAAAGCCATGGATAGATCCAAGAAGCATGCATACACAGGTGTCCTCCTCCCACTGTAATATTGCACTGTGCTCTTTATAGTCATTATAGCAGTCTCGGTTGATACAACTCAGTTATACAGAAAGTGGTCAACGTCGCAAATAACTGTCAGATATTTCGCTATTTTGAAATTTGGCAATATTACTGTATGGAAATAAGAAATATGGCTAACTAGTGAACTAAAAGATTGATTATTAAATGCAATAATTCATATCGTAACACCTAATGTTTACTATTAGATGTAAAAAAAGTATTTGGAAACTTTCCAAATGCCTTTTTTACACCTGAAACGGTTACAACATCAAATTCAGTGAAATAATTGCAATTCATTATTAATATATTAAGTGGAATAACATAATTATGTAGATCGCTTTTTCGCTACACTTTGGCAAAATCTCATTGTGGCAATTTGTTATTTTGTGAAAGTTTTTTTCTATATATTTTCGATTTCATGTTAGCCTTCCATTACAATAATTTGCAATATTTATTTGAAAATATAGGAAATCGATGTGTTATTTTTTCTTTGTTTTTCAACTTTCAAAGCCTGGAAGGAACACGTACTTATCCCCATGTTACCAGGCTGGATTTTTATATATATCGTAGAGCGCTACATCATTCATGTTTATGCCAATATATATTTTAGCTAGCACACTCGAGTACAATTATTTTATTTTTATTTTTTTGCAGAGTATTAAACGCTATTTCAAATAATGAATATTTCGAAGAATTACTTAAACGCGGAAAATATGAAAGGAACATTCGTTTTTCTTACATTACTACTACATTTTATCAAAATTTTACTTTCGATATGTTACTGAGGACTCTGAAAGAGAAATAAAGACGAAATTGGCCAGCCCTTCTTCAAAATTTGCTGCCGAATGGGTGGCTGCGGGAAACTCATAGGAGCGATTCTTAGCTAAGAATAAAAGCTGGTTGGATGCTGAGGACATACGATTCCGCATATGTACCACCCAATCGCGGTCTTTTTCATCATCTGTAGATGCTACTCCTGCAGGAAAACCTAGAAAATATTTCGAGGAATCATCATTTAATATGAAGAAGCGCCGAATTGCAGATCTCGTTCAATCGCGTAGTGTTAGCGAGTTGCTAACTGCTGCAGAAGTCGCTGTCCATTTGATAGGAACGTTGCCAAAGTTATTAAAGATTTCTGTGAAAGTCCAGAAACTGCAACCGTATCAACCAGTTCCTACTACGAGTCCATCTCACATATTGCCACAAATAGAGACTTACTGTCCATGTTGAATATAGACAGGAATACAGGTTATGCCTAGTTCGGCCCTAAATGGTAGTACTTTTGTGTACTTTAAGTTTAGATTAAGCACTCTACTTGTGAAGAATGTACATATTTATGTGAATAAACATTATCATTAAACATTAATTACGTAACATATTTTCGTAAAAGATTACGAATAATCTGTTTCATTTTGACAGTCTGTTCAACAACATTCATTGCGTTATTTACGTTGTTGAGCATTTTTTTTTTCGTATTTATGAAGCAATGGATTGGCAATCTGTTTTAAAACGATTCAGATTCTGATTGATCGTGTATTGCGCAATTAGGGTACTGACCCCTGATCAATAGCCTTCGAGATGTACCTACCTAAAAAGAAGGTGGATAAATTATGTCCAGAGGTCTTAAAATTAATTGTAGCCCCTACTATAGAGCCTCGACCAACCTTCTTCCTCAAAATGATGAATATTATCACGTATCCGATTAATCGGATAGGAGATCATAGGAGTCTGATGTGGAGGATTAGGGATAATCTTCATTTATTCGTAATTTTTTGTTTTAATTTAGTTTTTAAGTAATTTATTTGAAGCCTTTAGCGAACTCAATTTATCGTTTTTCTTTATACCTACTTGACTTTTTTCTTTTTATTTGTTTAATTCAAGTTAGGTATTGTACAATTTTTTGAATTTTTTAAATTATTATTATGTATAATAAAATGATTTTATGATGTTACTTTTTTTGTGGCATCCCTGCGTAATTTAGAGTTTTTTTTTAATGCTTCTTATACTTACAATATTAATTTATCGGGTAATACAATCCAAAAATACAGCAGAATAATTTCGTCCACCTAGCTTGTTCCAGCCGAAATACTGTGAGATCGTATAATTTGTATACGTACCTACTTTCTATTTACACCATCCTAGCGAAAACTGTGTCAAATTATTGTAAAATACTAACCCACTTCCGTATATAATTAATAATTTTATATATATTATTTATCAAAAAAAAAAAAAAAAGTACCTAATGATTTTTTTGGTCACTGTACATATACTTGAGATAAATCATAATACTGAATAAACTTATCTTATTCTTATCATTATACTTATCATTTCATTTCAAGAGAGTTTGTAATAGGGTAAACAACTTCTAAAGTAGTCTTCGGAAAAGTGGCGTCATCGTAAAGTTAATTTTGAAATTACGTTCTGAAACTTGGTCCGTAGCTCGTTGCGATACAAACTAGAAGAAAATATGTTCGAAACTGATTTTACACCTCGATAAACAGTTAGCGTTAAATAACTTTGCCGCTCTGAAGTAGGCTAAAAAAGACTGCGCAGTAGTCAATCTTCCTTATAAAACAGTAGCACGCATGCGCAATCTACATAACTTCAGAGTGGCAAAGTTATTTGACGCGAACTGTACTTAGCATTTCAATCTCCAGCACAATATATTTTAAATTCATTTCATTGCATTAGCGAACGTCTCCGAATGTTCTTCTTTCTGCTAGTCATCAAGCATACACAATACCGTCCGTAAAATCCCAAGAAAATCGGATGATATGGTGTTATCAGCTACAAATAAATCTTTATCGGAGCCGTCAATCAAAACTTCAGAGACTTTATTCATGATCAGTAGGTACAGACGCCAGCACATCAAGCTACTACAATCTGTCAAATTTATTTAATAGATTTTCAACTTTAGCACTACAGCATAAGGTTCAAGGTTGATTGCGAAAATTTGACAGTTTCGGGTAGCTTGGCCTCTGTACCTCAGTAACGATCAGCGTGACGATAATTATTGTCGTCGATATAAAGAAATCTTGTATTCACACGTGCTTACCAAAGTTAAAAAATAAAGATTCATTGGTCTTTAGATAACTACATATTAAAAGACAAAGAATCATTCGTCTTTAGATAACTACGTAGGTATTTATCGTATTTAAAGATAAAGAATCATTGGTCTTTAGATAACTACATATTAAAAGACAAAGAATCATTCGTCTTTAGATAACTACGTAGGTATTTACCGTATTTAAAGATAAAGAATCATTGGTCTTTTGATAACTACATATTAAAAGACAAAGAATCATTCGTCTTTAGATAACTACGTAGGTATTTAAAGATAAAGTAAAAAATCATTGGTCTTTAGATTGCTACATATTAAAAGATAGGTCTTTGGCCAAGTGCTGGATAACACTCAACCGCTTGTGCGAGGGAAATCATCTGGCCCGCTACTAATACTAGATGTAGATAGGAAGCTTGTATGTTTGCGAATTCTGACTGTTCGCAGAGTAATGTTAAGTTGCCTTGCTTTCCAATAATAAGTGTTCGTATGGATTGAGGAGCCATGTATCATATTTAAACGCGGGTACTACCAATATTTAGTTGTAAATTAGCCGGTTTTGTAGGCCCGATCGTGGAATTTGTAGTAAAACCCTTAAAAAGTTACAGGACGTTTAAGTTGGGTAAAAATATCAGTTGGTTAAAAATATCCGTCGACTAGTTTCCGAGTTCTAAGGTGGTTCCTCAATTCAGACGTCTGAATTGAGGAGCCACCGTAAACGTCCTGTAACTTTTTAAGGGTTTTACTACAAATTCCAGGATCAGGCCTACAAAATTGGCTAATTTACTACTAAATATTGGTAGTACCCTCGTTTGAATATGAGACATGGCTCCTCAATCCATACGGACACAGCTATGATACGCGGTATACGCTGAGGGCATGCAGCGCCCTGCGTGTCCAGTATAACAATGTTTTCAGGATGCTGTTGGGTCTACCACTCTTTTGTAGCGCTTCCGGGATGTTCACCGAGGCCAGGGTTGATGGTTTTCATGCCATTTATACGGAAATGGTGCGCTCCATTCTCGGTAGAATACGTGCTAGCTCTCACAGCATCCTGAGTATATTGTGTGATAGGTGGGACAGCCCCATGCTGACTCACTGGATACGGCTACACACGTAGGTGTCAGTGGTTTCAATTTTGTATATAGTGTGTTTTTTTTTTTACTATCATTAGGTTAAGACCTGTACTAACAACTTATTGATCTATTATGAACTATCTGAAATAAATATAATGTTATTATAATAGATAATCTTGTCAAAAAATTCTGTGGATTAGAGATTAATACGGAATTTTGCAGTACAGATTAAAGCGTTTATTGTTTAGCACAGCAGGGCATTGTAAAACACAATATTATCTACACTTATAGACTAGAATAAATTAATAATTACAATAGGTATCGACAGAGCATCTATAACTATTTATTACTACATAATATATTCTTATTTATTGATTTTACAAATATTTAGTACTTAGAGGTAATATGGTGATTCAATATACGGCTAGACAGCTAGTAGGTAATTGCACATTTTATGATCTGACGTAAGATGCTTTACGACCTAAATTGATGTTTGTGTCTTTATCACAATAAATAATAGTTACGAGCAGTTAATTCTCACAAGTACCTCGAACGCGCACTAAATCATCTGGCTGGTCGGTGAAGAAGCCGTCTATTCCTGCAGCTAGAAACGCTCGTAGTTCACCATCAGCGTCTCCAATAGCAGCAGGTGAAGGGTCGTCGCTCCGAAATTCAGCCGGCAGGAATACGTTCTCTGAGCGAAAAGTATATGGATGCACTTTCAGCCCTGCTGCATGAGCATCCTGCACATAACTCGTCATAGCACCCAGCTTGTCCTCAGAATCACGAGGAATTATATAACCTTTATCTGGTCCCACGGCATAAGCGTAAGTGGCGATCTCACGTAACCCTTCAGGAGTAGCCATTTGACCGTAAGTGAGAGTTGTCCCCGCCACAGATTGGTCGAATGGTTGGAGATCAGAATTTCCCGAAAAAAGCTGTATTAATCTAAGATCAGTCATGTCTTTCAGTTCCTTTAAGTTGTTCACTTCAAAAGATTGAATATAAATATGTGCTTCAGGACCTCGGTAACCATTGTTATGTAGCAAATCTACTAGAGGTTGCTCCATTGCTAGTCCCAAACGTTGGAAATGGGTGGCGTGTTTGATTTCAGGATATATTCCGATGGGGCGATGTAGACTGATTTCTAGACCTTTAGTCAAATCGATGATCTCTTGCATAGTCGGAACATCGAAGGCTGTATCCATTCTGGCATTGCCAGGTCTTGTGGTGGGTATGCGTTCGATTGCACGTAGAGTTTTAATTTCTGCGAGAGTAAAGTCTTCAGTGAACCAGCCGCTTATATTTCTGCCGTCGACGTTTTGAGTACGATAGCGGCTGGCGAATTCAGGTCGTTGACCTACGTCTGTCGTTAGCCCAAGTTCGTTGTCATGTCGGGCGATGATTTGTCCATCTTTCGTCATCACGATATCTGGTTCTAGGTAGTCAGAACCCATGGTGGCTGCGAGTGCGTATGCTCCGAGGGTGTGTTCAGGGATGTAGCCGCTGGCGCCGCGGTGCGCTATCACCAGCGGGTGGCAGAAGTCGAGGTCGTACTCCTGTTGTATGCCATTTGGGTCTGGTCTGGTACGAGTTACGAGCAGTGCGATAGCAGCACTCAAACACCCGACACCGACAAATGTCAGCAGCACCAAAACTGTTGTGCGGTTGTTCATCTTCAGTTTTCCTGGAAAATAATTTTGGGTGACTTAATTTTATGAAGTTAATATGAAGGCACTCAAAAAGGTAAAGGCGGACTTAATGTCCGCCTTTACCTTTTTGAGTGTTAAAACTTTAAGTAAATAAATAATAATAAATACTTAATTTTAGAGACGGTCGCGACAACCGGCTTGTTTGTTCTTAAAAATCGTAGTAAATATAAAGAATACTCACGTCAGTGAAACTGATATGTCAGGAACAACTCAGATACGTCTACTTACATTAGCTAATAAATAAATAGTAATTGGCACCCATAAAGCTTTGTTCAGGATTGTGATAGCACCAGTTGAGAAATTAATATTTCTTAGATTAGATAAGGTTAGATAAGTGTTTTATTTAAATGTTTTGTTAAAATACAGGGTGGCATTATATCGACGCAAAAGCTGTTACCATGGTTTCAGTACATGATTCGGAACCAAACGAAAAAATTAGACGCAGAGGGCTGACATTTTTCGTCGGTTATAAAAAAATATGTCTATACATTATGACTGCGTAGGTATTGCACTTTTCTATGAAACAGCAGATTTGTTTTTAAATAACCGGCGAAAATTTTCAACGCGGTAGAGTTCAGAATCATGAACTGAATCCATGGTAGTAGTTTTCGCGTCGATGTCCCTGCCACCAGGACCGGATTTACGCCTGCGCACACAAGACTGGCCTAGGGGCCCCACCCACCCAGCTACCCCGACCAGCTGGTCTGAATTTTATTTTATTTTGTCCGAATTTTATTTCTGCCTGTCGCAAGCTTGCTAGCTTGCAAGCTTGCTTGCCTGACGACAGGCAGAAATAAAATTAAAGTAGGTACAGGGAGAAAAAAAACATTTTCATGAAATAATAATTCATTCAATTATTTCACTTAAAGTACCTACTTGCATAGTGCAGTTGAGTTGAGTCACAAGTAGTTTCTTCATTTCATTTATTATTTGCAATTGATATCAAAATTAATAATTACAAATTTAATAGATAACTCCTGCCTTTATCTCTGCACTCTGCAAACATCTCATTGTTCCACTGCGTCGTGTGTACTCGTGAAAGACGAACAGACAAAAAAAACACACTTTCACATTTATAATACTCGTAATAAACAGGAAGTATGATTAATAAATTAAAAACATTATTTCAAATAATTAAATAGAGTAAGTACCTATCGTTGATGACTCTCTTCTTTGATTCATACTTCCATACTTAATACGAATTCGAAAGTAACTCTGCCTGTCTGTATGTTGCCTTTTCACGCCTAAACCACTGAACAGAATTCGATAAAATTTATAAATAAAATAAACATACGCTCCTTTTTATCTCAAAAAAATCTCTAAAGGGGGGGGGGGGGGGGGGTATTTCGGCTACCAACTTCCATACCTTTTCACCCATCCACCTTTCCAAAATGGCTTCGGAATGGAGGCCTCAAATGTTGAAGAAATAAAGTTTAAAAAAAAATTAAATTAAATTGAGCTCTTTTTGAATAGATAAGATTTAAAAATAAAACGATCGTGTGGAAGTCGTAAGACACCACAATATACTAAAATACGAGTAACAGCCACATTTTTATAAAACTTCCCTATATACTACACGCGATCAAAATTCAAAAGTCATTTATTCAAACTAGGCCGAGAATCAGCACTTTTCGAACGTCAAAATTACATAAGACAGTCCCCCAAAAACGCCCACCCTTAACCACTTCCTAGTGCTTAAGCTGGGAAGATGAAGTGGCGCAACAAACTCCCCAGCAGCACAGCTGTCTGTTCAGTTGGAAAAACTTGATTCTATATAATAGTGCTCATGCTAAAATAAAAAAAAATAAAAAAAACATTTTAAGAGCGTTTATTCTGAAGGTGGACAACGTCGCAAATAGATGTCAAATATTTCACTGTTTTGATTAATTTAACAATATTACTGTGTAGAAATAAAAAATTTGGCTAACTAGCGAACTAGAATATTGATGATGAAATGCAATAATTAATATCGTAACACCGAATGTTTCGTTTTAGATGTAAAAAAACTATTTGGAAACGCGTTTTTACACCTAAAATGGGTACAACATCAAATTCAATGTTATAATTGCAATTCATTATTAATATTCTAGTTCCCTAGTTAGCCACATTTCTTATTTCTATTCAGTAATATTGCTATAGGAATCAAAACAGGTAAATATTTGACAATTATTTGCGACGTTGCCAACTTTTAGGATAAACCCTCTTAATGAGTTCCTGAATAAACTAGCTAATGGCACAACACCGATACACTGACTGATGTATTCTTACAGATTATTCCTGACGAACAGCTATCACTGAAATAACATAGCAGTAGATTGTAGCCACAGGATTTCTTATTATTAGTCACCATAGATATTTATTTTTATTATAACCAAAGATAAAGAGAAGAGGCCTAAACTTTTGTTTTTCTGTGTACGTTCTACGAACTATCATCATAATTATAATAATACAAGAAAATGTAAAAAAAAGAAGCACAATAAATATCAATTGTTGGGTATCGAACTCAGTACTTGTAAAGCATTCGTCGAACCTTTAAACTATTTGCTTTATTGAAAGTTGACCAAAAAAGCCGTTCTTATATTTTGTCATTTGACTGCTTATCATTATAATATAATCATTTAAAATGTTAAATCTATAACTATCTGTAAAATTTTAACCTTAGGCTCGACTTTTTACAATTTGCGGTAAACTATAGAAGAATACGAACAAATTGCAATATTGCTCATCTCCCGTAGCAAATAGCGTGATTATTTGACTTACCAGATTTATAGGGAATATGCAAAATTTGAACATAAACTATCCGGTAGTACGAGTATTTGCGTGATGCTGGAACATACTCCTACATTTAGACAAACAGATAAAACAGACAAAAATTCTAAAAACCAGCCAAGTGCCAGTCGAACGCGCACAGGAAGGGTTCCGGTTCCGTGCCGTATTAAGATCGAGCAAAAATCGCCGAGAAATACGTTTCTTGTATGAGGGAAATTTTAATTAATAATATTATTTAATTTTTATTATTTTTTGATAGAGCGGCTATAGAAATATACAATCTGTGAAAATTTCAACTGTCTACCTATTACGGTTCATGAGATACAGCTGGCAGAGAGACGGACGGACGGACACCCGAGGCTTAATAATAGGGTTCCGGTAACACCTCTCAGGTAAGGAACCCTAAATACTATATTTTCGCTATTAAAATCGTTCACAGACCTCGTAGCAATTACATTTTTGCATGGAGGACACGCAGGAGACGCCCCGGGCGTCGGGAGTCGCAAGCTGACTTCCGGCCACCGTCGGCGCGGGCTTGCGGACGGTGAGCGAAGTGTAGCTCGCCATCCGATAAGGACCAGGCCCGGGTCAACGGCGCGTTGTGTTCCACGCGCGCCTCATAGAGATGTCAGCGCCAACTGACGGGGTTCGTTAGGGCCAATGCCTGCCGGGGTTGCGAGTTTGTCCGAAAGGGATATCGCGGCCCCGGCACACAGGCAACGGAAGGAACACGGGTGGGTTTTAGTCAATAAGAGTCTGACACGCCTTCCCGCTCCGCCCAGAGCGGGAGAAGTTATTTGACAATTTCGCACCCGCAAAAAAAAAAGGCGGGGAGCAAAGGACGGCACGAGTAACTTGGTGAGTTCATCAACAAAACAAACATAAAATGGTGGATTACGCATTCCACCATTTTCGGTACTAATTACGTTATACACAATCAATCAGAATCTGAATCGTTTTGAAACAGATTGCTAATCCATTGCTTCATAAATTCTAAATCTGCTCAACAACGTAAATAACGCAATGAATGTGGTCGAAATGTTAAAATGAAACCGATTTGCTGTTTTGTTTTATCATACCTATTTTTTATCAAAATCGGACCGAGACTATTTTGGGTATTTTTCACCATTTCTTATAGTTTCCAATTTGGCCATTCCACACATGTAAAAATCCGCCTGTATATAGTTAAACAAATCAGATATAATTTTATGGTAGCGAAATCTATCACGTTAAAGTATTGTGTAGTGTGTGGGATACATGCGAACTTCATGCATATTCATCGTGTATGTGTCGCAGGCAGATTGTATAATTCGTCATTATACATACGGGGAAGCACTTTTACATAATGCATAGGCTTTATACATTTTGCTTTAGGCATGATACATAACGGCGACAGTATACAAACGGACGGCGCTTTATGTATAATGACGAATCATACAATCTGCCTGCGACATATATGTAAGCAGCCAGCTAATCTTTATGTGGGTAGTTATTACAAGATACGTACTGCGCACATTGATAATTACGAGTAATTGAGTCGTGGAAAGTAATAGTACTATAAATTATACAGGGTCAGTTTAAATTAACTAGCGAAACTCTGCAGACATGATGAGTATCAATATCCAAACAAGAAAAATATACCGACCAAGTGCGTGTCAGACCACGCTTAAAGAAGGATTCCGTAGTTGGGAATTTGGGATGAATTTATCCCAAAAACAGACTTAACATTGTAGTTGAAAAACATGTTCTCCCCTAAATCAATATACTTTACGGTTAATTCTCCAACTGTAAATGTAAGTTTGCAACAGCAATTTAAAAAAAAAAATTGTGTGGTAAAACTACAAATTAACGATTTTCGGACTTTTTCCTTTACTGCTGTGAGGCATTGCTTCCTGCCAAATTTTATGATTCTAGGTCAACGGGAAGTACCCTGTAGGTTTTGATTTATTTGCGAATAAGAAAATATGTCACATAAATGGCAGTATTTTTTTTATTGCGTTGACTTAGAAGCTTGATTTTTTTAGAGCTCCAAGGCACCATAGATCTACGTATTTGATATTAATTTCAACTTCATACCTCCACACGTTCCTGAGAATATGGGTCTTGACAGACTGACAGACGGACAACGAAGCGATCCTATAAGGGTTCCGTTTTTTGCTTTTGAGGTACGGAACCCTAATAAAAAAGGTTTGATGATTTTTAGTTGGGTCAACGAACTCTGGTGGTGCTACTTGAAGTATGAGTTGAGAAAATCTGTTTTTTTTTGTTTTATCATGTTTAGATAGTATATCGATATCCAGCCATCACGTCTGAAAACTTTACATAAAAAAAAACCTGATTTTTTTAAACTGATATCAAGTGACTACATTAACTGCGGTTGATGACCCAAAAAAAGTCATCAAATTTATTTATTTTTGTTTGATCATGTTTAGATATCCCCATCGCATCAAGTCTGCGTAGTTTCACTAGTTAATTTAATTTGACCCTGTAGATTCAAATCTTTTTAAGTTCTTACTAAATACTATGGTTTGTAGACAAACCGGTCAAGCTCCGCCCCTAATGTAACGTCTTATCTGTCGTGTTACGCGACATATAAAAAAAACAATGTTGCCTTTCATGTTTCGAATGATTTAGTTGATTTTGACGAGACCATCAGGCCAAAGAGTGAAACAGCCCACAGACGATATTAGCCCTTAATTAGCAACATAAATAGAGATTTAAGCCGCGTGTACCGACCGTGTACCGATGTACACGGTCGGGCTTTATCGGCCTAATTGACAGTCAGTGGTCGCAGCCACCTGTGGACTTCTATGTAAGTAGAGTGCCAGAGGCATTGCAAGTGCGTTGCCATCCTATCCAGAGACAAAGCTGATGAATGTGACTAACTACAATTTATCACAACAACGTTATTAGGATGTATAAAATGAAATATACAATGCCGCCCATTGGCATGTGAACGCTCGTATTTTTCTGAATATTTATCGAAAATTAACTTCATAAAAATCTTAATTTTTTATCATTTGTATTTTTTTTTAAACTGATTTCCCCTCCGTTTCTTTTTTTACAGTCGGGAAATTTTAATAAAAATGTTAGTTTATCCGATAAAATAACTCGTAAGCTATTAGAAATAATAATCAGAATCCAAATCGAGTCAATAACATCGGAGATATGGCAAACGCTAATAAAAAAATAAAAAGTTGAATAACATGAAAAATATTAAAGATAGATAGCCCCCCCTTTAAAAGTAAATTTTCGATAATTTTTCAGGAATATTCTGAATAATACGGGCGGTCACATGCCCATTAGCGACATTGTATATAGAGCCATGGTGACAGGACTTCCCTTGAAGAACTCCTTCACTTCACAAATTGTGCTGCAGAAGTACTGGTCAGACCTGCTGATTCTGTAGTCAACAAACGTACCGTGTAAATTGCAGAAGATTGCATACTAGTAATTGTTTGCAGAAGGATAATGGATATCCTAGTTCCCATTATTGCAGAATAAAAACTTTTAATAAAAACAAACGCATCCCTCGGGGTGCACAACCCTCGCGGCTGGTATGTTGACACTGAGATTTTGTTGTTATAGGGATGTCACGCGTTTTTTTTTGAGTTTTTGATAATGACCTCGTACATATTTTTTATAATTTCTGGATGACGTATAGATGTTGTTCAATTTTTATGGTTACAACGAAAATTTATTCATAAACGGTTAAAATAATAATCTGTAACTTATTGTAATCAAATAACTAAAACAATGTCTGCATCTGGAGAAGATAGTCACGCCCTATTTAGCAATTCAGTACTATTATTATAAGAAGTAACTAATTAGGTATGTATAGATAAAGTATTTATAGCTACTTATTGTTATTTTATCTGGTATAAGCTAAGGCACAGCGAATTAGCGACCATGGTGGTTATCAATGGAAATATTAATATGTATTGTTTTCAATACTGAACAAGATAAGATTATACATAATATATTTTCCTTAATATTAAATGATTATAAGGACCTAAGTATTTATGATAAGTCAGTTTATGTGAACATGTTATAAAGATAACTTTTATTTCTATTCGATTCCGTGTTTTGCACCTAATTCATGCATTAAAAGAAATAAAATGTGCGGGACAAGATTTATGCATTCATTTATTGTCCTTAAAATATATGAGATATTTTATTTTAAAAACACATTTACTGTTTTTCTCTATCCGTCTGCTTATATACATGTGTTTTTTGGAAGGCGCTGATCATATTTCTAGATGAAAAAAAAAAATGTTTTAAGTTTAAGGTAATTATGAAGAGGTGGGTATAATTTTGAGAAAGCCTACCTTTAAGATGACAATATTATCCTTTAATTTCTAATATATAATAATATTATTAAGATGTGAAAATTGTGAGTTTGTATATCTTCGGAACTACTGATCCAATTACAAAAATTCCTTCACTAATGTTAAAAAAAGTAATTTCACGCGGATGTAGTCGCAAGCAGAAGCTATTTTAAAATAAGAGATTTAAAAAAAACAAAAAAAAATTGCATTCAGCAAGTTTTTGAAATCATTTTTTTTAAGCTGTCTGACAGCCCTGATCAATTGTAGTTTTAGGGAGCGTACCGGAGGTATCCCTTTGCGAAATTCGTTTGTTTTTTCCGTGTACCCTCCGCCACAGTGTGGAGCCTCTAATCCTAGTTGATCGAATTAATAAAGTTTGTCGTTAATCATTATCGTGAGCTACGAATACGTATTAGACATTGATTACAGCAGGGTGAATGGATAAGTCGACTTTATTACGTTAAAAGACTTAGTTCCAGACAAAGGAGTTTATTATTTTTTATTTGTTAAGTTTTTATTGGATTTTAGGGGGACGGAAAAAAGTGTGTGTGTGTCAGCTCCGACTCACGACTGGAGTTTAATCCAATGGGCAAAGAGCGAAAATAAACGCATCTCTTAAAAAAAAAACTAGATTGAATCGTGAAATACGTAAGATTTTATTTCTAACATTAGAGGACTATATATACAAATATTATTAAATCATATTAATAACTATGTACTAAATAAAACTAAATATACAAATAGATACAAAAAACAAAAGGACACTTAGGCGTCGAAGTATTCGTCCGCATCGCTGTCATCCGGAAACGTGCCCAGAAGACTACGAAATATATTTTTTTCAAAATTTTAAGAGTGTTTACTCTGAAAGTGGGCAACGTTGCAGCTAGATGTCACATATTTCGCTGTTTTGATTAATTTGCAATATTACTGTATGGAAATAAGAAATGTGGCTAACTAGTGAACTAAAAATATTGATTATGTAATGCAATAATTAATACCGTAACACCGAATATTTCGTTTTAGATGTAAAATGAAGTATTTGAGAACTTTTCAAATGCCGTTTTTACACCTAAAACGGGTACAACATCAAATTCAATGTTGTAATTGCAATTCATTATTAACATTCTAGTTCGCTAGTTAGCCACATTCAGTAATATTGCCAAATTAATCAAAACAGGTACATTTTTGACAGCTATTTGCGACGTTGCCAACTTTTAGGATAAACGATCATCCGTGTTATTAACGAATAAAACAAGTGTTACGCTTGTATTTTCACTCCTCATAAAATTGCTATACCCGCCTTATAAGAAAATCGATTCATAAGGAGTAAACTCCAGAAACTTTAATCTGTTTAACACTAGCGCTACGGTTATTTATAATATGGCAAAGCAATGAAGAGGTGAGGAAGAAAAGTTTGGGCCTCGATATGAACGTTAGGTAACAATTTTATCGCATTTCATAGGAATTAAAGTAGGTAAGTACCAAAGAATACTTTTTTGCTTATGGTGCAAGCCCTGTGCTATTAAGAGGGATCCGCTAAGGTAACCCGCGAAATTCCAATTTTCTTACGTTTTTTGCAATTTGCAGGTCAGTGTCCGGTTGTGTATCTTGATTAAATTATGACTCGCGACCGTAACAAATATGGCTTTACAGAATTATAATAATTATAATCAGCAATACAACTCCTTATGTTAGAATAATCCTAAAATGTCATGATTTCATGAAATAGTCATACAATAGGATTATATGAAGTTAGAGAGTTGTATTGATGATTTTTTTTAAAATATTTCTTTAAATAATAATATTAACATTTCGCCTTAAATATCTAAATTATTAGTTCTAAAATCGCAGTTAGATCTGTTTCCCACGACAAATATCCTTTGGGAGATGTTTAACAAGTGAGCTTCAATTTTTCTGCAATCTCTCCCCAGAGACAATTGTACGATGGGGCTGTAATAGCGTTGTGGTTGATTCAATAAACATGGCTTCCTTTTTGTATCGTAACAACACCAACCCCTTTCGGAAATCAGATAACATAAGTTGATTGCACTTAGCGTTGTCTTTAAGTGTGAAGGGGCCAAATTAATTAGCCAATGATTTAGAACCCTTTTTGTAATTAGGCTTTTAGTAAGTAGTCAGAAAAGTAAGTACTTATGAATATATACCTATTTATCTAATTTTATAACTTACTACCTTCTGCTCGCGACTTCGTCTCCGTGAAATCTCTTGTTCCCCCGTCCCACTCCGTCGCATCGCATCGCCCACCCTGGCTTAATCGTTTTTGCTGAGCGTTCTTTGACTTTTCCTTTTTGCTTGGCTCCTTAGCTTCATAGCGTGATAAAAAAAAAATAAAAAAAATACCTTATAACCTTCCTCAAGAATTGGGCTACCTAATTTAAAAAAAAAAAACAAATCCGAAAGTAGTTGGTAGAGATTATCGCGTTAAAAAACAAAACCTTCAGCTTTATTATTAGTTTACGTAGATAAATGAGTAATGTTTCAACTACGTAACATTTTTAGTTATTTACCTACTTAATTAGTTTTAAAAGTTAGTGCACACAGGAACGCTTCTTGCAAGTACCGAAACTGTTACAATCATGAAAATGGCTATAGGGACATAGGTATGTTATTGTATCCATTGATTAGGAGAATTGCAGTCGCTTTGATATTAAAATAGGCCTTGGATTCATAAAATGAAACAGGTGAACGCAAGTCGCTCACATAATTTCAAACAAATAAAGAGAAAATTCTAAAAATACAATTCCCATAAGTTAAGATGAAATATTTCGCACAGAAGTGATGTGTTTAAGTGGATAATAACCGGGTTTGTGATCCCGGGCGGGGCAGCCCCGCCCACCAACATGGGATGCCTTTTATTTATAACAATAAGTGGTCACAAATCAATGGTTTTCCAAGACAAATATAAAAAGATAAATGAAATAAAACATTCCGTAAGTCAAGCGGAATAAAACATTCCGTCCCTTAAACGCTTATTTAACAAATTCAGGACAATATTATTATTTATGCACCTACGTGCCAAGTGCTGAAACTACGTATTTTATAATAGGTATTTCAGTTTATTATTATATTAATATATTATAATTTGATTTTCTCTTTTTCATGAGAAAGTTTTTCCATATTTTGAAATCTTTTTATTATGTACCTATTTAATTAAAGCAAAAACCACAATGATTGTCATAATTCTATTAACTCTCCGGACCAATCTCTAAGTTGTTACGAAACCTATCAACAGGTCAATCACAACAATAAGTTTGGCAAAAATATCGAATGACTCTGTACTCGGTTCAAAGGTCGTGGCCTTATTAAATTTCTTAAGAGATAACATCGGTCGTCACTCCCGACAGATGTATAAGGCGCCACAAGCATGTTATTCGATTGTACAATATCGATGTTGAATCGACAATTGTCCGTCGAGGGGCCCACCGGCCACCATATCGGTGCCATCAACACGAACCATAACAATAATGCTATTGACGAAATCCTATAAACATAAAAAAGACAACATCAGTTCGTCGAGAGCGTATCGACCACAGACCAAATTAAAATTACATCTAATAGTATTTAATACAAGCGTGAATTATTAATTTAGGAGGCATTGTCCCGAACAAGTATTGTGAATAGAGTACCTATGAGAGAGTGATTGTATCAAATTGCTATGTAGAACTAATGAGCCGTTATATTCAGCTTAAATGTTCAGTTTTGTTAGTGTCTAATTCGTAATTGAATACATTGTTTGATGAAACAAAAAATATTTGCTGTTTATTAGATTAACGTGATTGTCCGAAGAAATGATTAGGTATTATTAGATACTTATCCTTTGTAGAAGAACTGTTTGAGTCATTCAGATATCCCACATTGTGTTCGACGTTGCTCGATAAATAAAACACAAAATTAAATATTTCCAAAGCACTTCATTAACCGTGACAATAAGCTATCAATCATCGAAAACCTCGCAAAACAATAATCACATTATCATTCTCCCATAATAAAAAATGTTGGCCCCAAACGCATAAAGAACCCGCTTTGAAAGTTTTTCGAGATACATTTTGAGAAATATCGTCGCAAGGCTGCGTCCGACGAAACCGAACAATGTAAACTTATGAGTGAACGTATTATTTATTGAAAAAAAAAGAAAATTTGAAACGGTTTGACATATTGTTAAGTCTTATAAAATTATTTGCTATCACGCCAGCCGAGGCTTGTTACGAAGAAGCAATCTTTAAAATGAAACAAGAGTACGGCTCGAGGTACATTTACGAGAGGCATGTCCGACAATAAAACAATGACGGACTAACCGAAACATCGGCTGGATTAATGGTTGGCGTGGATTTTGTCTAAAGATAAGTAATTGCTGTCTTCTCATTTTAATAATCATATGGAGAGACCCACTTCAAGAGCGCTATTAATAATGCTTAGAATGAATTTTTCGAATTCCCAAATGTCATCCAGCTTATTAACCGGCTTCGTTTTTTGTTTAAGTTTTATTTGTTTTGGATTGGACAGAACGTTTTGGTTTTGGCGCGGTCATTCCGACCTTTCGTTTTTTGTCTCGCATCATGCAATCTCGGCAGATGAAATATTGTTTAGAGTTAATTAGTTACCCACTGATAAAGTCTTTTTCTATGGAACTGCTCAATTATTTGTGGGTTGTTATTCATTTGTGGTGTTTGTACATTCTGATTTGTTTAGTCATGTTTTTCAATGTCTCTATTTTAGCAGAATTATCTGGACTCTACATCTAGTTAATTTGGCCAGGTTCTTTCTATTTTAGATATGTTTTGCTGACTCCTCTTACTTACCTAGCTAAGACATTTTATTTCAAACTTATAAAGCAAGTCATGAGAATCATGTCCAGGTAAACAATCACCCCCGATCCAAATAATTAAAATTAGACACGCTGATTGAAAGTATAATTTAAGCCTAAACACGAACGATTTATCATTGGCTCCATACGTCAAAAATCATCTGCAAAAAGATGCCACTAAATGAATAAATTTAGATTCCAATGCGCGTGATCGATAGACTCTTAGATCGGATCTATAGATCATATCGACTTCGAAAATGGAATGCGTGAGTAAGACAAAATATAATTAATGATCGTCCTTCTAAATTCGAATCGGTCTGGTGCAGACATATTGGCGTCGTCGCAATAAACAAAAGGCAAAAAGTTTTGTTTCATTTTTTCACAATATATTTTTTATTTGTGCATATAAAGCGTTAGTAGATGTGCATGATTAATCATTCGTCGGCGTATTGTTGCATCTGTCGTGTCGGCTGTAGAACTGGAGAGCGGCCATTGTTGCCGATGGACCTTTGTACGATTTGATAATTCCAAAAAACATCTATTGCGCCACCTGTGGCATGCCATAACGGTTTAATTCCTTTGTATGGAACTAAATGTAAAATAGATTAACTTATTCAGTATTTTATCAACTCGAAACTCTGTATCGATATTGTGGTTAATGACATCAACAACATATTTAATTGACCAATACATTGTACATACTATTGTATTGCGTTTACGATTAATGCTTTGAGATAATTATTATATCCGTCAATTAATTACGAGTACACAGCGTTCCTACTTGCATCAATGATGTATGAGATCCAATCTTTGGCTACAAGTTAATACGTTTCTTTCGACTCTGATTCTATTATGTATACAATTGTAGTCGATAATGTCTGTATAGGTAATTTAATTAGATATCACCAAGTTTAAATGATAATTTAATTTATTTTAATACGTAGAGAAATTAATTTGAAACATAAATAATTGTCTCGTCTTCTTGTTGTTCTAACAGATATTCTGTAACACTTTCAACTCCACACACTTTTCATATAGGTCAGACGCCATGCCGCCATACATATTGGAAGTGAACCCTCCGGGAGGGTCACCGAGCGACACCGGCATTACGTTTGCGCTAAAGTTAACCTTCGCGGACGGTGAACGGCATTAGGTTCGACACCGTGTTATAAAACACTGTGAAAAGAAGTAAAATAGTGTTAAAGATGATAATTTTGTTGATTGAAAGCGTTATTCCATCATCGACATCTTCATCTACAAATGAGACTCTTTGATACACGTCATACAAGAGTATCGAACTAAGTGCGAATTTTGGTCTCATTTTTAGGAGTTTATGGTCTAAAGAACTATGAACGAAACTAAGTTCGTTTAGCTTCGCTCATGTAGCGTGTTTGCATACTTCGGTTCACACCGCGGAACCGAAGTATGAAAAGACGGGGTAGTGACTTGAGCGCATGAGGTAAACGAATTTCGTTCCCAGTACGTCCTGCGCTTTAGTGATTGGCAGTGAATTTCAAGATATCTTAGATTTGGATAATACGTATTAGCCCTCATTTCTATGATATTCGGTAAATATTGATTGTTAATCGTTTGCCAGAAACTTGAGTTTGAACTCGATGCTTAGGCTTTATAACACGTTCAGTGCCGCGAGCCCTCCTGGAGGGTTCACCTTGTCGCATACCTATGGGATGCCGGGAGCCTCGCGGAGGCCTCGTTTTAAATGTAGGTTTTTCTTAGCTAATACAGCATTATAAACCGTTAAAATAAAATCTGATGTCTATTTAAACAAGATTTATTAGTTTATGCGTTGGTTTTAAAACCCAAGTTTTATTTTTTTTAAGTTTTTGTTCACGCTTACGCGTTCACTACTTAAAGCGACAAAACCCCCTGAAAACTTTATTTTACAGTGTTTTATAACACGGTTTTAAACCGAATTCCGTTGACCGTCCGCGATGATTATAAACTTTAGCACAAACGTAATGCCGGTAACCCTCCCGGAGGGTTCACTTCCAATATGTATGGCGGCATGGCGTATGAGTTTATGAAAAGTTGGTGTAGTCGAAAGTGTTAAGCTATAGGTATATTAGGTATCCTCCTTCTTCGTACAGGGACCTACAGGGTGTAGTAACCTGAGCGGTTACCTGCAGCCACAATCAATCGCGGCACAGACGGTTATGACAGATAACGTGTTCTGTCGTGGAGCAATCCGTCACGGTCGGCGGCGCGGGCGCAGGCCGGGCGCCGAGCTTTGTTCGACGTGGGAAAACTGTAATATTCAACGAGTACCCGACTATTAAGATGGTTGTTTTTGCTGTGTATGCAAACTGAGTATGGTGTGTTATTAATCTTGGGTTCTTAGCTTTTTCGTAGAATGTGTATTTTTTATTTTACACCTATAGGTACCTAAATGTACCACTTTAGCCTTTAGTGCCAATTTCACCAATGAAACTGAACGCAATCTGCACCTCTAAAGTGCGTTCAAGAGCTGTCAGTGTCATTATTGTTGTGGAATGTTGAACGCGGTTTAGATCGCGGTCAGTTATTGGTGAAATCGAATCATTCCACTTTGCCCCACCAAGCCCCACTAGTGGGGCAAAGTGGAATGCCTAATTTTTTTTAGTGGAATCTGCCCTACTAGTTCGATTTGGTGGGACAGATTCCACTAGTCTAAAATTTTGATGGATTCTGCCCCTCTAGGGTTGGCACCTTAGAATATGTGTGAATAGGTATGCACGTATTTTATATTTGTTTGGAAAAGAAAGAAATGTATATCTAAGTAAAATATAACTAGGACTGATAACATTAGACTTAGTACATACCTAGGTAATGTTTTAAATAAAAGTACAAAAATTATTGTTTGGTAATTGTTTGTGATATTATTAATTATTGTACCTAATTTTATTAGATTTTTTAAATAGGCTCTCTCTACTAATGAAGAGATGAAGCTCTACTTAGTAGAGCTTAAAACGATCATTAGGTATATCAATGGAGCTGGATCTGAGGAACCGAATTGTTGATAGAGTCCATAATTGTTATTATGCTTTCCTTGAATAAAGGCTCTTAGTTTAGTTAACATTTTCTATAGCGCCTCTATAGATGATTCAAAATTAAGATTCTAGGTGTCGCAAACTCATTAAAAAAAATCCACAAGGATGAATAGGGCTGCATGGTATTTCAATATAGTTACGGCTATAACATCAGTAGTTTATTTGCTCTATCCCTATATAGATAGAGAATATCCAAGTAATATATTCATCATAATTAGTTCGAGACATTTAGCTGTCCTTTGGCCATCCTCTCTTGAGTTATGATACTGTTCTAAGAACACACCTCATTTTTCTATTCCATACCACCAAACAGTTTTGAGGGTTAACACGTGAAAAAAAAAACAAACGAATGTGCGACCGGCTTTTTTTCACCTGACAACACCCAACATTAGTTTTTATGTACACCATTTTGAAAATTAAATTATAGGTTATAATTTTAATATGATAGGTGTGTAATATATTTCTTAAAGGAATGTTTTGTAGAGATTTTTATCTTATAATAGTATTTATTTTATTCGGATCTAAACCATTTTTATATTAAATCGTCCCTTTTTTATTTATTTGTATAAATTACGTTAAGCAGTTAATGAGTAAGTTATACAGTTTTTTATGAGTCTTGGATTCAACGATTGGTTAGTATCTACCAGCTGGATTCAACAAACTTCTTAAAATAATGTTCTCATAAATATTAATAGTGTGCATTTATCTTCCGAAATTGAAATCTAATTATAACTCCAGTATTTTAAGTAGCTAGCTATGTTATAACTATAAGTCATCATAACTTGTTTACAATCCAAGGAAAGGTCTTCTTATTATCACCTTCTTACTTGTTATGTTTCTTTATGAAACAGAAGGTATTTTCATAAGATCTGCAACAACACAAGTCTCAACGAAACACCGAAAAAAATGTCTGAAACAAAGTTTTTTTATTAAACCAGCGGCATAAAACAAAAGCTTATCGTATTAGGTATCAGCTTATAGACAAGCTATAAAGATGGAATCTACAAAGAAATCGGCACAGATTACAGTTAAACGGCCATAGCAATTGGACGATACATTTTTAACGACTCTGTTTTTTGGCGCGCACAAAAAAACGCGGCAACCAGTCAACGACAAAAGACGATCGTCACAAAGATCCTCCTTACAGATAAAGGGTCCATAAATAACACCATAGTTTTATACTGTTTTTATGGATTCAGGACGATTCCTAAAAGCTGCTATCATTTGTCAATAAATGTGTATTATAATTATTTTCTTTCCATTTTTTTTTATCTTTTCATAAATTAAGGCTGTATTGATTTTACCTGTCCTTGGCATAGGTTGCGTATGCGCATTCAGTCCATTAGTTTCGTTCTACAAGCTGGGACCCTGAGACTGGTGTCCTTCACCACACAATCCTCACCTTTGAAAACTTCATAAAATAAATTTTGAAAACGCCAAAAAATTGTCAAGAAATAGTCACCAAGATTAAAAAAATAGTCACATTATTATTATTATTCAGAAGATACAGCTATAAGTTGGTGAGGATTGTGGGGTAAATGTCTCCACACAATCCTCACCTCAGTGCAAGCAAACGGCTGGGAGTACCGACTTGGTTTCAATTCCAAAAAATAGTCAAGAAATAGTCATAACGCTATGCCAAATCTCGAAAATAGTCATTATGGGATTCCAGAGATATAAAGGGGTCTTGATGAGGATTACGTGGTGAGCCTTTCTCGCCACAATCCTCACCTGATTACCGCGGAACGCCTAGGTTTTTGAATTTGAATTTGGTGTCAAAAAATTGTCAATAAATAGTCGTCTCGAACTATGTTAATTTCGACTTGGTTTACTATGTAGAAGTATGTTAAACTTCCACGTCAACTTCTACATACATTTTGTTTTGGTACAGTCGCGAACAGTAAAATTGTAAATCTATTTTAATAGTATTGTATATTAATTTAAAACAGTAATAAAATATTGTAGTTACTAACGTATAATTATGTTTCTGTCAAGTTTAATAAATACCTACCTAGCTGTACATAATATTTCTCAAATTTTTCCGTTTGGCTTTATGAGACCAAATAAATGTCTTTATTTCAGATAAATTTGATTGTAGTATGAGTAATTAAGACTATCTAGGTCTAAGGTTAGTGGGTGGGTTGGTGGTAGCTTGGTTGGCAGGTAGGTTGCTGGGTAGGTTGGTGGGTGGATAGGTTGGTTGGTGGATAGGTTGGTTGGTGGATGGGTTCTTTGGTGGGTAGGTTGGTTAGTGAGTAGGTTGGTTAGTGAGTAGGTTGGTTAGTGAGTAGGTTGGTTGGTTGGTGGGTAGGTTGGTGGGTAGGTTGGTTGGTGGGTATGTTGGTGGTAGGTAGGTTGGTGGATAGGTTGGTTGGTGGGTAGGTTGGTGGGTAGGTTGGTGGGTAGGTTGGTGGATGGGTTGGTTGGTTGGTGGGTAGGTTGGTGGATAGGTTGGTTGGTTGGTGGGTAGGTTGGTGGATAGGTTGGTCGGTTGGTGGGTAGGTTGGTTGGTAGGTGGGTAGGTTGGTTGGATAGGTTGGTTGGGGGTAGGTTGGTTGGTGGATAGGTTGGTGGGTAGGTTGGTTGGTTAGTGGGTAGGTTGGTGGATAGGTTGGTTGGTGGATAAGTTGGTTGGGGGTAGGTTGGTTGGTGGATAGGTTGGTTGGTGGATAGGTTGGTGGGTAGGTTGGTGGGTGGGTAGATTGGTTGATAGGTTGGTTGGGGGTAGGTTGGTTGGTGGATAGGTTGGTTGGTGGATAGGTTGGTGGGTAGGTTGGTGGGTAGGTAGGTTGGTGAATAGATTGATTAGTGAGTAGGTTGGTGGATAGGTTGGTGGATAGGTTGGTGGGTAGGTTGGTGGGTAGGTTAGTTGGTGGGTATGTTGGTGGTAGGTAGGTTGGTGGATAGGTTGGTTGGTGGGTAGGTTGGTGGATAGGTTGGTAGGTGTATGAGTCGCTACTTATGGCTGACCGAATGCCGTCCCGCAGGAGGGATGAAAAGGGAGAGAGGAGTCTCCAAGACATCATAAAAGTGTTGAAGGAGACCGACCCGGACGACGTGCCGACTTTCGTGGCGAAGGATTTGCGCAAGCTGCCCCCAGTCACGTTCGACCACGTTGACGTCACCAGGCTGCTACGGAATATCACAACCCTAAGATCGAGCCTGGTCGAGATGCAGTTGAAGTTGGAAGCGTCGCAATCCACCATCAGTGATCTACGTGCTGTGGTTGCAGATTTACGCCAGACGGTATGGTTGGTACGGTTACGGTTACGGTTACGGTGACGGTACGGTTGGTTGGTGGATAGGTTGGTTAGTAGGTAGGTGGGTAGGTAGGTGGGTAGGTTGGTGGGTAGGTTGGTTGGTGGGTATGTTGGTGGTAGGTAGGTTGGTGGATAGGTTGGTTGGTGGGTAGGTTGGTGGATAGGTTGGTAGGTGTATGAGTCGCTACTTATGGCTGACCGAATGCCGTCCCGCAGGAGGGATGAAAAGGAAGAGAGGAGTCTCCAAGACATCATAAAAGTGTTGAAGGAGACCGACCCGGACGACGTGCCGACTTTCGTGGCGAAGGATTTGCGCAAGCTGCCCCCAGTAACGTTCGACCACGTTGACGTCACCAGGCTGCTACGGAATATCACAACCCTAAGATCGAGCCTGGTGGAGATGCAGTTGAAGTTGGAAGCGTCGCAATCCACCATCAGTGATCTACGTGCTGTGGTTGCAGATTTACGCCAGACGGTATGGTTGGTACGGTTACGGTTACGGTGACGGTACGGTTGGTTGGTGGATAGGTTGGTTGGTGGATAGGTTGGTTAGTAGGTAGGTGGGTAGGTTGGTGGGTAGGTTGGATGGTGGGTATGTTGGTGGTAGGTAAGTTGGTGGATAGGTTGGTTGGTGGGTAGGTTGGTGGATAGGTTGGTAGGTGTATGAGTCGCTACTTATGGCTGACCGAATGCCGTCCCGCAGGAGGGATGAAAAGGAAGAGAGGAGTCTCCAAGACATCATAAAAGTGTTGAAGGAGACCGACCCGGACGACGTGCCGACTTTCGTGGCGAAGGATTTGCGCAAGCTGCCCCCAGTCACGTTCGACCACGTTGACGTCACCAGGCTGCTACGGGATATCACAACCCTAAGATCGAGCCTGGTCGAGATGCATTTGAAGTTGGAAGCGTCGCAATCCACCATCAGTGATCTACGTGCTGAGGTAGCAGATTTACGCCAGACGGTATGGTTGGTACGGTTACGGTTACGGTGACGGTACGGTTGGTTGGTGGATAGGTTGGTTGGTGGTAGGTTGGTTGGTAGGTAGGTTGGTTGGTGGATAGGTTGGTGGATAGGTAGGTTGGTTGGTGGGTAGGTTGGTGGATAGGTAGGTTGGTTGGTGGGTAGGTTGGTGGATAGGTAGGTTGGTTGGTGGATAGGTTGGTGGGTAGGTTGGTGGATAGGTTGGTGGGTAGGTTGGTGGATAGGTTGGTTGGTAGATAGGTTGGTGGATAGGTTGGTTGGTGGATAGGTTGGTTGATGGATAGGTTGGTTGGTGGATAGGTTGGTTGGTGGATAGGTTGGTTAGTAGGTAGGTGGGTAGGTTGGTGGGTAGGTTGGTTGGTGGGTATGTTGGTGGTAGGTAAGTTGGTGGATAGGTTGGTTGGTGGGTAGGTTGGTGGATAGGTTGGTAGGTGTATGAGTCGCTACTTATGGCTGACCGAATGCCGTCCCGCAGGAGGGATGAAAAGGAAGAGAGGAGTCTCCAAGACATCATAAAAGTGTTGAAGGAGACCGACCCGGACGACGTGCCGACTTTCGTGGCGAAGGATTTGCGCAAGCTGCCCCCAGTCACGTTCGACCACGTTGACGTCACCAGGCTGCTACGGAATATCACAACCCTAAGATCGAGCCTGGTCGAGATGCAGTTGAAGTTGGAAGCGTCGCAATCCACCATCAGTGATCTACGTGCTGTGGTTGCAGATTTACGCCAGACGGTATGGTTGGTACGGTTACGGTTACGGTTACGGTGACGGTACGGTTGGTTGGTGGATAGGTTGGTTAGTAGGTAGGTGGGTAGGTAGGTGGGTAGGTTGGTGGGTAGGTTGGTTGGTGGGTATGTTGGTGGTAGGTAGGTTGGTGGATAGGTTGGTTGGTGGGTAGGTTGGTGGATAGGTTGGTAGGTGTATGAGTCGCTAATTATGGCTGACCGAATGCCGTCCCGCAGGAGGGATGAAAAGGAAGAGAGGAGTCTCCAAGACATCATAAAAGTGTTGAAGGAGACCGACCCGGACGACGTGCCGACTTTCGTGGCGAAGGATTTGCGCAAGCTGCCCCCAGTAACGTTCGACCACGTTGACGTCACCAGGCTGCTACGGAATATCACAACCCTAAGATCGAGCCTGGTGGAGATGCAGTTGAAGTTGGAAGCGTCGCAATCCACCATCAGTGATCTACGTGCTGTGGTTGCAGATTTACGCCAGACGGTATGGTTGGTACGGTTACGGTTACGGTGACGGTACGGTTGGTTGGTGGATAGGTTGGTTGGTGGATAGGTTGGTTAGTAGGTAGGTGGGTAGGTTGGTGGGTAGGTTGGTTGGTGGGTATGTTGGTGGTAGGTAAGTTGGTGGATAGGTTGGTTGGTGGGTAGGTTGGTGGATAGGTTGGTAGGTGTATGAGTCGCTACTTATGGCTGACCGAATGCCGTCCCGCAGGAGGGATGAAAAGGAAGAGAGGAGTCTCCAAGACATCATAAAAGTGTTGAAGGAGACCGACCCGGACGACGTGCCGACTTTCGTGGCGAAGGATTTACGCAAGCTGCCCCCAGTCACGTTCGACCACGTTGACGTCACCAGGCTGCTACGGGATATCACAACCCTAAGATCGAGCCTGGTCGAGATGCATTTGAAGTTGGAAGCGTCGCAATCCACCATCAGTGATCTACGTGCTGAGGTAGCAGATTTACGCCAGACGGTATGGTTGGTACGGTTACGGTTACGGTGACGGTACGGTTGGTTGGTGGATAGGTTGGTTGGTGGTAGGTTGGTTGGTAGGTAGGTTGGTTGGTGGATAGGTTGGTGGATAGGTAGGTTGGTTGGTGGGTAGGTTGGTGGATAGGTAGGTTGGTTGGTGGGTAGGTTGGTGGATAGGTAGGTTGGTTGGTGGATAGGTTGGTGGGTAGGTTGGTGGATAGGTTGGTGGGTAGGTTGGTGGATAGGTTGGTTGGTAGATAGGTTGGTGGATAGGTTGGTTGGTGGATAGGTTGGTTGATGGATAGGTTGGTTGGTGGATAGGTTGGTTGGTGGATAGGTTGGTTAGTAGGTAGGTGGGTAGGTTGGTGGGTAGGTTGGTTGGTGGGTATGTTGGTGGTAGGTAAGTTGGTGGATAGGTTGGTTGGTGGGTAGGTTGGTGGATAGGTTGGTAGGTGTATGAGTCGCTACTTATGGCTGACCGAATGCCGTCCCGCAGGAGGGATGAAAAGGAAGAGAGGAGTCTCCAAGACATCATAAAAGTGTTGAAGGAGACCGACCCGGACGACGTGCCGACTTTCGTGGCGAAGGATTTGCGCAAGCTGCCCCCAGTCACGTTCGACCACGTTGACGTCACCAGGCTGCTACGGAATATCACAACCCTAAGATCGAGCCTGGTCGAGATGCAGTTGAAGTTGGAAGCGTCGCAATCCACCATCAGTGATCTACGTGCTGTGGTTGCAGATTTACGCCAGACGGTATGGTTGGTACGGTTACGGTTACGGTTACGGTGACGGTACGGTTGGTTGGTGGATAGGTTGGTTAGTAGGTAGGTGGGTAGGTAGGTGGGTAGGTTGGTGGGTAGGTTGGTTGGTGGGTATGTTGGTGGTAGGTAGGTTGGTGGATAGGTTGGTTGGTGGGTAGGTTGGTGGATAGGTTGGTAGGTGTATGAGTCGCTACTTATGGCTGACCGAATGCCGTCCCGCAGGAGGGATGAAAAGGAAGAGAGGAGTCTCCAAGACATCATAAAAGTGTTGAAGGAGACCGACCCGGACGACGTGCCGACTTTCGTGGCGAAGGATTTGCGCAAGCTGCCCCCAGTAACGTTCGACCACGTTGACGTCACCAGGCTGCTACGGAATATCACAACCCTAAGATCGAGCCTGGTGGAGATGCAGTTGAAGTTGGAAGCGTCGCAATCCACCATCAGTGATCTACGTGCTGTGGTTGCAGATTTACGCCAGACGGTATGGTTGGTACGGTTACGGTTACGGTGACGGTACGGTTGGTTGGTGGATAGGTTGGTTGGTGGATAGGTTGGTTAGTAGGTAGGTGGGTAGGTTGGTGGGTAGGTTGGTTGGTGGGTATGTTGGTGGTAGGTAAGTTGGTGGATAGGTTGGTTGGTGGGTAGGTTGGTGGATAGGTTGGTAGGTGTATGAGTCGCTACTTATGGCTGACCGAATGCCGTCCCGCAGGAGGGATGAAAAGGAAGAGAGGAGTCTCCAAGACATCATAAAAGTGTTGAAGGAGACCGACCCGGACGACGTGCCGACTTTCGTGGCGAAGGATTTGCGCAAGCTGCCCCCAGTCACGTTCGACCACGTTGACGTCACCAGGCTGCTACGGGATATCACAACCCTAAGATCGAGCCTGGTCGAGATGCATTTGAAGTTGGAAGCGTCGCAATCCACCATCAGTGATCTACGTGCTGAGGTAGCAGATTTACGCCAGACGGTATGGTTGGTACGGTTACGGTTACGGTGACGGTACGGTTGGTTGGTGGATAGGTTGGTTGGTGGTAGGTTGGTTGGTAGGTAGGTTGGTTGGTGGATAGGTTGGTGGATAGGTAGGTTGGTTGGTGGGTAGGTTGGTGGATAGGTAGGTTGGTTGGTGGGTAGGTTGGTGGATAGGTAGGTTGGTTGGTGGATAGGTTGGTGGGTAGGTTGGTGGATAGGTTGGTGGGTAGGTTGGTGGATAGGTTGGTTGGTAGATAGGTTGGTGGATAGGTTGGTTGGTGGATAGGTTGGTTGATGGATAGGTTGGTTGGTGGATAGGTTGGTTGGTAGTTAGGTTGGTGGATAGGTTGGTGGATAGGTTGGTTGGTGGGTAGGTTGGTGGATATGTTGGTTGGTGGATAGGTTGGTGGATAGGTTGGTTGGTTGGTGGGTAGGTTGGTTGGTGGATAGGTTGGTTGGTAGATAGGTTGGTTGGTGGATAGGTTGGTTGGTGGATAGGTTGGTTGGTGGATAGGTTGGTTGGTGGATAGGTTGGTTGGTGGATAGGTTGGTTGGTGGATAGGTTTGTTGGTAGTTAGGTTGGTGGATAGGTTGGTTGGTGGATAGGTTGGTTGGTGGATAGGTTTGTTGGTGGGTAGGTTGGTGGATAGGTTGGTTGGTAGATAGGTTGGTTGGTTGGTGGGTAGTTTGGTTGGTGGGTAGGTAGGTTGGTGGATAGGTAGGTTGGTGGATAGGTTGATTGGTGGATAGGTTGGTTGGTGGATAGGTTGGTTTGTGAGTAGGTTGGTGGATAGGTTCGTTGGTGGGCAGGTTGGTTAGTGAGTAGGTTGGTTGGTGGGTAGGTTGGTGGGTAGGTTGGTGGGTAGGTTGGTTGGTGGGTACGTTGGTGGTAGGTAGGTTGGTGGATAGGTTGGTTGGTGGGTAGGTTGGGGATGGGATGGGAGTTGGGATTTTATTACTGTTTTAAATTAATATACAACACTATTAAAATAGATATACAATTTTACTGTTCGCGACTGTACCAAAACAAAATGTATGTAGAAGTTGACGTGGAAGTTTAACATACTTCTACATAGTAAACCAAGTCGAAATTATCATAGTTCGAGACGACTATTTACTGACTATTTTTTGACACCAAATTCAAATTCAAAAACCTAGGCGTTCCGCGGTAATCAGGTGAGGATTGTAGCGAGAAAAGCTCACCACGTAATCCTCACCAAGACCCCTTTATATCTCTGGAATCCCTTAATAACTATTTTCGAGATTTGGCATAGCGTTATGACTATTTCTTGACTATTTTTGGAATTGAAACCACGTCGGTACTCCCAGCCGTTTGCTTGCACTGAGGTGAGGATTGTGTAGAGACGTTCACCCCACAATCCTCACCAACTTATAGCTGTATCTTCGGAATCATAATGCGACTATTTTTTTAACCTTGGTGAGTATTTATGACTATTTCTTGACTATTTTTTGGCGTTTTCAAAATTGTTTTTCATGAGGTGTTCAAAGGTGAGGATTGTGTGGTGAAGGACACTGAGACTGTTGGTGTTGTTACTTTGTAAGGTTTGTGTTGATCCGGAAAGCCTCAGCACCTAGAACCACAACAATCTTATAAGTTGGAGAAAACTCTATAAGTTTTCCACTAGGCAAGACCAGTGGAGGATCCTTTCCTTTCAAATACTTATATTTTGTGCAATTTACGGCTTAAGCTGCCCTGCACACACATCCAGTTCTTGCCATATAAAGGTACCTAGCTGTTTTCGAAATCTATTGCCAAATCCACTATTACACAAACTTTAAACACCAATAAAATAAGAGTATTAAAAAAAATAAAAACCTAAAATTCAATAACCTACCCAGTTCTAGCATTACACGACTATCATAACCCACCCTTAATCCAAACATCAGTAACGCCAGAAAAAGTGTTACCATAAACAAAATTGTGGTAGATGCCAATGTTGGCATATAATGAGGGATCGCTCCCCGGAAAGTTTATTAAATCTTCCTTAGAATTCATTACAGGGCTGTTTCTAAATTAAGTTTCGCACCCCACGCTTCACTTAACATTTTATGAGTTGTTTTCTCTTAGTACGCTGATTTAATTTTAAACGCGTAATATGATTTATCGTTGTTTATTAGTGGTTGGGCTACGTATATTCTGTGCGAAAGAGTTCCGGGTTGCAGTGTACGCGACAATTTTCGGTGACTGCAGATTATCTACATTACAGTAATACTCGTGTTATGAAGAGAAAAGATTTTTATTTTTGTCTGTAATGAATAAACTCAAAAATTACTGGAGAGATTAATAAATATCTTTCAAACTCTAACTCAAAGCATTTATTTCAAATAAACCAATTACAGGCACTTTTGAATTGTCAAGGGGTCGGTCAGTCAGAAAGATGAAGCTAGATGCCCATTCCAAAGCGTAGTAGGTACCTATGGAGAAAAACGGGCAAGAAACTCCACGGACACTCTTTTAAATCATAATATGGTTACAAAATATTGGTTACATCATTCATACAGTTAAACAAGTTATACATGTGAGAACGATGCAAAACGTTAAAAGCGTCCGTAACAAAAATAAAAATTAAATTAAGTTAAAATAAGCCGTGGTAGCTAAGACCAGGCTTTCACCAGTAGAATGCTATATTATCACTGAGTAACATGGACTATAATTTTTAAAGAGAACGCGGGCGGAAACTGCTGATTTAAGTTTAAATACTGGCAGACTTTACCTATTCACGTTTCTTTTCTTATAAGCACTTTAAGAAATCCGCTAGATGTCAGAAGCACGGAACCGGTCGATGTGGCGAATGGCGATGCTTGGGGGATGTCTATATCCAGCTGTCAGCTGTGTAGTCTTTAGTCTGATGAACCACTTTTAACGCTGACTTTATTTAGCTTAGCTTCTATAAATGAATCAGTTTCGGTAGACGTGAAAACGTGCAATACCTACTATTAGCACAGATGATCACTATGTATTTTTAAGAAGCAACTGGGGACTTATTTCTTGAATCCAAATATTTGAGAAGCGTTGTATGTAGGTTAGAGGTAATGGAAAAAGAGAATTTTCTTGTTAAAACTTAAAGTAACTAGGATACTTTGGGTAGGTAAACTCTTACTCAAAGTACGTTTTTTATCTATACTTTTTATTTATTTCAATATCAGAATTTTCCTTCGTTTGTACATCGATTCCATTTTTCCCCTTTAAAATCATTACAACAGCAAAAATACACCTACATTATATGTAATAATATTTTGTTTAGGTACTCACAATTCAACCTAAATAAAAGCTTCTTCATGAAGTTGATCACATTAAATTACATACCATCAAACCAAACTCAAAAAATGGCACCACTGAAACTGAAAACACCGGAAAACCGCAGGAAAACTGAAAGTGCGTGCGTAGAAGACGTTTGCCGACGGCTGGGGCGGCGGCGGCAGGGCGGGAGCGTCGCGTTGCTAAGCGACGCGCCGCGGGAGGGCGTGGCAATCGATACCACCCTCACCTCACCCGGTCACCTCCAGCCCTCACGTGATAATACTGATAACCCTTATCGACTCAGCATATGAGCTGGACACGAGTATGTTAAGGTATGTAAAAGGTGGTACATACATTTTTGGTCTTTCTGGAAAGACTGTTTCAGGGTCAGGTTAACTTTTGCGGTCAGCTTATGTGTAGCGATTGTTCATTGATTTGCATAAAACATGTATACAGTGGTGTTAATTAATTATAATAGTACAATCATGTTCAGCTAGGATAAAACTTAGCATGCTTTCTTTTGATCACTATGTAGATACAATCGTGTCTTTCTTTTATAAATAGCTGTAAGAACCTGGCCAGAATTTTGTATCTTGACATTGTCGAAGTACAGACCGTTCACTATAACTTGTCCCTTGCCGTCATGTTGGCACCATTGCATGTAAAGCTTAGTTTCAATACTAATAGAGTTCAAAATGGCGATAGTGTTCCAATCGCGACACGGGACTAGAAAAAATGAACGCACAGTAAGCTTCTTCCATCCGTTCTCTGAAAACATGTTTCAGAATTTTGACTTTTTCATGAATTGAAATGAAATTGTACTGTAAATAGGATATCAGAATAACTTTTACAAGTCATATAAAAAAAAATAAGCTAGATGAGTTCAGCGTTTCCTATCTGACTACTCGGAGAAGAAAGGCCGAAACAAACTCAGAGGTCGCAGACTCTTTTAAAGTCCAGAAATACTGTTGGTGTAGTTTTTTTGTTTTTTTTTATTTATGTGTCTGAAATGAACTTTTGAGGAAAAAACCACACAGATTTGAGACCTATCTAGTCAGTGCAAGCATTTGTCAGTAATCGTTGAGCTCAACTCAGAACTTAAGGAGCTCAACTCGACGAACAGTACCAAAGAAAGGACATTTAGGTAGGCCGCAGAAACTACTCAAACTGCCAGACCATCAGAAAAAAAAAAATATTGCCAACATGGGCCTCACCACATTTACAATAATTAAAATAATATAATAATAGTTTACAAAGTAATCATGTCATTTTGTATATATTCAACAATGTCAATGTGTATATAAAATGAGATTTGTAACCAATGAAAGTACATAAGTTTTTCTTTTTACTTTTGAAGCTCAGAGACACGGAAAGCAATTTAATGCACCATCGGCTTACGGATTGTTCAATGTTGTGTAATTTTGATTCTTTTTGCAATAAAATTTGTTATTAGGGTTATTTAGACAGGTAGGTATATAAAAACGCTGCAATAGCAAAAACACTAACTTTTTCAAATAATGTCTTTACATATTTAAGTAATTGGTTCAGTTGGACAACAATCAACACTGACTTTTCCAAATGATTTCATTACTTAAATAAGTAATTGGTTCAGTGGAATAACAATCTCGAGAGTTCAAGTCCCTGTTGTGTTGTTACATTAGATCATTACCGATGATCATTATCAATTACAAGTACAATAAATAAATTGTTTTATATCTAATTATATCGCCCTGCAAATCGAACACGCGCCGATGTAGTTTAATAAGAGGCCTGATTTTACAAATTCGTAAAGTCTTTTAATGTTGCTGTCAAAAAGAAATTGAGTTTCCCTTCTCAGTGATGTGGGGGAGTGCGCCGGACAGGCACCGTCGACACTGTGCCTACTATTAGTACACAAAGGTCGGCTGTCGGGTACATCCCTACGAGGTACCTACGCCGGGTAGGGGCGCGAATTATGACCTGTCAACAACAGATCAGTGTACTCTATGACTATACCTGACGCTAATTTGGATGTACCTACGCGATGTTTCGACCAGTGGTTATAGAAGTACCTACCTAATTATCATCGATGACATTAATGAGCTCGTTTCTACAGACAGTTTTGAAAGCATAAAAATGTAAAATAGACCTCTTAAATGCTTTTTTTTAAGAATTCCTAATTTTAGTCAAGCTATTTTGGATAACAAAAACAAACGAAAATCAAGAGATAGGTCGTTTGTTTTTTTAAGCTTATGTAAACACAGCTATCCCTGATGTCGTGGCAACTAATTAATATAAATGGTGGAGTTCGCTCCACGAGACGAGTCCTGACGGGCGTCCCTCCAAATATATGGTCCATAAAACTACGATTACGTTTTATAAACACTACATTTATAACTACTTCATGATTGTATTATTTATTTTACGTAATATATTATGCTGTGGTGGAGATTTTGATTTTTTTCTAAACTGTGCTTTCAAATATTTAAAATTCTCTGGCACAGTACACTCCATTAATTTATAGTATTCGACCACGTGGACTAACATGGAGACGACTTTTATTATGCCGTGACACTTTTATAGTGATATTTTGTTTTGTCATTTATGTGTTGGAGGTTATAGGAGTTTAACTATTTTATGATTAGTTTTTATTTGTTTTATAGTTGGTTAAAGAGTTGGGATTAAAGTTATGGCGAAAGTTACTGTAGGTATTTATGTAAACAATTTCGTTGGTAGTTTTGTTTAAAATAATAATATCTAAACTACAGTTTAGGTAAGTTCTTCTGTCTGAAGCTCCAAATCGTGTTCTAAGTCCAAATCGTGGAATGATCACATCACTCACCTTCTAGAGCTTCTGTTTTCCTGAATGTACCCTGTAGCTCTTCAGGAAGCTTTTTGAACGTGTATACTAGGTCAAATATATTTTCAGGGAGAATTTACTTTGAAAATCAACTAACGTAGCTGGATTTTATCTAATGTAGGTTTCGTTATAAATCGGATTAAAAGAGGTCCTATTCCACAGTTAGTGAGCAGTGCGATCTGTAGCGCACGGAACACGGCCGGCGCTCTCCGGCTCTCCGTGGCCGGACCGGGACGCGCCCGCACTAAATTTAAATATTTTAATCCTTAATTTAAATTTTTGACATTTTTATTTTATGTTGGTATTCGTGTAGTTTCATTTTTAATGTTATTTGTCATATTCAGGAGACGGCGCAGCTCGTGACTGGCGCCTCGGAACACCATTTGCTGGTAAAATATCGTCAATGAGACAGACTGACTCAGGACAATTTGTTCGAACATTACCTGCCTTCGATAGCGAAACATTACTTGAAATGAAGATTGTGTTTATAAATAGAATTGTATACTTAGGTAGTTACTTGGAGTTACCTATTATATTGTCCTAAGTATACGTACCTACATACGTATAGCTTCACTCTTCAGTGAATCTAATTTTGTAGGTTACATACTTTTATTCAATTTGAAGCCTGTATACGTATGAGATATCTTAAGGGCGTGTACCTACGCACGCACGAATGAACAAAACATGGTGAACACGAACATCGAACACGGCACATTTGGTTCGTCCGTGTGAACGTAAATTCGCAAAGCGAACACGAACATCATACGAACACAGTTCGACTTGTGTTTATGCTCAACCGCTCTCTTTAGTAGCCATGGATTCGTAATTGGATCACCACGAACATATTTGACGAACACAGTGTTTGATGTTCGTGTTCACCATGTTCTTGTTCGTTCGTGCGTATGCGCATATTTTGACATTTGGATGGCGTAGTAGGTATCGGAGCTTGTGGTGTAATAAAAAGCTCCAATCAATAACGTTTTAATCATTGGCGTCAATCATATCAACTTCGCAGTTAATAAATATTATTAATATTTAGAACAGCAATGATAAAATATTAGACCTAAATATATACGTAATCGTATCGTTGATAAGCTGGAGATGGGAGCAAGATATAAGTAAACATTTCTTCTTGCAATTTTCTATGTGCATTTATTTACCGAACTATTTTATGGCTGAACCATCAACCTTTATACAACAGGTTCCTTTTGATGTCCCATATCTCTAAGGTTATATGCTATAAGTAAAAATAATAAAAAATGTACATAGTTTCAAAGATAACATAACACTAGATTCTCGATGTGTGTATCTAAGTTTCATTGATAAGTGCAAGTAAATCAGTTCATTCAAACCAATCATTCATATTTAAATCTAAGAAAATGCGGCGTTGTCATATTTCACGTTTTACATGAATAATCGTGACTTTGTCGAAATATTTTGTACGAAAAATGAAAAAGAAAAAAAGAAACTGTTGATTCTTTGACACCCTAGAGGTATGAGATATCAAAAGGAACATGTTTTACCTATATTTTTTATTTATTTAATAGAAACACTATGTATCTAACGTTTTTTACCATCATCATCATCTACGTAGCGTTTTCCCAGAGCAGCTATGCCAGGGTAGGCTTACAGTCTAACTGGATGCAGCAGAACTATGAAACTTTTTAATACTATTAGGGATACCTTATACCTTTACCTAAACCTAATAAGCGCCCATCTTATTCATCTTGCTTACGTAGAAAAAAAAATACGCAGACGAAGTCGTGCGCAGAAAAAAAAAAATATATATATCTGCCTAGCCTTTTCCCAACAATTTTGGGGTCGGCTTCCAGTCTAACCGGATGCAGCTGAATACCAGTATTTTACATGGAGCGACTGCCTATCTGACCTCCACAACCCAGTAACTGGGTAATACGATACCCCTTGGTAAGACTGGTGTCAGACTTTCGGGCTTCTGACGACTTGTAACGACTGTCAAAGATCCACGAATGACAGCCGGGACGAATGGCTTAACGTGCTTTCCGAGGCACGGAGGATTCTCGGTATGTAAAGATGGTCACCCATCCACTGACCAACCCCGGCAAGCGTAGCTTATCCTGATGGATCGACTAGTGCGGCTGTTGTTACTTAGCCACGAGCTCCTCTCCTAAGATGAAAAGAGATACTTAACTAATATAACTATACAGGGTGTCAGGGACATCGACGCGAAGCCGGCTACCATGGATTCAGTACATGATTCTGAACCCCCCTGCGTTGAAATTTTTCGACAGTTACTAAAATAATAATTTGCTGTTTCATAGAAAAGTGCAACACCTACGCGGTCAAAATGTATATAGTTTGGTATATACATGATGGACCTACACCGATTTGATATTTGGCAGATCGATCCTTTTTTTCTAGAGCACACAAACATATTTCTTTTGAACCTGTCTGCCATTGGTTTTGATTTCGTATGCCATCGTAGCATCGAGAATAAATGACCCTTGTAGATCATTATAATACTTTTGTAGATCATTAGTCATCGGGCGGCGCTAGAGTCGAGCTATTACAGCCTTTTAATATTTTATTCTAATATCCAACGTATTGTGAATATTTGAACACAAACATTGTAACATATTCTTCAATTTGTTAAGAGATTTAGCTTATTTTTCGGTTATAATGGTGGACAAGCGATCTTTGAACTGAAATTAATAATAGGTATTGGAACTACACTGAACTCTAATGTTCTACAAGTAACTGTGGGTAAGTATTGGTGGAGAATATATTTTGGGACAGATTTACCTTTTGTATAGGAATAGTTACGAGCTTAATATTACTATGACAGTTCTGTCTTCTTGAGAATAGTGAATCAAAACAAAACAACAGAAGGGCAATTGCCGCTATTTTTAAGAACGTTCGCATTATAATCTCATTCTCAATCTGTAAAAAATCACTCAATTTACCAACATTTTTGACAAGTTTGACAGATTGCGACTTGAATGTGAACGTTTTTAAGTACAATAATTGTCCTTCTGATATTATTTGTGAACTGTCCATAGATGCTCTCTCCAAACCCTCCAATAGCAGGCTAGGAATACTAAAGGCTTTATGGTGCGTTTCCACAGAAGCGAGACGAACGGAGCTGAGTGGGGACCTGTAGGTATCAACCAATCGCAATGGTCAAAATCCTCATCGCGTCTCTCGTCTTGTCTGTGATTGGATGATTTCTGCACATCTTCGCTCAGCTCGTCTCGCCTCCAGTTCAGTGGAAACGCACTCTAACTTTATCTTAGGCTGTGCGTGGACCTAGTCAACCAGTTTAGTTGTTAGTGTGAGTCGAGGTTGTTTTGATGCGGTGGTTTCACCATATATATTTTTTTATGTGAAACATCTAATGCGGCGGGTCAGACCTGCCTTTGATTATGACATACTTATTTATTTCCTTTATTACGTTCAGTGCCGGGAGCCCTCGCGGAGGGCTCATTTTAAATATAGGTTTTTCTTAGCGAATACAGCATTACAAACCGAGAAAATAAAATTAACAAGATTAATTAGTATATGAGTTGGTTTTAAACTCCAAGCATTTTTATTTTTTGTACGACTATTCACAAAAATTTTAAAGGTTGGAAACTACGTATAGCAACAAGACCCCCTAAAAACACAATTTTGCTTCGCTTTACAGTGTTTTATAACACGGTTTTAAACCCTGGTTAACTTTGGCGCAAACGTACCAAATGCCGGCAACACTCCCGGAAGGTTCACTTCCAATATGTATGACGGCATAGTATGAGTTTATGAAACGTGGATGGAGTCGAAAGTGTTAATAAACCATCCTTTCATGCATTATTATTTTATATATTTATTTATATTTTATTTTCTACCTATACAAAATAGTTTTGATGTTTCACATTTGCCAGGCGTCCCGAGAACGACTCAATTTTTTACGATCTATTGGATGACAACATCTGAAGCCTTCAGATGTTGTCATCCAATAGATCGGTAGCTGAATCAAGACAGTCACAACATGACATGACAACAGTCGCTCCATGAAAAAAATTGAGTCGTTTTTTGAATTGGCCTTCAGTTATGTAAGGATGAAAGTCTTCACTGTCACACGTTGTTACCGACGTGTGACAATCTGCTCCATTGATCTTCAAGTAGGTATGTAGACCTGCACTCTAATTGCGTAACACACGATCAATCACATTCTGTTTCATTTTGACAGTTCAACAACATTCATTGCGTTATCAAGCAGACAAATTTTGGAACACATGAAGCAATGGATTAGCAATATCCTGAAAAATTTGTGATTGAAAGTGTGTTACGCAATTAGAGTGCTGTTCCCTTTACGTCTTTAACATAATCAGTCTTTAATTTTCCCAATGTTGGGGCTCAGACGTCCTCTCTTTCAGATGAACGGGCAACAAGTGGCCCAGCGCGTTGGTGGATGTTACAAAGTCTTCGATTTTTTTATTTATAGGGGACATGCAGGCTTTTTTAATATTATCTATTCTTCTTCGCCGTTTTTTGAGTAGTGTGATGATATACGACGAAGTAAAGTAGATATACAAGTTGGCAGGACATCGACGCGAAAACTTATACCATGGATTCAGTACATACAAGGTACACAGGTAGGTTTAGTAGTAGGTACTTTTAAGTATATTATGTTGCCGTGCCCTAACCGGGTTTCATGTTGGAACTTACTTAAATGTAACACCTAAATGTACACATGAATGCAATAAAGAGTTTGAGTTTGAGTTACATGATTCTGAACCCCCCTACGTTGAAATTTTTCGTCGGTTATTTTTTTTTTTAACAGCTGTTACTTCATACTTGACTTGAGAGAGACTTGTGGTTCGGAATCATGTACTGAATCCATGAGATAAGTTTTCGCGTCGATGTCCCTGCCACTCTGTTTATTGGGGCCGCTATGTACCTTTTGGTGATAATCGATTTTCAATCTGCTTATTAAAACATATCCCTGAAATTACGGTCATCAACAAAAGTTTATTCGATATACTGTTGTTTAGATACAGTCAGAGACAAAAGCCGAATAACACTTTAGTTTTTTATATCTTTGTTATTGAACTAAATATTTAATAAAAACGGTATAGAAGGTTAATCGTAATCGAGATCAGAGTTACTTTAAACTATTTAAAGAAATGCTGAAATATAATTGTTAAATTATTGTGTGTCAATTTAGATGATCTGTAAAAGTATTAAACGAGTTTTGTCGCTAACCGTACCTACCTATAAGGCTGTCCACTGGAGCGGAGAGGAGAGGAGCGGAGTAGCGGTGTGCCAATATTAACCAATGGAATTGCATAAAACCTCCTCTCTGCTTCAGTGGACAGGTATTTGCGAACTAGTTTAAAGATTCATACAAAACCGGGAAGCGGAGCGGGGAAACGGAGCGGAGAAGCGGAGAGGGGAAGCGGAGCGGGGAAACGGAGCGGAGAAGCAGAGAGGGGAAGCGGAGCGGGGAAACGGAGCGGAGAAGTGGAGTGGGGAACCGGAGCGGGGAAGCGGAGAGGCGATGCGGAAAAATAAGTGTTCGTGTCTAGCTCCGCACAGTCCGCAACACCGCTCCGCTACCTGGCTCCGCACAGTCCGTAACTCCGCTCCAATGCCTCGCTCCGCTTCAATGGACAGGCAGCTTAATATAAAGTTACCTACTAGTTCTGTTCCAGAATGTCTGAATTTCTTGCGAAGAGATTTTGTTGAAGAATAGTAAAAATAATAAATAATAAAGCCATAAATAACGAACCCTCCTAAGTAGGTAGATGCCTACCTAAAAAAATGCCGTTAGAAAGGTATAAATTCCTTCAACTCAACAAATTAAGTATTTTAGCAACGTTACTATCTTATCTGTCTCTTAATCGTAAAAAATACGTAGGTAATTTGATTCCTACATACATTATTATTACTTTATGTTTTATTTTAAATAGATAGAAAAATAATTAAATTAATTATTACGTATTTACATGTGGTATACGCACACGTGTTTTAATAGAATTTCAATGCCATTCATGGTTAGCGCTAACAAACAACAAGTAGGGGTCAACGTTCGATAAAACCCGATGACGTAACAACTCATTGCGAACTCGACTCTTTTCACTCATCTAGAACGTGGCAGGTGGCTCTTCAATAGAATGTGTTACGTAATTTCGCGGCCCTCCAACATGACGAGGTGGCCGAGTGGTTAAGGCGTTGGACTGCTAATCCAATGTGCTCTGCACGCGTGGGTTCGAATCCCATCCTCGTCGGATCTTTTTGTTGTTGCTATTCGTTTGTTCACTGTAAACGTATAATATAAATGTATTGTAAAGTTATCGCTACATTAACATTAGTTTAAAGTTTTTTTGTTTGTTTTGTGATATTTTTTTTTGTTTAGTCGACTGTTTTTATTGTATGGTTTTACACCTATTTAAGTCGTTTATAACTTTATAAATATCACTCCAAGCCAGTAGTTACATAAGCCATAGTTGTACATTCTTACAATTTAATTCAATTTAAACCCTATAAATGCAATGAAAACAGCCCTAACCTATGAAAGCAGCTCATTAAATCATTTTCCATCAAATAAGTTTTCATTTACACTCGACTTAACTAATGTTTGCGTATGGTTCAACCGCCGAGCGCCGCCGGCTATGGGTTATTTCACTTGCACTCGCAAGGGGACTAGAGAAACACAGATTATATTTGAAAAGGCATGAATAAGTAAACACTGCTTGTTTATGGTTTGAATCAATGAATGTTGGAGATATACTTGTATATATATCTATATTTGGATTGAAAATACGTTTTTTGTTTTAATTGAATTAGAAAGTAGAGTATCACCCGCGTCGTTTTAATAAAATGATCTGTTTTAGTTTCTTCATTTCTTTGTTTTGACTATTCTTAGGAATAAGCAGTATTCAAAGAGGTGTTCTTCATTCATTTCTTAACATAAGATACTTCTGCTTATTCGCTAACCCCAAAGGCTAGCTTCTGCCTGCGACTTTGTCCGCGTGAAATTTTAACATGATACATACATCCTTCGGTACTCGGCAATAGTGTACCTTTCCATCAGTGGAAGAATTTTGGTAATCGAACCAGTACTTCTATATTTTATATACTTAGATTCTTTTCTATTTTGTGAATGTAAGAACGCTGTAGGCTTAGTGGACTGTAGATTTGACTTCTTCTATTTTGTTAAGTACCTGGTACTTGTTGAAAGACCTACACTGTCCTCCCATACCTATTAATACTGTTATTTGAAAATATTGTGGTAAAGGGCAATTATTTTTAAAAGAGTAACCGTGGACTTTCTTGCCGGCTCTTCTCCATAGGAAACGACCAATTGGAACCGTGCACCTAGCTTCTGACGTTTCATAAGTGCCCATGTAGGTTTATGTTTTTTTTGTTTTTTTTTTTTGACGTTACCTATAAAGAAACAAGCAAAAGATTTCACCTCTTATTATATTAGTTTAGATACTTGGTTACAGTTAAATACAAAAAAAAGAATAATATTTCGATATAGGTACCTTAATACCTACCGACGTATCGTAATTTATAGCTTGGGAAACGCTTTCCAATTAGAAGCAGTAGCCAACATATTTTGTAGAAATTAATTATGTACCATCTATCAATCCAGTTATATTTTGTAAATGATTAATATTTTCCCATTTCTTTGCCGTCTTTATGTTCCTAAAAATACTTATACCAGTAATATTACGAATATAATGTGCAGAGTCGCTGGTACCACGTCTTCGTTTCCGTTCTTCCTGACATTTTTGGCTGCCACTACCAAGCGTTCTGACACTTCCACTTCCGAAAATATTTCTTATTTATTTTCATAAATAAAGTACCTACGGTAATTCAAAGCCTGTACTCAAATTCTATAGGAAAGTTTCAAAATTCTTATGTACTTTGAGTTATTAATTTAAAATAGGTTTTCTTATGATTCCTTGAGAATTGAAACAAAAACATGATTTTATTATGGTCTTTTGACCCCTTGACATGAAGGAACTATTGTTCGCTCATTACCTACTTAGTTAGTGCGTGACCAACTCCAAGATCATAATTAGATTATCCATGATATGGCGATAAATGTTTTAGTTTTTTCCTGTGGCGTCTCCGGTCAATGGCAACCATAGATATAAGAAAGAAGATGGCCACCATGTTGTTATTCAGATGAATATGCTGTGTAAGAGTGAAAATGTAGACAAAATCATTCTAAAGTCCATAGAGAATGCGTTATTTATACCACCCTGGCATACTAATGAATATGTGTTTTTCGAATTTGATCTTTATTACTACTAGAAGTTGTCCAACTGACAGGTGTCAGGAACGCATTCTTTCGACGGCTGGAGTGTAATACAGAATACACACACTTACCTACTCAGCCCAATTTCTTGAACTTGTTTGAGGCACAAATGTTAGCTTCGCTCTTCCCCAAGCAAAGTTCTTTATTAAACCCATCCACAACACTTTGATGAACATTTATGTGGGTATGTGCAAATAATTAGATGTGGCGTTAGGCCGGCGTCGCACGCGCGGGCCACGTGCGCTGACTATTGTTACTTACATTATTTATGAATATTGTTCGCGCGGCCGTCGAGTGGATCGCCTCATCGCCGACACGCGACTCCTGTCCTATGATTGATGTACACATGGACTTATGAGCTCCTGGTAATCTGCATGGGTTTGTGTGTCAATGAGAAGGTGTAATCCGGACTTTACATGGGGATTGTGACGGTATTGTCAAGTCAAGTGATCCTTTTACACGCAGATTTTGTTCACTGTAACTATAAGTAGGTAAAATAGGGTAATTTTTTTAATTAAGTATCTAACAGATAAGTCTAATTTGACTGTAGTCGTATAAGATTCTAATCTGCCATAACAATTATAATTTGATATTTTCAGAATTCTGACAAGATGGGCTAATATGAAGAATGGCTGTCACGGCTGAGAAAATAAGAATAAACACAAAGGAAAGTTGTTGAAATTACCATCCTAGCAATTACCACCAGTCAGAAGTTGTAAACATCTACCAGTAACTACCGTTGATGGTATCACATCCTAACTATCCTAACTAATATTATAAGTGCGAAAGTGAGTCTGTTTGTTTGTTACGCTTTCACGCTAAAACGGCTGAACGGATTTGTATGAAATTTGGCACATGGGTAGACCATGACCATAGATAGGACATAGGATACTTTTTATTCCGATATTCCCACTGGATCGAGACTTATGTGGGTAAAACCGCGGGCTAGTAAAATATAAAGGCTTCATAATTCTCATTTTTGTGTAACTACCAACAATTCAAACATTCCTTCTAAACACCCTACAACAATCACAAGATCGCAAAATTGTCAATAAATTATGAAATACGCATAGTGTTAGCGAAGCCCGATTGGTATCGGAAGCGAGGCGGGATGACGGAGGGCGGAGGGGTGACTTCCGGGTTCCGGCGAATCCGGCCTAGTCCTCAGTACCAGTAACTCATCATCAGGGCCCCGCGGGGTGCCGGCCACTCTCCCCCACACAAAGAAATATAAAGATTTGTGTGAATTATACCCTCCGCCTGCAAAAGGGGAAATGCATAAAAAATGTTGCTATGGATAACACATTTTTAAAAGGAACTGTTGAAATTCTCCTTTGTTTGTATTATGCGTGAAATCGCGTATCGCAAGCAAATCGTAGATCGATTCGCTTGGTGAAATAAAATAACCATTTTAAGCATAAAAAACCAAGTGTTATCAAACTTGTCTGTGAAGAGAGATGAATTGATTGGTATCTTTTCGAAATTATAATAATAAAACATTCATTGTTCCGTTTCGATTTGTTTTTTTTTTTACACAATAATTGCGAATCAGTCAACAGTTCATATTGTTTACGCAGCGTAGCAGCTGCATCACCTAGAAATTGCTACGCGTTGGATCGCCGACGCGACGCGACGTAGCGTTTACAACGTAGCGTAGGCGACACAGCTCGTAGCGTTTGAGCGACGACTACGATGCGTCTACGCAGTGTAGCAGCTGCATCACCTATTAGACGTTGCTACGCGTCGGCTACGGATCGCTAACGTAGCGACTACTGCGTAGCGTAGGTAATGTAGTGGTATCGCGACGACTCTCGTCAATAAGATTATTCCTTATTAATTGTAAGTATTAGGCAGTCGCTCCATGTAAGATACTGGTATTTAGCTGCATCCGGTTAGACTGGAAGCCGACCACAACACAGTTGGAAAAAGGCTGGGCAGGTGATGATGATCATCATCAACAGCCTACAGCAGTCCACTGCTGGACATAGGCCTCTCCAATTGCACGCCATTCAGCTCGATTCTCGGTAACTCTCATCCAGCCGCTACCAGCCACCACTCGAACACCACCTTACGTTTGCTAATTCGCGGTCTCCACTCAAGAACACGTCTATCGTTTACCCCAGCGCAGCGGTCCGATGATCGCTAATGAAGTGCGGCCCATTGCCACTTCAGCTTATTTATTCTGTGAGCTATGTCGACCACTTTGGTTCTTTGCCAGATTACCGGATTCTATCCCTCAGAGATATACCAAGCATAGCTCATTCCAATAATAATAATAATAAAAATCGTTTATTCTCTCGCAACAATATAACAAAAAAAAAAAACAAACGGAGTAATCACAGTATAAATACATTTTTGTTATTTAATATTGTGGGAGACTGGTGCCTAAACTAGGCTCGAGGTCTGTATTTCAGGACACCAGGATCTCCGCCATTTACATTCATTCTATTATATACTTGTACACCGACCATGACGAACATTATATAATATCATGGCAGGAAAAAGAGATTTTGTGACTCAAGTAAAATTTTTATAAATGGGTTTTCAGTAATTGACTCACTAAAATGAGTTAGAGAGTCAATGATGATGATTAGATGTAAATATTGGAGAAGTAATTTAAAAATAGTTTTTCCAACGACTTCTAAGTCAGTGAGTGGTGTTTCATGTTGTAATTGTTATTTCTAACTAGAATTCTGACAAATCAATGCCAACAGTCTTCAAATCTTAGTAGATTATAACACCAATTTAGTTTTTTTTTTCTTTACAAAACATAACCAATTATTTCGTGTTCTAACTTGATAAAGTATGCCAGAAACAAATAACGTTACGTCATGCTTTCGTCATAGCGAGTAAGACATATTAAGTACTCACATCGATAATAAGGTTTTTAACGGGTGACCAGTCATTTCACCAAAAAATTATTTACAAATTTTCACTTGACAAGTAACGTTTGGCAAAAACATGATTTGTTATTTGATCATTATGCAACAACAAGTTTGCCAAATAATTCACTTTAGAAAATAATAAACTTTTTTTTATTAACGTATTATTGTACAAACAATTCATTTTTTATTCACGTTATCTCATAAAACAATGTTTGGAATAAAAACGTTTGACATATTGCATTACGCAATTTCCTAAAAATGAAACTCATTAAATAGGCAAAAGGGTAATATTAATTTATAAATTAACAAAAAATATTAAAATTAAAAGCCAGTTCACGACTTGTACTAACAGCACTAAAAATAATATTTAAGTAGGCTACCGGAACCGAACTAGTTAGATTAGGTTAACTATTTGAACTCGCGAAAAGGGTTAGGTTAGGTTAGGTTAGAACTGCGACCACCTACGCCAAAATCGACTAGAATATATATAAAAAAAGACTTTAATAGGCTTATAAAGAACTTCAGTACTTGCTTGTAAATTATTCAACGACCCAAATGGAAATTGCAACCATGATCACTTTGTGACTGGTTTAGAAAAATTATTATAAAATGATATTTAGTAAACGTGATTTTTCCAAAAGAATCTAAATATTAAATAAAAAATGTTTAAATGATTAAATATCATGCGAAACATTTGTAAAGAGAAGCATTTGCTAAATAAATGTTTGTAAAGCGAGTGTTTATAAAAAAAACATTTGCGGAATAAGTTTTTTGTGAAATAAATTGTATACGAAACGCTGGTTGTAAAGTAAAAATTTGTCAATGGTGTTTTGGTGAAACATTAGTGAACCTTTTTAACGATAAGTTTAAAGTCATGTATTATCATTGTAGGTAAGTAAGTACGTAGTACGTAGTAGTAAGTACTTACTTAAGTATCGTATTGTATATTCCATGTTCATATTACTTACGGTATCACCCACTAGGTGGCGCCGTGAACACTTGTCTTGTACCGATAACGGAACAATGCGGTTCCCACTGGCCGCCTGTGTCGCTTCCGCACCTCCGCATTTAAATTCAGAACACGAATTGAGATGGTTTCAATTTAAATTCAGAAAGGAAGTGTAACGGACGGAGTAAAGATAAGATGTCACTTAAGTAATATTGCGTTTAATTTTGAACTTCGCCGTTTTTGCCTTTTACTATAGTTTTGCACTACGGTCTTCAAAGACTGTGTTAGTATGGCGCTTACGACCTAAGCAAGTACCTACATTAGGCGCTCGGTAATCCGGCGCTCACTAATCGACACGTCCAATAGTCGGTTTTCTAACTTAGCTCTCCTACCAAAGATATCCGTCGCCTACTCTGCAGATTTAATTAAAAAAGCGATTATAGAGCGCGCGCATAGATCGTTGTTGTTCCTGCAGTCCGGTCCGAGCGCCTACTGTTGTTCTACTATAAGATTTAAAATTGTTAACCAGGCATCCTATTACATATTTTTTTCTTGTTTCCCAGGATCCGTCTTATTAAACTATATAGTGAGTAATTAATAGGAATCTAATACCTATTTCTCTAGTTAAGGGGGCTTATCCTAAAATATAGCAACGTCGCAAATAGCTGTCAAATATTTACTTGTTTTGATTAATTTGGCAATAATTAATATCGTAACATCTAATATTTCGTCTTAGATGTAAAAAAGTATTCGAAAACTTTCCAAATGCCTTTTTTTACACGTAAAATGGTTACAACATCAAATTCAGTGTTATAATTGCAATTCATTATTATTATTCTAGTTCGCTAGTTAGCCACAGTTCATATTTCCATACAGTAATATTGCCAAATTAATCAAAACAGCGAAATATTTGACATCTATTTGCGACGTTGCGTTTCAGAATAAACGCTCATAACCTGTAAAAACCAAAGAATGTGAATCATAGCTTAATTTATATCCCCAATTATAATCTATCCGTGCACCGGTCAGTTTTTACCGCACGTCAATAACAATGCGAAGGACGTAAAACACTGGACTTTTATAATTTACCGATTCTAATAAATAAAGATTTCAGTCCTTACAGAACGGGGCCACACGAAAAACGACCGCCCGGGTTGCATGTATTAGAATCTCAACTCTATTGTATTTTACCATACATTCTTTTTTGCACCTCACTCGAATACATTTGCAATTTTCATTCAGACTATATTACCATGGGCCCACGGGTCCGGGAGACTTTTTGTGTGACTCTGATTGTCTCTTCTATGATGGGCTAGTGTTTCGTATCAGTCATGTTGTATTTGTTTACAAGATTGATTAAACACTGACCATGTAGATTCATGTGCACTAAATAACGAAATGGTTGCATTTTTAGGGCAGTAATAAGCCACACGTGATACTTCTGATTTACATTCGTAAGAAGTACTCGGTTTAGTTGAAATCCAGCGTCAGGCACTTGTTGTCTTATTTATGCTGAATTGGTCCTATTTGACACAGCCGTGAGGCACACAATTTAAAGCTTTCTCTGCATTTTTATTATCTTTGTTTTTGTGTGCCTTATTAACCTAGGTCAAATAACATTAATTTTGTTCCTGTCTTCTTTCTAATAACAGCCGAACGGGTCGATCCATCAGGTTAAGCTACGTTTGCTCCGGTTGATCCGTGGATAGGTGATCTTTACATACCGAGACTCGTCCGTGCTTTGGTCCCGGCTGTCATTCGTGGATCTTTGACAGTCGTTACCGGTCGTTAGAAGCCCCAAAGTCTGACAATCAGTCTTACCAAAGGGTATCGTATTATCCAGTTATAGAGGTCAGATAGGCAGTCGCTCTATGTAAAATAATGGTATTCAACTGCATCCGGATAGACTGGAAGGTGACCCCAACATACTTAAGAAAAGGCTAGAGGCAGATGATAAGTAGCATTCCTAACTGTATGTTCAAGATGGTCAATTGACAAATTAAATTAGTAGGTATGTTCCTAATATTAGACCAGAGTAAATTTAAATTCAAGTACCTTCCGTCCTTTCAAAATTTATTTTTAAGAAAGTAATTTTATTTCTACCAAACTATTCTTAACAATGTTGACCAGTAATTATCTATATTTAGAACATCATGTATTCTCTCCCTCTGCAAACAAAAACGGGGATTGCCGTGTGTCGGGGGCTGCTGTGGGCGGGGCTAGGTGTCACTGGCAGGCTGCAGATCTTATCTTTAGCTGGGGCCAGGGGATGCCGGGGCCCCGCGCCGGGCTTGCTCAGCCCTCATAACAATATCGCACCCTTGCCGATAAACTTGCGCGGTAACGCAAATTTCAGGGCCGTATTTCGATCCTTTTTTTTAAGCTTTCTGGGTGATGGTTGAGGTATCTCTATTCGGTGATAGTGACAAAGTCAGTCTTGTGTTACGTGCTAAAAAAGAGATTTCTTTCGTATCTTTTCAACGATCTTTATACCTAGATTTGACCTACCTTCACTTAGATATCCACCAAGAGTTGGTAATGAAAATAAGTTAAAACAAGTTGGTTGGTCAACCGTAGAGGAAACTGTTACACAAATGAAGCTTCTTCTCATCTGTTACACAAATAAAGTACCTTATTTGGATTACCAGGTTTTATGGTAAGCTTTTATTTTATCCATATTTCAAGTGTACGAAAATGATTAATTCCAAAATGCTGTACTACTCCAATTGATAGTAAAATAAAACACGCTTTACAATGGGTATTAATGTCATAATCAATTATTTGTATAGAACAGTCGGGCAGCGCAGCGAGCGCAGCGTCCGTGCGCCGGCGCATTAACTTAGCCAGCCAATTACCCGCAGTGTTCTCGGTGCACTCGGGCCGGTTCATTCCTCCACCACAGCAATATGTTAACATATTTTTTAATTTCTCCAACGGACAGCTAAAGAGGCAATCGCGAGTTCATGCGCAGGAGTGAGATTTATAATAAGAAAACGCTCCTACCGCGCATGCACCATAAGGATCTATAAATCTTTTAAGTACTGGATCGGCCAATCCCTGTTGAGAAACGATAAATCATCCCCTCGGACAGTAAAGTCGAATCGAATAGTATAGCGCTCTCGCTCACACTCGCCGGTGCTTATGCCCTTTAGATCATTTATCATTTCTTTCTCTCGTTTCTTCTCAATGATAAATTCAATTCTCTTTTGGAATATGATTGTTCCTCGTTTTGTTATTGTGTGGTGTTTTATTGTGGGTATCGTCACGGACTTAGGTTTTTTGATCGGAATCCGATCGAAATGATCGCGAGAATTGGATTTCCATTTTAGATTTCGTGACTCGAGTGATCAATCTTTTGACTTCGAATTCGGAATACAGACTCTTGTTTATGCCCATGAGAAAAAACTTAACAAATGACAGTGCCATTTTAAATTCATGATTAATATAATTACTTTTAGGTAACTTTATTCATGGTATCTTGAAAGCATATTTAGGAGGGAATAATAATTTTAATTGATTTAGGAGAGCTTAGATAATTTATATGAATTTATTTTGACTTATTTTTAATACAAAATAGTTCGACAACTTATGTATATAGTTTCACTATCCACTTATCAACATGTAAGGGGAAGTATATCTCGTTAGGACTCATAAATACTGGCATTTTATTAGAGAAAATATTGGGTAATCAGGTCGTTAAGATAAAGTAGGCTCTATGAAATCGAAATATTTGTTTATTTTATTTCTTGCTATTTACAGGGCTGTATAGAAAAGACAACAATTTCATCTTAAAATAACTTAAAATACGTAATGTTTTCTCAGTCAAATAGGTAGGTAATAATATAGGTACACTTTAAACTTCTTTCACTATCTAAAAGGTCGGTCCGTGAAAAAATAGCACTATGTTTAATATAAATATACATAATATAGTTCAAGAATCCATAGCACGATGAAGAGCAACACTTGTGTGAATGTACATAGAAATCAAACCCTTATCTCTACTATCACTGGGCATTTCCTTAAATATATATGTAACAGCGTACTATCTACCTTAAAATTATGAATTTACATACATTTTACAACCTATAAAATCGTAGTTTTTATTAGACTTCGGTGCTTTGGCCATGCTGATCATTATAATTTTATGTTACAAGTCTCGTTTAATATTTGCTATTATTATAGCAAATATTAAACGAGGCTACCTCTTCTGTCGCCGAAAATGTTACCTGTATAAATATATACCTGTTAATGATTGAATATTTAAGTACTTGTATATCGCGTTCACAGTATAAATAATCATCTACTTATATGTAAAGCTGAAATGTATGAATATTTAATTATTCTCGTTTCTCAAAACCAATATAGTTAACAATACATCTGTTTGTACGTATCTCTATGCTACACAAAGGCTGCAATAAATCACTGTCAACAATTGAAGTAAGTTGACAAAAATGTTCGTCGTACAGAGTAACCGTGTTCCTGGACATCACAAATGCTTCCAACACACAATACTTATTCAATGAAGAAATTGTGTTCCAAAAAATAACAAGACACTTTTCATCGTTAAAATGTTTACAGGAAATATATGACATGCTGTAAAGCATTCAACTAGCGGTCATTGTTTACAACTCAGTTGTTTTACAGTAAACAAGAGAACCTGTGAGGCTGTGACATAAGGTTCTATTGTTCACAGTTTACATTGTCACCACTCTCCCAAATAACTCTTTCTTAACAGTAGACCCAAATATTAAATATCTCTCGGACGGCTGACGTTTGGCGATGATTTAGAAATGGTCGGATTGACTATGGACTAATTAGTTTTATAATAAGCGTAACACATTGAAAACAATACTGTTCCGGAGCGCATTAGTGAACTTTTCATTCCACGTCAATAGCAGACACGCTCGAGAACCAATCGGCTTACAATACAATTGATTTATTAACCTACACAATGAAAAGTCATGTAATTAATTCGTCGTTGGTGCTCACATCAGCTGAAGTTCGTCGAATGAAGAGTTCGCTAAGCGCGATGCGGTCAGTACGCGGCGGCGGCGCCCGAGTGGTGCATCAAGTGGTGGTGGTGGTAGGATTCCTGCGTGGGGCACCACCATTCAGGCACGCCGTGCGGCATGGCCGGCGCCGGCTGCTGGAACTGCGTCCAGTGACCACCGAAGCCCAGCTTGTTGTCCATGACGCCGTTCCCACCGATGTTGGTAAGGTGTGGGGGCTGGTGTTGGTGGGGCGGCGCCGGCGGTCGCTCGTAAGGTTTCTGGTCGTGCGGGTTGAGGTATTTCTCGTTGAGACTTTCGAGTTTGTCCGTGATGGAGGGGTGATGATGTGGGTGGTGTTGCGGCGCGGGTGCCGGCGGTGGAGGGAGGGGCGCGGCGGGGCTGGCAGCACCAGCTGTAACACTAACACTGCCGGCCGAAGATGAGTCGTCGCCGTCGCTGTCGTACCGCGGGGAGGCGTCGCCGGCTGCGCCGTGCACCTTCATGTGCTTGCGCAGCGAGGAGGGGTGCGTGTACGACTTGTCGCAGCCATGCACGCGGCAGTTGTACGGCTTGTCTGACGTGTGCACGTGCGAGTGCTTCTTCCTATCCGAAGAGTTCGCGAACCGTCGGTCGCAGCCCGCATACTCGCATTTGAACGGTTTTTCTCCTGATAAAAAAAGAAACAACGTTAGTAAACACGCATGTGGGTGGGTAGCGGTTAGATACATTTGGAATTGGACAGGAAACTATAAAATACATTTAGAGTATATTTTGTGACATGTTGCTCTCCATTTTTTACGAAGTTAGTAAGTGAGGATCTTTTCTACGATTGATATCAACTGAAAATGGGTTGTGTTACTCATCGTACGTATAAGTTCATTTCCTCTCAAACATCCAAAATCCCTAGATAGTCCTTCAGGAAAAATACACGACATCGCAAAGCGAACCAGCAATGATGTAGTAATATGCCTCCACTAAATCCACAGTTAAGAAAAACATCCACCACATCCAAATACGCGAATGTCCAATCACGTCGTAAATAACCAGATTTGCTCGTTGTTTATAGTTTACGAGCATAAATAAATATTCACAACAATTGCACGGGATACTTAACACGGCTATAAATCATATTTATAAGACGACTTTGTCACATTCCCGTAACAAAGCCTGGAGTAGCAGACCGCATGCCACTTTGAACCTTATTGTTGGTACAAATGATATATTTTTGTGTTGACGTCTCAATAAGCCCTGGAGCCCTGTGACAAAGGCAACTCAACATCCGTTTTGCTCCTGATAACTTGATGATGATCGTGAACAATGGAGATAATCTCCTCAGAATGGTGTTATCACACCGATGGTATCTTATTTACTGGATACTTGTTCTGGTTTCCCTGCTTAGCCTCAGCTTGTTTGTAACTGCCATAATAGATTTTTAAATAACGAATAGGTAAAAGCCACTCTTGGCAGTCGGTAAAAGGGAATAACCAGAAACTGTTCCAGATCTTTTCATAAATTCATCGCACATTTGACAGTGACAGTTACAAACCTATCGTTAGTAAGACTTTCGAAGAAGCAGCCCACAACAAGATAACAATAGAAAACACGAATTTTCCACCATGTGATTCCATGGTGACCCTAATTTTTTGCTCACTTTTTTGCGCCTCCGCCAGTATTGATCCTCACAAGTTCACCGAATCGTATGAGATGATATTCAATAAAATACATTATAAAGTAGGCAGACGCTTTGGTGACCGCAGCACAATGTAGCATTACTATTATATTGTCGTGTTTACAAATAAACCTCTTCGGTTGTAATCCTGCGCTTTGTGTTTGAAATATGAAGATTTTTGAGGAGCCACAGATGCTAATCTCAAGTGTCTGTTAACGCTACAATAATAGGGCTCTTTAGGCGTTCCCTTAACACAATTTTTGAATACCACCGTATGAACGGATCGCACGTTTTCAATGGATTGATACTTCCTTTCATAACCAGTGTTCCATTACAAAATATTTACGCTTTATTCTCTATCAGTCTGGGTGTGTATCTGGGTGCGTATAATGCCAATTCATATGAGGAATGCGAACAGAGGATATTTGCTAGTAAGCTTCCATAGAAGAAATATATGAATGACTTTAGATACAAATATTCCTACGAATGTTATAATCATGCTTATATCAATGACAAGACAGACAGTTCTTGAAAACGCTATGCAAAACAAAAAACAGGAAATAGAGAAATAAAAATCACGTTAGAACCATGATCGGGAATAATAAAAACGACTCGGCTCTACTAATGAGGCCAATACAAGATAAAAGACTCCAAAACATGTGTCGCCCGTCTAATTACTAATCGGGCGTCGCATCTCCGTTGCTGTTCTAAACAAAAAACGATCCAACACACATTCTATTACAATTTGATGCATCTCCTGCGCACGCGCCGATGCTGTCTATTAGAGGTGGTTACGAAGATTTTGAAGTTGGAATAAAAGAAAAATGGAAAACGGAAGTTCACATTTTGCAATTTTTTTCAGCAGTCCATTGATATTCTCAGAATGAAACGTCATAATATGACCATGGTTTAACGCTAATTGACCTATTTTAATATTTTAAAAGACAATATTATTTGAATAAACTTTATTAATAGCCACATAAACAAAAATCATATTTGAAATGGTTTCTCTGAACATTTAGTGTCAAAACAAAAACAAATCGAACATCAGTTGGGAATGCACTTCGTGAATTCGTCGCGTTCCGAGTCGGGACACCGGCTAGGGTCAGATGTTTATCTTAAACGGCTGTATCACCCACAGGAGACACTTTTTTGTTACTATATTATCGACGTGAAACTTTATCTCATGTTTTTTTCCTGGATCCGTACTTTTTTGACGGATTAAACCCGTGTAAAGATAACGATTTACATTAGTGAATTCGGCAAACAATTTCGTCCAACAAGATGTGATTTTAAGCTACAATTTTATGTTTTTAAGTCAATTTAATGGCATTTAACGGTGTGGAAGTAAAGCACGAACAAACCGTCAGTTGGCACATCGCCTAGCCCGAATTACTCTGCTGCAGTATTGAGTTACAAATCGCTACTTAAGTGCGCTCCGCTGTGAAAACAAGCTTTTTAGAAATAGCACGAGTGATGTGAAACCTGACTCTCGCGGCCTTTGCACCCAAGTTGTAGTAAATGGCTTTAGGTGAGTTTGGAGAAAAAACAATCGCTCACCGGATATCGGGTTGCGGAACAAAAAGTTTGTCGTACAAAACGCAATTTATTACGCTTTTAGAGTATAATCAAATTAATGTTCATCATTTGAGTGGCCGCCGACTACTGGCCGCGGGCTTGTCATCACCTTGAATAATAATTGGACGACATATGATATCTGTGCACCTGTTGCTCGGGACATATTAATGCGGAATTATCTTAAATCAGCGTGACGCTAATAATGAAGATAACACAGAGTTTGGTGTAAATTCCAAACGTTTGATGTGTCATCTTAATGTACAGTTTGTGAATGATATCTATGATGGTATTTATTTTACTGGATTTCCACATTTCCTTTCGGATTACATTTATTACGAAAGCAAGCTCGAAAAAAACCATTTAAAGCCGCTAAGATAGCTAATGTGTGTGGTTTAATTAATAACATTAATCATCAATTCATCATTTGAAGCGCAAGTGTGCCGGGCATTGTTTCAGTCTTTATTAAATGTTACATATCGAAGCTAATTCAATCTCGGATGGAGAGGCGGCTAATAAGCGGCGGATGACTGGCCGATTGCTGACACAGCCGCCACACCGCTCCACCGCTATAGCCGCCAACCCGTTCAGACATGACCACGCGCCATGTTCTGTCTGACCCACAATACTAATCGCTACATTCAATACACCATATCTAGAACACCGGCCATATTCAATTAAAACATTTCGAACTCGACCTATTCGAACACTATCCAACACATTGAAGAGTTCTTCAATAGTGTCACAATACGTCTGATTGACGATATCGATGGCACTTCCCCGAAAATCGATTTCACTCGCATATTTAAAGGCAGTTTCGTACAGTGTGCATAATGATTTATGATGTACCTTTTATCCGAAACGTATTTCGAATTAGAAAGATATATTAATATCTTCATTTTTTCCACTTCTCAGAGAATACGGCCCCTCGTCCGCGGAGCACAAAAAGAATACTCGGGGTCGGGCGAGCGCATTCGGCGCCCAACGACCGTGTGACAAGGTGCTTTATGCGGACGATTATGAGCAGACCGAATAATGTTCCGATACCCGATAAATATCTGCCAACTCATACAAAAGCATCCCAATAAAAATATAATAGTAAATGTAGCAACAACACGGGCCACAAACTGCACAGTCATATCTCGCTGATAAATATAAATTAAAATGAAAACGTATAGCTCGGGAGGAACAGGGACGGCGAACGTTCGTGAACGAAAACAAATTAAAACTGATATAACATTCAAATGTGCACGCGTAGGTTAGTCGAAGGCTTGTGGAAAATCGAACATGTAGCGAGCAGTCAAGTACTGGGTGCACTGGCCACTCTGGACTGGCTTGGCTTCGTATGAGGCCTTTTTTGTCGCGCTGGAGTCCCGTGATTCACGACGACGGCCCGTGAGACCGGCCGCTTTCATTACCTATTACAATAATTCACTCATTGGACCTCATTTAATACTGTTTGTTATTTTGCGCCAATTAAAAATACGAACTGAATAAAATAACCATTTTAATTGATCCTTGTTTTGCCATAAGTGTCGGACAAGTCATTTACTGTCATCATAACTCGTATAAGAACTATTTGCGAATTCAATTCACGATGTGGTAGTGCCAGAAATAGTAGTAAGTGAAGCAGATAATTACTGCTATAGATAGTATCTAGAAGCAATCATGTTTTTGCTGGTTGTGCTAATAATTTATTAAACCTTGACATTTTTATGTTGTTTCTAGGGTTAGATGAAATAATGGCACATTATCCCGTCTGGCTGTGTACCCGTGAATTAAAGCGTCTTCCCATTGTTCGGTCTGCGACTGAGAGCCTCCATTCGTCTTGCTCTGATAGGTATCTGCTGAGAGTGCGCAACAAGGACTAGAAAAGTATATCTTGCGTTGTTTTAGGAGAAATGGGAGAGTTGTCGTACATAAACATTTCCGTTTCTCTCTTTATCGGTAGCGTACTTTAGGATTATAGCTCTAACAGCTATTCCTTTTGCAAATTGTAGATATTAGAATCCCATAGTCAACAATTCGAATTGATTTGTCTAGACTACTTTTATCAGAGGTTAAACTTTATACATTTAGATTATAATCTAATCCGAAAGATCAACACGAGTTAAGAAACATTATTATGACCTCTACTTATTTTCTCATCGACGCTCTGATCATTTTGTTCCCAGACGATTTTGTAGATAAACAATATTGTACAAGGCTGAACATAAAAAAGTACAAAACACCTAACCAGGCAGGGCACGCTCGTCAATCCTTACGTCAAGCGTTTTGACAGCCCTAACCGGCATCATCGCTCCTCTCAGAGAAAAAAATACAAGAAATAATATCAGAATCTCGACTTCTCAAAAAATTAGGCGGATGTAAAAAACTAATTCAGATTTTCCGTATAAGTTTAAATGAGATCCGATCAAAATAAGACGAAATAAGATTAACAATTTATGATTTCCTGCTAAATCTTTACAGAAATTAACTTTACCATACTTTAATGAGAACTGAAAATGTGGATGATATAAATTAAATACTTTGATGAACAATATTATATAAGTAGCGTTAAGAATTTTACAGTGAACGAGTAACGAACCACCACAAACCCTCGTAAAGGTTACGTTCAAGTAAAATCAATATAAAATTACGACATTTCACCTCATAAACCGCTTGAAGATTACGTTAAAGCTATAAAATAAATGTTTATACAATAACGTACAGGATTTAAGGTAGGCGCCGTCAACGTGCTGCGTCGTGTCACAAGATGGCCGATAACTTATCAATGCGTTAAAATCTACAAAGAGATGGACGGGCACGCGAGCGTTTTAATAAAATGAAGTTAGATTTTAATATCAAAATCCTTGGAAAGCTGATGCTGGGAATTGAGACAATGTTGTCTTATACGGGTGTTATAAAGTAGTAAGAGTTTAGAAGGTCACTGTGGTAAACGTGAAAGGAACAGATAGTTTGATAGAATACGATGAGTTCTATAAGAAAATCTGACTTCAGAAGATCGCTGTGGTAAAAGCGTAAGGAACAGATCAGGCAATGTTCCTACTGGTACTATAACTGCTGTAGTTGACGATATTGTTTATGAATTGACGTGAGCCACGATACAGAATGTTAATGAAACAAGACAACGTGATGAGCAATGATAGATGAATAATGATAAGTTCCTGTTCGAACGAGCTCTGCTCGGGTAAAAATAGAGAAAACGAATTTTCTCAGATATGAGACCTAGCTAGATCGATTTTTCGCCCCCGTAAACCCCTATTATATATTGCAACTTTCATCGTTGTCATTAGCGCCGTTTTCGATAATGTGATTACAAATATATATACAAATATTGCGTATTTAATAGTATAGGATGAATCCAAGCGAGTAATTTATTGTAATGTATACTTTTAGTAGTAAATTCAACTCTTTTTTTTATAATTGAGTGCTGGAAGAACCAATGTGTCCTATCGCAATTTCTAAAACAATCAGTTTCATAACTTTAAATAATTTACCTTGCATGAAGTTTCAAAGGATCACAAAAGGAATAATGTAGAGAAAATGAAGATACGTCGTGGTCACAAGGGAATCGTTTTATTAATTGAGCATGTTGGTATCGCATTTCTTGGTATTCGGGCTTCACCTACAGAGGAGACCTTACTGTACGATACTGATATGCACTGGCAAAAGTATGGACATGATTTGTGTACCAATATATTAATGGGAATATTATTAATGGATCTTACTAAATCATTTAAAATGAATCTTGTTAAAACAGACTCGAAATAATTTATGGATTCTCAATGAGGACAAATCGTTCATCATAGGAAAAATAAACGAATAAATATTAATGTTTTGTCACTAAAACATCCCGAACGTAAATTAAAACGTTAATAACTTCAACATAATTATTTAGTTCAATTTAAGTAAGTTTGCAATCATTGTCCACGCCGTTACTTGCTCCATGAATATTAATTTAATATGTTCACAAATCATAAATATTATAATTTTGCGGCGTGTCGTACGCAAGTCGCCCAATAAATCGGTAAGGTTATGTATTTGTTCGGGCCGTGTCCACTCAACACCCACGCGGGATCGTGTTTCAGCCCCCGGGCACATTTTTGGGACAAACCAATATTTCTAACGAATATTAATAGTCTGTTTTTGTTTTTATTTTTAACGTGTTTAATTTTTGTTTCGGACGCGCCCACATTCTTTGCAAGCCAAACATTCCTTTGAGAACGAATTTTTGATTTGTTGGTGGTTTAGCAATTGATCGTAGTCAATAATATCAGCGTCAGTATTGGCAACTGACTGGTAACAAAACACTTATGGAAACCGAATCAATAACTTTACATACCTACTGTTATACCAACACATGAGTCATCACAATTTTATATAAGCGCCTGTTCTATACTGAATACAAAGAAAAGTTCTATTATAATTACTGTCATCACGTTTCAACTTTACGTCTATTTTTACAGGTAAACAACTAAGTATCATTCGAAAGATTCAAGTGTTCCAAAAACCATTGGAATACAACTTTTTGTCGTCGTGTTAACATTTCGATTGTTGTCTGATCCTGTCGATGCGTTCTATCGAGATTTTTTCGCGAGCGGTGTTAAATGCAAGGAATTCTAAAGGCTGTCGACACAAACATAGCTTATTCAGTCACTTTTTATGAGCTGTGGACCACAGGTGCTATTTTAAGGAGAATTGTAATGATATGGCAAGTTTAAATATCCTTAAAATTGGCATTAAATGTAATGCTGGAGATGGTAAACTCTGATTCTGATGACTACATATAAAGGAGCCAACACTCAGTGTTCTATTTTTAGAAAGATGTTGCTTTGTACTCTTTAAGAACACTGTCTCCTATAGTTTCAAGCGAGGTGTGAAAATAAATATCAGGGCTAGTTCAGTGTCTGTCTCAGCCATGTTGTCGGTGACATCACACACTCCCATACATATTGATACGAGTGAGGTGTCGGCGAAAAAACGCATGAATGATGCAGCGAGACCCTCCGCGGTCGCCCTACAAGACGAAAGAATTTCGCACACTTGCGAACCTCAAAGCGCAAAATGTTTTTCTTAACGCATTGAAAACGGCTGATAGCTCATTTAATTTAATGAGCCACCTATTTGATGGGAACGAAAAAGCACAGCACTACGAATCAGACTACGATACAAAATACCTAAGCCTACTCATTCTCGTAATAGAATTACTTAAGTCAGTCTTGCCTAATAGAATCGACAGGCAAATACTGCGAGTAGGCAGCCAGTTAATATTATTATAAGTTTAAGATAGTGTTGCATAAATTAATAGATTACGTAAGCAGTTGGTAGAATAAACTTAGAGGCATTTTAAAGAAAACATTAGCAAAAAATAAAAACATTAGCATCAATTCTTTTTTTAGATAGCCATACAAATTCCTTGACTTTACCAACATGTTTTTGTAGACTAAAAGCTAACCGTGGCTCTTCCGAAATAAATCACTTCTATTAAATATGAATTTGCAGAAATGGCAAAAAAAAAAGCAGAAGGAAGTCTGTCACTATAAAATGCGCGCATAGATAGTAAAGTGTCAGAAGAAACGATTGTAATAAGATAGTAAGGGCGAGGAGCAGGCGAGGCAGCCAAGTCAGGCAAGTAGGCGTAGGCAGGCAATACTAGTGCTTCCCGCGGCTTCCAAGCTATTGTTACGTTGCAACCGTGCGCAATTTATGTTATCCTGGTACCAAGACTTGTTACAAACACATGGCAAAACAACTTGCCTATAAAATAGAGGGATGCTACAACAACAAGTATGGTTTTGTAAGGGTATTTGATGTGTGATATACGTGGCAAGTAATAAATTAACAGGACATTACAAAAATTCCAAATACAACTATATAATCCGTTCCCTGATTCAATAAACAAAGAAGAAAGCATTCAATGAATGAATGAATCGATTAACTGTAACACAGCTCGGTAAAAGCCAAAAAAAGATAAAGGTGTTAAAATAGCTGAATTGAAACCCAATAAACTCCAGATTGTTTGTTAATAGAATGTAAATAAAATCATTTCTAATAATTACGACGTCAGTAAATGCCGTCGATGTTCCATGACTAAATGATTCGTGTAGGGCGTGTCGGACGGATATTAGTAATAGTTCGGATGTGTTCCCGATTAGCTGTTCACCGAGACCAGGTGAAACCACGACCCGAGCTTTGATTGATTGCTTACCTGATACTTATCTCGTCTGAACAAAACAGACTCTTGATCGAATTTAAGATATAATTTCATTACCGAATTGTTTATAAATCAAATCGGAAATGTGGTTTTGGATGTTGAAGATCGTGTGTATGTTTAATGTCAATATTTCATTTAGTTGTGGCTTTGTCTGGAACGTGATAGGGCAATTTGCCTATCTAACATTGTTTCAAGCTGATTGTCAAAAGCAGAAGATCATTATTCTAAAATGCATTATTCAGCTCGATGAAATGACACATTTCGATAACTAAATGCTCTTTAGCGATATCTCCATACATGCGATTGGTTGTCACCGCAGCCGATCCAATTAGTGTTTTTGTCTATGAACTAATAATTGCTCAAATTAGCGTTGTCTGATACGTATCGAAGTGAAGGCATTCGATCCTGTCTAATAGAATTCAGTGAGGAATCGTTGCTTGCAGGCCGATGCGTTCCGATTCACGTATCGAGGTGCGGTTAAAGTGTTTTTGTACGCACTCCGATACCCTGTTCGCAGTTTCGCACTATCTCTTTGACGTTTAGCGAAATTCTCAAACAGATAAAAACAATTTTCACGTTTGCAGGAATGCGCGGATTTCTGCAAAACGTGTCTTGCTCGGACGTGCAATTTTTTAATATCGGTGTAATGTAGCCCTGTTTGTTGTTCATTGACGCTCTTGTGAGACATTGTTTATTCAAGAAAAACTTGGAATTTCAATGTTTGATGTTTTGTGTACTTAGGGACATTATATGCAATGTGGCGGGTGTAGTCACTTCAACATCGTGCCAATGCGAAGAGGGGGATGTCGTGAGTTGACAAAGAGATAAAAAAAGTAAAGCGCTTAGCGCTTTCATTGTCTGCATGTGTACAGTATCAGCGGCGTGGTGTGGGGTAGCAAGTGTGTGTACACGTCACGGAGATTTGTGCACGTGTCTGTATGTGTTGTGTTACGTCAGTGTGTGAGCTTAAGGGTTGTAATGTTGCTACCGACAAGGGCTGGCCACGCCCATCAAATTATCGCTTGTTTCAACTCGATAAATTGATTCAGATGCAATTAATTTTGCCAAGTACTTCTTTGTTTTGTAAGGTGAAATCGATACTTCATTTTGAATAGGTATATCGCTGAATATTTTATTGCTAGTCTAGCTTAAGATTAATTTTCCAGAGACAACAATAAACACAATGCAATAAAATTGCGAATGTGTTTAGGTAGAAACACATTTTTTAAATTTTCTCAAAAAAATACTTTGGCATAAAAGACACAGTGTAAATAATTATAGATTTTGGAAAGCATTTTAATATAACCGTAATGATATCCGTTGACCGCTGACAGAGAAGCAAAGTTTTAGAAATACTGGTAACATTAAATCCCCTCTGATACGGACAGTAACGCACACAAACGCATCAACTATTGTGTTGAACATTTTTTATACAATTTATCAATCCGGGGCAGATGGTCCCGGATCATATAGACACCATTGAAAAGCACCCAGCTATTATAGGGTTACAACATTATCATATGGACATAAAATGGCCGATTCTACGTAGGATTATGTACGGGAAAGTTAGGAGACATGATTTCAATAAGCTTTAGAAGTTCAAAAAGTGATATTGATTGGGTGTTAAAATTAACCTAATATTGTTTATATTAAAAATGTACTAGCTTTCGCCCGCGCACGCACTACAGGGTTAAAAAGTATTGTATATGTTATAAACTATCCAGGTTATAAACTATCTGTGTGTTAAATTTCATCCAAATCCGTTCAGCAGTAATTGCGTGATTGAGTAACAAACATACAAACTTTCACATTTATAATATTAATATAATAAATATAATAATATAGTAGCATTTAAAGGATAGTACTCGTAGGATTAAAACATTTACGAGAGTTGTTTGGTAACCTAAAAAACTATACCATGACGATAGCTCTGTGCGATTCATATTGCTTTGAAACAAACGAAAGTTTTAGCTTGAAACCTTTTTATTACCTTATTTTTTTTAAGGTAATTATCGCTAATTACATCAAGCAATAAAAATTGATACGCGTAGATACACTTATGATAAGCAACATACAATTCCACAGCTATTTATTGACTTAATTTCACACGGAATGCAAAGAAACAGAAATTCTACTTCTTTTGACGTAGGTACCTACCTCGGTACTGAGCGCAGGTGTCTGTCAACTAGTTAGCTTACGTAAATGCGCCGGCATCGATTACAAAGTTGTTCTAATTGTCCTGTGGAATTGATCGCCCTGCAATTATTTAACATCGTTCTAGGAACAATTAGACAGTTTTCAGGAAACTATTATTTAATTAACACCTGTGTTCTTAACAATATCGATACTAATAGCCTTAGCTATCTAAGGTAACCTTTATATTCTTGGAGAGTATCGTTTAACGTGTTTTCTAAATAAATCTTGAAAAAAATCAAAACTTAAAACATATCTCAAATACCAGTTTAGTCTCCACGATAGAAAATGAATTGTGTGGTCAAGAAAATTGATATTTACAAAAATATATAATTTTAAGGAAGTGTATGGAGTACCGCTAGCGGCACTTTATCCCTGTCGGGTAAATCGCCGCTATTGGCGGCATAATAGTGGCGCTGCTTCAGCCCGGCTAAAGTGCCGTAAGCATTGCATTGTCATTGTCACTGTCACTTGTTATTTTGTTTGATTGTTGAGGTTAGTTCGCTGCCTTTTGTATTGATTGATCGTAATTGTTTTTGATAATTATATCAAAGGATGATTTTATTTTTGAGGAGAGGCTAATGTTAATTTAATTCATCTATAGCCGGCTAAACTTAAGTTTCGCCATAACCCCTTGGCTTAGCAAATAAAAATGGCTGAAATGTAGGTTTGGTTAGGTTAGAACAGTGAACACACGACACATGAGCTGAGCGAGCGGTGCCGCTGCAGCGGCCGGCGAGTGCCAGGGTCCGTTTAGGCACAAGAGAATGTAATGTTTTGGGAATGTGGTGTTTTACAGCGAAATAACCTCAACAATCAAACAAAATAACAAGTGATAGTGCCTTAGTGACTGTGACAATGACAATGCAATGTTTGCATTACTTTATCCGATGGGGATAGTGCCGCTAGCGCCACTCATACATACACTGCCTAATTTTAATTGTCTTTATTGGAACAAACTCGTCGTTTTCAAAACCAAACCCACATTACTTGTAAACTAGGTAGGTTCCTATTAAAAAAAATCTTGTAATAGGAGTGGGTTCATATTCATATTCATATTCATTTATTTGCGTTCCACAAGGTAAAACAAGATGTTAACAAAAGGCTTAGAGCTAAGAGCCGTTGTAGACCCTGTCAGGGCACAGCAAAACATATTTTTAGGTACATTACTTACTAGTTAAAAATCTAAGTCGTAGAAAGTTAAAATAAATAAAATTAAACATGAAAACTGAAATAATTACATTCTTTAAAAGTCAACAACAATAACATAAATAATTCTATTATTAACAAGTTGGTACTTATCCATTTCCCTAAAATACTATTATTACAATTCTAACCTAAGTAGTAACATTACATAAGCAAATATAGCTATTTACCTAGGCAATTTCCACCACAAACATCATATTTTATGGTTACAAAGTTTGAGACAATTTATAGATTTATAGGTTCAGTTTCAGGTTCAGGTTACGGACGAAGCTTCATGTTCGACCTCTCACTCACCAAACCGACAATTTAGCCGTTAGGCCTTTGAAATTCTCCCTGATCAGGTTTTAAACAATTATTCTGATATGTGCATTGGACATAATAATTCAGTACCTGTTAATTTGCAGGTACAAAACGAAACAGTAACATGAGCATATTAAGTGTTTGATGTTGACGAGTGTATTACATGTTTGTTTGCTCGCAATAACCCGCAAGTGCTGCAGCCGACAGGCCCGGGCACAAAGGCGCGGGCGCAGGGGCGAGGGCACAGCACCGAAGGGTTCCGTATTGTTTGCAAAATATTTTGAAAGCGTCATTTTATACGGCATATTAGCTGAGCACTGCGTTTGATAGTCGGGGGAAGTCTTCGCCGGTTCGAATCATATCATCATTAGACTATTCTGTCCGCCCCTCTGTGGTGTTGAAGTGGCGATGTAGAAACTATTGAATTTTAATATTGTGCAACCGGCCTTTGTTTACTGGATGTGCTGTGGACCGCACGATCAAATATGCATTTATTAGCACTTGCTAAAGTGCATCCATTATAAAAAAAATGTAAACTTATTCGCTTGTAACTATATTTAACGGAAGAATCTATAATGAAATCTAATTAAAGGCAGAAAATATAAATCCATTTTAGTAGTTAAACATAATCTTAGCCATTCTTACAAAAATTCACGGAAAAAATAGGTTTAAAAAAAATGCACTATTTGTCGTAGCGTAGCGCGTAGCGTTTCGTAGCTCCCGCCTACGCCGATTTTGAAGTCGTGATATTTCGTATCAAAAAATTATTATATCAAGCAGTAATTTCGCACAGGTGTTAAGTGCTAACTAAAGTGTTTCACAAAGTGATTGGGTCATAGTGGGCGGAATCTCCGGCGGCCATTTGACGCCGCCGCGTGCTACAGTACCCTCGGGGTTCGGGCGCTCAGGCTAAAAACTCATCGCTGTGACTCGAGAACAATACATTAATCCCTAATAAAGATGGGTGATTAATAAATAAGACAATAACGAATTTAGCTTGGGGATTTAATTCGTGATGTTTGGATGGAGACTGGCTGTTAGGCTATGTTTAGATGATTTACTTCGCGAAGGATTTATTCATAAGATGTTTTGATAAAACTTTACTACGGTATGAATGTCATTGTGAAGTTTCGTGGTACTTATAAATATGCTGTTTCATAGGAACAAGTCTACGTGAAAACAGTTTGTTTAGTTATTTTTAAATGTCCTGACCTGAGAAAACTACATTTTATCTAACATTTTGGGCAATTTCAAGTTAAAACTTAAATATGTAAATAGATATGCTTTTAACTTAAGTGTTTTTAAAGTGCTAGTAAATAGCTTTTTGTTTAATTAATTACGAGTACATCTTTTCTTGTTTCGCATCTTAAAGATCTCGCGCACGACCACGACCAGTGGTTGCAGCGACCAGGTAAACTATAGAAACCAATACGAATCGCGCTCTTGGTCGCAACGGCCAACTAGCCGCAGACTGGGTCATGGACCACGGACCACAAGTGGCCGGAGTCGCGGCCGTCTAGTGCGCGAGATCCCTTAACACGTTCAGTGCCGGGAGCCCTCCTGGAGGGTTCACCTGGACACACAGGGGGGATGCCGGGAGCCCTCCCGGAGGGTTCATTTTAGATGTAGGTTTAAAAAAAAGAAAAACAAGCTTACAAATATTTACAAAAAAAAATAAAAGGTTGGAAACTGCGTATACCGAGAAAACCCTCTGAAACATTATTTTACTTCGTTTTACAGTATTTTATAACCCAGTATAATCCTAATGCCGTTGACTGGCCACGATGGTTAACTTTAGCGTAAACGTAATGCCGGCAACCCTCCCGGAGGTGTCACTTCCAAATGTACGGCGGCGTGGCGTATGAGTTCTATGAAAAGTGGGTGAAGTCGAAAGTGTTAAGATGCCGTATAATAAGATAATGTAGGGAACACTTTATCTATGCAACAATAGTTACAGACAAGATGATATACCTACCTAGCGTGCATTTTTGATAGAAGTAACTAGCCATTAAAACCACGTAAGCAGTTACGCCTTTAATCTCGATGGCACGAAGAAGTGTACCGTATCTGTTACAGTGGCTACTGTGTAAAATATCATCGTTTTTAAAGCAGTTCAAAATAAATAAAGTACAAACTTATCTATGCAATAGCTACAGATATTATTATGTAACCATTAAGTATTAAGCTTAAATCTTGATGGACGCATATCAGTTACATTGGTTTCTTTATGGAAAAATCTTGCTTTTTTTACTCTTAAAAAAAAATATCTAACTTATTTGACTACTTTATTAATATCTCTACCTTTTTAACTACTGCCAACTGCAACTGCCGCAGCACTAGAAGTGCCTCGTTATAGTGACTACTTCTCATATTACTCCGGTAGGCAATTGTTTGTGATAACTATAAACAAAATAATATTAATTTTATTTTACTGAACCAAGCTACTGATCAGCCGAGTATCAGTTTACAAAGGTAATAACGATATATTTTCGAAGTTAAGCATATTTTTTGGTCTGACGGTTTCTAGAGTTTAATATTTATAATGTGGATCACAGAATTTTAAATTTTATGTGGATTGGTTTAATGTTTGTATACGTATTTGTATGATGTCCACATTTCCGTGTCATCCGCCACAAAATACTTAGGAAGTGTATGTGCGGTAGTTTAGTGCATAATGATTCCCCTTTTACTTGAATAATAAACGCTGATGTCACGTTAAAATAAGAATATGCACACATAACTAGTCACAATAGCAGAAACAAAAAACGACTAGAATAGACAAAATCCAATGTCCCGTATACCCATGAATTCTTAAATGTAAAATTGAGTAACTAACCTAACATTCCACTGATGACTCCAAGATTAAAGCTATTCCAAAAGCTGTTAAATAGCCATTAAAATTGGGTGGGCTGTCTGTCATAAATATATTATTAACCTATTTGAAGGTGAAGAGGCCTCACCACCCCGGTATTTGCTCTGGGCTAATTAAATCTATAATGATCGGCAGCGGACCCCAGCTCACTTTGGTTTTACACAGCCTTCGGAGTAATTTATAGCCACCCATAAAACAATTCTTCAAACTTCCCCACAAAAAGGTCTCGTCTATTCAAAAGCCCGTATGAGATAATAGAGGACGGGGGCACAGGACAAAAGTCTGGATGCAACACTAAACAGTGACGAAGAAAAAAAAGCATAAAACCAGCTGGCTACGTCCCCGACGACGCCGGCTATACAAATTCCTGGACCGTTCCCTTAAAAATCGATATTTAAAGTTAAGTACCAATACTTTACCAATAACAATGGTCCAGCGTGCGACAGAGACAAGACACGAGGAACCCAGCACCCAACTGGACATTCTAATTTACGAGCGCTTTTTTTTATCTAACATACGCAGTTCAGATGAATCTTTCGACTTTTGTAATGAATTGAAAAATGGAGTTCTGTGTTAAACGGCTTTTTGTCCTTTCTTACTGAGAAATAGACTTCACAAGTCGACGTGCACATTTATAGGAGGACCGTTTGCTCCGTTGTTTGTGCTCGAGATCGTGTTACAAGGATATTCTTTGATAGTTTGTTGTGTGTCACTTGTCATTGTGTCGGTTATTGTCGAGGCGTGCTCGGATATATCGCAACAGTGGGCATCAGTCAGCCGCAGGCGCTGCCGACTGCGGGGGGGCGGTTCATTATGAATTAATGAGAATCGAAATGTTTCGCCAGATCAACGCTCGTACGCTTGAATGGATCTGACATCTTACTACACGACTACCAGACGTCAAACACTTCGTTTGGACGTGACGAATCAATTTGGCCTAAGATAGAGTAACTTATGTATCTACTTCCGAGTGACCATGTACAGGATATAGAAGTTATCAAGTCCATTTAAAGTTACATATACCTACTAACCTACTTACTAAATACTACCTTCTCATTGGATGACATTAACGGTAGATAAAGATAAAACTTACCGGTATGTGTTCTTTTGTGTATTTTGAGGTTTTCTGATCTCGCGAACACCTTGCCGCAACCGGGGAAGGGGCAGGGGAACGGCTTCTCTCCGGTGTGCACGCGGATATGATTCACCAATTTGTATTTCGCCTTGAACGGTCGTCCGTTTCTCGAGCAGCCCTGCCAGAAGCACGCGTGTGTGGTGCACTCGGGCCCGCCGACGTGTTCCACTGTCAGGTGCGTTACGATCTCGTGCATACTGGAGAACAGTTTGTTGCACATCTTTCTAGGTGGTGGCTGTTCGGGATCGAGCCACTGACATCGCATGTCTCTTCGAGGAGGTGCGCGCACATAGCGCAGAAAGGCGTGAGGGGCATGCGCGTGCGAGTGGGGTACTAAAGGGGGCGCGGCGCCTTGGTAGTGCACAGTATCGCCGCGCCAGTCCCAGCTCTGCTCCAGCGGCTGCTGCGGGAACAGCTCGCCGCAGCCGCTGTACTCGCGCAGGTAGCCGGGCTGGTACGAGTGCAGCGGGTAGGGCTGGTAGTGCGGCGGGTGGTGCGGCGGGGGGTGCGGCGCGGCGGCACGGTGCTGTGCGCCCACGCCGCACCCTGGCTGAGGCGACATCTTCAGCCCATAGGACGCCAGGTGTGCGTGGTTAGTCTCGAGGAAGGCATTCATGGCGGGGGTGGCCGACGCCGGCGCATAGCCCCATTCGCCCGCCACCATCCACGCGGCGGGGTATTCCCCGCTGATGACGGCTTTAGAAACAGCGTCGTCTCCGACGCTCAACGAGGCTGCTGATGTTGGGCTAAACTCACTTCAGCCGATACACTTGCTTTGTTACCATCCCTTGGTTAAACAGTTTCAGCAGTTTGCGACCTGCGGAAGACGATAGAGCGTAATTAAAAATACTGCTATTTATAAAATATTCAAGGGCTCCAATCGACCGAGCAGAATGTAAAAACATGAACCCTAAAGTATCATAACCTTCCGAGACAAATTCAAAACCATTTCTCAAAATAATAACACACATTCGTGCAGCCATAACCGGCGACGAACATTTATTTATAATAAAAAAAAATGTGAAGCAGGTACTTTTGGACATTAAATTAAACTGTGGGTAAATTTATAGGACACTTTTATACGCCTGAGACAAAAATTTCGATTGTATTCGTGTATATTTAATTTTAGTTTATTTGTTAGGCTGGCTCCAATCTCTTTTATGGCCGAGGTTTAGCATCGATAATTTATTAAAATAGTTTTATGAATGATAAAACCTGTTCCATCGTAGACAGCGTGCAACGACGGGCATTTTATTGCCAACTTCACATCGTTTTATAATTAATTCGAAGGCACCTATAATAATAATAACACTTGGCAAAATAAGCCTATCCTTAGGCATAGAAAACCAAATGCCTTAATGGAAAAATCTATCTCAACCTTGTCTTTATTAAAGAATACTTGATAATATCAGCCAAGAAAGGTCAATTTAATTTTTTTTCTCTTTTTAACGATCTTGTAATACATTTTTAAATTAATATTTTATGAATGAGGAAGAATTTTGTGCTTCTATATTATTTATAATAATATTAATTTTATATTACCATAGATCACCGATAGGTCATTTGATTCAGATAGACATTCATGACGGCTCTATAATGATATGCATTGGCTATGCTTTTTGTGGCTTCTTTCTTTTCCTTTATACATAATGTTATAAAGATAACTTTGTTGAGTGTTGAAAAAAGATAAATTGAGTGAGAAAAATCAATATCCGCTAATCCCCGCATCACTCCGACGTACACTAAAGTCGTCTGTCAATCAACAAAACTGTACATTTTTTGTGAGCGTCTGCATAATCGCATTATTTGAAAATAATGTTGTTTATGTATTGTTTGACACAGTCGAGTGGGACAGGCTTTACCTGAGACTTAAACAATGTCGAGCCTCAGATCTCCATCTAATCTGAACATTATCTGCAATGCTCCCCGCCGCGTGGTCGCATCACCACAAAGCAATGGGTTGACACATCTCAACAGACGCTCATGGAGTAATAGGATTACAAAAATAACCCTTTTTTATATCAATATTAACTGTCAAAGCATTTTGCGTCTTATTCCGTTGGTGATAAAACCCTTACAACGGTTTTGGAACGGTAAATGCATGTTGGTAACAATTTGCAGCTGTCTAAGGAAGATTTCTACAGTTTTAAGGAATTAGTCATAATCACATTAGCGTGGTATTGAGATGGTTCAGTTATCTGTTTAGCGGATATGTTCATGTTCACGGAGATGCGAGCATCACGGCGCATCGACAATGTCTTTAATTACATTCATTACAGTTTATCTCTATCAACGGATATAAATCTCGGAAATAGTATTTTTGTTGCCATACAATTTTACCTAACCGTGTTGGTAAGTAAGAATCGCAATAAGTTTCCTTTTATTCTTCACTCATTTATCCATAAGTAGGCTCGCAAATGATTTGAAAAGATTTGGAAGAAAAGCGTGCATACACACTTAGAAAGGGGAGGTCATTGAGCAGCAAAATTAAATAAAAAACCGTGGTGGACCACGCACAACGAAGGGTTCCGTAGTTCGGATGAATTTATCCCAAGAACAAACTTAACATTGTTGTTGAAAAACATGTTCTCCCATACATTCCAACTGCAAATGTAAGTTTGTACGCACAATATTGCGAGATTTACCATGTCATTTTAAGACCGTAGACTTCTTATAGATTTTCCTGTAATCTGTGAGTAAAGAACCATTCTCTGTATTTTTTTCAAAATTTTAGGCTCAGTAGTTACCGAGACAACGGGGGTAAATATTCATAAATTTTCTTAAATATCTTTAAAGGTATTTGTTTTAAATTATAAAAAAATTTAGATCCTAGCAACAAGCCCTTTCATTTGATATGTCACACGGTAAAGTCCGCAAAAAATTATTTAGATTTTTCATGTTTGCCCTCCAAAAGTGACCCCCATATTCAAAATTCATTTATTTACGTTACACGTCCGTGTTTAGGTCACAGAAATATATTATATATATATAATAGATTCCAAGCAAATTGGCTGTGACAGACGGACAGACAGACACACGAGTGATCATAAAAGGGTTCCGTTTTTTCCTTTTGAGGTACGGAACAATAAAAACATTGCCCATTATGGAATGCTATAATTTTATCGTTGCCATTAAAATATTCTTATCATCTAGCCGATTTATTCGAGACGAGGAATAAGTAGACATGACCAGATAATTGGTGATTTTTGTTGGCATTTTGCATGTAGGCATAATAACTATAAGTAATTATAAAGATACGCTGTCGCTAAATCGCCATATTATTTATTGCACAAGTCAATCCCATAATGTTTCTTGAACTAAGGTGGTAAATACTGATTAATGAGGTGTTGGAGCTCATAAGATTACTTTGACTAACTACGTAGCTTTAGGCTATCTACTAAATCCTTTAGCTATTCCGGTACAACGATGGAAAGCTTCTTGTGACCTTGAAATTTTGGTATAGCAAAAATGGTAAAGATAGATGGAGGACAACTGCTATATAAGATATGTATGTAGGTAAGCATAACACTGGTATTTACACATATTTGGTTAGACTGATAGCTGACTTCAACTTGATGAAGTCAGCTTTCATGAAGCGAAGAAAAGATTGAAAGAAAGAAAATTGAAAGGGCAGGCAAATTTTAACTCAAACATTTTGTTTGTTAACCAAGTTAAGAAACGGTTTTTTTTAATCCGCATTTGACCTAAGTACCGGATATATAATCCTAGTTAGAAAGAGCTTATGTGTTGAAACTACTTAAATCTATACAATCTATACAAATACTAAATACAAAAAATATGATATATGTTTTTTTTTTTTTTTTTTGCCTCTGTCTGTTTGTTCCGGTGGATCTTCGAAACGGCTGGACCGATTTTGGCTGGACTTTTACTGGCACATAGCTGACGTTACAAGGATTCACTTAGGCTACTTTTATTTCAGGAAAAGAAAAAGAATTAGGGTCTACACGGGCGAAGCTGCGGGCAGCAGCTAGTGTAAACATAAATCAGAAGGCAAATTCTCGTACAGCATGATCAGCTTAAGTAGTGTGCAGTCTTAGTGTGCAGTTGACGGTGGCGTTACTTGTCAAGGAAAAATGTAACAGCATGTCAAATTCGGTACATTAATGTTTAGTTCTGTGTTTTGCCGCCTGCACAGATAAGTTGGACGCGCTGTACTTAAAGAACGTTCACATTCAAGTCGCAATCTGTCAAACTTATCCAAAATGTTAATTGATTGTATTTTTGACAGATTGCTAATGAGATTTGAATACGAACGTTCTTAAAAATTAGGGGAATTGCCTCAGGACTTCAGGAGTTTTTCAAAAAAATATATCTTTTCATAATGGTAGGTTTTAATCAGTGACATCATCAATATATCAATGGTATTAATAATGTTTCCATAATATATTGAGGTTTTGGTTTTTGCCTAAGTATAAAGCTGTTTGCAAGCAATAAGTCTACTTCAAACTTCCTTGCAATTTAAATAACTAGTTCTCCAGAGGAGACAAAAAAGGTGTTGAAAAGAACGTTATATTATTTTTCTCTACTCATTTCAAACCATAGCAGATTCAGGTCATGATGCACATCTTTGAAGTCATGGTCACCTCTCTGCTATTGTTTCACTGAGAAGTATCATAAGGATAGTAGGTACCTGAGAAGTATAATTAGGATAGTACCTAACTCCACCATGTTTTGGTCATTGAGTAAAGGGTTCAAAGTTTAACTGGAAATGCAGCTTTTTCAACTGAAAAAGCTAAAATGATTATTAATTGACGAATTTAGTTAAAGCGCTCTAGAAATCGCATTTTTAGAAATGACACATCATTCCAAAATATATAAAATATAATAAATAGGCTTCTAGCATTATCAAATTGCCTATAATATTGATGTCTGTAAAATGTATGTTGAATCGGCAAACTATTGACTTATATTACTTTTTAAATCAATGGTCGGCAGAGTTTTGATTGCTTTGGCAAAGAAATGTATATTACAAACTGCAAAAAATTAGCTTTTTAGACTACTTATCTTATGCGAAATATGATAGCGCTACAAAACTTATATTTTTAAACGCTTGTTTTATAAGCCCGTTATCTTAATTTGCCTATCTGCCGATGAATACACAAAGGAGTTTTTGTTTTTATATCTATTTTAAAAAGAAATAAGAATAAAATTTGAATAAAATTTAACTTTGTCAACTAGGTTGTATCCATGCAGAAATCCAAAAATATATAGCCTATAATGCAACTATGCATAGTATGTAAAATCTGTCCTGAATAGGTTTAATGATGCTATTTTGTAAATATATACATATCATACATACATAACCAGCCTATAATATTTCCACCACTGGGACAAGGCCTTCTCTCTTGGAGAGGGAGTGGGCTCTAATCCACCACGCGGGCCCAGCATGGATTGGTAATGTCACATGTCTTCGAATGTTTGGTGCCAGGACATGCCGGTTTCCTTCACCGTTTAGAGAGCAGTAGTGATAAAATTATTTAGGCAAAGTAAAGCGTCTGCCTGATTTCGAACCAACGACCTACAACTCTTAATACGGGACCATTACCTGGGCCACCACTGCTTCTATTTTGTAAATATTATTATTAAAAGTACCCCATTTTGATTCTACCAAAAATGCGTCTACCTAGATCAATCAAAATCAAACTTATTTTTGGGCTGAAAATCTCAGACCAAATAAAAATCAAACACAGAGCGCTGCAAACAATACAGTGAAGCATGCTAAAACTACACCGCCGCTCTGTGCATACACGCTCACACGCACACATTTACAACCTTTTACAATGACACTACAATCAGACTACACCACATAAAGTGCAAACATTTTTACAAAACCGGCTTCACTTTACTGTTGACAGCGCTCTGTCTTGATTTTTTGTTTGGTCTGAGCTGTAAATGTACAAATGATTTTTAGTTTGTAGAAGCTGCAAAAATGTAGCGACGGAAAAGTTACAGGCTGTTTTTGTGTAGGTACTTTACATAATAGTTTATTTAGGTAAATGCCTGCTGAATGATTACCTCAGGATTGTTTTTCAACTTCCTTTTATTACTTATCAAAAGTGCCCGTCTATCTAGCTCAAATTGTTTTTTTTTGTAGTGTTGTAGATTTATGTCTACTAGACACATTTTATATTGTTCTCCTTTGTCTCTAATTTTCATATGTGAATGTCATGCATACCTGTCATTTGCATGGTTACTGAAATGTTAATTTGAAATGTTATTTAATTTGAATTGTAAGTGACTGGGCTGTTGGTGTGCTTATGATAAATAAATAAATAAAAGAAACAGGAAAACGCATAAAAATTGCAAGTTAATATAATTCTACTCTACTTACTAAGTTACTATCTAACATGGAAACATTCTGACATTATAAGTTAAATAAAGTAAAGAAATTTTATTATAAAATATATTGTGTGAACGCTCAAAATTATTAACCGTTCAGTACCTAATTCAGGGTAAATAATCCCTACTCGTATTTATATTGTTTCTAATAGCTTTACTGATAAAATTGTATTTAAGTTAGTAGTTTTATTTTGCATATTGATTAAATTGGTTATACATTTTTATTTATGTTAGGTATTTTGTTTTCTCGTCTACTCTTAAACGCGTTGTCTATATCTCTTTTTGTCTACTTTCCTATCGCAGGTATGCTGGAAGAGATTTCTTTTGAAATAAGCATCACCTTTGTACGTAATTTTCTGTTATTTCTTCTTGTCTGTTTATATGTGTGTGCATTAATGGTTAAATAAAATAAAATAAATTAGGTACTTACTTAAGGACAGCAAATAAAAAAACTTTACCAAAAATCTCTCTCAGTTCATGTTACGTTAATATTTAACTAACTAATGATTGCTTGTCCTATTCAATGAATGTGAGTTATGTTACCTAAGTACATAAAATGATACGGATAGATGTCTGTTAAGTGCAGTAATTGTCTTGAATATTTGCTTTTATTTGCTACCAGAACTGTGCATTTAGAATTAGTTATTCTTTGTCCACTCAAGATTATCTATTGACGTTTAATTTAAACGACGCGGTAAACCTCTCCGATAGCGGTAGGAATTTCTTTGGAGAATAACATTGAAAAACACCTTGCCTGCCCCCAATCTTCATTGCCAAAACATTGTGTTTTATTTCAATTTGTTTACAGAGTTAATTCATTTTGTTACCTGGTACTTGTTAAAAGGCATACTCTGTCCTCCCATACCTATTAACACTGTTATTTCAAAATATTGTAAAAGCCAATTATATTTAAACGAGTAACCGTGGAATTTCTTGCCGGCTCTTTTCCATAGGAAACAACCATGTGGAACCGTGCATCTAGCTTCTGACGTTTCATATGTGTGCATGTAGGTTTATGTGAAATTAAATATTTTGGTTTTTGATTTTGATGACATTCTGAGCCACCGCACCCCAATAGCGTAACACACTTCAACCACAATCCGACATAATTAAAAGGAAATTCATAATCCATTCCTTGATGATTATGTTTAAATAATTTATCTACTCTACGACGTAAATAACCCAGTGAATATCGTTGAATAGCCAATATGAAAGGTATTGTCATTGTAAACGTCAGCTAGACTGTTGGATAGAAAATTTTAGGAAAAGAAAAAATAAAATATGCGTCACATCCACGCAAAACAGCCATCGCTCAACATAATGCTGCGATCCTATGCTCGCTTATGGTCGCTGGGTGGGCTCTCGAGCCCCAGCGCTGGTTATCAGCGACAGCCGGCGTTGACGTGATGAGTATATGAACATCCTAACCCGTAGGATATTTTATGTAAGACCTAGAGCTTCATTCATATTTGATAATAATACTAGCTGCTCCTCGCGGCTTCGCACGCGTCGGCACTTATTCTTTTTCTACAATAAAAGTAGCCTAAGTCACTCCTTATAACATCAGCTATCTGCCAGTGAAAATCCCGTCATAATCGATCCAGCCGTTTCCGAGATTAGCCGGAACAAACGGACAGATTTTATGTTAAGTAAGTACCGTATATACTTTCATCATAAATATGCATTTAGTAAAAAGTTATTTTGATATTACAAACAGACACTTCAGTTTTATTTATTTGTATAGTTTCTCAACTATTTATATATTATTTATTTATTTTTATATTATAATATTAATTATTATTATTAATTAGTACTTATGTACTAATGAACTTATTTGTACCCATAAAAAAATAATGTTGTAATTGAATTTTGACATACCCATCTTTAATTCAATAAGCATGATAATGTTAATAATTCTATGAATTTTCAGTGCTGGAAAAGGCCGTTATGCAAACAGAGAGAGAAATGGTAATTGATTACCAGACTTTATTGTATAGGATTACGCGTTACGTAATTATTACCGTTGACCTCTGGGTTCTGAAAATTTTACTTTTTTAATCCGTTGTATTTATTTAACCCGTTGTTTACATATTCAGCCTATTTTGTTCCCACTGCTGGGAGACAGGCCTCCTCTCTTGGAGAGGGAGTGGGCTGTAATCTACACGCGGGCCCAGTGCGGTTTGGTAGATGTCACATGTCTTCGAATTTTCGGTTCTAGGACATGCCGGTTTCCTCACGATGTTTTCCTTCACCGTTTTGAGAGCAGTGGTGATGAAATTATGTACACAAAGTAAAGCGCCTGTCTGGGTTCAAACCTACGACCTTCACCACTGGGCCCAAAACGTAGAAGGAACACATTGTTAGGAAACCGACATGTGCTAGAACCTTCATACTAGTCTAATTTATTTATTGCTCTAGTTCCTCAAGATCAACAAGTATAGAATTGAGTAGAATAATTTACTGTCTCAAAATACTTTGATTGAAATGAACTCCTAGACGTCACACTAGGATGCCTTGAAGCCAACTAAAGGATAGAAACTGAAATCTTTTGTATCCTGAGGGCCTAGACAAATGGCAATCGGTGTCAAAGCGTTCCGTATTTCTACCTATTTATGTTTTATTTTTATTTCATATATTTATTTATAATTCATGTAATTATTTATAATTCATATAATTATTTATTTTGAATAATTAAATATTTTAATTTAATAATTACATATTATATTTAAAAATAAAAAACACTTTTCCTCTCAAGCAGAACACCTGCAATCTAATCTCGTCACCACCCTTGGTTGACTGGTAGAGAATGCCTAAGGCATTAAGTCCGCCCTTGTACCCCTTTTTTCAATGCGAAAAGTTTACATAAATAAATACAAAATTCAACTGGATTAATTAAGGTTTTCGGTAGCATAGGTCAGTTCAATACAATTTTGACTGTTCCATCATCTATCGTTGATAGAATGTATGGTAGATCTGTGTCTGTGCCCTCGGTACACCTCTGTCGGCCTAACCCTTCGGAGAATACAGGCGAAATATTGCTGCTAAGTGATCCTAAATCTCAATTAAATTAATTAACGCTTTTGCAGACGGTAAACGCCCATAGACGTTATAACAATAAAACTTCTATTGTGTCTCGTTTAGTGTTCGCGAAAGCATTAATTGTAATTTAAGTAAACAACAGCTTAAAGATACCTGAAAATATACAAATTTAATTTATTTATTAAACCATTTGTAAAGTTTAGTGCCTGCTTGGTTTAGCACTAACTCCTGAGTTGGTTGATATTTGGTTGATTTGGTTATTAGACTGGTTTAATGATACGAAATAATATGGTTTAAAGGCTATATTGATTTGGTTAAATATATTAATTGGTAAATCTAAGCTAAATTACCACTAAGAAGATGGTTTGATTTGATTTGGTTTGAGTTACGCGATTAGTATCCGAATACGTACTAAATGGTAATAGTTGTGATATGTGTGTCATTTATGGAAATGCATGCAGGCAAAAGAGCTGAGCTGTTCAGTTGCAAATATTGTACCGAACACCATTTTTTAAATTTTTTTTTTATAGCGTTACTGAGTTCCCGAATGAAAATGAATTTGTCTTGACACAACAACACCACAACACACCACACACAACTTCTAATATTTTGTAATTTTTTCCTTTTTTTATCGTTTTAAATTGTATATATATCTATCTGCTTCAGCGTTTTTAATTGTAACATTGCCAAAAAGGTAAAAGCTTTTGTGTAATTTCAAAAATGTTTTGGGGATTTTATAAACGATGACTTAATCTTACCTTTTTTTTTTCATTTATTTATATTGGATCACATACTTAATATGTGTTACATAGTTATTCATAGTTATTATTCAGTTCCATGCCATATCTTACTACATCATGAACCAGTCAGTTTTTATTGTGCCATTTTCGAAGAACTTTTTTTTTAACCTCGACGCTGAATCTCTTCCTCTCTCACTAGATGGTAAGTGATAATCAGGCCGAAGGTGGAAGCGAGCTTCCAATCCTCAACCACAGAGGTACTGGCTATCTTACCTCTAACTGCCGAAACACAACAATGCTGTTAACATTGTTGTATGGAACTTATGGCATTGTGATTATAAACAATTATTTTCTCCTATTTCCCTTAGACATCAGTTAGGTGTATTTTAATATCAGCCTCGCATTTATTCTAAGTTCTAAGATTGATGGAAGATGCCACAAACAGCTTCAGAATTTTAATTTCAACTTTGCATTTAGTACAAGCTCTTTTGAGCTTAAACAGTTTACATCATCCAATCAAGATGTTTTTTCAGCCATTAAGACCAATTATAGTTTCCATTTCCACCCTCTAGCAGTTTACATTTTTTATTTTAGGTGTTTATTATTCAGATATCTTTGCGTCACTTTGCTTCGCCTGATTTCTAATGAGAACTTTCTTTGGTCTTATTAATACTTAATTATGTTTAAATAATCCGATATGGGTGGTAATGTTGCTTATTAAGTCAAGATGAATAAGTGATACCTAAGCTCGGGTAATGTTTAAAAGGTAGTTAAATGGTTAGACACCTCTGCTGGTTGACTGAACAAATGGAAAATAGAAATTAACTTAAGGTTATTTTTTTTTGTAAACATAGGAAAAGCTTACTTACTTGTTGTTTTAGTAGAAATCCAGTCTTCAGTTTATCGATGTACTCATGAAAATAATCACTTAGTTTTATCTATTAGCACAAGAAATTATCAAAACACTTCACTGAACAAATACTTATGTATCTAAATAAATTTCAGTATCCTCATGTAACTAGAGCAATTAGTATCACAGGCGTTGGCGCATCGTTATAACAATCTCGTGTCGATTTCACAGCCGCATTCTGCGATAACAGGCCGTCTCGTTGGTAACATAAGTTTTTTGGACAAATTGTCACGCAACGATTTTTTCTCGTAACGATGAAAGGCTTCGCGACGTGTGTCCACTGACTCCGCTGAGGCTCTCAGCATGACTGCGGGCTCCCGCGTCGACGCCCCTCGACACAGCCGACATACTGCTTCTTAGAAAATATCTTGTGCGGACCGGGCCCCGAGGCGCGAACGCAGCCCTGAACGCGGACAAAAGGGCGGGACACCGTAAACTTTTTCACCCAATGGTGCCGGCTTCGACGTCAAAATCGTCGATGTCTGTCTGTCTCGCTCTGATGCACACCATAGAGTGATGTTCGAAAGGGAGACACGATCCTCGGCGAGCTCATAACGATGGTATAACGAAGAAAATTTCTTTGTGTTTGTGTCGTAATGTGTTCGCTTTATCAGATTTACGTTGAAAGCTCGCTGTTAGCTTTCGAGGGCGCCACATCGGCGCTCCCTGTCAGGCGAAGCAGGCGTTGTGGGGGTGTGAGAGGGACGCACGTCACCCGGGAAATGTTTCGGCTAATGTATTTTCCTGTGGGAAGGAAAACACATGTCGTCGCTTTTAATTTAATACGCGTCACGCTGCGTCGTCGTGTCGTGCGGACCAAGTGCCTCGTTTTGTTTTTCGAAGCATTTTATTTCGGTTATAAATGTTGGTGTTAAATAAGGGGTTATTATTTCGAAATGTACGAACTGAAAATATTAAATTTCATACTGATTAAGCAATGCTGAACTGTCTTTTTATGTATTTGTTCACCTCAATGTTTTAAGCTTCAATTTGGTTTATTCATTAAGGTTTATTTTATTACAAAAAATATTTTTTTAAAGTCAGTTTTATAGGCACGTGTTTTTTAAACAGTTAACATTATTTTGAAAGGCATGGAATATTATAAAACCCACTCATGCTTACTGATATTTTAGAAAAGTCTATAATAAAATTATATTTTTTAACAGTATTTTGAAATCTCTAATTTGATTCTTATAAGTTCAGAATACACAAAAAAGAATTATGGAGAGAGCACCTAACACACTACACAGTGTTTTGCACTAACAATTCAGTGTTTAACAGATTATTGAAATAAAATCAAATGAAAAAAAAAACTGATTTAAAAATCCATACAACACAACCATCGCCAATTAAAATTGTAAATGTACTGCAGCAGTTTAAGGCGCGCCAAATATAATTAACGTAATTAATTTGACGTTTTGGTACTTAGTAATTATTTTAGTAAAAAGTCGCATGCACACAGTGGAGGCGGGTTCGCGCGCCGCCATTGGCTGGCGAGCAGGCTGTCACGCGCGCGCGCCGCCCCCGCCGCGCGCCGTCCCCGCACTCCTGCGCACGCTTTTATTTTTACCAACATTTATTTTCATCCGCAGCACGAACGCTCGTGATTAATTTAATATATTTTTATCGACTAACTTTTCTCACGCAATACGCTTTTTGCGATATTTACCTGTATCGATTCGTTACATCTTACAAAACGTTTTTGTACGCATGATCTTGTGCGGTTTGTTCACTTCGTTAGAATTAAATCAACGTTTTGTGACTGGAACAACATTCTTCCTATTAGTGTCGCGGAGACACTTATTAGAAAAACCTCCGAACTACATCCGCTTGGTGACAGCCTGGAGGATTGCAGCTGCTGGTTTTTTAACGCAATGCCGTGACGTAATGGCCATTTATAAACATTTAATTAGTACGTGAAAAACTGAGAATTCACTGCAACAGTTACAGTTGGTGTTAACATTTACTAGAAAAAAGTTTCTACTTACTGTAAAATTATTAGAGTTCTTGTAATGATTACATGATTTTAAATTACAGCAATAACAAGGACGGCACAGTAGGGCTCCAGGTACACACAATGCCCTCCCTGCCTTCGTGTGTTGAGGGCCGGTAGATATTTCATTAAAATAAATAACGTTATTATTTATTTGGGTGTTTTTCGGCAGCGATGCAAGCTACAAATTATGCGGACAATACCTCCGCGGGACACCGCCATTATTAAATGTAGCCCACCAGATGGCGCTGTGTTCCCCTGTTCTCCAGACTTACAAACAATATTAAAAATTGGTTCTAATAATCCCCAAATTAGTAAAACATCACAGTTTTCAATGAAGATTTGTGTAAATGAATTTAAAATAGTGAAAATTTTAATAAGATCTTATTAAGGTAAATTTGTTCAAAAGATTTAATCTTGAAATAAAACTAAGAAATAGAAGCATATGCTTTATTTTTACGCACAATAAAAGTGGGGGACTGTCTTATGCAATTTTGACGTTCGAAAAGTGCTGATTCTCAGCGTAGTTTGAATACATGACATTTAATTTAGATTACAAAAAAAATAATAGGTTCTCAAAATGTAACACAATATACTACATAATATGAGATTTGAAAATTCGTCTTTCATGAACCTACAGATATTTTATTTTGTCTTAAAACTCAAGATCTGTTTAGTCGTTTCCATGAGAACTACTTACTTACCGCTACGCTCTACTTCCTTATTGCGTTACATCAATCTTTTCACTTGAAATCATTGCTTAAGATTACTTCATCTGTGATTTTATATTTTAGATGTTCCTAGGTATCTCTTTCAAAAATCGTCTGTGTGTTCCCCGGCCTGGCCAGGAAACTTTAATAAGATTATTAAAGATTTTATAACTTAGCTTCTCCCTGCGACTTAGTCCTCGTGATTTTTTTTATTTTAACATAAAATATATCCTATAACTACTCGGCAATACTGTAGCTTCCCTTTAGTGAAAGAGTTTTTGGAATCAGATCACAAGTTCTGAACATTACCTCCCTACATATAAACTCACAAATTTTACTTCTTTTTATTATAATTTCGAGGAGCTCGTGGCTAAGTAACAACACCCGCACTGGTCGATCCATCAGGTTAAGCTACGCTTGCCGGGGATGGTCAGTGGATGGGTGACCATCTTTACATACCGAGAATCCTCCGTGCCTCGGAAAGCACGTTAAGACGTTGATCCCGGGTGACACTCGTGGATCTTTGACAGTCGTTACGAGTCGTCAGAAGCCGGAAAGTCTGACACCAGTCTTACCAAGGGGTATCGTATTACCCAGTTACTGGGTTGTGGAGGTCAGATAGGCAGTCGTTCCATGTAAAATACTGGTATTCAGCTGCATCCGGTTAGACTGGAAGCCGACCCCAACATAGTTGGGAAAAGGCTAGGTATATTGATTGATTATAATTTCGAACATATAAAATACATTTTTAAATATTTCTTAAAAAACTATATAAAAAACATTTAAAAATATTGTTCCGCCGGTGTCGGAAGCAGGGTCCAAGCTACCGGTGGTTAGGGCTGCAGAGACAAGAACCTCCTCACAATGTGAGCCGCATTGAGGAGTATTGCCTTCTGGATCAGGCCCTTGATCCAACCGCCTAACGAGAGCTTCGAGAGATGTTGGTCGAGGCTTTCGGCCATCAGGCCATTGGCCGTTACGACAATCGGCACAATGATAGCCGAGCTCACATTCCACATGTCAACAACCTCGTGTGCTAAGTCGAGATATTTTACTTCTTTATATTATTATTAGATAAACATACATAGGCATTTCATATCCTATCTTTTAATAACAAACAAATTGGAAATTCTCCCTTAACTGGTACAGAATAAAAGCTGATAATGTATCAATGATAATCCATGTTTTTGAAATAAAACTTTCTCATAATTGACGTTGATGTCTAATGTTAAGCGCCAAAGTGCTACGAAGCGTAGCATGTAGAGGTCACTATCATTCAACATGATTAATTCTTTTCACGAAAAAGTTATAGGACGGTGTATATAAATAATAGGTCACTACTAATTTAATTTTTAACCGACTTCCAAAAAGGAGGAGGTTATATGTTCGACGCGTATGTATGTTTTTTTTTTTTTTTTTTTATGTATGTCCCTCGATTTCTCCGTCAATTGAGGACCGATTTTGAAAATTCTTTTTTTGTTTGAAAGGGTATGCTCCCGGATTGGTCCCATATAAATTTTATTAACTTTGCTTGGATAGTTTTTGAGTAAGCTTCAATAATACGTATTTTCCCACTTAGTATATGTGGATGATATGATGACTGTTATTTACCTAGCAGGTACTGGTATTCGAATTTGTGTGGGGTAGGTACCACAACTAAAAAGTGAAAAATAAAAACTTTTTACAAAAAGAAAACAACCGACTTCCGAAAAAAAAACACTACAAAGTGAAAAATAACTTTAATTTCGGAAGTCGGTGTCTTGGGTTTTGAATTTTCGTTTTTTGCCACCGACTTCCGAAATTAAAGATATTTTTCACTTTGTAATGGTTTTTTTTTTTGTTTGTTATAATGTTAATTGTTTTTTAAAGCAATATAATTTCTACATGCATATCTACAAAATTGTGTAATTGCGTCTTTTTGTTCTACCCGTAGACAATGTGCTACGAATTTTACGTAGCAATAAAAACAACTTTTGGCTTCTTCTACATTGATTAATACATTTATTTTATTGTGTTCATGCTTCTTATAAAGTACATAAAACTTAAAATCAGCAATACGTAGGGTACTATTAATTATCATTATCAAAATCATTGTAGACATTTATGATTTTGAACCTGCAACTTGGTGCTTAAGAGGACTACACGACCTAAACGTGCCTAAACGCAAGTTTTATAATGCCTAATAGAAAATGATCCACTGCAGTAAACAAAATCGGAAAATATATGATATTCTTCAGGACATGAGGTGTTGAAAACATAATACAACTAATTTGATACGATAGAAAAAAATCACGAAGACATGTCTATAAATTTATTTTAATGATTAAAAATCATATTAATATACATGTAATAATTCTGATTAAATTGGTAGTTTTTTTATTTTTTTATTTATTCCATTATTTATTATTATTATTTATTCTACAAGCTACATATTACCGTAACAGAGTGTTTTAATTTTTAAGTCCAATCAATAGATTTTTTGTAAATAGATAATTGATTTATATTTTGCAAAATTACCTGCGCCCGCGTGTGACCGCGCTTTAGCTGTAAGCCTCTTAACAAACAGTTTCTGGTTGACTACAGAATTAGGTTCTTCTTGTTTCCTTTTAATTTTTAATACACGTTACACATACAGACAGCTGACAGACTACACATCAACACAGCAAAACTAATGACAAAACTTCACGCTCAAAAACGAATATAAAATAGGAGTAAAAAATCCACCTGTTCACCTCTCGCCCCTAACTGTACCGGTAATTAATTCGATTCCGAGTCAAACGTCAGTGGGATTCGATGACTATTGATATCGAGTCGGTTCGACTCGTATGAAAAGCCGACACAAGCCGATGTGATCGACTTTTTTGCCGCAACCATTCAAACGAAATTAGATTCGGATTTGTAACGTTTTCCATTTGATGGTACCTACATATATGTATATGATATGTTATGTGTACCTGATAATATTTAGGTTTCAATGTATTTGGGCTATTCTTTGCGAAGATTACAAATGTTTGTCATGGTTGAAGACCGTCGCGTGCAATCAATCTTAAAATAAAATTATGATTCTAATAACCAATCTGAATATAATAATAATATTTTGCCGTAGGTAGAATGCTAAAGCATTTTAATCGAATCTTAATCATACTTTTCTGTGCTCAGGGTCATGGCACAGTATTGTAAAAATGTGGTTGTAGTTAGTAACGTGAGGCGGTGGGGGTTTATTTATTAACTTTGTTTAAAGTTACGAGACGTTTAACTAAACGTCAAAAACGAATGGTTAAACAGTCGCTAATCATTACGTAACTTTAAGCAACGCTTATAAATAAAGGGGTAGGTTGTTAGGTCCATTTCAGAAGAAGTTAATAATTATTAAATGATCGTAAGGATAATGATCGTTGATGTTGGATCATTTTAGCTGTTAATAGGTGCCATTTAAAATAATAATTTAAAAAAATACGTGTTAATTCTGTTTAAAAAAATGTATTAAACTATGAAGATGTTTATCTTGACAGTTCTATAAAATTGATCTCTGAAATGAGACGGTTTACTTCAGAGGAATTAACTAAAAATTTAATACGAACCTAGGTGTCAACAGTAACAAAGTGTTCCTTGTGTTTTTAAATGTCAACAGTTTCTGTTCCAAAATGGTCTTTAGTGAATAAAATATAGTATATTTTTTCACATAAACTATTAACCACAGGTGTGTCAAGAACTTGTCACACTAATTGTCAAGACTTTTTATACAATTGTTCATGTAGGTCACATTTATTTTCATACGGAATTAAGTAGTGGCCCTAATGACAAAAGTAACAAAAAAAAGCACCTATGCTCTTGTAATAATAATTAAAGTTACAAATTAAAGCATGAATATTTACACCTCTGTCTGCACAAAAACAAGCTCTATTTCGGATACCCCATCATACTAGCTATGCTCTCGACTCTGCTCAGGCGCATTACAATTGTAATACTATTTTGTTTATGATGGTACGTACTTAGTAATATACTTTTGTGATTTAATTTTCTGCTCTAGAAATATCTTTTGAAATCAGTCAAAAACTCTCTGCAAAAAAAAAAAAAATTGGTAATTTAACCGACCAAACGAAGCAAACAGACAGACACCCAGACAGACTGTTAATAGTAATATAAATAATACAAGTTCATGTACACTAATTAGATCTAATTTGTTGAAAAAATGCACAAAAATGTAAATTTTTCAAATAATTAACAATTAGTGACATTGTTAATGACGGCTGTTATGTTAAATGTAATATAAATAAACAACGAATAGGTACAAATGCGAGAGAACGCTCGGATCCATTAATTGTGCTCTCAAAATAGAACACAGCTTCCAATGGTATAGGGATAATTAACTTAAGAAATGAATACTAAAGTTACAAATATTTATGTTAGCTTCTACTTGCGACTTGGCCCGCGTGAAATTTCTTGTTCCTCCGACCCACCCCGTCGCATCGCATCGCCTACCCGCGATAACTTCAATATTACTTAGCGTTTTTGCTGACTAAAATAGTCAGCAAAAACGCTTTTTGCTCGGCTCTTAACCCTAAGAGCCGAGCTGGACCCCCCAGCGTGATGTTGGCTACCTAATGCAAAAATAATTGTTTAAATCCGACTAAAAGTTCCAGAAATTAGCGCGTTCTAACAAATAAACTCTTCAGATTTATTATTAGTATTAAGGTATATATTCTTTCGATTATGTTTAGGACAAACTGGCCAGTTAGGTAGGTCCAACTTCGAGAAAGAGGTAAATCGTCGAATCCGACTCGGCTGAGCGGGGTTCGGGAAGCTGCGTATTGTCGTCTAGTCTTATATACCATAGTGTCTCAAGACAAAAGTGTTGCCAGTGATAACTTATGGCACTGAAACGTGGTTGCTAACAATGGGCCTCATTAGAAGGCTGAAAGTCACCCGAAGGGCAATGGAGAGGACTATGCTTGGAGTTTCCCTACGTGATCGAATCAGAAATGAAGAGATCCGTAGATTAACCAAGGTAACCGACATAGCCCGAAGTATTGCCAAACTGATGTGGCAATGGTCAGGGCACATTGCTCGCAGAACATATGGCCGATGGGGCCGAAAGGTTCTGGAGTGGCGACCGCGTACTGGAAGACGTAGCTTTGGAAGGCCCTACAAGGTGGATCGAAGACCTGGTAAAGGTCGCAGGAATCCGCCGGATGCGGGAATCACAGAACCGGTCGAAGTGGCGGTGCTTGAGGGAGGCCTATGTCCAACAGTGGACGTCTTTCGACTGATATGATGATGATGATACATTATTTTGCAGGAACTAAATTTAATCTACATACCAACCTAAGTATCTTCTCATACAGAGAGGGCACGAGCAATGATCACCCCGCTTGCTCAAGGCGGGTTTGAAATTAAATAAATGATCTGCTGGATTTTATTTATTTCACTTTGTTAAGTATATATCTATCTATATACTCGTATATAAAAGAAAGTCGTGTTAGTTACACTTTTTATAACTCAAGAACAGCTGAACTGATTTAGCTGAAAATTGTCGGAAAGGTAGCTTAGAACCAGGAGTCTAACATAGGATAGGACTTTTTTGTAGGGTAGATAGGGTAGGTAGGTAGGGTAGATAGGGTATTTTTTTATATTTGATTGATTGCGGAACAAAGTTCGCCGGGTCAGCTAGTAATATATAAAGATAGTTGTTACAATCTTTAAAGTTCTACCTTTGCTATTCACGATTGAATAGTGTCTATCAACATCGGCCCTACTCGAAAGTTGGCGAACATTATCTCATTAATTGAAGTCTGTTATATTATACTGAGTTCCATCCATGTGATCCATGATCTAAATTATCTACTACCATGATAAACAGACAATCTTCATAAGTACTATCTATACGACTTACATTTCCTTCAGTCATCACAGTAATATTAGTTAATTTCAGCTCGTATTCGCTAGCTGGCCCCCGCGGTGGCGCGGCGTACGAAGGTAGCCGAACAACCCACATACATGATAAGCGATAATAATTTAATATGCCGTTTGCTCCAGACCAAATTGAGCAATTTATACACGTCCGGAGCAAGCGCATGATCCGTGCACTCCGTGCCTCCCTGCCTTGCGTGCGCGCAACATAATGAATTCTTATTATTCCAGTACCAGGTAGTGCTCAGGTAATTAACATTAACTCGTCCTGTTATTGATTTCCTTACTCGACGAACTGTTTATTGCATATCACGACTTATAATAAATGAAATTGATGAGTATACAGTTGGGCTACTGTTATGAAAGATTTAAGATTGCACGATTTAACAATGAAAAGAAGAAGGCAAAATATTTATTGATTTCAAATGTTTCCTTGCCTCTTATACTATTTGATAATTCTTTTCAAAACTTGACTATTCTACTAAAAATAAACATGCAGGGAAAACAAAAGTTTGCCAAAACGTGAACCAGCAGAAAATATCAAATAAAACGCATGATTTCATTAAAAGTCGTTTTATCGACTTTTTACCTATATTTTTCAGTCAGTTAAGTTTCGAAGTTCATAGATACATTTCTTGATTGCGGAGTTTTTATTTTTATGACGTGGTTTGAAATTGTGTTTGAAATGCCTTGGAAAGGCGTGGCTTGAAATTATTTCTCTAGAGCACTTAGCAAAACATGATTATTGCATGATTTTTGAAACCTGGTCTGAATAAAAATGGTTATTCTGGTTGTATATAATAATTTAACAAAATATAGAATTAAATACATGGCTGCATTCCTAAAAAAGAATTTTCTCAAATACTGAAAAAAAAAAAGTGGAATAGTCAAGTTTTGAAAAGAACCTACTCATTTAATACGGAGTAATTAACCACCAAAAACAAAATACTCAATAAATTGATCAATAAAACTTTCTACACAATAATCATCAGTTTGGAATAATACAATAAAACATAGCTACAAACGTACAAATTGATGCTGACTCAGTACCGGCTTTTTACACGATATCAGTCATTATGTCCGTCTATTATTTAGATATTTTAATCAAGACGATCGATTGTTACGCGTAGATATAAAGGAAGGTAATTAATAATAAGAGATGAGAGAGCGCGGCCTCTTGCCACATGCCGTAGCAAAAACCCAATGAAAACGGACCGATTAGAAACGGACTCCATACAATCCTATGACGTTTGTTCCTGTCAGCCCTTTTTGCTTTGTGTTCAACGTATTTTTGATGATTTGCGGGACACAACAGACACCAAACAAAAGAGAATCGAATAAACAAGTCATCAATTTATAGAAATAAAATTCATCGATTAACCAAAAGGTTTTTAGTGATCGAATTTATTAGAGTCGGAGGTTCGCGGAAGTTGTTCATAAATTCGTGGAGGTATCTTGGCAGCTCGTTTTTTATTTCACGAAATGATTAATACCATGTTTATTTCATTATCTACCTTTTGATTTAACATTCTTACTGGGACTGGGAGATATCAGTGACATTTGGTGAAATGAGAAATTAGAGACGAGTTGGTTACGAGCTGTTTGTTATTAATTTTATTTTGCCTGACTTACAACAGCCTTAGATATCCCGTGCTGATCATGGGTCTTTTCTTTTCTTGCTTTTGGTAAATCTTTCAAACACGGCTGAGTTGAAAATTGTTTAGTTAGAATAGATTAAATTTAATTAAAACACGCGCAGGTTGACAGAGAAAGATGCTTACAATATTCTATTGGCCTGCTCGTGACTGCACAAAGGTTGAAATGTTTGTTTCAAATGCAAAATTTACAGGTATTCGGATTATTATTTCCTCAAAGTTTGCATGCTGATTACACAATTTTGCCTTAGAACATTTACTAAGTTACTACAAGTACATTGACAAGTCAAATTATTATTTACAATTTGCAAAATGTTGCTATAAGTACCTGATTATTTCCGGGTTCAGTACAAAGTCGAGACTAGGTCTACGACCATCTAAGCGGCATCTAATAGCTTAAACGTTGTAACACAAGTACCTCGGTCTGCGCAACCGCAGCCAATCGCCAGCCGCGGCCGCCCACAAAAACCGATCAAAGCCGCCGCACCACCACGAATGAAACGCGACAAATTGCTTCCATTTTCAAAATAGACCAATCGTTTTAAAAAACGAAGTAGGAGAGCGGCCTCACGAGAAACCCAACCACGACTAATTGGACATTTTAGTGAGGAAAACACGCTGTGGAGTCGATGTGACTGAGCTTCCACGTGGATGCTGGGGGTGGTTAGCTTATGGAGCTCTGTCTGGCATGCAATCAAAGTTTTTATGAATTAAGTGTACCAAAACTGCCCTGAGCTAAAATATGCAGACATTTGGTGATGCTTAAATGCTTTGAGACCGCATGGGATCTATGTAAGAACTTTGAAATCGGGCATTTACTGCACTACCATGCTTAAGTACTCAGTCATAACTCATAAGACTAAACATTTTCTTTTAGAACTCCGTCGTTTAAATTTACCGAAATAATGACGGACAGTTGATTTGCGTAACGTTAGATTGTCACTTCTATTTCGTAGCGCTCTGAAGGCTAGTAACGTAGTACCTAGAAAGGCTGTATTATTCACAAAGTACTTACTTTTAGATTATTTTATAGATAGGTTAATACAATGTAGGTAAGCATATAATGTAAAAGCAACACTAAATTAAATATTCCATAGGTATAATATCTGAGATAACAGTCGTAAAAATACCGCTGAACAAAGGAACCGTAAAAGTCATTAAATGTATATAAAATACACATAATGTGTAATAAAGTAGGAATTTAATGCGTAGTTCACTAATAAAACCACTCGAATGTTTCAGAACATGTATTTTTGTAGGGAAATTAACTTTTTAGAAATAAGGTATCCCCTTGCCCATAAAAAATATGGTAGACTCCTAAAAAAATATGAATCTTTGCTAATTTTGTATATGTCATTCATAAGATTCTCAGAACTCCAATCAATTTGATAAAATACAGCAATGAACAATCGATTTTTCTCCTACCCAATACGAAATACAGTTCAGATTCCTTTAAAATAACTTAATCGGATATTGTAATAATCAATTTTTATAGAGATTTGCAGAAAAATACGCATAATTGGAAGAAATTGATGGCATTATCGATATTTGTGCCGTGAACAAGGAGGGTGATCAGACATAAAGGATATATAATCAGTAAGTGAAATTGTGTGTAAATGGCATGGCGCAGGGGCCGTTATCAAGATTTGGGCAATCAGTGCCATTGAGCACTCCGCAGATTTAAATAATGCCTTATTATGATATTGATCTTTTTGTTGATAAACATCATATTAATGCAGTATTTTTCTATAAAAACCGTTAAGTGGGGTGTTTTAATTGTAACCTACTTGGTTTCTTTTTGGTCTTGTCTTTCCTAACATTTATTATTGGGTACCTAAGTACCTCTACCTATCGTGACACATCACATAACTACGCTCACACGATAGTAACTATTCAGAATGATATTTGATTACTTCACAAATCACTTGCTATGTAGGTAATTTATTTAAGTATTGACACGGTTTCAAAATATGGCATTAGATTTCATATTTATTTCCTACAACATTAAATTGAACTTAGCTCACTTTCCTACAAATATTTTAACATGTTTCAATTTGTAACTAAAAACTAAACATTAACTCTTCACACCGAATAGTCAATACAATGTTCCATCTTCTCCCAACTGTAATTCGATATCTTAAATCATCAACGTCTCGACAGATACCAACGAACAACGTTTAATTACTGCATGTTGGTTTTATGAAGAAATATGTGTTATTGATAAGCGTGGAAGTGTTAATGGGGCTGCACCACGCCTTCACACGCCCCCACCGCCCAGCACCTACATGGTCATTATTTTCTATAAAAGGAATCTACTTTACTTTCAATACGGGACTAAGCTTGATGAAGATGATATTAACAAATTCTTTTTTGTGCAATTTCTACAGTTCGTTTATGCCAAAATAAAATGAAATGTAGAACCAATTGAAACAAACGACTATTTTATAAATGGGTCAGTTCACTTTCTTAGTATGATTGCATTGCATTAAAGAAGTATCGAGTAATAATGTTTTCAACGTTCGTGCAATTTTGCTATCGGTATAGAAAATAAGGCTGTGTGCCAATGAGACAAAATGCTGCGGATAAAGAGAAAAAAAAAAGTGTGTTCGAAATACGAAATGAAAGGCAGAACATCATGGAATTTGTATGTACTATATTCATGGAATTAGTATGCACTATATTATAGTATCTACATCAAAACACAGATAAAAAAAAAAGAAAAGATGTTCAATTGTTCCAAAAAGTTCTGTAGGTTTTCTTAAATGCTTTTCTTTAGTTCTAAACAACTCGAAAGCTTATGTTAATCTAATTTATAAGGTTCTCATCGATTTACCGTGTTCGTAAATATGTCAAGAAAGCAGTCATCATGTCGATTTCGATTAAGTTTTTTACTTCGCCATCAAGAGCAGTGAGCAAGCAATATTTTTTTCTTTTTAAGGTCAAGGATGCAAGTTTATAGCTTTTGAATCTGTCATTTGATCGACCGCTTTAAAATTAAACTCCATTTTGGAAATCGATAATGTTGGTACCTAAGTACCTATTTAGGTATACCGAATTGTTGGTACCTATATATTGTCAAAACGAATGGTAAAAGTAAACACTTTCGTGATAACTGAACGTGAACACACAACTAAGCTTTATGTACTCGTATTTATTGAAGTATATTATGTATTTTTTTGCGTTAATCGTGTAGGTATATTTTAATATTTTAGTTTAAGACTTCGCATACTCATATTTTTCTCTTCTTGTCCTCACACACTATTGTCTACATTTCTTTCTCATTTCTCTTTTCGTAGGTCTGCTGGAAGAAATTTCTTAAGAAATAAGCAGTACATTTGTACTCAAAATTATAATTATTTCGTATCTGTATGTATTTCACTGGGTGTACATAAATAATAATGCAAAATGAACATTTTTTAAGTATCAACGTGATAGCGTGGCAAACACGCCAATTGCTTGTTTGCCATGTTTTCTTAAAAGATGAGCAACTCCAAAGATTTGCCAATGCCTCCTCAAAATTAGATGTACATTACTAAGGATATAAAATGCTCCACATGTCCATATTGTCCTACTATGGGACAGTAGTCTTCACGGTCATAGTTTTAATCGATTTAAAGATGCTTACATTGAAGAGAAAAACCTACGGGCAAGTAAACAAAAACTTAGATCTTAACAATATTCTTGAAAACAACACTTTAATATTTGTTATATCATTAATTTACCGTGAACACATCCTACAACCCTAATACCGAGGTAATATAGCGTTGCTAGTGTTGTAGAAAGGCACTTATGGCCCGGCGCGTTTTTCCCGACGTTATGGCAACTCCCGCGGGGCGCTGCAGGGTGCTCCGCCCCCACTTAACGCAATTTATTGCGCGACCCTTTAATAAATAAATAAATAACCGAGGAAAATTCAATGATATACAACCGCGCGTGCTGCTTGCCTGTTCTTCCTCTCTCGATAAAACAACTCATGAAAAATTGCCGCAATTTCGGAAAATGGATTTTTATTATGTAGCGGAGGGCATTAGATCGATAAGAAAATAAGTTAGCTTGTTGCTTGAACTTGACAACTGTATTTTAAGTGATCAGTTTGATTATTTTCATCTCAACGCTTAACAACTCCTGAAAAAAAATACTATAATCAACTTTCAGTTTATAGGAAACGGATTGTTGCAAACAATGAGAGGTACTGCTCCATGTGAGTGACTTTCTTCATCAAACTACGCAAAAACGCAGGTTTAATTCTAGTACCATCAAACGGTTAATAACGCGTAAATAAAAAGTAGCGGGACGACTCAAAACGAGCTGACATTTACAAAGCAGAAAAAAAGTTGATATATTTTCAGCGAAAGCTCTCACTCCGAAATCATTACGAATTCGCAAACCGAAACCGAAATTATTGAATTATTGTCGCGAATCCGCTGCTATGTAAATCTATTTTATTTTATATCCGCTCACGATTCGTTTAAGTATTTGGTAGAGTTAGAGCTACAGATAAACCTGAACCTGAAGTTCGTACGTACTTACCGACTAAGCTTACCGATAAACAGATTTCTACCTAATAAACAACTTCATTCACTGACAGACAACACACAGCCGAAAGCGCTGGGTCTAGGAGATTGAAATCCTTAAGTTCCAATTTTAATTCCAATCAATGAGTTTCAATTTCTTGAGTTCCTTTTAAAACGAAAATAAGCATTGAACGAAAGTTTTTTTTTTAATTCGTCCCCTAAAGGCTTCGATCAATAATGCATTATTGATCGAAGCCTAAAGGGGTTAAATAGGGGATGAAAGTTTGTAATGAAGTTCGTCATTTTTGTCGATGGGAAATCCCTTCGGCTTGTCACTCGATAAATGGCGGATCTCATTCTTTCCGTGAAGATTGTTCAGACAGCAAAGATATTTGCGAAGCTGGCTATCCAAGGTATGCTGTACGTAGGTTTATATATATATAGGTTTTCACTTATAGAGGCTCGTGATGAAGTCTTGGATGGCCGTTGTTTCCGCAAATGGAATTAATAATAATAATAATAATAATATTTATTGACATAAAAGTATGTTACATTTATATATGGAAACCCTGACTCCTGCGCTAGGTTGTGACCTGTGTTACAGGAATCAGTGTCTTCTCCCAGTAGTTTTACTTATATAATATGCAATAAAATTTAAACAATTTTAGATTATACAATATCTGCTTGAGGTGTGTGTGTGAGGGTGGGTGTGTATACATGTGTGTGTATGTGTGAGCGTATGTGAGTGAGTGTGTGTGTGTATGTGGGGGTTTATGTTATTAATTTTTCAGTCTGTATGTAGTCTAATGCTTGTAGCCAGGTGTTTATTTTCTTTTTAATTTCATTTTTAGAGAATGGGTTAATCAGTAAGGCCTTGTTTATCTTATTAAAGATATGCGTAGCAAGAAATAGATGTTGCCGTCTAGCTGAGGCAGTCCTACATTTGACGTATTTACAAACATTAGTGATTGTGCGTTTACTTTTGTAACTGTTGTTTATGGGTGTTATTAGGTGCTGTTTCAATGTGATATTGAGAAGATATAGCTGTCTCACTGTGAGCAGTTTACAGTTTTGGTACAGAGTTATGGTCGGGAACCGATAAGGTTTGAAGGTCAGGACTTTGAGCAATGATCTTTGAGCTCTTTCGAGCTGGATCATAATTATTCGTGACTTGAAGAAATCTGTTGGACCACAGCTTTTCCAGGCGGATAAATCTGAAGATGGTAAACTGAAAAATTACTAAGCGCTTATTAAACTAACAATAGATAACTAATAGGTACTTATGGTGTTGCTAAATTATGAACTATTCTTTCTTGACTTGACGAATTGTATTATCAACATTACTACAAGTTCTATCAGATTATGTATATCTTAGTATAATATGCTCATAGATTTTAATTAAAAATTATACATAACTGACACCTGTATAATTGTATATGTATGTTATTTATATTGATATAGTCTCTACGTAATCGCTACGTCACCCACTGCGAAAATGTTAATTTGATCATCTATAGATACATTGAATGTCGCATAGAAATTTCTATTTGATAATAATCCATTATAATATGGAAAATAGAAACTTTAAAAATGGTTGTAATGATTTTTTTTTCAAGTTTAGATGCCATTTAGATATTTTTGACAATTTAATCGTCAGACGTCGAAGTTTTATACTCGTTTCATTCGGTTATTTTGATTAGATTGTTTTATACGAAATTATAATCGTACATGATACTTGTATTAATTTGGAATGGTGTAATTAAATGATATTTTAAATATAGTATGATTTCTTATTACGAAATCTGATAGAGACGATTCATGAATAAAACATTGATGGCTGCGCGATATTAGGTGAGCACTATGTAGGTTACAAGATCAGCTAATTAATGTTTTCACAGCATCCCAATTAAGTAGGTACCTGCAGAATTTAAGAGCGCTAACAAATTGGGACGCCGAGGCGACGTCGCACTCTACGTAGCTATGGCTACCACTGGCTGCCTCCGCGTAGCCAAATGAGGTTGCCAAATAAGTAGCCAGTAACAAGCGGGTCGCGCGATTAGTTGGCCACTGAGTGAGTGAGGGAGACCAAAGTTACTTGTATACAAAATACTGGCGACTTGGCTACGCGTCGCCAGGTCGCCAGAGTATCCAGTCTCCACGTAGGGGCCGGTCGGTCGTGGGTACGCTTCCAAATTGGCGACATCGCCAGACCGTAGCCAAGTGAGTTAACTGTCATACATTTCAATACGAATTGTTTGGATACGCAGCCGGCGACGTCGCAATGGCGTCCCAGTGTGTAAGCGCTCTTACGGTTCATTTCCTAGTCGTTGGGACGTTGATATTTTACATAAACAGCAGACAATCGGGTCTCGATACTGACGGAGCCCTACAAAAAGTACAAACTCATTAGTAAGGACCGACCGGGAGCGGAGGAATTAATGAAGGTGAACAATAATTTAGGGTTTAATTAAAAGTGCAGCCCCCCGCGGCGCCGCCTGCGCACCCCGCGCTCCCCGCCACACAATTATTATTTCTACATAATTTGTGAAAGCTGTAATTTAATAAAGCTCACTGCCAACCTTCTCTAAGATGGTAAGGAATTTGAAAATTTTGTTAATAAGGAGTTATGAGAGCAGGTTGTCTTTCGTAGCCTGCTTCTCTAATGAAATATTTTGTTGTATTATACATATTTTCTTTTATAAACAGGTTTTGATTACTTATCTATATCTACAAAGTTTATTTGTTTAAATTTCATGTGATCTTCAAACGATGTTGGCAATGATTTGTATGCTTTCAGCACATAAAAATAATCTGGCTTACAATACTAAGGACAAAATTCTGAATAGTAATTTTTGTGAAGTTTTTATGGACGTCCTTATTTATTTATTATTTTTCGTCCTTATTTATATTAATTAGACTTGTTGAATAAATCAATATTTTATGAGCCCTCATCCCACTGGCTACCTGTACGTCGGTTATTTACAGCCCATTTTAAAACAACAAGTGATTTATAATTACCAAAAATACTTGAATAAACAAACCTTTTGGAGTGTCAACGTCTTTTCTCACCGGTATCGAGTTGAACAATGCGCATTGCGCTCGACCCCGAACTAAAAGAATGGCGATTATTCTACAAATCACTGTTATTACGGGACCACAATGGACTTGATGAACAAGGGGGATAAATAATAGCAACGCACCAGCGATCGAGATGGATCTACTTTATTTCTATGAAGAAATACTTACGATCTAAATAATACCACCATAAAATAATGCCATGCATTTCAGAGTGGTACGTACCTAAATTAATTAAATACAAAAAAATATAAAAATATTTATTCTCGGATTTGGTCTTTAAAGTCGTAAAAGAAATATTTCAGTATAATAGACTCAGCATGTTGTACGCACACTCAGCAATTACGAGTTCTTTATCGACATCCCATGAATGAGTTAAATGATGTTTCAGATACCAGCCCATTAAGAAACACGTGTCCTCTGAAGTTTTTCTTGCGTCTGTAATATTTCCCGGACTCTTGCAGGTGCAAAAAGTAATATGTGATCAGTTGATCACAAATAACAATGCAACCGTGACACTATGTCAGGGCTGTGCGTAGCGGCGCGCGCGCACCACCCTTGACGCACAAAACAATGGCGCTGCGACGAAACCCGAAACCGAACGGAAGTGCGCGGACCCCCGGGATGCGGCGATTTTCTTGCGCTCGCGCTCTCAAAACTTTCAACAGCAGCAAAGAGGGCTAATGGGCAATAGCATTTTTGTTATCGGCGACGCATTGAAGTCAGCTCACGACGCTCATTGTTCAAGCGTATAATTATCCGCACATTCTTTTATTGTTGCGCATAAAATCAAAGAATATGTTATATTCATTTTCCCCTGACTTTTGACTCGGAGCGTATTGAGCAAACTCAATGGAAGACGGTTAAATGTTCTCACGATTTAATGCGTTTTAAGGACTGTTAGAGCTAAGACGCATTTAAAAGGACTAGGAGCTTGTAAATTAAACGACTAAAGTATAACAGCATTTATAATCTACACAAATGTAGTAGCTTAGTACTTAGATAGTTTGGAATGACAAACAGAAAATTGTAGTTAAATCCAGCTGTATATATTTATAGCATTTCAATGATACTAACATCATAAACTTATGATAATACCTTAAGATAATATACGCCTTTGTTTCGTTATCAACACCTTTATCTCACAAATTAATTCCATAAGATACCGGAACACTTACAATACTTATTTGAATTTTACATCACCAACACGTAATAATAGCCCAACTCTGTTGATCAGAGGTGCTTCAGTCAAGTACTCGAGGTCCATATGTCGAAGTTGAACAACGTTTAGTCGCCAAGTGCCAAGTACTTACTCCCCTAAGAAGGTTTTAGTCACGTGCGCGAACGTCAAGAGGTTAGATAATGCCTCCTTGTGTGATCATTTCATCACAACTCTAATCGTTCATTGAATCATTAAGTATGTCGCTGTGTGTTTAACACGTGTCGTCTGAAAATGTAATTATAAATGCAGTATTTACTATTTAAATTGTACCTACACGGAAAGGTTTAGGTACTTACAGATATGAGGACGCAAAACAAAAGCACTTAACACCTTTTTTTTAATGTTTCATCATGTCGATAAATCTTCTGTCAAATCGCACGCCAATTATTGTTTGACCGAAATAACAATGGCAACAAATGCAAATCGATATGATTGTACAACAGTTTCAGAAGGCTTTCGGAACCCGCGGGGTAATTGAAAAACACACTTAGAGTAAGTAGCAATGGCTTTCATTTTGACAGTTCAACAACATTCATTGTGTTATTTACGTTGTAGAGCAGATAAAATTTTCGAATATACGAAGCAATGGTTTAGCAATATCCTTCAAAATCATTCACATTGTGATTGATAGAGTGTTGCGCAATTACGGTGCCGTAGATGTTTGCTCAACTTGAAACTATATACCTAGCATAATTTCGTGCGATAATATTAGGTTTGATAAATCACATCATTTCCGAATAGCTATTAAGACGATAGAACTATCTACGTGTAAATAGGTTTGTCATCAGGCGAAGGAGATTAGTGTTGGCAATCTCCTTGACATAAATTCTAAACGAACTCTTTGTATTAAGATGCAGACATATACCAGTGACCTTGATTTTCTTGACCTTACTTGTTCTGTACTGAGCTCACGCATTGCGTCGTATGTCCAGCCAGTAATAGGACTCGCCCATCAAGGAACGCTGTCCCAAATTAGACGCATTATTAATTTATTATACATAAAACAAAAGGTATACATAAAACAATAATTAAATGATATTTAAAATAGTGAAGGTTTCAGAAAAATACGGTTGATAGATATTGCGTGCTTCTCAGTATTATATCCGCGTTAGACATAACTTTACAAATTAATTTCACTATGTAATATAAACATAATCTAAAATATTCATTTATTAAGTTATTAAGAAAATGCTCAACATACATTTTTTCCAAATCATTAACACTTCTCGTTTAGACGTGATCTTCAGTATAAAATCATTAAAAGTCGGTTATCGTCGCCTTAACAAATCTGCTTATTACGCAAAATAATTTCAGCAAAGTTAAAGAGCCTTCTCGGCATATCATTGCCGCGATTATCATCTTACCCAGAGAAACAGCATAGGTATCTTCATAATGTCTATTATGTAGGCACATAATTTCTATCTAAATATGTATGTAATGTAAATTCTAGTTAAGCCCGTTCCAGCCTCCGACGGCGCCAATACCATACATTTACAATGTTATAAAACGTTAGCATCTTGTCTGGCTAGTTATTTTCTTGTGTTAAGACTGCCTACCGAGAAACTTCTACATGTTAGCTTAATAGCACCTTTCTATTGAAGTGAAAGAAATTACTAAACGATGATATGGAACTTCAATGGTTTTCATTATCGTCCTTGTGGTGGAAAGCCTCTTACTAAATATTACTGTGTATTATTAATTTAATTATTTTATTTTTTGGAATTTTTACAGCTAAACAGATACAGTAAATAATAGTTTATACAAAATATATGGCCATTACAAGTTTCCACATGTAGTATATAAATCATATGAAACAGAAAATTGACTATTTACGCTTGAAGAGATTAGATAAAGTTTTCTTCAATTTAGAAACACTAGTATTGAAAATGTCGATATCAGCTTCCTGGCAGGTTGCGTTGTTACATACGACTCGCTCTCACCAAGTACGAGTTCCGTATAACACTTGCAATCTAATCCGGATTTTTCTTCCAGATTTTCTGCATCTGCCGAGGCGTCTTTTGCTGAACTGAAAATGAACTGAGAATGCAAGGCCATGGCCTATAAAAAAAAAAAACGATTTAAAAATCGAATACACGTGTTTGTTATAACAAAAGAGTTTGCCTAACAAAAAACAACAGTTGATTTACATTCCCAACAAAGTGTTTGCATCTGTCAACTGGCAACACATTGACTTCATAATTTCCGATTTGTATATAGAGATATTAAATACCGTAACCATGGGCGGTTTAACCAGGGTCGAGGAGTAGTGGACTTTTTTCAACAAATATAATTTGTTTGATTTGTAAAGAGTGAATGGTTAGCAGTAGGCATGTATTACGTTGGCTCAGCAGTCATTGTTTGGTGCTCGCGGGTGTCCGCGGAACCCCGCCATTTTCCCCGCAGGGTTCTGCCAAAGACCCAATGCTATGTTAATTCTGAAATCACCAAATGCCCCGTTGAATTTGTCAGCAAAGAATGGACTCTTGCCCTTTGAACGTCATTATTCGCGGCTCGACAATGTAACGTGAAATGTTGGTATTATGATTCAACACGAATTGTTTTCTGAACAGTTTTTTAACCTCGCAAATGTGATTCTGCAGTTTCATGTTTTGTTTTATCTACTTTACTTTACAGTGCTTATCATCGTTTAGACAATTTGAGCAAACAAATAAATAATTTTACCATTTTGGGAAAGGCCTTCGAAAACGTCTCTAAGCAGTCTTCCGAGCCGATTTTTTCCTTGCATTGATGTCTTATTTCAATAACGGAAACAGAGTAAAGTCTGTAGATAATTTGGGAAGATATTGTGGTCTGTTATGTTCAATTAAAACGAAATTATCGGTGTTATGGTCGAGGGTGTGACCAATCGCAGCGGACGTGTCCCCACGGAGTCGAGCTCAATGGTCACAGCGTGACTCTCTTATCACTCCCACCGAATTACAGTTATCATTTTAACTTTACTTTTTCCTATTTTTATTTGATATTTGTTCTTATCTATTCTGTAAAATAAAACAGTAGAGTGGAGATTATAGGTACCTACTTATGTTGGAAGGCAGGTAGGTAGAGTTACCTACATAGACCAGGTATCAGCAGAAAAAAAAACTACCAAAAGTCTAACATATTTATTTATATCACTACCTAAAGGGCGTGTTGTTAGGAAGGCTTTCTTTTCTGTACCTATACCAGATGCTGAAAGAAGGCTGAACGAAGGTTAGGCTTTTAGATCAAGAGATGTTCAGAGCGATGGCTCGGATCAGTAAAAACTACATTTACACACCTTGTTATAAAGATAAAGTTAAAATAACTCTTATCTCAACTTCAACCTGCTTATTATTATTTACTGATAACATCTGTCTATATTTAGAATTAAATTTAAATATTAATTTGTTAAAATACGATTGTCTCTAACTATATCACGTTGTTGTTGTAAATTATTTGGTTTTTACATTGGTACAAAAGTGGTCGAGGCAACTGCGCGGGCGCTTCGCCGTCGCCGCGCCGACCAGCGGGGCGCCGCCGGCGCAGGCCCCTGCATAAATACAACAAATATCGAAGAATACATTTGAATACGTATGTGTTATTTACTAAAATTAATTTATTCATCCTTTCGGATGAAATCTCTGGCGCTTCCAATAACTGATATCTGAACGCCGATAACAGATATCTCATGATTCATTCAATTTGATCCTTGTTTCTGCTTGCTTTTAATTATGAAGGTATTACTAATGTATGTCTGCGCTTGTGTCGAAAACTTGTTTTATTTAAATTTTTCCTTAGAGGCTGTTTGTTTAATAGCAGTCTTGCCGAGCACCAGGAAGTACACCTACCTATGCAGATTGTTTCCATTATGCATTTGAAGAAAGGCATCAAATCAAACCATAAAATCTAATGAAATCAATTACATACCTATCTAGGTACTAAGGACGTACGGTGTACACATTTTTAGAGAGTATAAACCTAATACAAAATTTTATGAAAAATTGTTTTAACCACAGGTCGAATTAATAATTTTTTAAAGTATTATACGGACCACATTTTTCATCCCTTCACAAATTTTGTCCTTAATATTTATAAAGGAGTTGTTATCGAAAACAAAGCCTGAACCTTTATTGGAATATCGGGACTTATATTAAGATCTTGAACATGCAATTAAACGTTGTCGTCGTAGCTACCTATTTCTTCCATGCACAACATAAGTCTGAAATAATTAGATTCAATCTGCCTAGCCTTTTCCCAACTACGTTGGGGTCGGCTTCCAGTCTAACCGGATGCAGCTGAATACCAGTATTTTCCATGGAGCGACTGCCTATCTGACCTCCACAACCCAGTAACTGGGTAATACCATACCCCTTGGTAAGACTGGTATCAGACTTTCGGGCTTCTGACGACTCGTAACGACTGTCAAAGATCCACGAATGACAGCCGGGACCAACGGCTTAACGTGCTCTCCGAGGCACGGAGGATTCTCGGCATGTAAAGATGGTCACCTATCCACTGACCAACCCCGGCAAGCGTAGCTTAACCTGATGGATCGACCAGTGCGGCTGTTGTTACTTAGCCACGAGCTCCTCAAGATTCAATTAGATTCTAGATTAAGATCTAATTAGATTAATATATAATAATACATCCATAGAAATATAAATAACAGGAGAAGTGGTATGGGGGCGTGTCTGTGTCCGCGCGTCTTGATCACAATGCTCATGCCTCAGGCAAATGGCCGTCTCCGCTATAACTAGTGCGCTTTCGAGCGCGATCGTGATAACATTTAAGAATACCGTGTTGTTCAGTGGTTTCTTGTAAAAATCGAAGCTAAACTATAAACTTTATAAATCGTAGAACCACTTTTCATAAATCAGCACAAGTATTTTGCTATATTTGTGTTGAAAATCATGAAAAACAACAAATCGTAAAATATTTCTTGCCTTTACTACGTTATTTTTGTTTTCATATATCACAGCGAGTGTACTTTTATTGTAGTAAATACATTGCTTCTTTACCACTACCAAAGTATGTCGCTAAGTAACTGGACAAGCAATGTAAAAATTACAAAACAATATTTACTTTAAGCGGTTGCATCGTTAGTACGGCCGCAGCGTCTTGTGACGGATTAGTGATGTGGTTGTGCAGATCCACTAACGTAGGCTATCGACAATAATGTCGATTGTCGTATGAATTTATATTACTATTAAAGTTTATTCTTCAATTTGTCAACAGTTATAGCCTGATTGGAAGACCGATGTGAAATCTTGTTTTATACTCATTTAGATTTTCTCATAATGTTGTTTTTTTTTTGGTTTACTTAATATTTCTTTTTTTTACTTACTTATTGTTTATTTATATCATCTTATTATATGTATATCGTTTTTTATTTATAATTTTTTCAGCAACTTCCAAAAATTTTAATACAAATATAAATGGGAGAATCGATAAGTTTCCGATTTAGTCAATCACTAGCGTATATGTAAAATAAATGGCTTTTGCACAGCACAACGATAGCGAACGATGTTTTCGTGTGGGTGAGTTGTACGGTGCATGGTAAATGCACGCTGTGTTTGATGGGATAAGGTTTATAATTGATTATGTAGTACGTTCTGATTTGTAAATTGCAAGTGTGAGCGGGGCCTCGTATTTATTGGGTTTACTGATCGCATGTGTGATCGCAGGCTAGAGAGTAGGGATAGATAGAAGACATTGGGTTTCGATACATTTTCAACTACCGGGCATATCTCCTTCTTTCTTATATCTATGAATACATCCCATGCCGTCGGCTACGGTGACTATTTTTGTTTCTGACGACTATAGGTTACTGGCATGTGCTCTAATGTGGCTAATGTAACCTATCCTAACTGTAAAGATACGTGTACAGAGCGGACATGTTATAATGCCATTGTGGTAATGATATTGTATTATGTTGCAAAGTGGTTTACTCTTCTAAGATTTCCCACCCTCAAAAAAAAAGAAAAAAAAAGTGTTTTACTCTTGAGGCCATCCCGCCTGTTGTCTAGATTAATATATTACACCATCAACAATCGGGCAACATAAAGCTGCACCTATGCTCACAGTAAGGGTTAGCCCACTCTTGCAATGGAGACAAGAAGACCTAAGCTACTCATCGTTCTAAGAAACTATTGATAAGTAGGTAGGGACCTACCTACCCTCTTTTTTAATAAGCCTGACGGGTATTTTTTATTCTCTTCTTCTCGTGGTCATCTTCAGTAGAATATGAAAAGCTCCGAATTTACTACGCCTTTGACACTTACTAACATTCCTACCATAGCTTGCAATTTTGCAGTAAGTATGTACTACTTACTGCATTCTTTGCTTGATTTTTTTCTCCTCAACTGATCGTTATTTCTCCCGACAAAGTTTTTTTTTTATATGTATGTATCCTTAACATAATAATAATAAGATATAATAGCTTAATTATTCTTGTAATTTATAGTTATTTTCGAGCTGTCTATATCTTATGTAGCAACTGTCATGTTCTGTCTCTGCAACACTCTCAGGTTGACTGGTAGAAAATGCCTCAGGCATTAAGTAAGCCTTTGCAACATTATTTTTTTACTTGTGCTTAAAGTAAATAAATAAATAAATAAAATGAATATCTAGGTACAATTATAGAATGACATTTATTTAGGAGTTAAGCTCCAGGATAAACTTGCGAAAGCTTTATTACCACGTACAAAAAAAAGCGCCATAATTAAATCATTTTGACACATACACTATACTTAGAAGTAGGTAGGTACTTGTGTAATTGTAAATCTTGTTACTTAATCGTATTTTTTCGGAACATATAATACAAGTTAGTACACTTATTACACTGTAAATAATTTATGATCGAAGTTAATGTTCAGTTTCCGCACTTGGCCGTCGCTGCTCAGACAAATTGGTCAATTAATCATTGTTTAATGTCGCTTCCACCATCTTATCGGTGAGTAGGTACAAGCTCGTTTCATGTAATGGTTTGTATACGTCTGCTTTAAACGATAGACTAATAAAGTAATGATTTTACATTGTTTTAATTGGGTAAACCACTTTTTGCTCTACCAAGTCTTATAGCGTTCGTCTCGTGAGATAAACAATTGTTTTTTCCTGTGATTGCCTTTTGGCGTGACCTTCAGACTGCCAAGTTATAGGTCTCGAGTTCGAACCCAAGGCACGCACCTCTAACTTTTCAGATTCATGTGCGTATTGTATAATTATCACTTGCTTCAAAAACGGTGAAGGAAAACATCGTGAGGAAACCGGCTTGCCTGAGAGATATTTCTCGACGGCATATGAAGCCAAGACGCCCATGGGCGGCTTTAAAACTCTGACACCAGGTTAGTTACTAGCCACACGAAAAGAAGATGACCAATTTAACGACAATACCCAGCCCTTTCTTATTCTGTGGATAAAGTAAAAGCCTCTATAATAAATAGGTACCTAACTACTAGATAACTAAGGCATTATTTCATGAGGATGTAGAGAAACATTCTTCTAAGTGTGTATTTAATAACAACAAACTGCGGTCTCTATCCATTTGCAAATTGCACTGAATATGGTAAAGTATGCATGCAATGGTAGCGGTGGGGTGAGATTCATATTCCTAGTTCGCAGTGGTTATACAAGTGAACTTTATACCTTGGTTTTTATTTCATTTTCCCTTAGCAATTTCGATAACCAATCCCTTACTTATCTACTTAGACAGCAATTTGGATGTCCAATATCTCTGTTCTAAAATATTAACACGTTTTTGTAAGATTTTCAAAGTAATGATTCCTGTCAAATAAAACCGATCGATTTATCCATATTGAACATACTCCACGCTATCTATTTACCTCTTTTATTATGTACTACGTGAAGGTATAAAGCCCAGTAATTGCAATCATAAATATCTCGCCTGCGCCATTTATAACCGGCCTGGGTCCATCTATTAGATGGCTGTCGGTACCCCATTTTCACTTACGATGTTATTTATTTACCTCTGCCTTCCTGTGGGTGTGAGCAATTGTTTCGTGGTTTCTGTGGGTAAATAAACAACTGTTATGTAAGGTCGTGATGATAATCGAGTGTGAACTTTGGTTTTCGATTGTTGTTTTGAGCAAGAAATCTCGTTCCAATTTGGCGAAAAATTGAATGTTGTCTATTGAGGACCTACTAGGTACTTAGTAGGTAAGCGTTGTTTGTGGTGCATTTTAAATTGCAAGTAGGTTTTTCTACATGCTAGTTAGGCGATTTAGATACCTGCATTATTGAAGGGGGTGATTCTACAATCTCTACAAAAGTCATATTTTCTGTTCCGTGATATATCCGATTCTTGACTTAGGCAGGTAGAGAGTACCTAAGTACTTCAATTACTTCGTCCATAGTTCACTTAGGGCAGCCAGCCCCTCTCCAAAACTTGCTGATTCCTACAGCTCAAGCTTGTATTCTCATAACTGAAGGTAGTCTGATACTTACGATAAAATAAGATAGAGAACGGATAGTTTCTACTAAGTATAGAATGAAACTAACGGTTAAAATGGTTTCAGTTTTTTTTAACTACACGTGTTTAATCATTTAAAAAATATTATTTTTAATTTATTTCATAGGAACTTAAATAATGGTTCCATAGTTGGTTTTTAGCATGGCAATAGTGCTGATTGACCTACCTACATTTTCTAGAATTTTTTATTTCTAAACGTGTGTTCAATTACTAAAAACCATAGAGTTTATTGTTTGTGTTCCTACTGCGAGATATTATGGTAACGGCAATGACAACTATTGCCATGCTAAAACGCGACAACGGATTCTTAAAGACTCCATTTACGACTTTAGCGTTTATTTTCATGGTATATATACTTAGATTTAGAGAAAGAAAGCTATTGTTTTACTGTTACAGCTAACCGAATTAAAACAAAAAGAGTTGTAATTATTATTTTTATTTGGAGAGAGTTCAGAAAACAATATTTATTTATTTATTATTTATACTTCAAGCACAGACATGTAGGCGGACTTTATGCCATAGGCTTTTTCTACCAGTCAACCTTTGGGTGATGCAGAGACAAACAGTGGTAGATCTAATTACAAAAAAAATAGTTTTTTTTTTTTTATCTAAGTAATATATAAAGATACACATATACCTATTACAAACAATATTTCAGTGTTGGAAGAACGTAGTCTCACCCTTTGAGCCTGCACACTAGGTACACTGCAGTTGCATACACTTTTATGACTTCTTCCTTTAACTGAACGACTTATACCCATAATACTTGAGTATATAACTACAGTTTATGTACCATACAATATAAATATTTTGCTAAAGTGGGCGGTCGTTAAGGCGTGGCTGTCCGGAGCCCCTCCTAAGATACACACCCACTACGAAACAGGTTCGCAATTACACATCGCTGTGGGTTTAAATGCTGTATACATACAAAAATATAGTTTATAATATACCAGTAAAGGAAATCCTTATGTTATAGTGACAAGAATAATTTTATTACCTACCTACGTGTTATTATTGCTGCGTAGTATTGATAAGAACTTAATGATTTTCAATCCCCCTTGTAAAGTCAACCGCACATCAGTCACTCGAAAATCGAGCTCTTACTGCTACGATAAGAAGACACAGTCGATGTCAAGTTGTTACCACTGATGTGAGGTTGCCTGTAGGTTAGACTGGGTACGGCTGTGACAATTTTCATTTGAGGAACAATAATTTTAATAGCTGTAAAAAAGAAGTTTTTTATTGTGCCATTTGCCTACGAATAAATACTAAAATTGTATTTCTAAGTAACAACACAACTGGTTGACTCACAGAAGCAAGTTAGAAAAAAAAGAGAAAATGTCACAACCGTCACACCTCATGGGGCGGTTGTGACAGTAGGTACTTGGGGTCGGTAGTGACAGGTTAAAAAATACACCAAAATGGTGGCTTTTATTTCACGAAAATACGAAATACCCATTCTTCTAGCAAAAATGCACGTTTACGTAACTATATTTAAAGTACATATATACATATACTAGTTTTACCCGCCCCGACTTCACACGGGTAGCTTAAAACCCTACCTACCCTACCTACCCCACCCTAATTTTCTCACCGTTGAAACCTTCCCTGGACTATGACAAACATTTCAAAACCAAAATCAGTTAAATCGGCCCAGCCGTTCTTGAGTTATAAAATTACATCGAAAAGTGGCATTGATTTTTATAGATATACGAGTAGATTGCGTAAAAACATTTAAATGTTTATAAGTACTACGGCACTGTAGCATCTATACCTATTATAACAAATCTTCAAGCAGTCTGATTGATTATAACTAGTACTTTAATCAAACTTATATTACAATCAGTCCAAAAAGCTAACTAAAGAATTCTAATGATACAATACGGTAACGATGTCATAATACAAACTATACTAAATATTCGTCACAATCGTACCCAAAAAAAATAAACAACAATCATTAGAAGAAATCGAATAAAAATACTACTTTTGACTGTTAAAAAGTAATAAGGGCCTCTGCTAACGTCAACGACGACGCGCGTTGGCTGACCTAACCGGATGCAACTGATTACCAGTGCAGTTTTTTACATGAAGCGACTGCCTATCTGACCTCCACAGCCTGGTTACCTACTGGGTAACACGATAGGTACCGGTTCACTGTCCATTATATTAGGGACTAACTATTTTCTGGTATAAAACGATATCCGTAATTATTGAATTGTTATTCTTATCAGACGCCCATAGAATGCTCAACACTTACTTAAATCTAGTATTTCGGAACGCCCATGATACCAAGTTCAACACTCTATTTCAGCCTTTCAGCGAGGGACCCAACCCAATCAATGAAACATTTAGATAGGTAGGTAAGTAGGTATGAGCTAGGCCACATATGAATACAGATGGAACACTCCACATTTTAGGTACCTATGAAGCTACAAGTAGGTACGCGGTGGGCTCGACTTGTCGAATTCAGTGGGCGTAACGTAGTCAGAAGATATAAGAGTCATGCGATAGAAAAAATAGAGGCAACCTCTAGGTGAATATAACTGTCGGTAATTAGCACTGTGCGACCTGGATTGCACTTTATTATGTCGTAGCAAGAGTCGCTTTTTATTTAAATGATTTTGCGGAGTGTCTCATCTGTGGCTAGTCGCAATTGTTAGGAAGTACCTACTAGGTAGATATCTAGATTTTGACGAAGGGTCCCTGGTAGTAAGCAAAGAACCTACTACCAATTACTACTACTTTTGGAATTCCTAAATGGAAACACCCAACTTTGCCCGACATGGGATTCCAAGAAGTGCAAACTACAAAAAATTGCTTTTACCTCTGTAGATACCAACTCAGCTACAGGCTCAGAATCGTGCTTAGAATGATGACGACCTATCTATGTAGAAAAAAGGACATAGGACCTAAGCAACCAAGCGTTATTATCTACCTAGATAAGTGACGTATCTACCTAAGGTGCAGTTGCAATCTCCTTTGAAAGATGACAATACTATTGTAAAAACTTGCAAATACTCAGTCAACAATCTAAAGATATAAAGGCTCGTGGAAACTGGAGCGACTCGATATCGGTTGTTCTACCGGGAAGTTTTCTTAGAAATTGTTTTATTAATCGCGTTCGCGTTGTCGCGTCGCGCCTGTTCGCGGGAGCCCTATAAGAGCGTTTATTCTGAAAGTGGGCAACGTCGCAAATAGATGTCAAATATTTCGTTGTTTTGATTAATTTGGCAATATTATTGTATGGAAAGATATTATATATAAAGATATACGAATATTTGGTTTTAGATGTAAAAAAAGGATTTGGAAACTTTCCAAATGCCGTTTTTACACCTAAAACGGGTACAACATCAAATTCAATGTTATAATTGTAATTCATTATTAATATCTAGTTCCCTAGTTAGCTACATTTCTTATTTCCATATAGTAATATTGGCAAATTATTCAAAACAGGTAAATTTATGACAACTATTTGCGACGTTGCCAACTTTCAGAATAAACGCTCTTAAGAGCTGACTGTGGTAGGTACCAAACCATCAATGGTCAATCATTTATCCCAAACAATATGGGCACTGTGCAGACATTCATTACTATTTTTAATGATAAAAAGTACCTACTAATAAGTAAGGCTCACCCCCGTATAATTAGGTCAGATCTATTATTTACATCAAAAGATAACTGGTGAAATACTGTAGGTACAGACACGAGCATAAATAGGAAACCTTACCTACACTAACGCAAGATTAAAAAGCGATTTTCTTCTAAAGTAGGTATTTATAAATATTGCATGGTGTTACGAATACAAGACTTACGAGCATAGTATTATCGAGATAAAAGTATTATGTACTAGCTATTTTTTGAAGATTTCTTTAAATCTTTGATTTTCTTTTTCTTTTCTTTAGCAATTTTTATTTCACAAGAAAAACGCTTTTTAAGTAACTTTCTGTAAGGTGCTTATGCTCGAAGTCGTGAGTGTAGATACACCTAATTTCAGTGTCATCTTTGTCTGTCAGTCTTAGGTTCTGCACAAACGGGCTATCCACCGCAGCCACCAGGGGCTATCGCCGCCTACTGCGGTGCGGAGTAGGTACTGCTGTAGCGGGTGACCGCTACCGGCCACACGTGTGCGACGAATCCACACAAAAATGAAAAAGCAGGTGAACTGCTTGTCGCTGGGCTACCGGTGGCAGGTTTGCGCGGAGCCTGTGCAACAACTGCCAGGGAGGCTCCTCACAGACGGTGCGCACTAGCAACAATCCTCATCGTCATCATTTCAGCCAAAAAACGTCCATCATCCAGCGGATTGCTGCGGCCTTCACAAGATCTTCGATCCTAGCAGCAATAGCTAGGCACTTACCAAAGATAAAATGCTCTCTATTATACCTACTTAGGTACATACTTATGGCATTGTCATGTACAGTCAGCATCAAAAGTTGTTGACCACATATAGATTTTCAAAATCGCTGTATAGTGAAGTGCTAATAGTGAATACGGTGTACAGCGATTATGAAAATCTAAATGTGGTCATCAACTTTTGATGCTGACTGTACCATCAAAGAAGTTCATAACTAACCACCGTAAGGACTATTCTTGCTTGCAGCGCTCGGCAGCTATAGAACCGGGCTGGTAACAGATGTGGTCACCGTGTTCACGGGATTTTCTTTTCAAACCGCTTAGATATGAAATTCTTCGATAGTACACAATAGGGATGGGGAAAAAAAAACTATAAGGCCGCCAGTCAGATAATAAAAAAAAATTGGACACGTATTTTTTGCTTTATCAAATTAATAAACAATGGTTTAGATAAAACGCATTAAAGTTGGGGAGTGGGGGCTCGCTACGTCACAAGTCAGTATAAAATCTACCGGCCATTGAAGTCATGCCACATTTTAACGTATTGCCTATTCAATGTAGCGCCGTAATCTTTTGAGGACGTAAAAAAAGAAAAAGTACGTGTCCAATATTTTTTAATAATCTACCTGAAGGACAAAAAAAAAATTGACCGCATCCTTAATAAAGTCAAAACGAACTAAAGTGTCTGGGAAAAGCTTCCGCATGCAAATCCGTAAATATTCCCGACCAGCCTCATCACCGCAGAAGTTGTTGCTTTGATCTACATAAATTGATTGTGATCAGTAATTCATCCTATAGGCTACACAGCTACATGTGTAGATAAAGTGACAAACAAATTCCATATTATCTATAGATCATAGTTAAACGTGTAGAGTATATTTACACGTTTAGAGCGACGAACAAAATACTCGGAACAAACAGAATTATTGGATCAAATAGCAGTGGGTTCTAGTTAGCCACATTTCATATTTCCATACAGTAATATTGCCAAACTAACCAAAACAGCGAAATATTTGACATCAATTTGTGACGTTGCCCACTTCCAGATTATGCGCTCTTTAAGAGTTAGTTACTTTCCTAATAAACTTATTTTGATGTTTTGCAAGTGATTACCTACATACCTACGCCATAGAAGAGGGGTCATCATCATAACGATCTTTATACCTACTGTCTGCAGTTTCACTGTAGGTCAAAGAAAGTATTGATAGGAAGTTCTAAATGGATTATGCCGCTACGTACAGTCACGAACATCACTAGTAACACTTGCACTACGAAAATTGCCCGTATTGCTACGACATAAAGGCGCTATCAATGTGCTGTTGACTGTACAGTTTTGTAAAGACCCATATTCAAAGCATTGACTCTTTAACCAATACAGCAGCTGTCCTATTCACCATTTATTTACTTACAATGACCGCAAAAATGTCTCCTCCATTTAAATCCTTTTTATCAACGACATCACTTTTGCAGAGAATTTGCAGATCTAGTTGTCATAAATGCTCATTCGTTGAGAGCGCGTGCGACGACGGGAGATCTCTATATGTGGTCGCGACCACCGCAGCGCAAGTCACCGCGAGCCGTCAATGATCCTTCACAACTATGCGCGCACGCAGCTGTCATGGCCGTAATACGACTCAATGAATGTTATTGGCTGTAATAATAATAAATCTTATGTAAGACTTGCAATAAAATTATACTTTGTACTGAAAGCTTTTTTGCAGCTTATCTACAAAGAATATAAAACTTGGGGAACTATGTAACTGCTTACGTGAAAAGCACGGAAGGCGGTCTTTGCCCAGCAGTGGGACAGACAGACCTGCCAACTTATAAAGAGTAGGATTTCAGATAAGATTGTTGTAAATCTAGCAATAGAATACTCCAGGTACCTACCTACCTACCTAGTGCCAACAGGAATCTCGGGCTACGCAAACATCATCTGCGGTCGCAATTTATTTGCCAAACATGTAAACAAACACGAGTTTTAGAAAAAACAACTGTAATGCCTAACATAAGATTCAGTTTGCAATACAAGTTCATATTTATGAATTTTCAACAGTACTAATCAGTCTAAAATCAACTTTATTTATACTACCATTAAGTTGATGTTTGTGTGTATAAGTGGCAATAACATCAATTGGAAACAAGGATTTAAATATTTAAATCCTTGTACCTTAGGTAGGTATAGCAGTTTGTCTGCGCAGTGCCACTACAACCTTTTTCTTGCCTGTGCAAACATATCAAACACTTTTGTTGACTGTACTGGCTCATTAACCAGAAATACACATACCTGTAACTTGCACAAAAGTATGCGAGTAGCTTGCATGCAATTGAGCCATAACAACTTCTGATTGGTGAATGTCACGACGGCATGCAAGCTACTTGCTTGTTTTTGTGCCAGTTACAGGCATGTGTATAACGCGCTATTGCTCTAACTCTAGTTGCACAATGGCAGTCATAAGTGTGATTTTTGTGAGCGTGATGTCCTGGGGGCTACTCCCTAAGCGAAATCCGTTCGTTCGGCCGTCGTTACGGGATTTTCGTTCTCCGTCTCACTTACGGACATACCGTAAGTTAGACAGAGAGCGAAGCGTCCGTAGCGACGCGCGACGGCCGAATGTATATATATAATCTGTATGCAACAAGCGGTGGAGAGGCATGCAACTAACTAGACAATCTCTACTATACTATACATAAATAATAACAAGTTCATAACAAAAATATTATTAATTATTTATAGTATAAATTGTAAGTACAATAGATTACAATAACCTTAAAACGAATATCATACTTGTTAATTTAACCTCAGGTGCAGCGCAGCGCTTAAGTTTCCTGGCATCTTGGGACCTCATTTCCATTTTCTTACCTTTGTTGTACAACCTGAAACTAGACTTTTGCGATACATAGTCATTTGTAGGATGACCTTAGGGATTGCAGCATGCATGGAGAAATAGTTGATGATTCCAGGAATTGCTGATTAATGTCATTGAAATGACTCAATACATTATCAGTTCATTGACATTCATGCATACTAGGTACAAAAGTTCATTACTTAAATCATTCGATAAAGACAAGAAACTAATTTAGTACGATTGGGGCATCACAACATAACACGAGCCATTCTGCATTCATGCTTCCATTTTTGAAATGTTAACATGGTCAATCAGCTGTTTTGAAAATGATGGGGATTCTGCGTTGTTTATCAACATAAAGGTTTTGTGTAATTGTAACTAGGGGCAAATTCGATAATAACGAGTAGATTCAGCAGTATTTTTTTTTTATCACACAGCACTACAAAATAAAATATAACCTGTGTTGTTTTTGGATTTCCCACTCATTCCCACTTTGTATTGGATAAATCGGAAATCCATTCAAGTTATTAGAGGTCTTACTGGTCACAAAACTAAAACAATTCATTCGTGAAAACGGTATTGTTCTTCGCCTTTATATTTGTTTTAAAGAATAAAATAAACAGTAAACAGTTAGGTAGGTTATTTTTGGCAATAGACGGCGCCATCTTTCTTGGCTTAGGCTTAGGGTTGCCACTTTTTTGAAGAGGAATTGTATTTATTGAATAATACTTTCAAGGAAATCTGTAATAAAAAATGTACACATTAGTATAAACCTTCTAACTATTTTTATAGATCTATTTTTGGCATTTTGGCAACAATTTTGTTTTACCTAGCTAGAAAAGTTTTTTTCTATATTTATCATAGGAAAAAGTATTTCTTGTTGGTGATCTGATGCACTTTATTTAGATTTCCTTTTTATAAAATTATAGTACAGTCCACCGTACGTCCATGGTAACAATGTTTTGATGTCGTATGGGCAGTTTTCGTAGTTTCAGTATAAACAATATAATTCAATATTCATATCCGAACTCATGTTCCATTTACCTATACATTTCAACGGAATTGCAAAACTTAACACATACGAGTAGTAAAGTAGTCTTTTCTGGGATTCTGGGGGACGCTGAAACGCCTCGATTTTTTAACTCCGGGTATTTTTTTTTCAAAATAAATATTTCTAGTGAATATTTGTAACCGTGAAAATAGTTTTCTCTCATACCCCGAATAAAAACCACCGCAAATAATAAATCTTATAATATCTTACAACTGATTTTATTTTTATATTTTAACGCTGTATTTGATAACAGAAACCTATATTTAAAATGAGCCTTCCACGGCATCCCAAATGCGACTAGAAGGAGCCTTCGGAAGGCTCCCGACGTGTTTATCAACAAATGTCTGTAGAACTGACTGGTACGAGTGGCAACCCTGATCTTGACCCTCCTCCTCCTCTCCCCACTCTTGTTTTTCCGTGAGACATTAAAATTTGACAATCTCTTAACTTTTGTATTATTTTGTTGTTTTTTAAATTATTTTACACTATTTTAATAAATAAGTTTTAAATAAAGTTAAAGAATTCTTATGAATACTCTTAATAAATTAATATTCTAACAAAATTAGAATAGGCTGAAGAGGCCTAGCTACCTACCTAATAGGTGTCTCTGAATTTCATGAATATGTGGTGAGTTAAAATATGGTTAAAATATTACCAAATTATCTACAATTTTATTACGGTACGACTTTGACTTTCAGCTATAGCTTCTTATCTCTTGCAGCCTCCTAAAGGGTGGGGGAGGGGGGCTAATCGTATTTATAATTTCATAGAAAATGTATTTACCTATCGAAATTCTATTACCTATAAGGATTAGACCGGTTGATAGATCTCTGAAGGTTTCGGTGGTCCGATCTGCTCCGACGTCATACTCGTGACGTCAGAGGCCCCGAAAATGAGCAAATCATACGGAGCGTGATTCGATGAAACTCGATCGATGTAAAAATACTTAGGTAATTATAATGCCTCTCATTCAAGGCCAAGACTACGACATAAGCGCAAAATCTTTACAAATAAACTCTTAACCTAAAACACCGAATTACTCCCGAATATGGCCAAATAGTTGCCCGATTTAGTCGTTCCTTACGTCAATTAAAACACAAATAAGTGTAATAAGAAAGAATGTGTGTGAAATGTACAAAAAAGTTAAAACCCACGTCGTCGCGTGTCCGGAGACGAGCGCAAGATACTGAATCATCACAATAACAGTTATTTGTCGTACTTATTTCGGACCGCTAAGTAGATACCCCATACAGACACAATGTACCAAGCCCATGTATCCATACAATATTATGAGCACAATCATTTCGCGAGTGTATTGTTAGTTAGTTTAATGATTTGCAAGGAGTGCCCGTTGCTCAGTGGGTCGTGCCGTGAATTTAGTCAAAATGTTTCAGCCTCGGGTCATGTTAACGTTCATGGAGGTGCCGAAGAAAAGAAACATGGAATCTGAGAACCCTGAGGAACGGTTCAAGTTGATACCGACAGGAGCACGAAAGGTACGTAATGATAATTTTCATCATAACTTATTCATGTTTTGCGGGTCAACCGAACTTCCCGTGTTCGGCATCGGCCAGCCCGCGAAATTTAAATTTTTCCTACTTGAAAAGTGCAACGTCCTTTTTTTATTTATTTTTTGCATTTGTTGATGTTGGTAATTAGTTAGCAGTAGAAGGAATCGGTGTTTAAAAACCGGCCAAGTGCTTGTCGGACCACGCACAATGAAGGGTTCCGTAGTTGGGATAAATTTATTCCAAGAACAAACATAAGATTGTAGTTGAAAAACATGTTCTCCCATACATTCCAACTGCAATTGTAAGTTTGTATGCACAATATTGAGAGATTAGCCATGTTATTTTAAAACCATAGACTTCTTATAGGTTTTCTCTGTAATCTATAAGTATGGAACTATTTTCTGTATTTATTTTTTGTTTTATGCGCAGCGTATATTATATATTCAACAACACAATAAAAAAAAGGGAAAAATAAGGGGGGAAATAGGAGGGTTGATGAGGAGGGAATGGTAAATTTTCATATATTTTCTTAAATAACTTAAAAAGTGTATATTTTAAAATTATTACAAAAATAAATTCCAGACCCATAAAGCAAGGCCCTTTCATTTGATAAGTTACAAGGTACCTACAGTTAGCAAAAAAAAATATTCTTCTTATTTGCGTCCCAAAACTGACCTCCATATTCAAAATTCATTTATTTACCTTACACGTCCGTGTTTGGGTCATACAAATTTCAACTTAATCGGTTAATTAAATTCAAAACAAATTGGCTGTGACAGACGGACAGATAGACGGAACATCGTGAGGAAACCGGCGCGGCGTGCCCAAAGATTAAGGCCCACTCCCTCTTACAGAGAGGAGGCCTGTGTCCCAGCAGTGGGCACATTATAGGCTGATTATGTAAACGGACAGACAGACAGACACGCGTGACGCGAGTGATCATAATTATAAGAGTTCCGTTTTTTCATTCGGACGTACGGAACCCTAAAAATGCTACTGTGTATATAGATACAAATTTCTTTAGAAAAGTACTCTTGGAACCGTAAATTATGGCACAAATAGGTAATGTACACTCACTCGGAACAATAGCAAAAAAAACTTTTATGGAACATTGAAAAACAAAACTATTCAATCAATATCTGGAATCTAAAGAAATCTGTCACTCAAGCATTAGTTACGCCCAACTAAAATGTATCAAGGCTTTTGTCAAAATTGTCCATGGAAGTGACAAAAACTCTGAACAAAGTAGGAAGAATAAGGAGCATGTGCGCGCCCGACGTCTTGTTTAGGAAACAAACTTTAAGCGAAATAATAGTGTAGTGAAATCTGTGGCCCACCGTGACGGAACTGCATATCATAATAGAGGTGCCCCATAAATCACTATCATAATGAATATTGTCCTTGGTCAGTCATCCGTTTTTATACAACAAGATAATTTAAAATTGGAATAATAAGATTTTGGTGACATTCTTAGAATTTGTGGCGTGTTTTGTTAAATGGTCAGAAGAACCGTTAGGTATGTAGGTATTTACATTGTATTTTTTTCTTAGCTTATAATTTATAACTATTACAAACTCTTAATAAATTAACTTTTACGGAATTATTAGATAATATTTCTAGCCACTTAAGAGCGTTTATCTTAAAAGTTGGCAACGTCGCAAATATCTGTAAAAAAAATACCTGTTTTGATTAATTTGGCAATATTACTGTATAGAAATAACAAATGTGGCTAATTAGCGAACTAGAATATTATTAATGAATTGCAATTATAACATTGAATTCTATGTTGTAACCGTTTTAGGTGCAAAAAAGGCATTTGAAAAGTTTCCAAATACTTTTTTTACATCTAAAACTAAATATTTGGTGTTACGATATTAATTAAAAGTTAACCACATTTCTTATTTCCATACAGTAATATTGTCAAATTAATCAAAACAGCGAAATATTTGACATTTATTTGCGACGTTGCCCACTTTCAGAATAAACGCTCTTAAGCAGACAGGTAGGCATGTAAGTAGATACCTAATTGAGCAGGACAAATTACAAGCCTTCAAACCATACCGGTCTAGATATACCCATAGACAGAATGAACACCCCTCTTTTTGCGTCAGAGCTTGAAAATAAAGCAGGTCAAGGGCTTTGGATTACCAACATTAGTGTTGACTATCCTTAGGCTATGGCTCGCAAAATCCCTGGAGCGGGGAGCGGTAGCGGGGCATTTAGTTTCAAACATTCACACAATTTACATACATAAACTTCACGGCTTCTTCCCATGGGGGTGGGTACACCTGCTACGATCCTTAGATACTCCTTTTACCTCGTTTACGTTCATACATTAGTACCCTAACTGCGTAATACACGATCAATCAGAATCTGAATCGTTTTGAAACAGATTGCTAATCCATTGTGTAAAGGAAAACACTATTTTCTTGTTAATACTTTTAATCAGCACAACTGTACTATTTCACAATCCAATGACGACTCACTCTGCATTACATTTTACAATTTAGCATGACTTTTGCCCCACCCAGAAATAACGATATTACCATAACGGTTATTTCTGAGTGTTGCCAAAGTAAAATAATAGGTACATTGAGCTGCAATAATGAAAATACATTTAAAACATTGTTATAATAATAATAATTTGTACTTTGACAGTGTTGCCACAGTGGATATTATAATTCAATATTTAAGTAATACATTTTTTTAAATTTAATCAAAGAAATCATGACATTCGGCCATCCGACAGCGCGCTAACTCCGAAGCACGCAATAATCACGCACACTGAGGCAATACATCAAATAGGAAAAATGAGTAAAAAAAAAAAACAATTATACCCTCAAGACACTGTATCATATCATTATATGACAGGCAATGCACCTAATAAGTACCCGATGAAAAGAGAAAAGAGTATGCACTGCACTTCACTTCACTTCACTTCATAAATCCTCCCGACCGAATCCCGGCCATGGGGCGGCCAACCTCCAGAGACCAGCCAAGCACGCAGGAGACATAGTGCACAAATGTGTGCGGCAAACAGGTGCCTCACTGCTCTCCTACTCCACAGTCCCGACGAGACTGCAACCTGACACGACCGGGTAGAGATCAGGCGCAGAACCAACTGCTTCCCGTGCTTCCGAGGCACGGGGTGTCACACTTCAAGCTTCCGATCTAGCTGCTACTGAAAAACTCGTGATAGAAAAATCAAACGACACCCTACCCGACCTGGGAATCGAACCCAGGAACCCAAGCTCAGTAGCCGCGCTTGCGACCACGAGACAAACGGGGTTAAAACTAATGTTTAATATGTTAAATGTTTCCTAAATATATGAATACCATTCGTGTTTACAGTTATTTGTCCAATTCTAAATTATAATTATTAAAGTGGGACGAATCAGATGGACCGACCCAGAGGATTTGTCAATTCCTAACGATTGGGTATATTGAACTGTTTGTATTTCATTCCAATTATAAATATTGGCGTATTAGTTTTATATTTTTAGCCATCACTCAATATCTTGGGATTTAATATCAGGGTTAAAATCCGGATAAAATACTACATTAGTGGTTGGAACATTCTTACTTGTGCTTTGTTGAATCGCCGAGATGATTTTCAGCAGATCATCTGCAGTCAGTCCTTCCAAAACTAACTGCAACTTCACAGTTATCTCTTCAGAATCACTAGATAAACATTTACTGCTATACATATCTTCTAGGAGCCTCTGGAGAGAAACTTACGATCCGCTCTGGAGCGTAGATCTGGAGTGGAGTTGTCATTTCGTTGGCCTTCACAGCACACCTTACGGCTTTCCAACAGCACACCTACATGGCTTACTAACAGCACTGCTACTTGACTTTCATTGCAGCATACCTACATGGCTTACTAACAGCATAAATATACATGGCTTACTAACAGCGCACCTACATGGCTTTCATAGCAGCATGCCTACGTGGCTTACTAACAGCACACATACATGGCTCACTAACACCATATTTACATGACTTATTAACAGCACATGTACATGGCTGCATAGGATTACATAAGTGCCTATGCTAAACTCATGGCCCCAAAAGATCACGTAAGTGCCAACGTTAACGTTACAACGTTACTTCGACGTTATTACTTTGGTTATAATTTGCAACTTGATTTTTAGAAAATTTGTAATTGAATTATTTTTATTTGACATTTGTAATTTGATAATTTTGGCAATTCTTGATTTAGTACAATTTTTTTTAATTTTTTTGACATTGGAATTTAATTATTTTGTTAAATTAGAATCATTGTTAATGTCACAAAATTTGCATGCCGAATTTAGTTGACACTATTGTGTATTTGTTATAAAATCTGTAAAATACCATATTTCAGGCAAATAAATGAATCTATCTATCTAAACTCTGAACTACAGCTCACTTTTATGGCTGCATAAGATCACATAAGTACCTATGTTAAACTACTGAACTAGTAGTCACCTACATAGCTCCATAATATCACATAACTGCCTACGTTAAATTCTAAAGTACAGTTCACTTGCATAGCTGTATAAGATCAAATAAGTATCAACGTTACAACAGAACTATGTACAGCTCACTCATATGGCTACGTAAAATCACATAAGTGTCTACGTTAAGCTTTGCACTACAGCTCACCTACATGGCTGCATAAGATCACATTACGTGCCTACGTGAAACTCTGAACTACAGCTCACCTACGTGGCTGCTATAAACTAAATAATAAATAATAAATCTTTAATTTTATTGGTTCATCTTTAATTTTAAACTCTGAACTACAGCTCACCTACGTGGCTGCTATAAACTATACGCATATATCTCCATGAAGCTCACCTACATGGTTAAACTGGAGTGTGAGCCGCATAGAACTCTAACTATACTCGTAGGTACATGTTCATCTTTAATTTTAAACTCTGAACTACAGCTCACCTACGTGGCTGCTATAAACTATACGCATATATCTCCATATAGCTCACCTACATGGTTAAACTAGAGTGCACGCCGCATAGGAGTCTACACTATACTCGTACATCACAGGTCGCCCACACGGCTGAACCCAAGTGCACGCTGCATAGGGGTCGTATCTACACTATACCCGTACATCTCTGAACAGCTCACCTACATGGCTGAACCCGAGTGCACGCCGCATAAAATTCAAAATTCAAAAGTCATTTATTCAAACTAGAGGTCTACACTATACTCGTACATCTCTGAACAGCTCACCTACATGGCTAAACCCGAGTGCACGCCGCATAAAATTCAAAATTCAAAAGTCATTTATTCAAACTAGAGGTCTACACTATACTCGTACATCTCTGAACTGCTCACCTACATGGCTGAACCCGAGTGCACGCCGCATAAAATTCAAAATTCAAAAGTCATTTATTCAAACTAGGGGTCTACACTATACTCGTACATCTCTGAACAGCTCACCTACATGGCTAAACCCGAGTGCACGCCGCATAAAATTCAAAATTCAAAAGTCATTTATTCAAACTAGAGGTCTACACTATACTCGTACATCTCTGAACAGCTCACCTACATGGCTGAACCCGAGTGCACGCCGCATAGGGGTCTACACTATACTCGTACATCTCTGAACAGCTCACCTACATGGCTGAACCCGAGTGCACGCCGCATAGGAATCTACACTATACTCGTACATCTCTGAACAGCTCACCTACATGGCTGAACCCGAGTGCACGCCGCATAGGAATCTACACTATACTCGTACATCTCTGAACAGCTCACCTACATGGCTGAACCCGAGTGCACGCCGCATAGGAATCTACACTATACTCGTACATCTCTGAACAGCTCACCTACATGGCTGAACCCGAGTGCACGCCGCATAGGAATCTACACTATACTCGTACATCTCTGAACAGCTCACCTACATGGCTCAACTCGAGTGCACGCCGCATAGGAATCTACACTATACTCGTACATCTCTGAACAGCTCACCTACATGGCTGAACCCGAGTGCACGCCGCATAGGAATCTACACTATACTCGTACATCTCTGAACAGCTCACCTACATGGCTGAACCCGAGTGCACGCCGCATAGGAATCTACACTATACTCGTACATCTCTGAACAGCTCACCTACATGACTGAACCCGAGTGCACGCCGCATAGGAATCTACACTATACTCGTACATCTCTGAACAGCTCACCTACATGGCTGAACCCGAGTGCACGCCGCATAGGGGTCTACACTATACTCGTACATCTCTGAACAGCTCACCTACATGGCTAAACCCGAGTGCACGCCGCATAAAATTCAAAATTCAAAAGTCATTTATTCAAACTAGAGGTCTACACTATACTCGTACATCTCTGAACAGCTCACCTACATGGCTGAACCCGAGTGCACGCCGCATAGGAATCTACACTATACTCGTACATCTCTGAACAGCTCACCTACATGGCTGAACCCGAGTGCACGCCGCATAGGAATCTACACTATACTCGTACATCTCTGAACAGCTCACCTACATGACTGAACCCGAGTGCACGCCGCATAGGAATCTACACTATACTCGTACATCTCTGAACAGCTCACCTACATGGCTGAACCCGAGTGCACGCCGCATAGGGGTCTACACTATACTCGTACATCTCTGAACAGCTCACCTACATGGCTGAACCCGAGTGCACGCCGCATAGGAATCTACACTATACTCGTACATCTCTGAACAGCTCACCTACATGGCTGAACCCGAGTGCACGCCGCATAGGGGTCTACACTATACTCGTACATCTCTGAACAGCTCACCTACATGGCTGAACCCGAGTGCACGCCGCATAGGGGTCTACACTATACTCGTACATCTCTGAAGAGCTCACCTACATGGCTGAACCCGAGTGCACGCCGCATAGGGGTCTACACTATACTCGTACATCTCTGAACAGCTCACCTACATGGCTGAACCCGAGTGCACGCCGCATAGGGGTCTACACTATACTCGTACATCTCTGAAGAGCTCACCTACATGGCTGAACCCGAGTGCACGCCGCATAGGGGTCTACACTATACTCGTACATCTCTGAACAGCTCACCTACATGGCTGAACCCGAGTGCACGCCGCATAGGGGTCTACACTATACTCGTACATCTCTGAACAGCTCACCTACATGGCTGAACCCGAGTGCACGCCGCATAGGGGTCTACACTATACTCGTACATCTCTGAAGAGCTCACCTACATGGCTGAACCCGAGTGCACGCCGCATAGGGGTCTACACTATACTCGTACATCTCTGAACAGCTCACCTACATGGCTGAACCCGAGTGCACGCCGCATAGGGGTCTACACTATACTCGTACATCTCTGAAGAGCTCACCTACATGGCTGAACCCGAGTGCACGCCGCATAGGGGTCTACACTATACTCGTACATCTCTGAACAGCTCACCTACATGGCTGAACCCGAGTGCACGCCGCATAGGGGTCTACACTATACTCGTACATCTCTGAAGATCTCACCTACATGGCTGAACCCGAGTGCACGCCGCATAGGGGTCTACACTATACTCGTACATCTCTGAACAGCTCACCTACATGGCTGAACCCGAGTGCACGCCGCATAGGGGTCTACACTATACTCGTACATCTCTGAACAGCTCACCTACATGGCTGAACCCGAGTGCACGCCGCATAGGGGTCTACACTATACTCGTACATCTCTGAACAGCTCACCTACATGGCTGAACCCGAGTGCACGCCGCATAGGGGTCTACACTATACTCGTACATCTCTGAACAGCTCACCTACATGGCTGAACCCGAGTGCACGCCGCATAGGAGTCTACACTATACTCGTACATCACAGGTCGCCCACACGGCTAAACCACAGTGCACGCCGTATAGGAGTTCACAATACACATTTTATTATATGATAGCTCGCATAGTCATTAATCATTGCAGCAAACAACATAGGCTAAGCTACTGCTTAACTATCAAACTATATAGCTGCACAGAAATTTCAGTGAACGGAACAGACTGACATACTATTCAAATTATTCGAAGTAAAATCTCGTAGAGAAATTCCCAACATTCCATCTCATTATTTGTAATTTATTTATTTTCCAAGTTGTCCAATGCAATGATAACTCTATCGAGGAGTTGCCTCGACCAAGAGTACCACATGCACTGGCCCAACTATTTACTAATTGTTTATAATTAGTCCAACGCAACGATAACCCTATCGAGGAGTTGCCTCGACCAAAGATAGCACGTGCATCAGCCCAACTATTAACTTACTATATATTATTATAATTAGTCCAACGCAACGATAACCTTATCGAGGAGTTGCCTCGACCAAAGGTAGCACGTGCATCGGCCCAATTACTATTAACTATGATTTAAATATTAGCCTTATGGGAAATACGCTACAATGATTGCTACCGAATCATGAGACTACATAATAACCATACTCATCGCTCACTGAACTTATCTCGTACAAAAGCAGTGAAGTAAAGAATTCATAAGACTACTTACAATTTTACCGGCATAATATGGCTTGTGATTCCATGCCACTTCTGACTTGTAAAGGAAAACACTATTTTCTTGTTAATACTTTTAATCAGCACAACTGTACTATTTCACAATCCAATGACGACTCACTCTGCATTACATTTTACAATTTAGCATGACTTTTGCCCCACCCAGAAATAACGATATTACCATAACGGTTATTTCTGAGTGTTGCCAAAGTAAAATAATACATTGAGTTGCAATAATGAAAATACATTTAAAACATTGTTATAATAATAATAATTTGTACTTTGACAGTGTTGCCACAGTGGATATTATAATTCAATATTTAAGTAATACATTTTTTTTAAATTTAATCAAAGAAATCATGACAATTGCTTCAAAAGTTCGAAAAACTGCTCAACAACGTAAATAACGCAATTAATGTTGTTGGAGTGTCAAAATTAAACAGATTAGTCGTAATCGTTTACGAAAATATATTACGTACCAACCTAATTAGATAGCTGGTCATTAATGCACCCCGGTTGCTACTACGCACCTGGCTTTTCTGAAGTATATCACTAATACGGTCAGTATATGTCCATATAAAGCCTCGAACAACGCGAGCTAGTGAAAGATGAAATAATATCTATTTTAAGAAGTATCAAGAGAAAAATCACACATATTCAAGAAAAATACATAAAGGTATGTAAACGTTAAAGTTAAGTTAGTTTGTGCGAATCAACACCACCGGACACCGGCCTCCTCTCGGTGAGAGGGACTGGGTCGTAACTCACCACGCGGGTCCAGTGCGGGTTGGTAGATGTCACATGTCGTCGAGTTTTTGCTGGTTTCCTTCACGGTTTTGAGAGCATTGGTGAATAAAAAATGTACACTAAGTAAAGCACCCGTCTGGGTTCGAACCTACGACCTACATCTCGTAAGTTACCACTGGGCCACCCATAGAAATATAAATAACAGGAGAAGTGGCATGGGGGCGTGTCTGTGTCCGCGCGTCCTGATCACAATGCTCATGCCTCAGGCAAATGGCCGTCTCCGCTAACTAGTGCGCTGTCGAACGCGATCGTGATAACATTTAAGAATACCGTGTTGTTCAGTGGTTTCTTGTAAAAATCGAAGCTTATTTTTTATATCTATGGAGCTACCACAGCTATTATTTGTGCGAATATGCCATAATCAATAGGATAGGCCTGTGTCCTAACTGTCCAACAGTGGACTCCAAGGCTGGCGACTAAAAGTTATCTATTTAGTGAATACACATTATAATGGCGTGTATTCCCGCTGAGTCTTGCTTCTAATACTATATACTTATTCAAAACTATATTCTATATATTCTGAAAGTGGGCAACGTCGCAAATAGATGTCAAATATTTCACTGTTTTGATTAATTTGGCAATGTTATTGTGTGGAAATAAAAAATGTGGCTAACTAGCGAACTAGAATATTGATTATGAAATGCAATAATTAATACCGTAACACCGAATGTTTAGTTTTAGATGTAAAAAATCTATTTGGAAATTTTCCAAATGCGTTTTTTACACCTCAAATGGGTACAACTACACAAAATTCAATGTTACAATTGCAATTCATTATTAATACCTCGCGTTTGTGATAAACACCTAGGTAGGTACCTAGTAGGTACTTAGTCTATAAAGTTCAGCGTAAACCAAATTAGAAGCCTCGACGCTGGATTTCACTAAACTTCGGTACCTATACTTACCATAAAAAAAATGTGTACCAATTCAAAAATCGAATCAAAACAAGGGCGATCAGTGAACTCACCCCGCGAGTTCACTTGTTTTTCGTTATATCCTCGCTCGACACAATGTCGTGACCTTAAAACAGCTGTTTACGAAATCGATAAGACCGAGGTGTGGAGACAGCAAACAATCGCCCCGCGCCGAGCTTTAGGTATATGTTTTCACTCAAAACAGCATTCTGAAAGTTTCCTTCATTCGGAGGGGAAGTGAACGAAAAAAGCATTCCGGTCGGCATTTCTTTTTATTTAAATACGGAATCGAAGTCAAGTTTAGGGCCATTAAAAGTAGCTGACCGTGGGAAATAAATATTGTATCATAGCAACGATTAATAAAGCCAAACATTGGAGCTGACTTTAAAAGAGTGTTTATAGTGTAGAAGTGTGCACTTGGAAATGATTTCAAATTTCTCTAGTACCCGACACCGTAGATATTACCTAGATAGCACACAACTCGAAAGCGAACTCAATTCTTTTCGGCACCGCGGGTTCTCACCACATCACCGATTCAATTTAGAAGTCATTAGATATCCGTAGTCGTAGATGAATCCGTGATAAATTGTATGTGTGATTCGAGTTTCATGAAAATTCTTTCTGCCGTTTCTCGTAGGACCATCCCGACTTGAAAATTTCACAGTATATTGTCGAAAGATCGTAGAATTAATATAGAGGTCGTAGTTATTGTTTATTTGAATACATAAGTGTCAATAGTTACCTGTGAGTGTAACGCACAATTTCATTAAAGAAACTCCAGAGCTTCCGTAAAACAAATATTCAGCGTCTACTTTCTGCATTTCAGACTATTTGTAGCTTTCTCGTTTCAAAGTCATGGCGCTCACAGACTCACACACACTGTTATGAACGAAACATCTTGATTCTAATCGGTCTTAGTTTTACAGTATCTTTCATGTTTTATCGAACTGATAAATTGATAACGCACTCGTATCATGGATACCTACGTTAGTCGTGAATGAGAGGACCGCGGATAAACGTTGCACCGAATATATATAAACAACATCTTAAATCATAAAAAAATTGTACAATGGGTGTTTATACACAGTAACAAACGTTATAGTATAGTTTTGTGTAATTATTATTAAGTTAATTGTTTATAATGTCGAAGGACACCGAAGGAAACGGGTGGCAATTGAAACCCGGAGACAAGGAGAACAAAAACAAGTTGCCAGACCCGTTAAATGGAGATTTTCTGAAAACTCCAGAATCAGACACGTAAGTATTCCATTATAATTATTCATAAAATATATATCTATACAATTGTACTCAAATTATAATTATGTCGTATCTCTATGTATTTTACTGTGTACATAAATAATAAAATAAATATGTAAAGAAACAATAAAATCGAAACACAATTTGCGAAAACGGAACCCTAAACCCGAATGACACTGAACACGAATTGTTTCAATTGATCAGCAAGCTCTTATTAAGAACAAGTCAGACGCCCACTACTGTTTATATATATTACTACACATTTGTACCACGTATTAGAAGCAATATGAAACATACTAATTTGCCCGGACTGATTAAAAATGATCACATCATGACACTGGAACGCTCTCCCATTTTTCGCCGATACCATGAGTTAAAAATAAACGTACAAAATTTTACAGATGCGTTATACCGTCAGTATCTAAATGACTTTCGATTTTAGTTCCGGAATGTTACGTGATATAATAAATATTAAATTATTCAAGATAAATTATAAATTAGGCATATTTATCAAAATTGTTATCTGCACGCGTTCTGCCTGAAAATCGATTGGGTTAAACAAGTATGTTGTATGTACTTACATGTTGTTGCTGATAGCGAACCATTTGATATAAACAAAGGGCTGTCATAATGAATCATCATCATTATGTACCAACATATCAGGGCTTGGGACGTCCCTAGCCTACCTTTTATATATAAGCCTAAATTTGAACCGTTTTGCATTCAAAAATCAGAAGGTACCAATGCCCACAATATACTTAAACTCCGTAATAACGAACAATTCCGGGTTCAGCAGTATCCTTGATCCTAACCTTGGTCAGTGCAAACACCACGTGCATTTGGTGTGGAATATATACATAAACACTGTAAATCAAACTGTTTATGTGTTTATCGTTAGAAGCGTATATAAAGAATAGTTTGCAAATACCAGTAGATGAACGTTCTTTTAACAGAAGTCTTCATCTCATTATGTATACTCAGCCTATAGGTACTGGTCCCAGTTCCAATGCTGGGGCTCATTCCTCCTCTCTGTGAGAGGACACCTCGTGTGGCCCAGGGCCCAGTGAGAATTGGTGTAATACCTGTCTCATGTCTTCAAATCTGACACGGCTTAGGGGGAGGTGCTAGGCAACGATCTAGACAAAACTACAAAGTTTTGAGATTTTCATCACCCTGGCTTGTTCTCGGAGTGATAAATCTGTAGCTTCATTAACTTCTGTTTGTAGAAGCCCAAACTACGGCAAATGCTAAACCATTCCAATAAAACAAAATCAAAAACGTTTTTTTCTGGCTGATACCATTAGTTTGGCACATGCTAGCTTTTACTAACGAACAGTATTGTGTTTGGAAATAAAAATGGTTTGATTGAAATAAATGCTGTGAGTTTGAAAAGTCTGTGTTAAAAACGGGATGGAGTTTAATTAAGTCATACATATTTGTTACGCTAATATTGTGTATTCTTCTTCTTTATCATCACGAGGCTCTTATTTCTGTAAAAAAAATTGTGTCAGTATTTCAGGGGTGGAAAACCACTTTTACGGTTACAAATATTCGCTAAAAAATTTAATGGTTGGTACCCCTGTCTCGGGATCAGAGCGAGTTATTATACTTTTCTTATTTTTTATTATAAAAAATTACAACCATTTTTTTTTTCACTTCCCCCCCCCCCCCCCCCCACCGCTCTACTACATGAAAATAATAAGAGATACTACGTATAGCGACAAAACCCCCACACTATTTTACTTCGTTTTACAGTGTTTCATAATACCGTTAACCGTCCGCAAGCGTCAATTTAAGCGTAAACTTAATGCCGGCGACCCTCCCGGAGGGTTCACTTCCAATATGTATGGCGGCATGGCGTATGAGCTCTATGAAAAATGGGTGGAGTCGAAAGTGTTAAGACATTGTAATCTTAAAACAGTATGGAATGCATATAAAGATATGAATATGAACTTACAAAATAATAATTGGTTAATCTTAGGTTTTACCGTAGTTCAGGTTTTTACTGTTTGTTACTGTAAAAACCCCACGAGAGTGCGTTCTATAGCATGGAGGACATAATCTTAGTATTTTCCAGCATTCATTTACATCGTAAAATTAATTAAAGTGCTCTCTCATGGCATACAAATTAATAAAATGATTAGGAACACTTAGCGTTGAGCTGTAAAATAATTAACGACCATGTCAGATATACATTATCAGAATATATAATATATTATAGCATTGCACATAATATATGTATAAAGTCACCCAAGGGCATATAATGATTTTTTTTCGAAAATTAACTTTAAAAGGGGGTCTATCCTTAATATTTATCATGTTATTCAATTTTTTATTTATTTAGTAGCGTTTGCCATATCTCCGATGTTATTAGCTCGATTTGGATTCTGTTTATTATTTCTAAAAGCTTATGAGTTATTTTATCGGATTAACTAACAATTTTTATTAAAATTTGTCATTTATTAAAAACACCGAAGGAGAGGACATATTTTTTAAACAGTATTTATTTAAAAAACACAAGTGTAAGTCCATAAAATCATACGTAGTGAAAAAAAAAATTATAAGGAAAGATGAAAAAAAATTATATGACAAATTATCGAAAACTAACTTTAAAAGGGGGGCCTTTTAAAGTTAGTTTTCGATAATTTGTCATGACGCACTGGGCCCGCGTGTTGGATTGTGGCCCACTCCTTGTCACAGACAGACAAAATCGTATCCCAACTGTTTATGCTAGAGGTTTTTACATGCCATACAACTATCGGCTCGGGCACAACAAGATCTTGTTGTCGTCAAAATCTGTTCAATGACAACGTACCAAACTAATTAAATTAAATACCTAACCAAACAAATAATTGGAAGCCAACATCTTTATGAACAAAAACAATTGAACTATAGAACTTATCGTTTATATCCAAATTAAGCATGTATCGATATCGTACCAATTAATGATCGTATCAATCTTTTTGCAGAAGTTCAGAACCAGATGCCTCGAAACAGGATGAAGTTCCAAGTATACCTTTCATTACACTGGTGAGTTTCCATGTATTTATGTCATATGTCATGTATTTTTGTCTCCAATACCTACTATATATCATTCAAATGTTTGATTAAATATTACGGCTCCACATTATTAATGCCCGCGGTGTATGGAAGAAGAGATGCTGCAGCGAACCCTTTAAATTGTGATATGGGCAGCAGTATCTATGATGCTGATCAGAGAGCTGTCTGAGACTTTCGAGAAGCCTGTCACTAAAACATAAATACCTACTACATATAACATATAAGTATAGTTAGTCCCATTAGAATCATTACACAATTTACCTTTCTCCTTGTCTGTGCGTAAAACTTAAAACCATAGAAATAAAACATGTATTATGGTTTATTTTTATCCTTGTTTCCAATTGACGTTTATTCTAAAAGTTGGCAACGCCGCAAATAGATGTCAAATATTTCGCTGTTTTTATTAAAAGTCCTAAAAAGTAGCGCAAACTGGGCCTTATGTGTAGGCATTGCGGTTGTTTTTCCCAAAACTCGTGTTTGTATACGTGTTTGGCAAATAAATTGCGAACGCAGCTTAGGTACTTTATCGTCCCATCATTATCGATCCGTTTCGGCTCATACTTTTACCTAATTAACTTTCAAGTCATGAACAGACACTACCGCGGGCATTAGTAAAGTCAATAATAGAAATGGAATGTTCATGTAACCATTAAGGTTTATCAGCTAAAATACGAACGTGTTCAGGATGCAATACCGGGTGGCCGATTTTGTTTGATTTGTCTTATTTTGAGATAGTTTCGATTTATTTTCACTATGTTCGTAGGCACAACCACTGATAATGACGGTCGAAAACTTTTCTTATGCCCTTAATAATAAGGTTGAAAACTGGTCCAGGGCTATTGTTCACCATGGTACCCATACCTAGTGTACAAGTTGTGAGCCCGATGGGACTTCCCATCGCTGGCAAAAATTACAAACGTCCATAGATCCTAACCCCTTTAGGGGATACTTTTTATGTTTCTACACCCAGCGGTTTAGGCTGTGCGTTGTCGGTCAGTGAATGAATGAATGAATATGGATTTTGGTATAATAAGAGCGATTATTCTGAAAGTGGGCAACGTCGCAAATAAATATATCAAATATTTAGCTGTTTTGATTAATTTGGCAATATTACTGTATGGAAATAAGAAATGTGGCTAGCTAGTGAAATAGAATATTAATAACGAATTGCAATTATAACATTGAATTTGATGTTGTACCCGTTTTAGGTGTAAAAAGGCATTTGGAAAGTTCCCAAATACTTTTTTTCGCACGCACGCGCACGCGCAGCGGGGAGGGGTCCTTTAGCGGTTAAATGCATTCCATTTTCATATATTATAATTATATAATCATTACTTAACCAAATGTTCTAATTTCAGTTCAGATTTGCGACCGTTCGGGACAAACTTTTCATTACCGTGGCGTTAATATGTTCGACGGTCGCTGCCATATCGGCGCCTATCAACACCTTATTGCTGGCTTTCCTACTGGACGCTATGGTGGAGTATGGATCATCCTTGGTACGTCCTGATGTATCGAATACTGAAGCTGCAGATACATTCCTGGAAGCACTGTTCTTCTTCGCTATCTACAACGTTATTACTGGAGCATTACTTATTGTTTTGTCGTACGCTGCTACTACGCTGATGAACAATGCTGCCTATAACCAAGTACGTATAGCATAATCATTATTAATTAATTAATTATTTTAATTATTTATCTATTACTAGCTTCTGACCGCGACTTCAACCGCGGCTATATAATGAAAAAAGGATTTTTCAAATCCGTCTGGTAGTTTCGGAGGTTACCCCCTACATACAAACAAATTTTACCTGTTAATAATATTAATATAGATTACCTATAATTTTTTCTTCGCGAAGATACTTTTTTTTATTTTGTTATCTTTTCTTCTTGACACTTCCTACACGCTTAGCATGACCACATTGACCACAATAGAAACGGGGTTTGTCGACGGAAGAATAGACAAAATGACAGATAAACAATCACAATCTGTCATTTTGTCTATTCTTCCGTCGACAAAACCCCGTACACAACCCCTTTCTATGGTTGGCATGCTACGCGTGCTGATGACGATGACGATCCTTCTGAATATTTACTGTAACATAAATTATTAAGTAAGATATTTTTATATTTTTTGTGTACCAGCAACTTGAACTTTTCATCCCCAGGTTTATGTTATACGACAAGAATATCTAAAAGCAGCTCTTAATCAAGATTTTGCGTATTACGACGTTCATAAAAATGGGGACATAGCATCTAAAATTAACAGGTAAGAATAAATCAAATTAGATAATGTTTGGATTTGGACCCATCCATACTCGACCTTTGCTATCACTTACGCTTCCATATGGATACTAATTTACAAAAAAGCAAAACTCCATAGATTAAGGTAGTTCAATAAAGGTAAACAAACCGTAAAAAGGGTTTTTAAAGAAAACACTTTCTTGTTTAGATATTATTTTTTTTTAGATTTTTACAATAGTTCCTCTTATATATATGTATGTTAATACTTACTTTATAATGTATTCTTAAACTACTCTTCATAGATGTAACTGCTTGAGCACATTTTTTTTGTTTGATTTATATAATACTAGCTTTACCCGCCCCGACTTCGCACCGTTATCTTTAAACCCTACCTACCCTACCTACCCTACCTACCCTACCTACCCTACCTACCCTACCTACCCTACCTACCCTACCTACCCTATCTACCCTACCTACCCTACCTACCCTACCTACCCTACCTACCCTACTAAAATCCTATGTTAGACTCCTGGTTCTAAGCTACCTCTCCACCAATTTTCAGCTAAATCGGTTCAGCCGTTCTTGAGTTATAAATAGTGTAACTAACGCGACTTTCTTTTATATTTAAAGATAAGATAAGATTTAGATAAGATATAGATTATCATATTTTGTAGTCTGTGTATTGTTTAGAGCACTGTGACGTAACATGACAACTGAAGTAACAGGTATTAAGTTTAGTCTAAGGTTTAGTCGGTTACTTGACAGCTGTCTCGTCACGTGGTTTTTTTTTGTTTACCTTTATTTATCTACCTAAACCTATGGAATATAAGTGCATTCACATGAGCGGCACGTTGTTGACGGCAGCCGTAGACGGTGTCGGCGACTGAAGTTGCCTTTGCCGTTGACGCGTGCCGCTCATGTTTAAGAGCACTAAGTCATAAAGTATTCTGCAAAAATGTTCTTGAATGGGCCCCTATTTCCACATTAATTTATGAGTTTCCTTACAGTGACATCGTGAAACTAGAAGATGGAATCGGTGAGAAGCTGGCGACATTCTTGTTCTATCAAGCGTCGTTCTTCAGTTGTGTCATCATGGCTCTCATCAAAGGTTGGAAGCTGGCCCTGCTGTGTCTCATATCATTCCCTGTCACCATGGTACTGGTGGGAGTTGCTGGGCTGGTACGTTTAATTTATTCGTTCGTTTTCTTTTGCGTAGAAATCAGTTGCCATGGCATTTCCAGTTTAAAAAAAGTACCCGCTCTCAGCTCATATGTCCCCGAAGCTTTGTTCCGTACCCTTATCTACTCTTAGTATTGTAGCAACAGATATACAGCCCCATAATAACTGACGCCATAAATACGTTACGCATGTTTATTTTAAAAAAAAAATTGTTCATATAATCGTTATAAATATACAGATGAAAAAAAAAAAAAGTTGGGAAATACTATAGCGACAAGACCCGACGAAACACTGTAAAACGGTTTTAAACCCAATGCCATTGACCGTCCGCGATGTTTAACTTTAGCGCAAACGTAATGCCGGTGTCCCGGAGGGCTCACTTACAATATGTATGGCGGCATGGCGTATGAGTTCTATGAAAAATGAGTGGAGTCGAAAGTGTTAAAATCCTACTTAGCAAAGTTTACCGCATAATCAGGAACAGCCTGACAACAACCATGCAGCAGTAGCCCTACATACACAACACCCTTCCCATGAGAGGATCCTCCCTTTTCAATGGAGGATAAGGAATTTTCCACCCTGATCCTCATACAAGCACAAACATCAAGAGTACCTATTGCATTATTGTGTCCAATGAAGTCGATTCTGATGATGATCGCATGATGCTGGGCGTCTCTATACCATAAATTACCACGAAGTATCTTATAAAAAGCTCAGATAAACTCGATCGAACCGATTAGATAGGGATCATGTAGATAGATATCCTAAATGGCAAAAAATCGTCCAACCTGAAACAACTAATTGCGTCGGTATCGATCGACACAGTTTTTATAGAAACTGTAACACAGAGCTCAACGAGTAGGAGCGGACGGTCCATTCTGTAAAAATATCACCGTGATAACTTAAAGCTTTGTGCAGACTGGCGCGATGCGACTCTAACAAAACAATTTCTTGAAAAACTTCACGGTTTAACAATAACCGGGGTCGCGTCGCGCTAGTCTGCTCGAAACTTAAAGTGAGCTGTCATTCCACCTGATGCTGATGGGATGGACTCACATCTTACTCATTCATTTATTTAATACTTCAAACTTATAGAAATGTACAGAGACGGACTAAATGCCATAGGCATTTTCTACCAGACATCCTTTCGGTGATGCAAAGACAAACAGCTTACTTGAAGTTCACTATCACCTATGTTTTCATGGTTACAACGGCAGTTCCCGGGCGTTGTACGGCACATCGAGTTTTAGACAGAGACTGTCAGGCCACGTTTTATTTAAAACGAACGAATACGAATACGCGATCTTCGCGGTCATATGTCACTTTTTGTTCGGAAAACCGGAAAGCGCCCTCTGTCGGCGCGACCACGCGTACAAGTTCACCGAACAAAAAGTGACATATGAACGCGACTATCGTGTATTGGCACGACCCCTGGTGTAGGCAAAATGTGGACTGTATTTTTTATAGCTAATAAAATTACGAGTCACTGACACAACTGACTTTAATTTTTGACACAATCTAAAACAAAATGTATAAAGAGTAAAAAACCATAAATATATATAAAAAGGTCGCAACACCTGGATTACGCAGGTATTAGATACAAAAACCGACTTTACAAATCCAAATGTTTGTTACCCGATGTGGTATACTATAGTAAGTTATATATTCATTGGACGCACTGTTTTTTTTTGAAGCTATAACTTTTCTAAATTCTACAGATTAGCTATAAAAGTTTTAGCTTTCGCGAAACACGTTTTGCATACACGATCCATTTATGATATGAAATTCCGCTCTTCTGTGGTTATGAATTGCCATATGATGAACCCACTTGTCTCCACGTTATAGTTTATTGATTGAAGTAATTGAAGCCTAATTACATCAATCAATTGGCTAAAACATTCCTTAATCTTAAACAATGATGAAATGTTGTCGCAAAAGATAATAGGTATCATAACGAAATAAGTTGGATTGTTGCGTAATTCCTGTTAGGTCCGTACGTAAGTAAAGTGATGATATGGAAAGCCAATAAAATTGTCAAACTGTTTGCACAGTAACTGATAGCATAGTGTACGACGTTTATCGATAAAAAGGTTCAACCATTTGGATTATCCACGATTACTTCCTGTGTACCCATGTTTATCATGTGGTGACGAGGAGTAATCATTTGCGACCTGCCTTCACATATCTTACGACCATCGACATTTTCTCACGACTTCTATTTGTTTTAGTTGTCTTCCTTAAACCGAATATTTCTCGAGGGTTCAGTGGGCATAAGACTTCATTATTATGAACTCTAATTACTCGTCTAAGTCTGCCTGTCCACTGGAGCGGAGAGGAGAGGAGTGGAGTAGCGGTGTGCCAATATTAACCAATGGAATTGCATAAAACCTCCGCTCCGCTTCAGTGGACAGAGATTTGCGAACTAGTTTAAAAATTCATACAAACAAGTGGAGCGGAGAACCGGAGCGGGGAATTATTACTCGTCACATGAACTCGCACAGTCCGCAACACCGCTCCGCTACCTCGCTCCGCACAGTCCGTAACTCCGCTCCGCTACCTCGCTTCGCATCAATGGACCGACACTGTCCGCAACTCTGCTCCACTCCGCTGCCATTCTCCTCTCCGCTGCCTCGCTCCGCTTCAATGGACAGGCAGCCTAAACCTGTTATATAAACAAAATAAAAGGCCATCAAACTTCGGGCATTTTCATAAACATACGCTTCGGAAAACTTCGTGGATTTTTGCGTTGCGTCGGTTTTTTTGGTATGTTGGTTCTACGGAAAAGTTTCTCAAAGTAATTAAATCCAATAGGTAGCCGCCAATCTTTCTAAGAAAGAAGCGATCGCATCAGGCAAGGCTGGTGCCATTGCCGAGGAGGTTATCTCGGCCATACGCACCGTGTATGCCTTCAGCGGACAGAAGCAGGAGCTGGAGAGATACGAAGGACATCTTAATGAAGCCAGGAAAATCAACATTAAAAAAGGTAAGCAGGGTTGTGTTTTTCGACTGTAAAGATGTGGTATGTGCGTCTCAAAAGAAGCACTAGGTTCTGGTCAAAGGTCGTAAGCTTAGAGTTACTCGTTGCAACATTGACGTCAATTCACTATTTAGTACCTGTTCGACCGAGCTCTGCTCGGTTGAAAATAGAGAATGTTCATTTAATACTATAGGATAGTTCTTACTAATTCCTACGCGTCTTCTGGCACTGCGAAGACTATTGAGATGAGCTCGAAGGTAAATATAAAATATATGCTGCTAACTATTCTAGATAAGTAGAATATAATTTATTTTATTTTAATTCTATTTGTAAATATATCAAATTTGAATTCTATTGTAATTTCAATTAATGTGCGTGTGTTCCTATTATGCCTAAGTACCTGGGCGACCGACCTCTGCTCTGGTGAATAGATAATGCTCATTTAATAGCACAGAATAGTTCATACTAATTCTATGCTGCCATGATAGAAGGTACTTACTAATTCTATGCTGCCATGTCATTATTCTAAGGTCTTGTTCTAAAGTTTGGGTGACCGAGCTCCGCTCGGGTGAAAATACGGAGAAAACGAATTTTCCCACATATGAGACCTAGCTAGATCAATTTTTGTCCCCGTAAACCTCTATATTGCAAATTTCATCGAAATCGTTAGAGCCGTTGTCGAGAACGTGATTACAAATATATATTTTAGACAAAATATTGCTCGTTTATTAGTATAGGATATAGAAATACAAACTATAATTAACTCTGTTCAAGAGCTTTCGTGGTGCTTAAATATGAACGAAAAATATAAAAATGCAGCTGAATTAAACATCCACAAGCAAACGCACTGCACCGGCAATGACTGGCATAGATCCGTGATAGAAACTAAAATTAGAATCACGTGAAAGAATATGCGCTGGTTCGCTTTACATTTTTGAAAACACTAAAACTGCAAATATAGTTACCAGTAAGTATTCTGTCAATAGTTCTTAATGTGGCTATAACTATCGAACTAGAATATTAATAATGAATTGCAAGTATTACACTGAATTAGATGCTGTAGCCGTTTTAGGTGTAAAAAAGGCATTTGGAAAGTTTCCAGTGTAACGATATTCATTATTGCATTTCATAATCAGTATTTTAGTTCGCTAGTTAGCCACATTTCATATCTCCCATACAGTAATATTACAAAATTAATTAAAACAGGTAAATATTTGACAGCCATTTGCGACGTTGCCAACTTTTAGGATAAACGCTCGTAAATTGTTTTCTCAGTTACATTAATTAAGAGATAACTGTTTGTATTGTTATGTAACTTACAATAACAAGGAGATGGCAATCAATATCGATGTATGACATAAACAATGCGGACCAATTCGCTTCTTGACTAACAACAACGCAATGGTCCAGTTTCCTTTCAATTGCGATTATTTCAGGCTTGTTCAACGGGCTGGCGATGGGAATGCTCTTCTTCTGTATCTTCTGTGCCTACGCCCTATCCTTTTGGTTCGGCTACAGACTGATGGTCGACGAGCCCGAGACTTACGACGTCTCCACAATGATCGCCGTAAGTTCTGCTAATTAATTCTTGAGTTAAGACGCAGAAATATGCCAGTGACCTTGAGTGGTTAGCTTACGTGTTCTGTACTGAGCTCACGCAACACGTCGAGCGTCCAGCCAGTAATAGGACTCGCCCATCAAGGAACGCTGTCCCAAATTAGACGCGTTATTAATTTATTATACATAAAACAAAAGCTATTTTTATAAAACACGTGTACTAAAAGATCAATAATTAAATTATCTTTAAAATGGTGAAGGTTTCAGAACAGTATGCTTGATAGAAGTTGCGTGATTCTCAGTTTTTTATCCGCGTTAGACATAGCTTTAAAAAATTATTTATATCATAGTTCAACAATAAAGTCCGGGATATGTCTATCTTCTAAGGATGACCCACAATAACCATTTTTATCTTTCAGAATTTGATAAGATCTTCATTCTTATTTCCGAAGCTATTTTGATCGGTATTATATTAATCCTTAGCCAACAAAATATGTTATTTAAACTGGGCATTTAATTTAGATTCAATTATGCATTGACATCATAAAATTTAAATGAATAGTTTTAAAGATATCACAGATTTAAAATTACGCGTAACAAAGTAATTATGGTTGACGGCAACGCGGGCGCAGCGGTAGGGGTCAATGACCTTTTCCTTTGCTATTAGGTATGAAATCCATGAAGCTTTCATATATGACGTTATACTCGTATAATTTTGATTACATATTTTAGCAAATATCTATGGTATGCAAATACCATTAGCTGCTATAAATGAGCAGGTGTTGTTGATTGACTCAAAATTTCAAAATCAGTGGCTTACCCCAATAAAGTCGGGAAAAGAAAGGGCTAATCTGATGGTGGGAAGGAGTATTTTGTCTTGCAATGGAATAATAACCAGCGGGCATAACTTTGGAAAGGGTTTCTCGCAGCAATTTTTTCCAAGATGATTATTTTTATGACCCTTTTTCCAACGATTGCAGAAACTTTAATTGCAGCGCACCGTATTTTGATTCAAAATCTAATCTTTTGTTTTTCGAATTAGGATCGAAACAAAAGTAGGGCGACTAATCTTCATTCTTACGGTACGCACCACTTTACTTATTAAAAAAATATGACTTCCTTAGGTATTCTTCGGTGTAATGACGGGTTCGGCCAACTTCGGCATCTCGTCGACTCTGATGGAGGTGTTCGGCTCGGCCCGCGGCGCCGGCGCACAGATCTTCAACATGATTGACAATGTACCGACCATCAATCCTCTACAGAACAGGGGAACTCTGCCCAAAGCAGCTGAAGGAAACATCGAGTTGAAAAATGTAGTTTTCCATTACCCGTCGAGAACTGATGTTCCGGTAAGTTTTTATACCTATGATTTATGAATTTTCATGAACGAATTTAAGGGATATCGCGCACTAGACGGACCACGCGCGCGCGGCGCCTAAGAATCGCGGACTTGGTCACAACGGCCAACTAGCCGGCCGCCATAAAATACCTCTAAACGGCCACGACTGCCCGAAGTCCTGGTCTAGTGCGCGAGAATCTTAAAGCTACCTACAGCTGATCTTATTTCAAGCATCTACCAAAATTTTGCGAATGGGCTCGTGGCTAAGTAATAACAGCCACACAGGGCGATCGATCAAGTTAAGCCAAGCCGCTTGCTGCGGTACATACCGAGACTCCTCCATCCATGCCTCGGAAAGCACGTTAATCCGTTGGTACCGGCTGTCATTCGTGGATCTTTGACAGTCGTTACGGGAAGAAGCCCGAAAGTCTGACATCCAGTCTTAAAAAGGGATATCGTGTTACCCAGTAACTGGGTTGTGGTGCTCAGATATGCAGGCGCTCCTTGTAAAATACTGATATTCCGCTGCATCCGGTTAGACTGGAAGCCGACCCCAACATAGTTGGGAAAAGTCTAGGCAGCTGATGATACCAAAACTTTGTGAAATGTACGTGAGGGATGTTTCACCCAACAAGGTTTACATACAGGTTACAGGAATCGGGTGCTTTAATTTTCTTTTAAAACTCGTCCTCTCCAGTAAAGAATAAAATAAAAGTAAGTAGATTGGATCGCGTGACTTTTCAAAACTAAAGTTGTTATGACGTGCCGATTGCCGAGTCTCTCGATATCATGAAATTATTTGCCAATAAAAGACTGACTCAATGAATTGCGCTGTGACATAATAAACGCATACGTATCTATAGTCACATATAAATTGAATTGCGTTCTTGTTGTGACGTACAGTCACGAGCACCAATATGTATCCACTCAGCAAAATTCAAAAGCGATTTTCGCATGGAATAACGACTGCAACTTTGAGATAAGACCTATTTCATATTAGTGTGGGTTCCAAAATACTATGTTCGTAACAACATAAAATTACGATCACCACAGTAGGAGAAAATCAGTTTTTAAAGTTGCTAAGTGTATACATATTGATGCTCGTGACTGTATAGCGCATATATGCGCATAGGTATGCGCCACATTGATATCGCCACGGAAATAATAACGCAAAGATAGGTATACTGTAAGTAGTGTAACCGCTAATTTATAGAATGTTTATCGGTTTGTGTTGCTGGGAAGGTTTTGTTGCATTTTCTTTGCAGCATAATATATACAGAAACCCGTGATGGGAAGCCCCATTTTGGGGGATGTAGTGTAAAAGACCATTTTGAATTACGTAGGTGTCACTGGCAGGGTTTCCCCAATTACTTTCAGACTGAACCAGATTTCATAATCGTAAGATGTTAAGGGACTGCTATAAGGTAGTCCGCGAAATTCAAATTTTCTTACGGTTTGCAATTTGCAGGTCAGTGTCAGGTTGTATCTTGATTAAAATATGATGCACGACCGTAACAAATGTGGCTTTACAGAATTATACTCATTAGAATCAGCAATACATCTCCTTATGTTAGAATAATCCTAAAATATCATGATTTCAGGAAATAGTAATTCAATAGGATTATACTTGTATAGTAGAAGTGAGTTGTATTGATGACTTTTATGATTATAATTCTATAAATAAATATTTGATACGGCCGCGAATCATATTTAAATCAACATACATCCTGATACCTGCAAATTGCAAATAACATAAGAAATAATTTCACGGGCCACCCTGACGCTTTCGCCTTAACGTGAGTGAACACTCACGTTAAGGCAATTTGCGATTTGCAATTTGAAAACATTTACACAATTTATTATAAATCATACCGGCCAAGAAAAGTCGCATGAAATTAACGCCATGTCCAACAAAAAACAAGCTTATTTAGATTAAAAGGATAATTTCTTGTTATCTATTTCATTCACTACGTATGTGATAGATGTGAAATTCACAATTCATGATGATAATAAATTTTAAAATGTATTTTGTTTATGCGCATTGACACATCGACTTGGCACAAGCATGTTACGTAGTTGCCTTTGCTTGCCATGCGCTATGGAACAAGTATGCAAATCGGGACGCAAAAAACAAACAAAAAAATTAAATTCATGATTACAAGTTATTGTCAAGACAAGTCACTACCATCGGCCGTTACTACTGTAATCTAGTTAGTTAAATGAAATGCACTGATCCCAGCGTGGTTTAACCGGGCTCGATAAATGTATCGAATCCCACTGTCATAGTCACATAGTCACTGAACCCTCGTGTTTCATGGAGCTACAGAGACCATTGCATATCAAGGAGTAGACCGGGTGGCGCGGTAATGCTAAAGAAGACGTGCCCTTAGGATAAGGAAGGATTTGCAAGCCGTACCGGATATGCCTCCTAGAGTAGGCATTGGAATAGTGGAAAGGGATGTTATTTATGTATGGATGGGCATCTTTTTCCGACGTCACCCCTACGTTGTTGGTTGAGGTCCCATCTTCACCGTTTATTATAAATATAATAGACCTATTTAATTACAATTCTTTGTTTTTATCGAACAATTCTCATCACGTCTGTAAAAGTGTAAAGTTTCGCCACCTTTTTGGAGACCCAGTGTGTGCAGTTCTAAAAGAGTTGGAGATGCGCTAGTCACGAAGTTATAACCTATTTACTCGCTACTTCGAGTTTAATTTCAATCTTGCACAAGTATTGCATAAAATTGATGAAATATAACCCAATATTTTGAATAGGTAGAGTATTTCTAAAATTCCTACACACTTAGGTTTGTTTATCCTAGACTTGTTGGTAACTAAGTAATCCTTATTATAAATTTGCTTTACACAGGTACTGAAGGGTGTCAGTATAACTGTGAAACGTGGCCAGTCTGTGGCGCTGGTGGGCCACTCCGGCTGCGGCAAGTCTACCATCATACAGCTGCTCTCCAGGTTCTATGACGTCATCGATGGCAGTGTAAGTACAGTTTTGTTACGTACCCAGTAACTGGGTCTGACCTCCTGTCTGACCTCCACAAGTCAGACAAGCAGTCGCTCCATGTAAAATACCTACTGGTATTCATCCGGTTAGAATGGAAGCTGACCCCAACATAGTTGGGAAAAGGCTAGTCACATGATGAAAAGTACAAAGTTTATCTAGGCCCATTCAGGGCTTTTTCTAATTAATTGGCAAAACCTCACACAATGTACCGCATCAACGCGCGATAGCCTGCGTCTGGAGACTTTTTCTCCGAGCGCGCATGTGATCGGTTGTTAGGTAAATATCAGGATGTCTAGACGCGCGATTCGAGAACGCGCGTCAAAATTTGTCATCTGCCATCTAAACCTAGCTTAAAAGTCGAAATCTTTTTACGCTACATGTTTATCCATGCTTAATACACGCGAAAGTACCTCTGTCTAGCCTGTTATCCGTTTGTGCCTTATCAGCTGAACGGATTTGGACCTAGGTTAGGACATAAGATACCTTTTATCTCGATAGCACGATCCCGTGGGATAATATCCGGCCTCCACAGCAAATTCTCTATAACACCAAAGTCTGAAGTAAATCATATACTTATTAATGTTATTAATATTAATGATATACAAAAACCTAGTCTAAAACTTATCATTTTGTTATCTATATCCTTGAGTGACATTTTATATTATATTATTTCATCAGCGTATACAGTTTAATCTAGCTGTGTATTATTTATTTCACATGAACCATGTTAAGACGCAGATATATGCCAGTGACCTTGAGTGGTTAGCTTGCGTGTTCTGTACCTACTGAGCTCACGCAACGCGTCGTATGTCCAGCCAGTAATAGGACTCGCCCATCAAGGAGCGCTGTCCCAAATTAGACGCATTATTAATTTATTATACATAAAACAAAAGGTATTTTAATAAAACATCAATAATGAAATTATCTTTAAAATAGTGAAGGTTTCAGAAAAATACGCTTGGTAGATTTTGCGCGATTCTCAGTTTTTTATCCGCGTTACACGCACTATATACTCGTAACATAAAAAAAATCAAAATCATATACAAAAAAAAAACATAATAAACATAATCTAAAATATTCCTATATTAAGTAAATGCTGTTTAGACGTAATATTCAGTATAAAATCATAAAAAAAATGGTTATCGTCGCCTTAAACAAAGCCCATTACGTAGTTAGGTACCTAGACAGGTGCTATTGACGTACAAAATCATATCTATTATCTAATCGACACAACGAACACAAACTGGATATTATGTCAATGATTGAGCTATTTATAGACGGTAGACATCCCGATCATTCTGTTTACTGAACTCGAATCAAAGACTCGGGCACTTGGGCAGTAGACACTCTACGTAGAAGTTTATATTTTTAGAAAGGTTACATGTAACTGCACCTGAGTTCCAGAAAATACTTGCCGTTTGTTCAACCTATTATGATGAGAAATTAATAGTAGAGTTCAATCAACGCAGCCAATTTCAGTTCACTGGCAGGCATAGGATGGATGATTTTTCTAATTGAACAGACAGCTGTGCTGCTGGGCAGATTATTGCGCCAATTCTTCTTCCCAGCTAAAGCACTAGGAAGTGGTGAAGGGTGGGCATTTTTGTAATTAGGGGACTGTCTTATGTAATTTTGACGTTCGAAAAGTGCTGATTCTCAGCCTAGTTTGAATAAATAACTTTTGAATTTGTGATTTGAATTTAGGTCGATCCATAGCTGAAGCCCCCATTTCAGAAAGTGTATTTGCCTCGTATGTATAAACGTTGATATTTTTGTTTCGAGATTTAATTTATGTTGTTTTATTTGCAAAATAAAACAACATAAATTAAAGTTAATATATAATAATTAATTTAAGCATGTTTGATTATAAACAACGCATTTTAAAAAGTAGGCGAAATCTCGATCTTTGAAATCTCGAAATCCCAATCTCGCCAGATTAGCGAGACCTTGAGTTACCAATCTTGACTCAAGATTGCATTCCCTAGTCTCCATTCTCTACTCAAGGACTCGTCTGCCCCAACTAACATCGGTCGTTCGACCAACACAGAAACTTATATTCCGTGGAATAATTGTAGGTGGAAATCGACGGCCATGATGTCCGCCACGTATCGATCCGCTGGCTCCGCGACCAGATCGGGCTGGTAGGCCAGGAGCCCGTGCTGTTCAACACCACGGTCAGAGAGAACATTCGCTATGGACGAGAGAACGCCACCAATGAGGAGATCGAGGCGTGCGCCAGACAGGCCAACGCACATCAGTTTATCATGAGGTTGCCGAAGGTAAGTCTGTCTATTGCATCTAGCTTAGAGATACTAAAGAGCATTCAAAGAGACATTCGAATGTTGTTCTGTTGCTTTATTAAAGGACTCTGTAATGAACAGCGTTTGAGGCTTAGCATAGGCGCCAGGAGGGAGGTGCAAGGGGGTGAACCTACACCTCCCTCCCTTCAAAATAAAATATAGGTGTAAAAACATTCAGAACTAAAGAAATATCTGAAAACGCCTAACACAATAATAGAGAACATAACCTATTGGAGGCGACATCCTAAAATTTTCGAGATATATTAATTCTAAAGCTATCCCATTCGAGGCGAGATGGAAAAGTCTCTTATTTTTTAAGCTTTTTTTGCATAATTCAACAAAGTTACTCTTTGTATGAATCGACAAACAATTACCTATCCGAAGCCGAAGATGAAAATACCCCCCTGAAAATAAACCTGCCGGCGCCCGTGAGGCTTAGGTACCTACCATTTAAATATAGTCAGAAAACCTAATAACTTTATTTGAAGCTCCATTGAGTTCGTCTACAATAAAAAATGTTGCATATCCAAATTACTCTGGTACAATTAAAGAAAATAATCTGCCAATTAAGCGGCTGCTAAATTGCCTTTTTCATGTACTACAATGCTAAATAATATAATTCCTAAAAACAGGGTTACGATACACTTGTCGGAGAACGCGGTGCTTCACTCTCCGGTGGTCAGAAGCAGCGCATTGCCATTGCGCGTGCGCTTGTACGGAACCCGAAGATACTCCTATTGGACGAGGCGACCAGCGCGCTTGACACATCGTCTGAAGCAAGGGTACAGAAGGCTCTCGATAAGGTAAGGTTTTGTTAAACTTTAAGGTTTCTATGATAGAAAAAGAATGAACACTTGCTTATTTATGTTCATACTTAGCGAAACTTCACTCTTTGATTTCAAAATCCACTAACTAGTCCTACAGGGCGTTTAAAACACCTTTCGCTGATCAGAAGATCACAACAGTAGTCAAAACCTGAGCCAAATTATGATTGATTTGGCTCAAGTTTTGACTACTGACCAAAGTGTGACAATGATTGTTCCTAAACTTTCCAAAATCAAAAACAAAATCCTCACATTCCTGTTTGATGATTCTGATTACCAATTGGTCAAACATCACAACGATATATGTACCATGGAAGAAGTTCATATCTAACCACCGTAAGGACTATTCTTGCTTGCAGCGCTCGGCAGCTATAGAACCGGGCCGGTAACAGATGTGGTCATCATGTTCACGGGACTTTTTTCTTCGATAGTACATACATTTGATCCAATTTTATCTTTGATGTTTTAGGCACAAGAAGGTCGCACAACGCTCGTGGTAGCACACAGACTCTCAACAATTAGGAACGTGGACATGATTTACGTGTTCAAGAGTGGCTTGGTGGTAGAAAGTGGCAACCACGACGAGCTGATGACGAGGAAGGGACACTACTACGATATGGTCATGTTACAGACGATGCCGGGCTCCCAGGAAAATAATGGTAAGTTCCTGTTCCTATCTGATCATACTGTGAGTACTTGGTCTGGCATGGACTCAGCTTCTTGGACAAGAATGCAAGCGGCTCCCATCCGCCATTGTGTTGCTGTTGTAATACTGCACCAATACCCATGTCTGATGCGTCCATCACTAATGCAAGTTTGGCTTTGCAGTTCGGGTGAGCCAGCAAAGCTGGATTGGTGAAATCTCTTTGGTTTCCTGAAATGCCTTTAGAGCGTCGCCGATGAGGTAGATGGGAAGGATGGGACTCCCTTCCGGAGATCAGTGGGCAAACACCACTATCGACCTCCGGTCACTCAAAATCCTGCATAGCGCAAGCAGTATCTATCGCGCGACGAGTATATAAATAACGTCCCGACATCAATCGTTGGCCAGTTGCCTATATTTCTATTTATTTCTAAACCCATACTTTTGTATAAAGAAGTGCAAAGCCCACACCTGGCTACGAGCAAAAATAGTCCTCTGCTAATTAAATTAACTGGCGATTCTTCGCAGACGTAACAGGTGTCATCGACACACGCAAAAAAAATAAAGTTAAAAATAAATAAACATAGGTAACCGCAGGGACCGCGGAAGTACCTACTCCATGACAAACTTCTTTGGTCACCCCCTTCCAAAAATGAAGTTCTCCAAAACGGGGAGGGGCAAACTTGTTTGGTCGCCCCTTCCAAAAACGATTTAATGTACATAAACTTTAAATTCCGTCAAAACAAAAAGCAAATCTTTTTCTTACGTAGTACATGCGCTTTTTCATGTAAGAAAAAAAAATCTGTGAAGTATAGGACAAATAAACCTTCTTTACCAAGTAAAACTGGAGGGGGCGCGGCTACCCCCCGTTTGATTTTAGGGGGGCATTTGGTCCCCTCAGCCCCTCACTTCCGCGGTCCCTGGGTAACCGCGTGCTTCTTTCTGTCTGTGAGAAAGAAGCACGCGGTTACCTGTATGGGTATTGTTTTATACCGCCATCATTTTATGACATTCGCAACTGATGCCTATTACTGTTTACTGATTCTTGCCCACTGTAGTCTAGTCTAGGACAGAGCACCCAAAAGATTGAGTTTCTACTGTGTCTCAACCTCATAATGTTCAACCAAGTTACGAAACCTCATTAGTTTCAGATAAGTCCAAACTGACACGTGAAACTTCAATAATAAGTGAAAAAGATGACGAAGACGAGTTCCTGGAATTCAAATCTGGTGTAAGTATTCTCAACACTGCTATACTAAACTGTTTGTGATGGTTATCTATAATTTACGCCATAACTACCTAATGGTAAGTGGTATCCGCCGTCAATGGACATCTACAAAACGAAATTAATAGTATCATAGATAGAGTAACTCATTTAATAATCGTATCACCCCGGTTCAAACTTAATGGCGGCTCGGAACATGAGGCGAGCAAACGAATAGTAACGAATTCATGTGACAGCGGGGATGAGATGTGCGGTACTGCGCAGCGAGTCCGAGTAGCACACTTCCGAGCCGCCATTAAGTTTTTATCGAACTGTACTTATCGCTTGTCTGTACAGAACCCCGAGGAAGACGAAGACAAGGTTCCGGACATTTCATTCTGGAGGGTGTTGAAACTGAACAAGCCAGAATGGAAGAGCGTCTCCAGTGCCAGCATCTGTTCGCTGATGAGTGGCTTCTGTATGCCACTGTTCGCTGTCATATTTGGAGATTTTATTGGCGTAAGCAGTTTAATCTATTGTAAATATAGTCGTTGTAAATCACAAGAGCGCCTCATGTTACATTTTAATTGCAATGATCGGAATCGTGCTCGTGAAATACAGCTACATAATATACTACAAAGTATACTACAAAGTATACTACAAAGTATACTACAGAATATTTTTCTAAAATAATACTACTAGCATTTTATCGTTTTTTTTTTTTTTTTTAATTTAACTTCTATCGTCTTGTCGTTTTCAGGCTCTCTCCGATCCAGATCCGGAAAGGGTTTTGGAATTAGTTCGTAGGTTTGCACTGATATTCGTCGGCATTGGTATCTTCTCTGGAATCACTAACTTCATCACGGTATGTATATTTTGTATACTTTACGTAGAACACTTTTGAACGTATAAGTCCTACCACGTAACCAATAACCAATCTCGTTTCTTGTCAATTTCTTCAGGTATACGTAAAGACAACAAGCCAACTGAGTTAGCTGTGTACACAAAAATATACGAGGTCAAATAAAATTATCTAGCGAAACTTCTCAGACCAGATCGATATTTTGGGAATTTTTGATCCTCACCTGGAGGGAAATTATTCTAAATACTGGAGATAGCAAATTTTACTCAATGGAAACATTCCTTTATTTTTTTAAAGAAACAAATCTGCATTCAAAGATTTTCGAAAATTCGCTTCCCACACTCGGGAATCGAACCGGCTAAAATCTGAAAATATAACCCACTGTATTTTTATGGGATCTTT